>JARQOC010000003.1:543842419-545042419 GCA_033576535.1 Allobates femoralis
GCTCTTTTATTGTTAACGCGGTTGAAAACCCCAGCCCATATGCTCTGTTAGGACATATGGATGTCATATACACCTACATTGAGAATGGTGGGTTGTTCTGTAAGAAAGCTCCTGCATTCAGGAATTGAAGCCATGCATGTTTAACATGGATGACCATTCATCTAAAAGCAATTACATAATATTACAGCTTCCCCGAAGCATCCCCTTATGTCTATTTAAAAAGAAATAAATAAAAAATCTAACTGATTTGATGAACACTACAAAAATGTCAGAATTGCTGTTTTTTTATCTCTATTTCTTTCTCAAAAAAGCTATCAAAACATTGCTTGCATCCCAAATTGGGATCAATGAAAACATTAACTCACCTTACAAATAAACCCTTATATAACTCCATTAACAAAAAAAATAATGTTACAAATCTCACTAAGTAACAATATAAACCTTTTTTACAATATCTGATTAAAAAAATGAACTAAAATAAAATAAGATAAAAACTTCACAAGTTTGGAATTGCTGTAGTTGTACTGACCTGGAAATCAAGTTGCCAGGTCAGTTTTACATCCTATCTTAAAAGCAACTCCCCAAAACAATGGCAGAATTAAGTTACCTTTAATATTTCAAGGCAACAGTATTTTTTTCTTATTTCCATACAATTGTATAGTAAGATTAATGGTATTCAAAATTACAATTCATCTTGCAAAATACAAGCCTTCATGTGGCTATGTTGGTGGACACATAAAACAAGCTTTAACTCATGGAAAAAGGGGAGGAAGCATTTAAAGTGTAAAAGCTGTTTACATTTGTCTGTAAAAATAATGTAGATCAAGTGATTTTAATAGACTTTCAAATATACTTCATAATAGAAATCTGGTAGAGAACCATTCATAAACCTTCCACAACATGTCCTCACCAGACTGTGTCTGAATCAGACATATGCTCATTCTCAGTGAGATCCATCTTCAATCTTCTCACACACTGAATATGTACATGTAACCATTTAAAGGTGGAGGGGGTGGGACCTACACAGCATTCTCAGCTCATAAGTGTATAAGATTACCTCAGGGACAGGGAGCTCCAGGGTGACAGCACAAAGCTGATGTGATAATTATCTCCTGCATTTACATGAGCTGTTCTCTGTGTTATCGATGAGGAGCTGTGTGGAGGCCATCAGCTGTTAGCAGGGAGCAGCCAAATGTGAATGGAGACAGAAGACAGCAGCTGTGTGCTGAAAGTCTGGAGTCCTTTGTTTGAGGTAAACTGAATACACACTGATCTGTACCCAGTCGCGCTGTGTAGGCCCCGCCCCCTCACTGTTATATGTATGGTTAGGAAACAGCCTAGTGGGAGCATCTTCTGGGAAGTTTATGAATGGTTTTCTTCCAGATTTCTCTTATGAAGAATATATAAAAGTTTATTAAACTAACTCTACATTATTATTAAATAAAAATTAAATGATGGTTACGCTTTAAGTCCAAAGAAGAGAAATGGCCATTGTGGTAAAGTGTTTTAAACATGTAGAATAGACAGTGCAAAGAATAAACTGAAACTGCCTGCATTACATCAATAACACTCACTTCATCAAGAAGGCTTGTATTGGCAAAATAGGTGAAAGTGCATAATTACAGTTTTCACCTTTGAACGCTATTGTGCAGTTTATCCTCAGATATGCTCTGTAAATTGGTGTTCAAAGGTGAACAGACACTTGAACTGATCCCAGCAATAGTCTGTATTATTGTCTGGAGTGGCCTAGTCTGGAGGTATATTCTGTAGTTGAATAAATCAGTTTTTCCAACATCGCATAAAGGTATATTGTACTCATTGTGAAGGCTTTACTGTCATGAAGAAAAGTAATTTCTCTAAACTGCATTCTCCAATCTGTGGTTCTGTCTCTTGCAAAACAAACCTGCAGGTTGTCAGCGCATCTTTGTATTTGTCGTGTTATAGTAGATGGAGACCAACAAGTTAGAAACTACTAATCAATCTTGTGCACAACTGGAAGTACAGACTAAAAGCCTAAAAAATAAGTATTTCCCATATTTAGACGTTGTATCTGCTTTCATAAATATAAAATGTTGGTCATTGTGTAGCTCCTGCAAGTGAAACTACATATCCAGAAAGTGAAGGTTTACTAATTCTAGGAAAATCATGGCAGTTCATCTACATAAAAATAATGTTAGGCTAGGGACACGCTAGCGTTGTGGCCTCCGTCCTGGGGGGTCCGTCAAAAAGCAGGACTCCAGCAGCATTAGCGCAGCATTACCGTAGTGTATCGCTGCACTAATGCTGCCAATAGAATTCTATGGATAACGGGACCCGAAGCCATTCAAATGCCAGCATGTAAGTGCTGGAGTTTGAAATCTTGCGCTATTTCGTAGCGCACAGGAAAACGTTCCTTGTCATGTTTACTCATGCACTACGAAATATTGCGAGATTTCAAACTCCAGCACTTACATGTCGGCGTTTGAACGGCTTCAGGTCCCTTAACCATAGGATTGTATTGGCAGCGTTAGTGCAGCGTTACACTATGGTAACGCTGCGCTAATGCTACCGGAATTCTGCTTTTTGGCAGACCCCCCAGGATGGAGGCCACAACGCTAGTATGGCCCTAGTCTAATGTATAATTTCAACAAGAATTGCACTTTAACGTTAATTGTGACAAAGTAGAATTGACATGTTCCTTACCTTATCCCCTTCTTCTACCTCGCTTATCTTTTCTCCTGTGGCTGGATTGAAGACAGGGAATTTCTTACCACTGACCGAATTACGCCATTCATTGTTAATAAAGATCTGTGTAGAAGAAAGCAATCGCATGTATCACACTGCAGTACATCAGTAACATTGTAATTTTCTGTAATATATCCCTACTGAAAGTTATAAGACAATGCATACACCTCTACCAGTCTATACTTTATAGTTTATAAGAACAATGTAAACTTTACTCTGTCATTAGTAAGATTTGTAAAGGTCCATGATTCACTCTACACCAATATGACCGTACCAGAGTGATTTCTTATACATTACGTGTTTAATCAAAAATTAATATGTGAAAACATGCATATATACGGTACTTTACCATACTTTGTCCAAATTGAAATGATTAAAGTCCTATTGTGTACTAGGAAAGCCATATTGTCCATCATGATGAGGATAGGTATATAACTGCCACTGAATGTGCTGTGCCCACACACATAAATTTCCTGACTACGGTACCACAGAAGCAAGTAAATTCAGTTTAGAAGGAATATATTCCTTCCATATTCACTGAACACATGCACACTCAGTTTTGCCAAAAATGCATGTGTCTTTACAAACAAGAGAGGGAATTAAAGCCAGAGACACACTGAGCAAGACCCATGTGAGGTACTCGCATGAGTCACGCATGACTCACCCGAAACGGCTGCCAGCTCTCTGGAGAGGAGCGCCTCAGCTGCTTGTGTTTCCATGCAGCTTTATGCTCTCTACCAAAGGGCTGGCGGCTGTTCCAGGTGAGTCATGTGAGACTCATGCGAGTACTTCACTTAGGTCTAGCTCAGTGTGTCTCATGCCAAAACCAAATACTTTGGTGTGGGATTATCACCCATCCAAAATCATCAGTTGAAATGGATCAAGCAGTAATCTATTGGTAAAAAAAGTTGTGCAGACACAACTATATTGTCGGTGTAAAAATGGTTTCAACTGGATCTGATTTTATAATAGTGTAGTTTAGGTAAAACGGATATGTGAAATAGACATCTGATTTTCTTTCATTTGACACAAATCTGTTTTTTGCTTATTGGATCAGTATTAAACAGATGATTACTGGACATGTGAACTAAGCTAATCTGTCAGCTCATTTTGGGCCCCTAACAGATCACTACCTGTCCCTGCACCTTGTTACTACATCCCTAACCATCCCTGTTTCACCTAAAACTGTCTTATACTGTTGCTAAAAATGAATTTGATACTTACATAGCAGTATGGTAATTGGTCTTCTAGACTACGTTTGGAGTCCTACCAGTCAAGCGCATTTCCAGTTTGGTGCATTGGGTGTACAGGCTGGCTTCGGAGTGCACACTGCGCATGTTCTGGAGTCGGCCTGTACGGCAATACACTTCCCACATTGCACAGGACTGGAAATTATGCGTGTCTGGTGCGTCATCACCGGAAGCAGAAACAAGAAGTTTGAATTGGCTACGCACACTCCTGACAGAAGGACCGCGCATCAGGATGATGCCCACCGAGGTATGATATCAGTATCAAGGGGGAGGGAGGGGGGTGGAAAGGAGCCCTGGAGACTGCCGAGTCCCTATAATTACCATATGGGGATGTAGGTATCAAAGTTATTTTTTACCAACAGTATAAGACAGTATTCAGTAAGACAGGGATGATTAGAGATGTAGTAGCAAGATGCAGGGACAGGTAGTGAGAGTTTAGTGGCCAAAAACGAGCTGACAAGTTCCCATTAAGGGCTCATACAGACAGCCGTAGATTCTCTTATGCAAAAAAATCAAGACAATTATGCAAATTACTCTGTGATCAAATTCTGATTAGAGATTGATCATAGGGTCAGCATAGTGTGCTTAGATTCTCTTGCATGAGAAGATGAAGAAAAAATCCATCTTCTCCAATGAAACTCGGAATGAAACTGCAGTCAGAAGCCATCCAAGTGCAGTCCGATATTTACAACACACAAATCGACTTCCATGTGTGAGAGCGATCCGAATATCTGAACTAACTATATATACAGCAATATATATATACAGAAATTTTTTTCTTGGACAAAGGTTGTCAAAGAAAGAGATCTGACATGTGCATGCCCCATACATCCACATTGGTCCGAGTGTGATCCAATATTTCGTCGGATCGCACTTGGACCAAAAATATGGCCGTCTACACCCACCCTAAGCCTTTATCTGAAGACATTATCTGTCGGACAACAGTCAGGAAGCCATCATGTACCTTAATTGGGTACGTGGTTCCACTGACATTGGCAGAATTTGCCAGCTTTTTTGGAACATATGCCTTTATGTTAAAGCAATGTAATCTAGAATAGGCATGGCTATGAGAAGGTAAGAAAAAATAGCTGAAAGCTTAGCACGTATAATGACAGTGAGCTATGGGTTCATGGATAAGGCTGAATTATAACGTCAGGGAACTACTGTACTTTTAAAGTCAAACATGGATCAGATCTTGTCATACGAGGCCGGGGAAAGGGTGTTACAAAGGATGCTTCCCATCATCGACTTCTGCACTGAGACCTATTACAACCATGAAAACGTAACCTATGTGTATGGTCAGTTTCACATGAGCATCTTAAGAAACTGGAGCGCAAAGATCTTTTTTAGAAGTATTTATTTTAAGTATTAATTGTGAAATGTTGATATCATTTACCTGAATATAAATACCTGCTAAGTCTATGTCATTAGAGGACAATTTTGTGTGATTGCATACTTTGGTAGTGAAAATGGAATCAGACAGGGTGTTAAATTCTTAAACGATTTATGGGAACTTTTTTTTGGGTGAGTGATTATTTGAAAAAAAAAAACAAAAAAACACTTCTTGGCTGTGATACTGAAGGAGTCTTGCCAGAAGTCACATAATACTCTCAGATGTGAGTAGGCCGGGTTTTCTTTGCCTCATTATGCGGCCTCCATGCTGTGATCATCTGTATATGGTCACATATTGACTCCTCCATGCATGGCAAGCTACTTATTAATTTCAAAGGAAATTATTTGAAAAACCACAGGAAGCATTGTCTTGATTAGAGAAAAATGCCGGGTCACAGACTTAAGTTACATTTTTTTTCTATTATTTTCAGTGCATTCAGAAACAATGTGTATGGCACAGTGAAGCGAGTTGTACAGTGGTTTTGACTGGATATCAAGCACACACTGTGCTCATTTCATTCCACACTCAGCTACTGGACCTCTAACGTGACCTGCCTGGGCCGTGTACATGACGGGCCGCCGCTTTGTCTTACACAGAGGCATCACTGTTTGCTAATATCAGCGGGTGAATGACAGTATTGTCTAGACTGACCCATCATCCCTGGTCTACTGATTTCTAATATTATGTGTATCTGAGCAAACCTTGTACCACAATCCGCAATCTGGGTCTTGTATTCAATCCACAGCTTTGACCCACTACATAGACTGAATTGTATATTCCCAGCAACCTTAAGGTACCTTTACATGCGGCAACTTTTCTAGGAATTTCTCTGGCAACTTACTGGTTGCAGTGAAATCATGGACACATTGTTCTATTTTGTTGCTGTGTACAAATGGAACAATGTGTCTATGATTTCACTGCAACCAGTAAAGTCGACAGGGAAATTCCTAGAAAAGTTGCCGCTTGTAAAGGTACCTTAACAGATATGTTATGCCAAAGAGACATTATACATTTATGAAGAGCTCTTTGTAAAGTGTCACTGCTGAAAGTGATATGAATATTACATCAATGAAAGACTTTTCTGTCAATTCTCATAACCACCAGAGCCGGATTGCGACAAAAAAACAGACCTGACACACAAACCTCACCAGCCAACATACTAAGTTATATTTAACCCTACAGTCAGTGAATTTTTCTTTGATTGGTTATGTCCCTACCCACTCTCGTAAAAAAGTTATTTGAAGAGTCACATGTAAATGGTGTAGCTGTAAGAATGATGGACCACAGTTCCATTTCAAGATGCGCTTCAGACCTCTGGTTCTTGGGATCATAGGGGCCGCAGTTAGCTGACGAGATTACCATGGTACCTCAGCTGTGTCATCAGGTGACTACACTGACAGCACCACTGACATGGCTGCAGTTCTTGGTGCACTCATTGTGTGCTCGGAGGCCGCGCTGATAGGATGCTTCCTCCTTCAGCAAGGCCTCTGATGCAGCAGTCCAAATAAGACATTTTCTCACCATTCACCAAAATTTCTTTAGCATGACTAAGATTCCGTGCAGCAGAGCTGAGATGTCACGTGAGATCTCATTGTGGATTATCGTCTGAGGGTATGTATGGGGTTAATAAATGAGAAAATGGGGATTGTTTTTGTGTTTTATTTCTAATAAAAAAAAACAAATCTGGATGTGTTTATTAGCTATTCATTTATTGGTTTGGTAATGGGCGGGTATCATAGACACTCAAAATTACCAATCTGGGCTTAATTATTAGCTGTCAATACTCAGCTGTAATTACTCCTTCAATCACCCCTATGCCACCGCACCAGGGCATCGGGAAAAGCAGGGTAAAGCACCAGGATTTGGCAATTCCAATGAATGCTCCTAATTCTGGGGTGGCAGTGGGCTGCCATTCTTACCCGGGGAGGCAATAACTATGTGACTAATGACTGTAAGACTAAAACCCTCAAGCCGTGAGCTTTATCTTGGTTGAGTATCAAATTGTGGGAGACCCCATGCCGCTGTTTTTTAAAATTATTTATTCAATTAAAAAAAGAGTGGGGACCCTGTATTTGATACTCAGCCAATATAAAGTGCATAGCTGGGGCAATTATGCCAAATCCGATCCGATCCGATGCCTTTAACATGGGGCCCTATGGAGCAGGATCCAAGGAAACATCTGATGTCTCCTCGGACCCGATTTTAGTGTACTGAGCATGCTCAGTACATGCTCAGTACACTAAAATTATTGTGTGCCGCCTAATTTCACTTCTGCAATGTGTATACATACATTGCGGAAGTGAAATAAAACTAAAATCAAGTGTGTAAAATAAAAAATCTTTATTCTCACCTGCCAGCGCTCCCCTGTCATCTCCATCAGCTCCCGCTCGGTAACCAGGACCTGGGATGATGTCACAACCCGATCAGCTGATCGGGTCACATGAGCAGTTACCGCGGTAACTGCTCATGCGACCCGATGACGCTTCTGACATCATCGCAGGTCCTGTAAAACCGATCGGGAGCTCTATGGACACACTGGGGGAGTGCTGGCAGGTGAGAATAAAGATTTATTATGTTGGAATGACAAGAGGAGCGTGGAGAAGAGGAGAGGAGAGAACAGGGGGACAGCAGGGGGAAAAAAGGGGGACAGCAGGGGACACCAGGGCAAAACAGGGGGACAGCAGGGGACACCAGGGGAACAACAAGATGACAGGTGGCAAAGAGGAGGGGGAGCGAGGTGACAGGAGACCAAACTGATCCTGCAAAATGTCGGAATTGGATGCCTATTTGGCATCCGATTGTAGGGATCAGTTTGCATACGATGCTGTCCGATTTTCATCGGACAGCATCGGATTTAACTAAATCGCAATGTGAGACCAGCCTTAGTCTGTTATAAGGTACTATGCTTTGTTTGAACTGTTGTAGTGACCAGGTCCAGATTATGTACCCTTGGACTGTGAGTAAGGATCCCGTTACATTGGTAACATTCCAGCGATCCCGATATGACCTGGTAAGGATTGCTGGAACATTGCTACGTGGTCGCTGGTGAGATGTCAAACAGTCAGATCTACTCAACGAGGCAGCAACGATACGGCGACCCGTATAACGACCTCGGCAATCGTTGGGACCCTGTCACACAGCAGTTAGTCTGACGACACAGACCTACGTGGCTGAGTTCTGAGTCGCCAACGAGGTCATTCTTAAGGCGTCAAACACACCGATGCATGCTGCCCAGTGGGAAACCAATAATATATATTTACTATACAAAAGAATTTGAACTCCCCTATAACTACGTACAAATACTACTTCTACATAATACGGGTTCTTAAAATACCAGATCCTCAATTCCATGTCAGCATCTAACTCTGAACTGTATTTACCGTGGACTACCCACGTGACCTGTGAAGTATTTACTCCATGTTACATTTCCCTGTAAATGCAACTTTTATTCTCGAGACCAGCATCTGTGATCATTCCATTGGCTGCAGACGCTGTGTGGGGTTGAATAGCAGGGAACAAAAGCCCTATTATGAGGGCTTTACACAGTCATTTTGTGCTTACTATCTCTATTAGGCTGTGGGCCCATGATCAGGATTAGCATTAGTTTTGGATGCAGAGAGTATTCTTGGCTGATGAATAGAGCCAAAATTCTCTGGGTCCAGAGTTCTGATTGTAGACACTTACCTTTAAAGGGGTTGTCCAGTCTAAAATTGATAATTCTGCAGTCACTCAAGAGACTGTAGACTCATCAATTCTCCCAGTGCCCACACCCATGTGCTGCGAGAACTCACAGTTTCTAAACCAGGAACAGACCACAATTATGCAGTAGACATGTTCATCTAGTGAGAGTGGCCTCATTCAATACAAGTGCTAGTGGGAGTGGCCATCTAGTTGTGAGCAGTCTTGCTCCTTAAGGGCCCGTTACATGGCACTACATCGTTAACGACATCACTGATACGTCACAGGTTTGGAGGCATACCAGCGACGTCATTGCGACCTCATTGTGTGTGCCTCTGGCAAATTGCTAAGATAAATCGTTGTATCGGAGTTGACAGGTTTACTAACATGTTGTAAAACTTGACGATCTCAACTCCAGCAACCTGCTGCATCGCTCTGTGTGACACCGCGATAACGATGTCATGGACGACTTCGCCCATTCACAGCAATGAGCAGGGATCGTTCACTGGGTTGTGTGAACGATACCTGCTCACAACATCATTGGTGAGTTCACGATATCTAGACATGTGACATCTCACCAGCGATGTTGAAATGATGCCAAAAATGACCGCGCGTCCCCGAGATCATTGCCGACATCGTTTCAACGTCGTGCCGTGTAACTGGACATTTACACGGATATTGAGTATGAGTATGTGTCCACTTGTCAGGGGATCTTGCCAGGAGCATGCATTCCGCAAAATTGTGGTCCTTTCCCAGTTTAGAAACCGCAAACCTTGCAGAGCAGACTGTGGGTACTGGAGGATCGATAAGTCTACAGTCACATAGGGTGACTGCAGAATTATCAGTTTAGGCCAGACAACCCCTTTAACCCTAGAACGCATACCCATAGAAATCTACACATTCACGCACATGGGCCTTTAGGCCTGTTTACAATTACCATGGAATAACTAAAAAAAATACTTTTCAAAGTTTATTGCAACGTAAGGTTGCATTCCCACTAGCGCTGGGGTCCGCCAGGATGGGATTCCGTAATGGATCTGACCTCCTGGTGACCCCAGCTAAGGCTGGCGGACGCATACCTGGGGCCTCGCAGGCCTGCCAGGTTACCTGTTTTCTATTTTCTGTAAAATTACTTTAGTTAGATTTTTGAAACTCTAGGTATTCCTCAGGTATATAGTTGTTAATAATTTCCAGTTGTTGTTATATTTTTATGTTATAGGCATTTCGGTATAACAACCTTTTTTTGGGACTACCCCATATTCACGCACCTGGGGCCTTTTAGGCCTGTGTGCAAATAACACGGAATAACTCAAATAAAAATACTTTTCAAAATTTATTTTACAATTGCAAAGTAAGGATGCATTCCCAGTAGCGCTGGGGTCCGCCAGGAGGGGATCCGTAATGGATCTGACCTCCTGGTAACCCCAGCTAAGGCTGGCGGTATCCTGCCATTCCGGCATCCTTAGCTGAAGTTTCCAGGAGGTCAGATCCATTATGTATCCCCTTCTGGCGAACCCCAGTGCTACTGGGAACACAGCCTAAGCTGTGTATATTTCAAAACAGAATTATGTGCATAAAACAACAAAAAAGTAAGTAAACGGGCACGCCAAATATAGGCATTCTATATACAATTTTTTTATGAAAACATTTTTTGGTTGTAGCAAACTTGGTGCAGGAATATTTATTTGTAACTTTACGTATTCCCCCGACAATTCTTGCATATTATTTTTTCGGCTGAATGTTCCTTGCATACATTTTGTCCTCAAGTAGAACAGAAACGCTCCGATTTTCTTTCCTTCTTTGCTGGACAAATATAGCAGCGCTTTCTTTTTTTTTCTCTTTGCTCTGGATGTTCCAGAAAGCGTATTCCACATCAGATCATTGCCTCTGTAGTTTGCCTTGATAAGCACATCATGCTGCTTCTCTCCATCATAGTAGGCATCAAAAGTTCAGAACAAAGTTCTGTCAAAAATAGACGTCTCTTGTCTTTCCTGTTGGCATGGAATTCTGGATTAGTTTGACAATAAACAATATAGCTATTGAGGGCTGACACATCAAGGATATTGGAAAAAAAGGGCAACAGGCCAACATTTAGTCTGCCTTTTGCACAAATTCCTCCAAAGTCTCTCCAGCAATTAGGACAAAAAGACCTGCAATGAGGTCAGAGACACTTGACTTTGTGAGGGAGCCTCCCTTCCAAGATCACATGACCATGTTGTCATGCAGAATCCACACTCTTCCCAGAGTCATAAAAGTTCTTCCCCAGCAACAATACAGACAAAAAGACTGAATATCACATGTAAACCTAGTACGGGCCCTAGGCCCCAGGTGCGTGAATATGGGCTGGTCCCAAAATAAGGTTGTTATACCGAAATGTCTGTAACATAAAAATATATGAATAACTGGAAATTACTAACAACTATATACCTGAGGATTACCTAGAGTTTCAAAATTCAAACTAAAGTACTTTTACAGAAAATAGAAAACAAGTAACCTGGCGGGCCTGGAAGGCCCCAGGTATGCGTTCTAGGGTTAAAGTAGAGAGCACAGATTGTTTGCACTAGTCTCTACAAACATTATATTCTGTAAGTCAGTAGAGCCACTACGATCCATATTTCAGAGACAACATGAAACAACCTTAAAGCACAATTGTACAAAACTGTTCATATTTTGTTTGTTATTTAGAAGACTCAAAAGCAGAACTAATGCTAGCAGATGCAGCTGTTTATTTTCAAAGCCAAGCTTATGGCCACATTCACTCTATGAATCTGAGAAGACTCAAAAAAATCCTGCAAATCAATCTTCATTGCATTGCTAGAAAGTGAAGGGGAATATTTAGAATGAATTCAGAGCTACACGTCTGTAGGGCAGATAATGTTGTGTGCTAAAGGCTGCCACACCTAGCCTCTGTAAATGAACACCTTTGTCCTGCACAGTTCACCAGTGCTATTAATTGAATCCTTGAGAATGATTTTCTACTGCACAGTTCAGGGTTCACATCAAAAAGAATCCATGAAACATTAACTATGTAAATGCCAAAGGATTCTCATTGTGGATACTTCTTCTACAATATGGAAACATGACTGTAAAGGTCGCTTTACACGTCACAATATCGTAACGCAACTACGATAAAAAGTCATGTGGTACGGGTGTTGCAGTCGATATCATTCGTGCGTTGTGTCATGTAAATGGGCAACGCAACTCAAAAACGATGCAACTACGATATCGTTTTTGAATTGTGCATGCTGTTCAACCGTGCAATATTGGATATGAGATCAGGCAGGATCGTGCTGCGTGACAGCGCAACTTCCCCTATTCACTACAATGTTAATTGGTCGCTCCCTGGGTTGCTCAGACAGTGTGAAAAAGGGGTGTACAACATCGTAGTTGTGTTGCCTGACGATATCTCCCTGTGTAATGGCGGGTTTACACGTCGCGATATCGTATTACGATTTCAATCAAAAGTCACGTGGTTCAATCGTCGGAGCCGAAATCGTTCCTGCGTTGTATGGTGTGAACGTCCAATACGATGCAGGAACGATGTCAATGCGATATCGGGGATTGAATGAGCGTGCATAGCGATTGAAGCCGGATCGTGCTGTGTAAACGCCCAATTACGATGCGATTTCATACGTCACCCATTCACTCCCATGTTAACTATGCGATCCTGGGTTGGGAGGCGGAGACATCGCACGGACGTTGTAATCCGATATCGCAGCGTGTAAACATTCAATGCGATGCGGGAGGAACGTGCACTAATTGCGCGCTCCCGCGCCATTGAGTTGCAATATCGAAACGATATTGCAGCGTGTAAACCCACCATAACATCTCCTATGCGATTTTGGACAAGTGCCAAAAACATGCGATCTCCTGTGATATCGTAAGCAATATTGGAACGATATTGCGACGTGTAAAGCGGCCTAAAGGGTACCTTTACACGTCGTAACATTGCATGCAATTTCACTTGCAACTTACTGGTTGCAATGAAATCATGGACACATAATAATATAATAATAATAATAATATGTATTCATTTATATAGCGCTATTAATTCCATAGCACTTTACATACATCAGTAATGCTATCTCTCTTGGAGCTTACAATCTAAATATCCTATCAGTATGTCTTTGCAATGTGGGAGGAAACCGGAGTGCCCGGAGGAAACCCACGCAAACACGGGGAGAACATACAAACTCCTTGCAGACACATTTTTCCATTTGTTCATGGCAACTAGGGATGGGCGAATCTACTCACTAGGACTCGTTACTCAGCGAGTAGTAAGGGACTCGCAGGACTCGGTACTCTGCGAGTTTCCCAGTGATTACTCGCACGAGTCCAATGCAAATCAATATCAATCCTAGTTTTGTCAGAAACGCTGACAAAACTAGGATTGCCATTGTTTGCATTAGACTCGGCTACTGTGCCAGTGATAGCAGGGAAACTCGCAAAGTAACTGCTGTTACATTGCAAGCCGAGTCCAGCTGTCTGCTCTGTGCAGCTCCAGGGTCCTAGAGCCCGCCTGCTCACAGACATGATGTAGCAGTGCTGAGATTGTTCTCAGTCTGCTCATTCCCTGTGCATAGACATCTATATCTATGCACAGGGGATGTAGCAGAGAGGACATCGCGTTTTGGACTACGTCGGACGGAAGAGGATTTTTTTAATTAAAGATGGAGTCCCTAATGGCTTTTTTTTTATTTCAAATAAAAAATTTTCTCTGTGTTGTGTTTTTTTAACCCTTTATTGGAGATTCTTAGTGGCTGGGTCAAACGTGGCCTGACATTAAGAATCTCGGGCTTAATACCAGCTTGTATAACAAAGCTGGTATTAACCCCTTTATTACCCAGCGTGCCACCGCCACCAGGGCCGCTGGAAGAGCGGGGTTCAGCGCCAGAGGATGGCGCTTCAATGAACGCGCCATCTTCTGGGGCGGCTGCGGGCTGCAATTTGCAGCGGAGGGTGCCCAGAAAGCTTGGGCCTCCCTGCGCTGCAGATTCCAGCCCCCAGCTGCTTAGCTGTACCTGGCTAGACATAGAAATTGCGCGGAGCCCCACGCATTTTTTTTTATTATTTCATGAATTTCAGAGTCAGAGTCTCAGAGTCAGAGTCTCAGAGTCAGAGTCTCAGAGTCTCAGAGTCAGAGTCTCAGAGTCAGAGTCTCAGAGTCAGAGTCTCAGAGTCAGAGTCTCAGAGTCAGTCTCAGAGTCAGAGTCTCAGAGTCAGAGTCTCAGAGTCAGAGTCTCAGAGTCAGAGTCTTGGAGTCAGAGTCAGAGTCTCAGAGTCAGAGTCTCAGAGTCAGAGTCTCACCCTCAGAGCCAGATTCAGAGTCTCACCCTCAGAGCCAGAGTCAGAGTCTCAGAGTCAGAGTCTCAGAGTCAGAGTTTCAGAGTCAGAGTCTCAGAGTCAGAGTCTCAGAGTCAGAGTCAGAATCTCAGAATTTCATGAAATAATAAAAAAAAAATGCGTGGGGCTCCGCGCAATTTCTATGTCTAGCCAGGTACAGCTAAGCAGCTGGGGGCTGGAATCCGCAGAGCAGGGATGCCCAAGCTTTCTGGGCACCCCCCGCTGCAAATTGCAGCCCGCAGCCGCCCCAGAAGATGGCGCGATCATTGAAGCGCCATCCTCTGGCGCTGAACCCCGCTTTTCCAGCGGCCCTGGTGGCGGTGGCACTCTGGGTAATAAAGAGGTTAGGGCCAGCTTTGTATTATCAGCTGGCCCTAAGCCCGAAATTTATGGCGGTCACGCCAATATTAGACATGACCGCCATGAATTTCTATTAAATTGTTTTAAAAAAAACACAACACAGAGAAAAATTTTTATTAGAAATAAAAAAAAAAAGCCATTAGGGACTCCATCTTTAATTAAAAAAATCCTCTTCCGTCCGACGCAGTCCAAAACGCGATGTCCTCTCTGCTACATCCCCTGTGCATAGATATAGATGTCTATGCACAGGGAATGAGCAGACTGAGAACAATCTCAGCTCTGCTACATCAGGCAGCAGGCGGGCTCTAGGACCCTGGAGCTGTGGCAGCCAGCACACTGAGCAGACAGGACTCTTATCTGTGCGAGTTTCCCAGCGATTACAGTTGCAAAGTAAACGAGTCCAATGCAAATAAATGACAAAACTAGGATTGCTTCAGGCTGAAGCTTCCGAGACACATCTGCAATTTGTAAATCTCACACTACTCGCTATTACTCGCTTCCCCATTCATTAACATTGGACTCGCTAGACTCGCAACGAGTAGCGAGTCCTGTGCTCGGACTCGCTAGAGTCAAGCGATTCAGAGTAATTTAGGATTCACCCATCACTAATGGCAACAAAATAGAACAATGTGTCCATGATTTCACTGCAGCCAGTAAGTTGCAAGTGAAATTGCATGCAATTTTGCGACGTATAAAGGTACTCTCAGAGACAACTTTAGCTATATGTATTACCTGGATTTAACAAGCAGTAAACACAAACCTTTTATTTCTCATCTATATTACTGGAGTTATTGTTCTTATTTTGGAACAGTTTGGACAAACCCATTGAAAAAGCTACGGAAGAATCCCCAATAACATGTATGGAAAGAAATTTAAGATAAAAATTCAGGCAAGAAATCTGTTGAGAGAAGTTTTACTCTAAATATCATAACTGTAGTGGTTACTGCTAATGTCTGGGGAAAGAATTGAAGTATCAATAATAAACAATATACAATAATGTTTATTCACTTACAAAGCACCATTAAATGCCCAGTCTCACATAACGACGCATCAGCGATCCCGATCCAGATAATGATGTGCAGAGATCTCTAGTGCGTCATATACACATCACTGGTAAGATGTCAAACAGGCATCTCACCAGTGATGTAAAAAACGATGCACTAGCGGTCCAGAATTATTCCGAGGTTGTTGTGAATTTTCTCTCCATAGCGGAGCATTGAGATCGTTGCTCATTATCTTTGTCAAACACAACGATGTAGCGCTCCCAGCGGGAACACAACGACGTAGGAATGACCCAGAGCAGTGTGTAACGATCAACAATCTCACAGCAGGGGCCAGATCGTCAGTGCATGTCACACAGAACGACATTTCGTGACGCAATAGCGATCCCAGTAGCGATCTCGTTAGCGATCTCTTTATGTGTGACAGGGCCTTAAGTCCACAGCACTTTCCATACATCAACAATATTGTCTCCATTGGGGCTCACAATCTAGATTCCCTATCAGTATGTCTTGGGAGTATTCTGCCTGAAGGAACAGATTATCATCTGACCTAACCAGCCTTTTCAGTGACATAGATAATAATAATGATATGGTATTTGTTACAGGAATGTGTGCAATGTGCGGGTCTGGTGTACAAACAGAAGTATTTTAGCAATGTGTTTATTACATTGCTCGCATAGCTATAATTATTACACTATACTACCATGTAGTGTATTTGGCCATGCTTTGATGGTCACTTGGCACATAACCACACTTGCCAAGTTTTGAGAAGGTAAATGAGGGACATTCTTAAGAGGGTAAAGGCCACGTTACACACACAGATATCTGTTCAGATATTGGTCTCATATCTCTGGTTGCAGTGAAATCATGGACACATTGTTCCATTTCTACACGGCCACAAAATGGAGCAATGTGTCCATGATTTCACTGCAACCAGAGATCTGTGACCAATATATCTGTGTGCGTAACGTGGCCTTTAGACAAAGTCATATATGTAGTATTCTCAGCACATTTGTTTTCTTTGTGAGCCTCCCAATTATATAGGCCATGCTCCTTGTAAATCATTATTTATTTCATTCAATTCTTGGCAAAAAAAAAATACATGTAAAAATTGTAAAGTTTGACGTGCAACTTGTGCTCAACAGAGTGACTGCTGATCATACCTCTACTCTCTCCCAGACTGCACTTCATGATCCTCTGCTCTCTGAAAAGACTGCTACCCATGACCATATACTCTTTCCCAGACTGGTCCTCATGCCCCCTCCTGTTTTCCCGACTGCTCGTTATTCTCATGCTGTTATCTCTGTCCCATACCTCCTCTACTCCCAGACTGCTCTCCTCAGCCCTCTTCTCTCTCTCAATCTACTCTTCTTACCCTTTCCTCTCTCACTCACTGTTCTTTATTTCCATTCTGCTCTTATTGTCTCCAACTCATGCCCCCTTCTCTTCCACAGACTGCTTACCATGCCTCTAACTCTCTAATCAACTGTTATTCATTGTCTCCAGCTCTCTTATGGCCACTTTACACACACCAACTTATCTGTCCAACTTCTGAACAACTTAGGCTGGCTTCACACTTGCAGATGGATCTGCAGCGTTTTGCAGATGCATCTGCAAGTGTGAGCATGCTGACCGCGGCCCCTATGTTTATAATAGGGCGCACGCGGTGTGAAAGCTCTCATTCATTCCTATATGTGTACTGTCAGCAGGCGTATGCCTGCTTACAGATCACACTCTCCCGCCCGCAGCATGGACGCTACATCTCGCGTCCACAGTGCGGACGGGAGTGTGTGATCTGTCAGCAGGCATACGCCTGCTGACAGTACACATATAGGAGTGAATGAGAGCTTTCACACCGCGTGCGCCCTATTATAAACATAGGGGCCGCGGTCAGCATGCTCACACTTGCAGATGCATCTGCAAAACGCTGCAGATCCATCTGCAAGTGTGAAGGCAGCCTTACTGGTTGCAGTGAAATCATGGACAAATTGCTCCATTTGTACACTACGCCTCAAGTTCTCCTCCTCCTCTTAGGTGGGTCACAGTAGCATTTTTCACATGCGTTTTTGGAGACCTGCGTTTTCAAAAACGCATGTAAAAAACGCACCCATAGGCCCCCATGTTAAAAAACGCATGCCCTAATAGCAAAAAAGCATGTGTGACAGTCCCATGCGTTTTTGGTGCTTTTCCAAAAACGCATGCATTTTTTAATATGGGGCCTTATGGGAAACGCATGCAAAAACGCATGTACAATTAGTGCCATTCAAAAACGCATGCGTTTTTTTAACATGGGCTCCTATGGGAAACGCATGCGTTTTTGAATGGCAATAAAAGGTAATAATTGTACATGCGTTTTTGCATGCGTTTTTCCATAGAGGCCCATGTTTATAAAAACGCATGCGTTTTCTTCAAAATTCATGCGTTTTTCAAAATGCACCAAAAAATAGTACATGCACTATTTTTGGGTGCAGATTTCAAAACGCAGCCAAAAACGCAGGGAGCCATGAGACACCTTAAAAAACTCATGATGACATGAAAAACGCATGTAAAAAAGCATGCGTTTTTAAAAGGCACTAAAAAAACGCGTGCCAACTGTGACCACAGCCTTACAGATGGCTCCTTGTGCTTCTTCCTCTTGGACAGACAACTCCTCATGTACCCCCTATATATGTATTTTACTTTGGCAATGTACGTTCATTAAATGATTAATTGTATCCACAATTCAGTGTTCGAATACAGTGTAGTTATCTGTGACATTGTGAAGCATTCTCCTATCACAGTCTGCTCCCTAACAGCTGTTTTATACAACTCCACTGAGACATGTCTTTCAGTAAAGGCACAAGTGTACTTTCCCTGAACAGCTTTCAGTCTGCTCTAGAAAACAGGACTTGATGTGAATTAAAGGGAATCTGTCAATGGGTTTGTTTCTATCTCATCTGAGAGCAGCATAATGTAGGCAAAGAAACCCACTTATATTACTGGGCAGTGGCATTAAGCCAATAGTGGCAGACCATGTGGCCACTTTGGGACCCATGAGTCAATGGAGGAGCCCCATGCCAGTGCCCACATTGGCCCCACTGTTTGTCATTGAATTTGCAACTGTATCGGCATTACGGACGCCAATACATATGGAAGCAATGATGAAAAAGTAAACACGCCGCTGTCTGCTTCCTCCTCCATCAATCTCCCGGACTCTAAAGGTCGCTTTACACGTCACGATATCGCAACGCAACAACAATAAAAAGTCACGTAGTACGGGCGTTGCAGTTGTTATCGTTGGTGCGTTGTGTCGTGTAAATGGGCAATGCAACTCAAAAACGATGCAACTACGACATCGTTTGTGAATTGTGCATGCTCTTCAACCGTGCAATATTGGCTTGGCAGGATCGTGCTGTGTGACAGCGCAACTACGATTTGGAGTGCAACTTCCCCTATTCACTCCAATGTTCCCTGAGTTGCTCAGACACAGTGTGCAAAAGGGGCATACAACACCGTAGTTGCGTAGCCTGCCGATATCTCCCTGTGTGACATCTCCTATGCGATTTTGGACAAGTGCCAAAAACATGCGCGCTCCTGTGAAATCATATGCAATATCGGAACGATATCGCGACGTGTAAAGCGGTCTTTAGCATCTGAGGTCTGACAGCTCAGAGCAGCGAGCGTGGTGACATCACTTCATCATGCCCACCGTACAGAGCAGTGAAGACACAGCTTCAATATGCTCCCTGCTGAGACTGGAGTAGTGGGGGTCCAAGGAGAGGTTAATATTATTTTTTATTTTTAATCAGTGAGTACATGGTGGCCATAACACTACATGGATGACTATGAACTGTGCATTATATTATATGGAAAACCATGGGCTGTGCATTACACAATATGAAGGTGCATTATACTATATACAGGATTATAGGGTGCATTATATTATATGCAGGGCTATAAGATGAATTATATTATATGGAAAATGCATTGAACTATATTGAGGACTATGGGTTGTGCATAATATCATATGGAGGACTATGGGGATGCATTAAATAAGGAGGACTGTAGAGGCTGCATTATACTATATGGAAGACTTTGAGGAATCTATTATATATGGAGGATTATGTGAATTATATATATGGAGAACTAGGGGGAATGCTTTATATCATATGGAGGACTATGGGATGCATTTTACTATAGGGAGAACTATAGGATGCATTACACTGTATGGAGGACTATGGGGGTGAATTATATTTATGGATGACTATAATATGCATTATACCATATGGAGGACTATGGGGTGCATTTTACAATATGGAGGACTATGGGGTGCATTATACTATTTGGAAGACTTTGGGGTGTATTATGCTATATGGAGGGTTAAAGGGGGCATTATAATGTATGGAGGACTATGGGCTGTGCATTATACTATATGTAGAACTATGTGGGGCCCATTATACAATGTGCAGGACTACGGGGGATGCATTATAATATATAGAAGGCAATTTATGGCCCAGTATACTATATGGAAGGCCTAAGTGAGTGCTATTATAACATTTGGAGGGCTATGAGGGAGGCTTTATGTTTTGAGGATCATTATACTGTGGGGGCCATTATACTGTTTGAAGGGCTAGTGGGTGTTTTTATACAGTGTATGAAGGTATGGGGACCATTATATTGTATGTAGGCCCTTTATACAGCATGTGGAGAACTGTGTGGGGGTCACAGTTTGGAATCATACTGTGATGGGGTCACAATAATTTGCCGGGGTAGTTGAGGGTGGGTACAGTAGGGTTATCATACTGTACGTGAGGAGGGTACTATGGAGGAATTCACTGGGGGGGGATCATACAGTGCTTGTGGGGCACCTATGTTGGTATCATAGTTTATGGCTGCAATGAAAGGGGAATCTAGGTACTTCAATAGGAGAACAATCACTTTAAAAGGGATGGAAAGTTGTGTGATATGTTGTTATGTGACCAAGCCAAATATATATACTATCAGAATTGTTATATGTAGCCAAGCAGCACAGCTGAGAAAGCACATATATGATTTACTAGCTGTGAGCCCGATGCAAATGCATCGGGATTCTAGAACGTGCATTAATTTGATTATAGTAGATAGCTATTTTTTATTTTATTATTAATTTTGTTTTGTTTTTTTACTATTTTTATTATTATTACATTTATTTATTATTTGTTATTTTAAGTGAATTTATTTGTATTAAGATTATTTTATTTTATTTAAAAACCGCATCTGCGGCGCGGTTGCGGTAATCCCCATAGAAAGTATAGGGGGACTTGCGGCAGGTGCGGCAAAACCGCACTTGCCGCACCTGCCGCAAGTCCCCCTATACTTTCTATGGGGATTACCGCAACCGCGCCGCAACTTGCACTTGCGGCGCGGTTGCGATAATCGTTATGGGGATTACCGCTACCGCGCCGCAAGTGCTCGCACTCAGCCAGCGACTCGCAATGCGGTGCGGTTGCGGTAATCTTTATGGGGATTACCGCAACCGCGCTGCAAGTGCTCGCACTCAGCCAGCGACTCGCAATGGCCTGGCGGCCATTGCTCGCGCTACCTGAGTGGGAGATCGCTAGCTTTGTGGCCGAGCCTCTGGTTCTATTTTCGGCCAGCGACTCGCAATGGCCGCTTCGCGGCCATTGCTCGTACTCAGCCTGCGCGAGCAATGGCCTCGCGGCCATTGCTCGCGCAGGCCAACGACTCGCATTGGCCGCTACGCGGCCAATGCTTCGCCGTGGTGACGTCACAGAGTGACATAGCCACGGTCTTTGCCGGGGTCCGACACGGAAGTGCCTACGGCAATTATATAGTAGATAGCTGTTAGCCTGATGCAAATGGATCGGGTATCTAAAATATGTTTATTGTTTTTTTAAAGATTTTTAAATAATAATGGCATCATCAATAGCAATAATATAAGCAATAGCATTATAATTAGCCGTAATAGCAGTATTAATAGCATTATTAGCATTAATAATAGCATTAATAACATTATTAATAGCATTAATAGCATTATTATTAGCATTAATAGCATTATTAATAGCATTAATAGCATTAATAACATTAATAATAGCATTAATAGCATTATTGATAGCATTAATAGCAGTATTAATAGCATTATTAGCAGTATTATTAGCATTAATAGCATTATTATTAGCATTAATAGCATTATTAATAGCATTATTAAATTTATTTATTATTTGTTATTTTAAGTGAATTTATTTGTATAAAGATGATTTTATTTTATTTAAAAACCGCATCTGCGGCGCGGTTGCGGTAATCCCCATACAAAGTATAGGGGGACTTGCGGCAGGTGCGGCAAAACCGCACTTGCCGCAAGTCCCCCTATACTTTCTATGGGGATTACCGCAACCGCGCCGCAACTTGCACTTGCGGCGCGGTTGCGGTAATCCTTATGGGGATTACCGCTACCGCGCCGCAAGTGCTCGCACTCAGCCAGCGAGTCGCAATGCGGCGCGGTTGCGGTAATCCTTATGGGGATTACCGCAACCGCGCCGCAAGTGCTCGCACTCAGGCAGCGAGTCGCAATGCGGCGCGGTTTCGGTAATCACAGGGGCACAGGGGCACTGGGGCACAGGGGCACTGGGGCACAGAGGCACTGGGGCACAGGGGCACAGGCTCCGGAGCACTGTGTCAGCATGTGCTGACAGCAGCTGCTCCGGAGCGGGATGACAGGGGCACTGGGGCACAGAGGCACTGGGGCACAGAGGCACTGGGGCACAGGGGCACAGGGACACTGGGGCTCTGGGGCACAGGGGCACTGGGGCACAGGGGCACAGGGGCACAGGCTCCGGAGCACTGTGTCAGCATGTGCTGACAGCAGCTGCTCCGGAGCGGGATCACAGGGGCACAGGGGCAGAGGCTCCGGAGCACTGTGTCAGCATGTGCTGACAGCAGCTGCTCCGGAGCGGCACTGGGGCACAGGGGCACTGGGGCACAGGGGCACTGGGGCACAGGCTCCGGAGCACTGTGTCAGCATGTGCTGACAGCAGCTGCTCCGGAGCGTGATCACAGGGGCACAGGGGCACAGGGGCAGAGGCTCCGGAGCACTGTGTCAGCATGTGCTGACAGCAGCTGCTCCGGAGCGGCACTGGGGCACAGGGGCACAGGGGCACTGGGGCACAGGGGCACAGGCTCCGGAGCACTGTGTCAGCATGTGCTGACAGCAGCTGCTCCGGAGCGGGATCACAGGGGCACAGGGGCACAGGGGCAGAGGCTCCGGAGCACTGTGTCAGCATGTGCTGACAGCAGCTGCTCCGGAGCGGCACTGGGGCACAGGGGTACTGGGGCACAGGGGCACAGGCTCCGGAGCACTGTGTCAGCATGTGCTGACAGCAGCTGCTCCGGAGCGGGATGACAGCGGCGAGGGGTCGCAATGCCCGCTACGTGGGCAATGCCTCGCACGGCGTGGTGACGTCACATAGTGACAAAGCCACGGCGTGCCGGGGTCCGACACAAACGTGCCTACGGCAATTATATAGTAGATTAATCAACACGTTTCAGGGCTCCCTGAAATAGCATGAAACATGGCAATATGATATTGATTTGTTCTGAGGAAGAGGCCAGGGATCCCTAAAATGCGTTAATCAATATTATATTCACCCTTTCATGTCTTGTGGAATACAGCAGCACGGTTTTTAACTCTTCATCCTCCCTACTCTATATGCACCACACTGGGAACTACAGCAGCCATGATATGTTGTTATATTGGTTGTGACTCTCACAACCACACAAGGTGAAGCCTCTTGTACCTATTTAGGTAATATTTTATCTCAGACCCTTCATCCCCCCTACTTTAATTTTCTTTGGGTTCTCATTCTCTGTAAGCCATAATCATCAACATTAACATAAATAAACACTTGAAATTGATTACTCTGTAATGATTCTATATAATATATGCATTTCACTTTTTGTATTGAATTACTGAAATAATGAAACTTTTTGATGATATTCTAATTCATTAAGATGCAGCTGTACTTGTTGACATGCACACTTGTTCTTATTTTGCCAATGGATGATCATCCATCTCCTACACCTCCACCTGTTGTTTTGTGCTGCCCTCTATGTGCACTCTTTCATTTGAAACCCTCGTCACGTTTAATAACTTCTTCAAGAAAGAATAATATTATAACGTCTCCATTTCCTATTAGTTCTGGATAGGATCTCCATCTCAATAGACTTTGCACACTGACAGTGAGGTGCCAATCATGTTGGACTGCCAGCACCTGACAATTTAGTCCAAGCAATGACACGTCCCTGCTGCTTAAACAGCCATTCCAGGAAAACAACAGCTTGGACCTTGACTAAACAGGCATTTGTGAATTCTATGTTTTAACCCTTGCAGCATGCTGTCTTCAGATTACATAGCAAAAACCTGCTGACAGAGTCCCTTTAATATTTCTCTGCAATTGTTTTTCAAAGGGGTCAAATGTGGCATGATTATTAAAATGAAACACTAAAAATGCATGATCTACTATATAGTAAGACTGTTCTATACTTTATTGCATTCAAAGCCATCACTAAAGGCAAAGTCCACATTTCTCGTGTTCTGCTTTAAGTGAACTGGCAGAAGCAGTAGAGATTGTGCAAGCTGTGTGCGGTAGGACAAACAGACGGGATGGGGCGCTGAGATAGCAGAATGCTGCAAGTGCTCTTGGTTGGCTTTATACAGTTTTACGGAGCCCTGTAGTAGTATTAGGATCACACTAAATCACGGCATCTGCAAAAAATAGATGACCCCCTCCAGCCTGGTTGGCAGTGCCATCTCAGGACCTCAACATATAGAAAGTCAAGATAATATGTGCTGCAAAAGAACATTTTTTCCTTGTATACTAAGTATTTTTTGTACATCATTTACAGGGCATACAGCAGTAAATGCGGCGTTTACTCACTGCTTTACCTGTAGCAAACTTAGCTCTGCTACATCTTTTTATATAGCATCCTGTTTACAAGTGAGTGTGTCCCAATGTGAACCATGATCCTGCTCGCAAGCCTGGCTATGGTTTGTTAAGTGTTATTCCTAGTTTGCTTATGTTTAAAAAGGTCCCTTACATAACCGCCCCGCCACTAAGGCTGTTAACCCCTACTTTGCTGAATTTCACATCTCTGCAGACATTCACTGTTAGTAAGGATGTTAACGTAAAGATATAACATTTGCGCCATGTCATTTCGCTATTAAAAATAGCATTGCCGACTAGATCTGGATTATTGCTCCTTACCTTGGTGTGTTTGATTTCCAAGTTGCTGAGCGGAGAAGGGACAGTGAACTGGGCAGGGGTGACACCGGCGTTATCCTTGTTTTCAGATGACATGTTTAGCGTAGGTTCTGTAACACAGGTGAAATAAAGTACAGAATTAGTCAGGCTGAGGGCTGAATCCTGACTGGGGACTTGGCTTTCCTTTTTGCCTTTTAGTTCAGATTGGTTACATTAGGATTAGCATACAAAGCAAGGATTGGACAAACCCATTTATAGTCAGGAACGAGGACTACTACAAGTAGCACCACCCCCAATATGCTTTCACTTGCTTGACATTTACAGTGATGTGTTTTCAATGCCGTCTATCTATCTATCTATCTATCTATCTATCTATCTATCTATCTATCTATCTATCCGACTGTCTGTATGTCTGTCTATTTGTCTGTATATCTAGGTACATACGTAGAAATCACGTGGCACAATTACAGGAGTTCTAATTTGGCCAACACCAAGAAATAAAGAAATAGATAATTGATTTGGCTGGGTCACATAAGACCATGTCTCAAAACTTTGCAGTCCTTACCAAGTAATTACAGTGCACCCCCGATTGTACTACATATATTTCAATGCACCCCATGGTCCTCCATACATTATAATAAACCCTAATAGTTCTCCAATACTTAATACACAACCTATCTTCCATATAGTATAATGCACCCCCATAGTTCTCCAAATGGTATAGTGTCTCTCATAATCTTCAGTTTAATATAATGCATCACTTAGTCCTGCATTTATTATAATGCACCACTCATTGCCATCCATATATGATAATATACCTCATAGACCTCCATATATTCTAATACACCTCATAGTCCTCCATACATTATAATGCACTTCCTAGTCCTCCAAATAGTATAATGAACCCTGCTGGCCCAGCCGCCTTTAGCAAGGCAAAATGGACCAAGGCTCGTCCCCAAACTGAACGCCCGAGCTTCCTTAACCGTGGGCTGAACACTACTCAGACAACACAGGGTGAGGGAACCACAATAGTAAGACTTTATTGGATCCCCAACAGTTAACAGCATATAACACATAACCAGCAAAACACAACAATGTAACAGGCAACAGAGTCTCACCCTTCCGCTGGCTCACCAGGGATTAGAATGTAGCACAGCAAAGTCTGTAGCCAGGTGACTGTATCATCCCAACCTGGGTTGCTTCCTTATGCAGTCTTTGTCATCACAGCCGAATCCAATAATTCAATGCTGAAGTCCTTGTGGTGTTATAATCCAGGTTCTGATCCCTTGGTCGGCACCGGAATGCCTAGGCCTGGGGTTATGGCTGGACAATGGGATTTGAAGATCCTAGATTAGCCGCTGTGTCCAATCTTCAATCTCCTTGTCAAAGTGAACAGTCCTTCTTATATACCCTCAGCCCTCATTGCAGGATATTGGGGACGTCACAATTGGTGCAATAACACAGTCTTTTCATTGGCTGGACCCCAAGCCTCATTTAACATATTTTTAATTCTTAGAAAGAAAAGACAGCACTCACCGGATCCTTTACTGTGCTTTATTCGCAATTCACAAGGTGCAGGGAGGGAGCAGAGGCTGTCATCCCAGCCTCTGCTCCCTCCCTGCACCTTGTGAATTGCGAATAAAGCACAGTAAAGGATCCGGTGAGTGCTGTCTTTTCTTTCTAAGAATTACCTGCATATGGCCTTAACGACTGGCACCCCGGCTCCCACACCTATGCTCCACAGCTGTCCTGCCGCGTAACCTGCAGCATTGGTGGCCCTCCTTCTGTTTACCTTTATTGTTTAACATATTGGCTTGCTTCACACTGCAGTTTTTCACTGATCAGTGTCCATCAGTGTTTGTGTGCCAAAACCAGGAGAGGAACCAGGAGAGGAACTTGCAGACAAAAAGGATAATTGAAAGATTGACACCTGTTCTGAGTTTTGGAGACTCTCCTGGTTTTGGCACACAAACACTGATGGACACTGATCAGTAAAAAACTGCAGTGTGAAGCCAGCCTAAGATTGCAATCCTGGCAATACTGATTGATATACGGTAGTTCTTACAATGGAATGTTAGTAGGAGACATTCAGTCTGCAAACAATGACATTAAAACAATGGAGGCTGGGACAATTTACATAAAGTCAACAGGGTAATATACAATGGACGATTAGCATAATTAAGTTCTCTGGCCTTCTATGATAAACAAGTTAGATAATTACATTACCATGCTAAACTTAACACCAGCCTTCTAAGAAATACTGTAGGAAATTTTCCTTTGCCATTACAAGTTTGCAAACCACAATACACTGTGTTCCAAATTATTGTGCAAATTTGTTTTAAGTGTCATAGGGTTTTATTTTTTTTTTTTTTTCAATGAAACCCATTGATGGTATTGTGTCTCAGGGTTCTTTGGATCATTGAAATCAATCTCAGATATCTGTGATAATTAGTTTGGCAGGTGAGCCCAATAAAAGGAAAACTGGGTGTTCCACAATTACGCAGGCCTCAGTTTTCAAGTAACATGGGAAAGAAAAAGGATGTCTCTGCTGCCGAAAAGCAACAAATAGTGCAATGCCTTGGACAAGGGATGATAACATTTGATATTGCACGAACACTTAAGCGTGATCATCGTATTGTGAAGAGATTTGTGGCAAGTTCTGAGCACAGATGTGTTAATGCAGATAAAGGCAGAATGAGGAAGGTTTCTGCCAGGCAAGTTCATCAGATTAAGAGAGCAGCTGCTAAAAAGGCCTTACAAACCAACAAACAGATATTTGAAGCTGGTGGTGCCTCTGGAGTCCTTCGAACCTCAAGGTGTAGGATCCTTCAAAGGCTTGCTGTGGTGCATAAACCTACTATTCGGCCACCCCTAAACAGTGTTCACAAGCAGAAATGGTTGCAGTGGGTCCAGATATACATGAAGACTAATTTTCAAACTGTCTTGTTTACTGATAAGTGCCGAGCAACCCTGGATGGTCCAGATGCATGGAGTAGTGGATGGTTGGTGGATGGCCACCATGTCCCAACAAGGCTGCAACGTCAGCAAGGAGGTGGAGGAGTCATGTTTTGGGCTGGAATCATTGGGAAACAGCTGGTAGGCCCCTTTAAGGTTCCTGAATGTGTGAAAATGACCTCTGCAACGTATATAGAGTATCCAAAGTAAGCAACCTTGTAATATTTCTTATCTGACAGATTTGCTTCTTTCTGTGCCAGAATTGATCAGACATTATCAAAATTCTCAATTCTGAGGAATAATCTATATTCAGTGAAGACTTTCCCATTACTGAGATAGGAGATGGCAGCTGTAACTGAGGAAATTCTATGTAGATAGAAGAGTGAGGAGAGGAGGAGTTCTGTCTCTAGCTTCTCCCTCTTCCTGAGGTGAAATCTGTATTCAGTGAAGAGTTTCCCATTACTGAGGTAGGAGAAGGCAGCTTTTACTGATGAGATTCTATGTAGATAGAAGAGGAAGGAGGGGGAGGGCTCTGTCTCTAGCACCTTCCTCCACCTGAGGTGAAATCTGTATTCAGTGAAGACTTTCCCATTACTGAGATAGGAGATGGTGGTTGTTACTGATAAGATTCTATGTAGATAGAAGAGGGAGGATGGGCAGGGCTCTGCCTCTAGCTCCTCCTTCAGAATTAAGTTCCTCCCTCTGCTTCTAGCTCCTCTCTCCTTCTGAGGTGAAATCTGTATTCATTGAAGATTTTCCCATTACTAACATAGGAGATGGCAGCTGTTACTGGGAAGATTCTATGTAGATAGAAGAGGGAGGAGGGGGTGTAGCTCTGCCTCTAGCTCCTACTTCTGCATTAAGTTCCTCCCTCTGCCTCTAGCTGCACCATCCTCCCTCTTCTATCTACATAGAATCTACTCAGTAACATCTGCTTTCTCCTATCTCAGTAATGGAAAAGTTTTCACTGAATGCAAATTTTACCTCAGGGGACAGGAGGAGCGACAGGCAGAACTCTGCTCCCTCATCTATTCACACAGAATTTCCTCAGTTACAGCTGTCATCTCCTACCTCAGTAATGGGAAAGTCTTCACTGAATACAGATTATAACTCAGAATTGAGAATTTTGCTAATGACTGATCAATTTTGAGAAGCAAATTTGTCTGATAAGATTCACTACAAGTTGCCTATTTCCATGTGCACCATTGACTTATGAAATATACATGAATACAATAGTTGCGCTACAGGTTTGGAGCTTTATCAAAAAAAGACTACCTTGTCGGGCCTACACAGAACCCTCATTTTATAACCATCCTCTACATAGCTGTAATGCAGCCATATATTCAGTGTTTGCATAAATTCTATCTGTAGTGAGCGTAATCAGCTCCTTGAAATTCAGTGCCTTGTTAAAGTATTTGACCCCTTCCAACTTTTCAACTTTCTGCCACATTTCAGGCTTCAAACATAAAGATATAAATTATACTTTTTTTTGTGAAAAATCAACAAGTGGGAAACAATCGTGAAGAGGAACGAAATTTATTGGATATTTTAAACTTTTTTAACAAATCAAAAACTGAAAAGTGGGGCGTGCAATATAATAATAATATTTATTCATTTATATAGTGTTATTAATTCCATAGCACTTTACATAGATGAGCAATGCTGGCTCTCTAGGAGCTCACAATCTAAATATTCTATTAGTATGTCTTTACAATGAGGGAGGAAGCCGGAGTGCCTGGAGGAAACCCACTCAAACACGGGGAGAACATACAAACTCCTTGCAGATGTTGTCCTCAGTGTCCTTGGTGGAAATTGAACCAAGAATTTCAGGACCCCAGTGCTGCAAGAGCTGCAGTGCTAACCACTTGAGCCACCGTGCTGCCCATTAATTGGCCCCTGTACTTTCAGCACAACAAACTAACTCCAGAAGTTCAGTGTGGATCTCTGAATGATCCAATGTTGTCCTAAATGACTGGTGATGATGATAAATAGAATCCACCTGTGTGTAATCAAGTCTCCGTATAAATGCACCTGCTCTGTGATAGTCTCAGGGTTCTGTTTCAAGTGCAGAAAGCATCATGAAGACCAAGGAACACACCAGGCAGGTCCGAGATACTGTTGTGGCGAAGTTTCAAGCCAGATTTGGATACAAAAAGATCACAACGCACTGCTTTCACAACACACTGTATATGTACGCTGATCAAAGGAACCAACGCACTGAGATACAGCAGCTGTATGCTCAATGTACATTCCTTGCTTAATCAGATTCAAAAGCAGACACAGGTATACACAGGTAGACAAACGGTGTCACCAGTATTTAGAGTGGTCTTTATGTGGCACTCAATAAATTTAGCCTATAGTTTCAGGGCTAATATAGAACATGGTCTTCGATGTTGGGGGAATGCCTGGACAGACGTCTATGCACATTGAAAACAAAAGGGATAAAGATGGAATATAAGAAAAACATATTGGTTTCCTTCACTCTATCTATGTTTCTATCTATCTATCTATCTATCTATCTATCTATCTATCTATCTATCTATCTATCTATCTATCTATCTACCTTACAGCCACAATAGTCCTGAAAAGGCTGTATTCTTCAATAAAAATCCACTCTTTATTTCCTCATTAAAATGTCATCATATATGTTACAGGGAGTTGGACATTTACGCATTTCGCAGTCTTAATCATAACTTACTTTGACTAACGACTAAGACTGTTTGTCGAAACGAGTGAACGTCCAACTCCCTGTACCGTATGTGATGAGATTTTAATGAGGAAATAAAGATTGGAGTTTTATTGAAGAATACAACCTTTTAGGACTTTTGTGATGGATTTTGCCCTAGTCAAGGGGGTTGGCTATATCTTCTACATATGAAGCTATAGCATTGGATTTCATGTGGTCAGAGTTTTTCTTTCTGGACTACGTCTTACTACAGTACCTACCTTTAATTTGCCCACCCATGTCATGAGTGTATCCAGGGGGTACCTATCATTTCTATAGAGGGATTGTTGGATCACAATTGAAATGAAATGAGTAATGCATCATTACGCTTGTCCTGTGCTGGATATATAGACAATGTATAGTCTAGGGGACTATCGGGATGTGATTGGGATGTTTTCCCCTCATATGCTCTTGTAGTATACAGCAGGGCTCATCACACATCCGCCACTGAAGGGAGGTTCTGGTAGAACAACAGCCGCAGGCAGCTGCTCATGTTGAAATCTAACAGCACAACTGCTGTGCAATCAAACCACATACCGTATATACTCGCGTATAAGCCGAGTTTTTCAGCCCAAAATTTGGGCTGAAAAGTCCCCCCTCGGCTTATACGCGAGTATCAAAAAAAAAAAAAAATACAGCCGCAGCCCCGGAGGTATACAGGCCCCCCATCAAGTTCCAGGGCCCCCCCCCACTTGCGCGCCAGCCTGTAAGGTAAATTCATACTTACCGGTGTCCAGTCGCGCCGCCCGCAGCTGCCGACATGACGATTCCGGGCTCCATTCAGCGTGTCTTCCCGCGGCTTCCTGTAGTCGCGGGCAATGACGTCATTGCCCGCGACTACAGGAAGCCGCGGGAAGACACGCTGAATGGAGCCCGGAATCGTCATGTCGGCAGCTGCGGGCGGCGCGACTGGACACCGGTAAGTATGAATTTACCTTACAGGCTGGCGCGCAAGTGGGGGGGGGCCCTGGAACTTGATGGGGGGCCTGTATACCTCCGGGGCTGCGGCTGTATACAGCCCTGGGGCTGCGGCTGTATACAGCCCTGGGGCTGCGGCTGTATAAAGCCCTGGGGCTGCGGCTGTATACAGCCCTGGGGCTGCGGCTGTATACAGCCCTGGGGCTGCGGCTGTATACAGCCCTGGGGCTGCTGCTGTATACAGCCCTGGGGCTGCTGCTGTATACAGCCCTGGGGCTGGGGCTGCTGCTGCTGTATACAGCCCTGGGGCTGGGGCTGCTGCTGCTGTATATACCTCTGGGGCTGCATATGGGGCTGCATATACCTCTGGGGCTGCATATACCTCTGGGGCTGCATATACCTCTGGGGCTGCATATACCTCTGGGGCTGCATATACCTCTGGGGCTGCATATGGGGCTGCATATACCTCTGGGGCTGCATATACCTCTGGGGCTGCATATACCTCTGGGGCTGCATATGGGGCTGCATATACCTCTGGGGCTGCATATGGGGCTGCATATACCTCTGGGGCTGCATATACCTCTGGGGCTGCATATGGGGCTGCATATACCTCTGGGGCTGCATATGGGGCTGCATATACCTCTGGGGCTGCATATGGGGCTGCATATACCTCTGGGGCTGCATATGGGGCTGCATATACCTCTGGGTCTGCATATGGGGCTGCATATACCTCTGGGGCTGCATATGGGGCTGCATATACCTCTGGGGCTGCATATACCTCTGGGGCTGCATATGGGGCTGCATATACCTCTGGGGCTGCATATGGGGCTGCATATACCTCTGGGGCTGCTGTATACTACCACTGGGGCTGCTGCTGTATACTACCACTGGGGAGGCTGCTGTATACCTCACTGCTGGGGGTTGTATACCTGTGCTGGAGTCCACCCTCGGCTTATACGCGAGTCAATACGTTTTCCCAGTTTTTGGGGGCAAAAGTAGGGGGGTCGGCTTATACACGGGTCGGCTTATACACGAGTATATACGGTAATTAAACAATACAAATATGTTTATGAAACACATCAGCAAATAAATGGCTAAATAGCCTGTACTCTGTAGAAACATGTATTTACAGTAATGAACATAATTGCACTAAATAGCCATATCTGTATGACTAACATGGCATCTACTCCCGGAGTTACTAAACATTTCCACAAATCATCCAAATAGAAGGAATTCTTTTTTTCTTCCACAAACAATGCAGAAGAAGAGGCCAATATATGAGTGTACAGGTTACAAAACACAATCAGCAGCCCACACTTACAATTACAGGAGGTTAAGTCCATGATGTGGGCAGGCTGCATACATATTTCAGTGTCATATACAAACCCTCCTTTCATACTATGTGGGTATCACAAATAACCTCTGGAAATGGGCAGTAAAATAAGATCTATAGTTGGTGGTCATAATTTTGTAGGATATTTATTAGCATTTTAGAGGTTAATGAATGAAACAGTAAAAAAAAGGACAGATTACAATGGCATACTGCAAATGGAGGTAGACCACACGGCCGCTATAGGGATATAGTTACAGATATACGAAATTATGAAAAAGGGGGCTCTCCATTGTCCGCTCCCTCCTACATCATTCTTCCACTGCATCTTAGCTCTGACATCTCAGCACAGCAGGGTGCAATGACGTCATATCAGTGGTGAAAACAGAGCTTCACAGCGCTCCCTCCTGAGACATGAGCAGTGAGGGACCAAGGAGAACTGACTATTTACTTTTTTTTTTTTTAATTCAGAAGTAGATGGCGGCCATAATACCAAATGGATGACTATGTACTGTACATTACACTATATTGTGGGGGGCATGTTGGTTCAGTGCTTACCACGGAGGTCTTGCAGCATTAGTGGTCCTGGGTTCCAAACCCACCAAGAACAACTCTGCAGGGAGTTGTATGTTCTCCTCATGCTTGCTTGAGTTTCCTCCTGGTTCTCCGGTTTTCTCCCACATTTAAATGACATACTGATAATGGAGACAGTATTGATGATGTATATAAAGCGCTGTGGCATTAAAGGCACTATGTAAATGAAGAAATATGATTCTTATTATATGGAGAACTATGGGCTCTGAATATATACAGTTGTGGCCAAAAGTATTGACACCCCTGCAAATCTGTCAGATAATACTCAGTTTCTTCCTGAAAATGATTGCAATCACAATTTCTTTGGTATTATTATCTTCATTTAATTTGTCTTCAATGAAAAAACACAAAAGAGAATGAAGCAAAAAGCAAAACATTGATCATTTCACACAAAACTTAAAAAATTGGCCAGACAAAAGAATTGGCACCCTCAGCCTAATACTTGGTTGCACAACCTTTAGCCTAAATAACTGCAATCAACCACATCCGGTAACCATCAATGAGTTTCTTACAATGCTCTGCTGGAATTTTAGACCATTCTTCTTTGGCAAACTGCTCCAGGTCCCTGATATTTGAAGGGTGCCTTCTCCAGACTGCCATTTTTAGATCTCTCCACAGGTGTTCTATGGGATTCAGGTCTGGACTCATTGCTGGCCACCTTAGAAGTCTCCAGTGCTTTCTCTCAAACCATTTTCTAGTGCTTTTTGAAGTGTGTTTTGGGTCATTGTCCTGCTGGAAGACCCATGACCTCTGAGGAAGACCCAGCTTTCTCACACTGGGCCCTACATTATGCTGCAAAATTTGTTGGTAGTCTTCAGACTTCGTAATGCCATGCACACGGTCAAGCAGTCCAGTGCCAGAGGCAACAAAGCAACCCCAAAACATCAGGGAACCTCCGCCATGTTTGACTGTAGGGACCGTGTTCTTTTCTTTCAATGCCTCTTTTTTTCTCCTGTAAACTCTATGTTGATGCCTTTGCCCAAAAAGCTCTACTTTTGTCTCATCTGACCAGAGAACATTCTTCCAAAAGGTTTTAGGCTTTCTCAGGTAAGTTTTGGCAAACTTCAGCCTGGCTTTTTTATGGCTCAGGGTAAGAAGTGTGGTCTTACTGGGTATCCTACCATAAGTCCCTTTTCATTCAGACGCCGACGGATAGTATGGGTTGACACTGTTGTACCCTCGGACTGCAGGGCAGCTTGAACTTGTTTGGATGTTAGTCGAGGTTCTTTATCCACCATCTGCACAATCTTGCATTGAAATCTCTTGTCAATTTTTCTTTTCCGTCCACATCTAGGGAGGTTAGCCACAGAGCCATGGGCTTTAAACTTCTTGATGACACTGTGCACGGTAGACATAGGAACATTCAGGTCTTTGGAGATGGACTTGTAGCCTTGAGATTGCTCATGCTTCCTCACAATTTGGTTTCTCAAGTCCTCAGACAGTTCTTTGGTCTTCTTTCTTTTCTCCATGCTCAATGTGGTACACACAAGTACACAGGACAGAGGTTGAGTCAACTTTAATCCATGTCAACTGGCTGCAAGTGTGATTTAGTTATTGCCAACACCTGTTAGGTGCCACAGGTAAGTTACAGGTGCTGTTAATTACACAAATTAGAGAAGCATCACATGATTTTTCTATCAGTGCCAATACTTTTCTCCACCCCCTTTTTATGTTTGGTGTGGAATTATATCCAATTCGGCTTTAGGACAATTCTTTTTGTGTTTTTTCATTGAAGACAAATTAAATGAAGATAATAATACCAAAGAATTTGTGATTGCAATCATTTTAAGGAAGAAACTGAGTATTATCTGACAGAATTGCAGGGGTGTCAATACTATTAGCCACAACTGTATGGAGGTGCATTACACTATATGGAGGGCTATGGGCTGTGCATTATGTATGGAAGAAAAGAGAGGGGGGGGACAAGAGGCGCAATAGTGCCCTTATCACTCGACACTAAAAACAATGCAGGTGAGAAAAAGGTTCCACTCACCTAGTCCAGTTGTGTCACCCACAACTGGTTGGAAGGCCTGATAGAATAGGTGTCCTGATGGCTGCTGCTGGACTTCCACCGGTCTCCACTCGGGTAGACGAAAATAGAAGTTCTGGGAAAGGAAGGTGTGTCACAGTCCGCGCTGCCAGGGAATCCGCTCGTGAATAACGCTAGTAGTCGGTGTTCAAATCAATCCTTTTTATTCATCCAACGCGTTTCAACGCCCTCCTGGCGTCTTCCTCAGGGATCCCTGAGGAAGACGCCAGGAGGGCGTTGAAACGCGTTGGATGAATAAAAAGGATTGATTTGAACACCGACTACTAGCGTTATTCACGAGCGGATTCCCTGGCAGCGCGGACTGTGACACACCTTCCTTTCCCAGAACTTCCATTATGTATGGAGGGTGAATTATACTATGTGGAGGACTATGAGGAGTGCTTTATGCAACATGGATGACTATAGGTTGTGCATTATACTAGAAGAAGGAATATGGTCTATGCATTATACACTGTGTTTCAAATTATTATGCAAAAAGAGTTTAGGAGTGATAAGGTTCGAATTCTTTTGTTTGTCATTTAAACTCATTGATGGTGATGTGTGTCAGGGCTCTTTATATCACTGAAAGCAATTGCAGATACCTGTGCTAATTAGTTTGGCTGGTGTGTCCAAATAAAGACAAGACTACGTAAGAAGGCTGTTCCACATTATTAAGCAGCCTACATTTTTTGCCAAAATGGGAAAGAAAAAGGATGTGTCGACTGCTGAGAAGCAACAAATTGTCGAGTATTTAGGTCAAGGCATGACTACAATCAACAGTGCCAAGACGCTTCATCGTGATCATCGCACAATCAAGAACTATGTAGCTGATTCCCAGCACACACGTGTGCGTGCTGATAAGGAAGAATTGAGGACTTTTTCCAACAGGCAATTGCGTCAGGTTAAAAGAGCAGCTGTAAAAATTCCTTGTCATAGCAGCAGGCAAGTTTTTGAAACTGCTGGTGCCTCCAACATCCCCCGAACAACAAGATGCAGGGTCCTTCAGAGGTTTGTAGCTGTGTGTAAGCCATCCTGTCGACCACCTCTATCCACTGCACACAAGCAGAAACGGCTCCAGTGGGCCAAACGGTACGTGAAGACTGACTTCCAAACTGTTTTGTTCACCGATGAGTGCGGTGCAACGCTCGATGGTCCAGATGGATGGAGTGGAGGATGGCTGGTTCATGGACACCCCATGAAAACACAGCTAAGGCGCCAACAAGGAGGAGGTGGAGTAATGTTTTGGGCTGGAATCATGGGGAGGGAGATTGCTGGCCCCTTTAGGATCCTTGAAGGGGTAAAGATGAGACTGTCAAGACCCCGACCACCGGTTCTCCCCTCCGCGCAATAATTGAGACCACACCAATGTATATCTTTGAATACTTTTATTGAGGGCATCAACGTAACACCACTTATTTATTGATAATAAAAAGGGGGTTGGGTAGTTATATGGCCGCAGCTCACAACCAGGCCTTAACCGCCTTACACCTGAGGGAAGGAAGCCCGATGCCTCGGCCGACCTTGGCAGGTAGACTTTCACCAACTCCCTCTTCCACCGGCTGCGACTTGACCTGTAAAGCATCCTACTTAGGGAGGGAGGGTGGGCGATGATGTTCACACTGAGAGCAGAATGGTAAGAGGCAGGATGTGTCATGAGGGTTGCAATATGTGGCCCGGAGGTGGGCTGGAGGCACTAAGGAATGTGGCTCAGAGGGGAGGGGGAGAGAGGAGAGTGGAAAGGGAGGGGGAGCCTAGGAGCCATTCCACGGCGAGGAGTAGCGATGTAAACCTGAGCTGGGCTCGCCAGTCAGAGGCATCGACATTGATAATAAAAAGGGGGTTGGGTAGTTATATGGCCGCAGCTCGCAACCAGGCCTTAACCGCCTTACACCTGAGGGAAGAAAGGCCGATGCCTCGGCCGTCCTTGGCTGGTAGACTTTCACCAACTCCCTCTTCCACCGGCCACGGAGTGGCGAGGGCTATTGCCCGAGCTGCGACCCCCACTCATACACCTTATGGCCTGATCCACCCCATCCTGGATGTCCGACAGGAATATGTCGAGGCCTATATCATTGAGGCTAAACCCGTCCTCTAGCAGGAAACGGTGGATGTCGGCCTCCAAGATATCATGACCGACCACAATGCCCCTTCTGGCTGACACAAATCTAGCTATACGTGTGTTAACGTATCTTCTAGCCTTCTCGACAGCTACCCCATTCCTTGTCCCTGGCCAGCTAGCCCTGGGGAGCATGTTCGACCAGACTATCAACAAATTGCTGAAGAAACCCCCGAGCCTCTCCAGGTCTACCTGCATTATCGCGAGGAGGTTCAAGAGGAAGAACCGTGTTTCCGCAGCAAGATCATTTTCATGCATGATAATGCACCGTCTCATGCTGCAAATAACACATTTCCATCTCTGACTGCTATGGGCATAAAAGAGGACAAACTTATGGTGTGGCCACCATCTTCCCCTGACCTCAACCCCATTGAGAACCTCTGGAGCATCATCAAAAGAAGTGTCTATGATGGCAGGAGGCAGTTCACATCTCAGCAACAGCTCTGGGAGGGTATTCTGTCCACATGCAAAACAATTGAAGCACAAACCATCCAAAAACTGACAAAGTCAATGGACGAGAGAGTTCAGAAGTTTCTTTCGAACAAGGGGTCCTATGTGCAAATGTATCATCACCTAGAATAACGTTTTGACTTGAAAACTGATATCATTTTGTAATAAGCTGATAATGCTTATAATTTCACAATTGACCATTTTTTTGTTAAAAATAAAAAGGTTGAAAACTCTGCTGTGCATAATAATTTGGAACATGCATTTTGAGTATTTATTATTTTTCAAAATATACTGTTTTCCTGGGCAGTTTTTTCAAAAAAATTCCAATCATACGAATAGTAGATGACTGGAAAATAACAATGACTTGAATTCATATAGGTACTGTAATATAGTGAAAATATGAGGGAATATTGTTTGCATAATAATTTGGAACACAGTGTATATGCCAGGTGCATTATACTACATGAATGATTATGGGAAGTACATTATAAAATATGGAGGAATATAGGCTGCGCTTTATACTATATGGAGGACTATGGGCTGTGCATTATATATGGAGGGTAAATTATAGTATATGAAGGGCTATGAAGAATGCATTATACTATATGTATTACTATAGGCTGTGCATTATACAATAAGGAGGAATATGGTCTATGCAGGAGGGTGCATTATACTACATGAATGATTATGAGAAGTGCATTATACAATATGGAGAAATATGGGCTGTGCATTACACTATATGGGGGACTATGGGCTGTGCATAATATATGGACATACATTATAGTATATGGAGGACTATGGGCTGTGCATTTTATATGGTATTGCATTATACTATATGGAAGCTTTTGAATGGTATATTATATATGAGGACTATAGAGAGCGCATTGTATTATTTGGAGGACGATGGGGTGCATTATACACATTATATGATATTGATAACTATGGGCTGTGCATTTGTGGCGCCCATGAGGCTAGGCGCCATAGGGAAGTATTTCACTGTATTAATAAATGAGTTATTCCCTGTAAGTTGTCAGTTCAGGGTTAAAGCTGTGGAGTCTGTGCTTGCACACACTTAGGACTATGCCACTAGAGTGGGGGGGGGGGCGATAATTTAGTAGGTTCCAAAAGGGGGTGGAGCCTAGGCTAGAGCGAGAAAACTAGGAAGTTACGACAGTTTACCTCAGACAGTGCTGGCAAGGCAGTCAGGAAGGACAGGCCTGACAGCACAGCCAACAGGAGGGATCCCCATCTTTAAGTGGGGTCCCAGGACAGAAGGCAACAGGCCAGAACTGGTTGTAGCCAGCTGGTCACGTTGAGGGAAAGACACCGGCAACACGGGAAGCCGAGGTGGCCAGGAGATTAGCTCTGACCGCAGACCGACGAGCTGCAGGCCCATTACAAACTGGGTTGCCGTACGCACCACAAGGACATCTCACCCCTCAGGACAGAAACCGGTTGAGGGCACTAGTGGTCGTGGACATCACTACAACTCCCCTCATCCCCCTCATCATTCCCATCCTCCTCACTTCTGCCCTGAGGTAACAGCTCCACCTGTAGGGAACTGGACTACTCTCTGCTGCACCCACCATCACCTCAGAGGCCAGCTTGCAGCGCTGGTACCTATATTACCGGGAACTACAGGTGGCGTCACAATCCCCTGTAAATACTCCTTTCTCCCCCACCAACACCAACTACTCAAATGATAACCAGGGCACGGAACCAGGATTCCGACCACCTATGATCTCCCCCACCCAAGCTATCATAAGTCCCGGTGTCCCAGTACCTCCTAGCCCTGGTATTATCACATTGTACTACATAGAGGTTTATAGAGGTGCAATATACTATATTGAGGACTGTTCAGGTGCATTATACTACATGTAGGACTATGTGTGGGGCCCATTATACCATATAGAGGACTATGGTGGAGCATTATACTATATAAAAGCCTATGTGGGGCCCATTATACTATAGGAAGGACATGTTGGGGCCATTATAATATTTGGAGGGCTATGTAAAGGCAATTATACTATTTGTACGGCTATATGTGGGCCATTTACACTATATTGAGGGCTAATTGGGGGCCATTATAATGTGTGCAAATAATTACGCAGTGTGAAAGATTGTGTTGGGTCCATCATACTGTGCAGAAGGTTGTGCAGGGCATCGTCAGACCATGTGTGGCGGTCTGCAGGGTCTCCTTGCGTCTGCATTTTGCAGTGGGAGTCTGACGTTCTATTAGCCTCTGTCAAAGTGACAGTGGCTCAGATAATCTTCCGTGAGCCTGCTCCCACTGATCAATTGTACTCATATCTCTTAGATGCGACTACAGTTGAAGCCCTGACTGACATTTCTGAGTCAGGGCAACATCAGCAGAATGATCAGCTCACCTGATTACACTACCGTCGTCACTCCTCAGCATTGTAGAGACGTGCACAGCTTTTACTGGAAGTGCTCCAGTGGAGCTGAAGACACTGAAGATTTATTGTAATTAATGGAAGAGAAAAAGGGGGGAGGGGGGAGTGTGCATGAACACAGTATGGGAGTTGGAGGGAATTTGAGGACCCAGAATGGGGAGCAAGGGGGTGGTGGGTCCAAACACATTTTGGGGACAAAGGGGGAGCATGATGAGAATTGAGGTAAATATGAGGAAACACTATGGGGAGCGATAGGGCAGTATGGGTGCAGACACAGTGTGAGGAGGGATGGGTGGGGTAACAGTATGAGTGAGGGAAATGGGCGATGACATGTCATGATGAGTAAGGAGGAGATGGGTGTGGACATAGTTAGGTACTTGGATGTAAATTATTATTTGTGATGCTGACTAGTTCTCACCAGTACTTTGGATCCTGTATGGTCTGATGATGGCTGGTTCTGATAAGGCATAAATTCTAAGTCATATTGAAAGGCTTTTAGGGCTGCTGCTTTCAATAGGTGGCACTAGAATTCTGCTACTTGCTCACTGAAGAGACAATTTGCATATTTACCAGAGGAGCATTGCGGCTAAAAGTCTTCTCACTGCTGGCATGCAGAATTAATCTCCATAAGGAGAATAGCTATTCCCTTCACCTTGTCATAGCCCCGCACACAGCCATATCACATCCCATATACTGGACTGATGGGGAAAATCACCCTTAAGTGCAGATTGGGGCTCTGATAGCTTCTCAGCCTTTTGGTTAGGATTGGGTGTGGTTCCTAGCAGTTCTGTGCCTGGTCTTGGCCTGAGGTGTCTGGGGTACCCGGCTCTTCGGCCTAGGGGGATTGCCTTCTCTCCTCTGGGAGGGCTTCATGCCCTTGCTGCTATTGAAGACAAGGTTTTTCATGGAGGAAGTCTGGATTGTCCAAATGTGTGCTTTATCACAGCGCACAGAAAATGCAGCATTGTCTGCAGCATTTGCCTGTGTGCTCAGCTAAAGCGCATGTCCTGTGTGGCTGCTGCTATGGTAAACTGCAGGTTTCTATGGGACAGCATTAGCCGGCAGCTCATAGTGTTAACGCTTTGCGCTGCGGGGGAAAATTCTAAGTTGTTAGCGAAGGTGTCAGGCGTGGGTCACCCTCTAAGGTTGACCCTAGCCTAAGAAAGATTTTGCAAACATGTGTGTGACTCACCGCAGGCCCGTGGACTCCGGTTTAGACAAGTTGTAGCTCCTTCCTCCTTGTCACGGGTGGGCCGCGCCTGCCGGTAGTGAGGCCCGGTTGAGTGCAGATCAAAAGTTGAAGACGTCTTGTAGGAACAGATTAAAGGGGTTAATTTATTCGTGACGCCACCTATGAGTAGTTCGGTAATCGTTACCGACGCTGCGGAACCTCCGGGGGATGGACAGCAGCAAGATGGAACGCTCCCCACAGGCTGAGCGGTGATCCACGGAGGCTGGAGCTGCTTAAGATGTTGTGCGGCAGCTGCGGTTACCTTGTGTACGGACGGATGCAATCATAAGGAAGCACGGACACTGTAAGTCTCTGTAACGGGTCTTTACTGTAACCAGCAGGCAGTACATGGTATACAGTTAACGGGTAGTAGACTGGGCGGACTCAGCAGTGATAGGTGTCCCTCAGAGATCCGTAGTGTTCCTCCATTCTAGCTAAGTATTTGCCATTGTCGCCCAGGAATACCAGGTCGGGTACGGGGAGGCTGCTTCAATCCCTATCCAAGATGTACGTTATGGATGTTCTGGGGAGCCTTGGGTCCCTCGGTGGGTACACCGCTGGTTAGACGACTGGAAGTTGGCTGGTGGTGGGGTGCTCCTGTGAAGCTGCTCCTCCACGCTTCTGGTTCGCGTAGCAGAGGTGAACTGCTGTCAGCTTCGGTACCAGTGAACCGGCTGTGAATTGAGCATGGGAGTCTTTTGGAACCCGTGGTTGGTGATGCCCGATCCCGGTTGTTGAGGCCTCAGGTGCTAACACCCGACCGGTGACGGCCCATGGGCTGCACGGGGTGCAGAGCGCATGCTCCTACTCCAAGTTCAAGTCTGTGTCTCTGGTCTAGACTCCTTCAGACTACTCTAGACTAACTGTACTTCTCCTACACTACCCTTACACTCTGCCCACCAGGACTTTGGATTGGCCCTCTATGTTAAGTGATGCATGCAGGGTTTTGGATCTCTAAGTTAACCATATGATTGCTGGGTTGGAGAATATCGCGGCTACATCTATGGCTGCAATACCCTCCTGTGACGCACTCGTTGCGGGGCGCCACACTCCCCTTGGTTAAATTCACTTGTCCCAAGCGTCATACTACTCACATTACAGAGGTTTTTATATTTTATAACAGGTAATAAACACTTTTATCAATGACAGGTCATTCTTTTGCATAAAAGTGAGGCAAGTAAAATAAACAGGTTAACACATTGCGCGGACTCGGCGGGCGATCGGCTGTCCTTAGGTAAAAGCTCAGGCTGTAGCCGCCAAGTCGCGGTGTTATTTGCAAAACAGAAAGAAGTCTCTGGGCAAAAAGTTCAAACAACAAAGTCACTTATGGAGGGCAGGGTTCCAGACTCGTATAGCGAACCACCCGTCACAGCGTACATATCGCTCATAGGTTACAATGTCCCCTCTATATAAGTCTCGGTTAGGATACCCTCGCGGTAGGTGCGACTCCACATCACGGCGCCCCACAAACACTTCAGTACACACACCCTCCTCCCTTATGAATCCCCACCCTGTGGATAAGTTAAAAGTGCTCACCCGTCCGGTTTTACGGAACTCATCAGGCAATGGAGGTTGGCGGCGGGCTTCAGCGCAGGCCTGCATGTTGGCGCGCAGCCGAGCGTGCCACTCCTCCCTTCGGATGCGACGTACCTCTTCGTCGGAGTGGTGCGGCGTGTGGATAAAGTCACTACGGCGTGCTGGTTGTTGGACGGCTTGAGTCTGGTGGGCAGTCTGGAGCGGAGCCCGGTTGAACGGAATCGGAGAAGATGTTGCGGATGCACCCGACCAGCGTACCCGAGCAGATCGCCCGGCAGAAGGATCCTTGGTGTCTCCCCAGGTGAACCTGGTGTAGAGGTCCTCAGCTGGGCTGTAGGTCACGTCGTCATCATCCTCGATCTCTCCCTCGATCACCACGTCGGGCTGCTTGGCTGATGGAGATGTTGGAATGGAATCCTCTGGGTCGATCGGTGGCTGTGCTGCAAAGTTCTCCTCGAGGTCGTCTTGCAGGGCTTCCAGGCTGCCTGCCTCTTCTTCTGTAGCAGCAGGAAGTGGTGTTTCAATCCCGGTCACCAGGTAGGCCTCGGTAATTGCAGAGGAGGCCTCCGGATCAGGGGAGAAACAGGCGACAGTTTCAGCAGTGTTGAAACTAGTCGCGGGTTCCGCAAGTGGAACCAGGTAGGTATTCGGTTCTTCCTTGGAGCTAGTTGTGAGCTCCAGCTCAAACACGGTCGCAGTTCCAGGCTTTGGAGCGGGATAAACAGTGGTCTCTACCGGAATGACACAGTCTATTGGTTCTGGAGACGAGGCTGGACAAGTGGTCAGCGTGGGTGATGCGGTGCTGAAACTTCAGATGTCGTCCGGCCCTGGAGTGGTTGCACCCGAGCGGCTCTGCTGCATCGCACGATGTAGTCTGCTGCCCAAGCTCGCACTCCAACTGCGGATTGTCCATTCTACGGTTTCTAGGAGCCGTACCCGGAGGTCTTGGAGAGCTTCTTGCCAGAAGTCTTGCCGTCGATATTGAGGACAGGACCAGGACCCGGATGGCCTATTGCTGCTCTGGCCTCGGCTTCCACTTCTTGCATCAGGTCTCTCAGTCTTCAGCTGGCCATGTTTATTGGAGGAACCACACCCGTCTCTACCCGGTAGCTGTATTGGTGAAGAGCTGGTGAAGAACGGTCTGTCTGACACTCCCATTTCCTTTGGGCTTTTGTAGTCCAATCGTGGGAAAAGTCTTTGGGGTCCGCCCCCATGGTTGATTCGAGCAATCAGGGCGGACAAAGAGTTTTGGCTCCTTTGCCCTTAGCCCTCCCACGATGAGGGGCGGTGGCTCACCCCTAGGCTTGCACGTGGCGGATCCTTATGGCGGGAACGCCATCTTGGGCACCATCTTGGCCCACGGTGAAAAGGCGGAAAAGTTCTTTTAGGGACGAACAAAGTCCAAATTGTAGACATTAAAGTCATTTTTAAGCACATTATACCCGTTAGGCCTGCTCGTATCCTGTTCGTGACGCCATTCTCTGACTCACCGCAGGCCCGTGGACTCCGGTTTAGACAGGCTGTAGCTCCTTCCTCCTTGTCACGGGTGGGCCGCGCCTGCCGGTAGTGAGGTCCGGTTGAGTGCAGATCAAAATTTGAAGACGTCTTGTAGGAACAGATTAAAGGGGTTAATTTATTCATAACGCCACCTATGAGTAGTTCGGTAATCCGGGGGATGGACAGTAGCAAGATGGAACGCTCCCCACAGGCTGAGCGGTGATCCCCGGAGGCTGGAGCTGCTTAAGATGTTGTGCGGCAGCTGCGGTTACCTTGTGTGCGGACGGATGCAATCATAAGGAAGCACGGACACTGTAAGTCTCTGTAACGGGTCTTTACTGTAACCAGCAGGCAGTACATGGTATACAGTTAACGGGTAGTAGACCGGACGGACTCAGCAGTGATAGGTGTCCCTCAGAGATCCGTAGTGTTCCTCCATTCTAGCTAAGTATTTGCCATTGCCCAGGAATACCAGGTCGGGTACGGGGAGGCTGCTTCAATCCCTATCCAAGATGTACGTTATGGATGTTCTGGGGAGCCTTGGGTCCCTCGGTGGGTACACCGCTGGTTAGACGACTGGAAGTTGGCTGGTGGTGGGGTGCTCCTGTGAAGCTGCTCCTCCACGCTTCTGGTTCGCATAGCAGAGGTGAACTGCTGCCAGCTTCGGTACCAGTGAACCGGCTGTGAATTGGGCATGGGAGTCTTTTGGAACCCGTGGTTGGTGATGCCCGATCCCGGTTGTTGAGGCCTCAGGTGCTAACACCCGACCGGTGACGGCCCAGGGGCTGCACGGGGTGCAGAGCCCCTGCTCCTACTCCAAGTTCAAGTCTGTGTCTCTTGTATAGACTCCTTCAGACTACTCTAGACTAACTGTACTTCTCCTACACTACCCTTACACTCTGCCCACCAGGACCTTGGATTGGCCCTCTATGTTAAGTGATGCATGCAGGGTTTTGGATCTCTAAGTTAACCATATGACTGCTGGGTCGGAGAATATTGCGTCTGCATCTATGGCTGCAATACCCTCCTGTGACGCACTCGTTGCGGGGTGCCACATGTGGAGTTGGATTAAGTGGAAAACAAAAATTTTCTTTAAAAAGGTAGGCTATAATTTTGCTAGTATTAGGAGGAAGAATTTTTTGAGGATGAATGCAAGATTATGTTTGTTGTACAGGTTAAGGGAGAAGGTGTGGATGAAGAGATGGTGGATGTGAAAGAAAGAAGAAGTAAATGAGTTTTTGTTGGAAAGGGGGAGGAGTATTGTCTATAGGGCAAAACTTGATAAAGTGTAACATGATGAAAAATGTTCACATTTCTTTTTTAAAAAAATATTTTTTTTGAAGAGACAGGGTATGCATGTTCTGAAAAGAGGGGATGGAAAGGAAGTGAGTGGGAAGGATATGTGTGTATGAGGAGTTGTATGCCGTTAAATGGAGAGATGAGAACTTGGAGCGTGAAGTGGTAAATGTATTGGAGAGTAAATTGAATGAGTCAGAAAGTGAGAAGGTGATGTGTGAGATAGCGAGTGAGGATGTATGGAAGGTGGTGTGCAGTATGGCTTTGAACAAAACACCAGGAGAAGATGGGCTCCCAATAGAATTCTATCGTGCGATGTGGGATGTGATTAGTGAGGATGTGATGGTTGTATGTAAGCTTATGTGGATGAATGAAGAAATATCAAATAGTATGTGTGCGTGGATGGTTGTATTGTTACCTAAGAAGGGAGATTTACAAGGTTTGAAGTTATTAAATTGTGATTATAAAATTTATGCAAAGTTGTTAGCAAATAGGATGTGTGATGTGATTGTTAGTGTGGTTGGGGAAGAGCAGTGTTGTGCAGTGCCTGGAAGATGTATTAATGAGGGTTTGTTCATGTTGAGAGATTGTTTGTGGGATTGTGAAAGTCGGAAGAGGAGTGTGTTGGCATTAAGTTTGGATTTTGAAAAGGCGTATGAGAGGTTAGCGCATGTTTTTTTTGTTTAAAGTGGTGGTGCAAATGGGTTTTCCGTCTGAGTTTGTTGGAAGAGTGAGGAGCTTGTATAAAGATATTTATAGTTGTGTGTTATTGAATGGGTATGTTGGAAGGAGAGTAAATGTGTTTTCGGGTGTGCGTCTGGGGTGTCCATTGTCCCCTGTTGTTTTTATTTCTGTGATTGAGCCTTTGTTGTGTAGGTTGAGAGTGGAAAAGGTGATTCAGGGAGTGCATGTTCCAGGTGATGGGGGGAGGAAGTGGAAGGTGAATGGATATATGGGTGATGTGTGTATATTGTGTGATTCTGAGTGTCCTTTTTTGGTGCAGCATCTGTGTTTAACGTGAATTGGGAGAAGAGTGTGTGTAAGAATTTTGGCGGGGGGAATATAAGTAGTGATATTGGTGAATGTGGTGACTGGGCCTATGAAATTTTTTGGGGTGAACTTCTCAGACACATTGAATGGGAAGGAATGTTGGGACGATGTGAGAAAACGAGTCGAGCGGAAATTGAATTTTTGGAAGATATGAGAACTTTCTATTTTTGGGAAAATTTTAGTTATCGAGAGTGTTATATTGCCAATCATGTTATATATTGCGGTAGTTTTTCTGCCTGGGCATATGTGTGTTAGAAGACTAAACAGAGTTCTTTTCATGGTTTTTTTTGAATTCCAGTATGGAGAGGGTAAGAAGGGAAGTAGTTATGATGAGTTTGGAGAAAGGGGGTTTGGGGTTTCCAAACTTGGAAGTATTTTATGGGTGAATGTATTGGTGTTTGTGTTGAGTACGGTGAAGGTGGATGGAAAGTATGCTGGTATATGTAGATTTTTGTTGGGGAATTATTTGTTTCGTCTGAAGTGGCATGAGAGGGATTTGAGGTGTACGGGGGCGTTTGAAGTTCCCGGGTGGTATGAGTGGGTATACAAGTTTTTTGGTGAAGAATGAGTTGTGTAATGTAGATGTGAGATTGTTGGAAAGAAAGAAGGCCGTATATAAGATGATTAAATGTAGAGAGTTGGAAAATGGGATCACTTTGGTACAAGGAGGTGATGTTCAGAAATTGTGGAAAAAAGTATGATGAATAGACTGAGTGAGCTTTTATGTCAGTCAGTGCATGGAGTTTTGCCTGTAAAGGCCCCATTACACGGTACGAGATCGTGAGCAATATCGCTCAAACGTCATGGGTTTGGAGTCGTTGAAGCGACATTGTTACTACTTCATTGCGTGTGACACCGAGATTCAATTACGATAAATCGTTGGATCATTGATCTCAGATTTGAGAACATATTCTCAAATCAAATGATCCTCGATCAGCCAACCTGCTGCATCGTTCTGTGTGACACCGCGATAACGATGTCGTTAATGACTTTCCCTATTGACAACAGTGAACAAGTATCGTTCACTGGGTTGTGCGAATAATAGCTGCTCGCTGGATCATTGGTGCGTCGTGCACGATATCTAGGTGTGTGACATCTCACCAACGAAGTCAAAACGATGTCCTAACGACCACGTGCCCATGAGATCGTTAGTGATATCGTTTCAACATAGAAGCGTGTAGGTTATGTTCACATCACGTTTGAATCTAATGCAATTTGCAGCTGCATTAACGCAATGAAACACAAGTGTTTGAATAGATTAATTCAGCCATAGACTTCTATTGTAAAATGCAGTCAAACGCATTGCAAACACAATGAACATATGGTTTCATAAGGTTTTTTTTACTTTTTTTGCCCTCACATGTTCATGATTTTGTTTCTCCTTTATATAAATTTTGATTTAGGGTGCTCTTATCATCTGTTTCCTTCTATGTTAAGTTAAAATATAGATGATGCTATAAATGCAGTTCCATAGTAACAGTAATTGATCCAGTATTAAATAATTCCTGTATTAATTAATTCTTTAATCATTGTTGTGCTGTGGTATATCTTAGTATTTCACATTAAATTCTGATTCTTATAGGTATTGGTTGACTTTAATTGTTTTTAAAGTTAATTTAATGATTAGTTTTTTGTTTAAACCAATAGACTTTTATTGAGTTTTGGGAAGAAAAGAACCATTTACATCAAGTGGTACTAAGATGACAAGTACCATAAACAGTCAAACAACCAACAACAGGGTAAGGAATGGTTGGGTGAAGGGAAGGGATAGCATCAAAATATCGGTACAAATTGTCAGGCATAAAGTAAAATACACTTTCATGGGAGGAAGTACAGATGACTCAAGTAGGAATTTTAACTGTATTGTACTGAGAACACACCCATGGATCCCACCAATTCAGTACTTTTGTTTTGTGAGATAGGTCATGTGCTAAGGTTAGTTTGTATGAGAAATGTAGATTCAGGCATGCCGTCAACTCTTCAAATGTAGGGATCATAGAAGATCTCCAGTGGTTAGCTATGCATTGACGTGAAGCTATTAGAACATTTGTGATAATTGGTTTTAAAATGGGGGATAAGAGATTAGTCCCACTCCCAATAATGCTAAAGGAGCATCAAGTGTGAGAGGAAGCGATTCTACCCCTTTCCAAAAAAGCTTCAACTTCGGACACTCCCACCACACGTGGGACGCTGTTCCCATCATGAGACAATCCTGCCAGTACAAAGGTGAAATAGAGGATCTCCCACTCCCAAATCTGGATATGTGGGCTGGGGTCATGTACCAATCCAATTGTAGCTTTTTTGATTGCTCCAAATGATTTATTCATGATGTGTAGGAGGTCGCATGGCTAGAAGATAAATGCCAGTCCTCGAGCGGAGCAGAAAAATCGAGTCTGGATTCCCATCTAATCATAAAGGGCAATTTAACCCCGGATCTATGGAAAATAAGAGCTTTATAAATTATCGCCACTGCTTGACGGCTATATCCGCTTTGTTTAAAAAGTGCTTGTAATGATAGGTTGTAAGTTCTAAAGTCTGAAACGGGGAAAACAATCGAGGTCAGAAAATGCCTTAGTTGAAGATACTGGAAATAACATATCGGCGGTATTGAAAATTTGGCTGCTATGATATTAAATGGAAGAATTCTCCCCTGGTCCATCACGTCAACTAGTAGAAGAGCGCCACGTGCCTTCCAGGGGGTTAGGGAAAGGGCACCCAATATGGTCTCTATTGCCTGTAAAGAAATATAACGGAATAGAAAGGGAAAATGAATTCTGCATAAACAAGACCACATCTTTAGTATAGCTTTCATGGACAGCAGGTATATGGGGGAGTCAGAGTATTGTAGTAGACTCATTTCCAAAAGATGTTTGGTAGATTTGCGAGGGGCCAGCCAGGATTCGATTTGTAGCCAAAGAGAGGAGGGGGACTCCATCCACCAAATCTTAGCTATTTCAAGCAATATTCCATTGTAATAAGAGGTGATGTCAGGAATACCAAACCCGCCTGCAGCATAGGAGAGGGTGAGTGTGGACATAGCAACATGGTGAGGCTTGCTGCTCTAAATAAATCGGCCTATTGCCGCCTGAAAAAGATTGAGGTATTTATGGGGAAAAAATATGGGAATACATCTAATAATATATCAAATCTTTGGGAGTATCATCATTTTAACCGCTTGAATTTTGGCCATCCAGGATAATTGAAATGTGGAATAATGTGCGAAAATAGTTTTTACCGTATATTGTTCCGTGTTATCTCGCAGTTATATTTAATAATATATCTAGAGTGTGTAATATGAATCCCTAGATATTTGAAACCGTCTGGTGACCAAATAAAAGGGTACTGTGAGTGAAATAGGAGCTGGGTAGGTTGATGGGGAAAATAGAGGATTTAGACAGGTTGAGCTTATAATATGATGCCCTGGAGAAGTCATCAAGAACAGACATTATCCCAGGAATAGTGGTGGTGACATTCTTTTATGTGAGGATAACATCATCCGCATACAATCCTATTTTATGGTCCATGGAACCAATTGTGATGCCCGAGATGTTGGAATTTGAACGGATAATTGCTGCCAACGGCTCCATGACTAAGGCAAAAATAAGCGGGGAGAGGGGACATCCCTGACGGGTTCCATTTGCGATGTTAAAAATTGGATGAGGCAAAACCTGTAGCTCTTACAGAGGCACACGGTGATGAATACAAAGCCATAATTGCTGATTTAATATGACCTTGAAATGCAAATTTATCCAGAACCGCAGCCAGGTACCCCCAGTGCACCCAATCAAACGCTTTCTCTGCATCCAAAGAAATGAGCGCATCGGGGGTCCCTCTCCCCTCCAGAACCTCTAGAAGGTTTATAACTCGTCTGGTCGCATCTCTCGTTTGTCTATTGGGGATAAAGCCCACCTGATCGAGAGCAATCAGAGATGGCAAAACAACCATGAGGCGGTTGGCTAGCAACTTGGCATATATCTTAAGATCACAGTTGAGAAGGGCTATCGGGCGATAATTACCGGGTGTTGTGGGGGTTTACCGGGCTTAGGAATAGTGGAGATCGTTGCTTGCAACCCTTCCGGTTTAATTTCACCTTTGAGTTGCCAGAACTGAAATCATTTTAAAAGAAATGGAGTCAGCAGGGGGGCAAAGGAGGAGTAATATTGATAGGTAAAACCATTCGGGCCTGGGACTGAGCGCTTTCTCAAGGAGCGAATGATCCCCAAGATTTCCTCTTCAGAGAATGGTTTATTTAGAAAGTCTAATTGAGTAGCGGATAGGGAGGGAAGCTTAGCTTTTTTTAAAAAGTCTTGTATAGATTCAATCGATGGCTGAGGGATGTTAGTTGAGGCGTTAAGATTATAGAGAGAGTCATAATAGTTCCTGAACTGTTCAGCAATTTGTATGGGATTACGAACGTGTGTACCCTTTGGGGAAACAATATGCAAAATCCTTGACTGAACTTCAGTCTTCTTAACCCTGTGTGCCAAAAGGGCACCCGCTCTGTCCCCCATCCCATAGTAAGATGATTTAATTTTTTTGAGTTGAAGTTCTACTTTAGTTAGCAGGAGTGTCCGGAGCTGATTACTAAGTATTAATCAAATCCATATAAGTAACAGCAGTGGGGGAAAGGTTATGTCTGGACTCAAGAATTTTAATGCGTGCTAGAAGGGAGTGTAGGGATTCATTATATGTCTTCTTGACATGAGCAGCTAATTTGATTAGATGGCCCCTCATAACCGCCTTGTGAGCAAACCATAGTGAGTCAGGGGGAATGTTGTCCATGTCATTAAGAAGAAAAAATTCCTTTATTTGGCTCGTTGTAGTGTCATTATTGGATGGGGAGGTAAGGGTCAAACAACTAGAAAAAAATTCTCTGCAGCACTCAGCTACAACCATGGTGGTCTAGGGTCGAGATGGTGTCCGCCCACTAAGTGGGGGGGTGGACAAGGAGGACAGGGATGTCAGCGTTAGGACTCATCAGACCTGAAGTCACTTTGTCGCAGTTGATGAGCAAGCAGACATTGGCCAATGTGTGTACCAAGAACTTCAGAAATAAAAAAATAAGATTTTTGAGTTTTTTGAAAAAAACGTAAGTTTTTAAACTTTTTTCTCAAATACATATAGCTTGTTAGCATTTGTACACTATTGGTTGTAGCTGAGTGCTGCAGAGAATTTTTTTCTAGTTGTTTAACCCAGCGTCCCTGCTGGCACCAGTTCACATTTTGTCTGTGAGTGCTGTGCAGTTTTTTTTCTGTTTTGTATCATATGGAGTTGCTGGCTCCATGCTGCAATTTGCACCCCCATCACCTACAGGTGATCTAGGGTCTAGATGGTGTCCGCCCACTAAGAAGTGGGGGGGTGGACAAGGAGGATAGGGATATCAGTTTAGGACTCATCAAACCAGAAGTCACTTTGTCGCAGTTGATGAGCAAGCAGACATTGGTCAATGTGTGTACCAAGAACTTCAGAAATAAAAAAATAAGATTTTTGAGTTTTTGGAAAAAAACGTAAGTTTTTAAACTTTTTTTCTCAAATACATATAGCTTGTTATCATTTGTACACTATTGGTTGTAGCTGAGTGCTGCAGAGAATTTTTTTCTAGTTGTTTGACCCAGCGTCCCTGCTGGCACCAGTTCACATTTTGTCTGTGAGTGCTGTGCAGTTTTTTTTCTGTTTTATATCTATCGCTAGATAGGAGTTATTACCACCTGACCGTTGTACCTCGCTTAGAGGGTGGTTATTGGTAAGGTGATACCCTAACTTTTTAAAAGGGCAGCAACCTGTTGTTTTCTTGGGTCTTAAGATTCAGCTAGGGTTGGCCCTTACTGTTTTGTTGCACTTGCTTTTACTAGGTTTTCAAGCCTTTTTAAGTCAGTACTGAGTAAAAGTTACGTTTTAGGTCTATTTTATTCACTACTATTACCATTAATTTGCTGTATTGCTTATAGGCTGGAATCACAATGGCGAGTGACAAAACGCTGCAATTAACGGATGCGAGAGTCGAACGAGTGTCACTTTTGGTCAGTGTGGCTTCCGTGTGTTGTCCGAGTGCAATCCTTTTTTGTAGTCAACAGCTATTTACTGTATTCGCATTTACAGGAGCATTTTTTACAGTTGTATAAGCTACAGAATGATAATGTATCAATTAAAAATCGCATATGACTCGGATGGTCCGTGTGCTGTCCGATTATGGTACGTCTTTTTTGTCGGACCAATATATTTGCATTGGTGAGTGTCGTCCGACACTCGCATGAAATTGCAGCATGTTGTGACTGACTCGTCATCCGAGTGTCGGGCGAGGAAAAAAATGTCCGACACTTGGAAATGTGCTCTCGGACATTGCCTAACATTGGTCCTACTGCAATGCGATTTTTACTCTCATTGCAGTCGTCCGAGTTTAACGCCAGTGTGTCTGAGCCCATACGCATATACTGATGGTGATGTATTGATCTGTGCTGATGAAGTTTTTGATGCTGTGTATCTGTACTGATGGGGGTTATATGGATATATTTTTGTCCTGCTGGTGGTTCTGATGATGAATTTCTGTAATAATGAGGGTTTTTACAATGTATTCCATTACCTATGGTGGTTGTGATGCTGTGTTTCTATATTGATGTGGGTTCTAATCATCTATTTATGCTCCTCGAGTGGTTCTTGTGATATATTCCTGTACTGATGAGGTTTTTGATGCTGTAGTTCTGTTCTCATGGGAGGTTTAATCATATATTTCTGTACCTCTGGTCACTGTGGTGATGTATTCCTATACTGATGCTTGTTCTGATAATCAATTTCTGCACTGCTGGTGGTTCTAATGATGTATTTCTGTACCTCTGGTGGTTCTGGTGATATATTTTGTGCTGTTATTACTTCTGATCCTGTACACATGTAACAATTCATAACTTGTACTATTATGTTAGACATGGCTATGTTAATAAAGTATTGCACCATCTGACATGTTGAAATTTACTATGTTTTTATTTATGTTAGGGGCATTAAAGGCCCCTAACATAGTACACAAATTTCCATACATTTATAGAGTTCTGCTGTTGTTCTGATTCTGAAGTGGTGGTCAGGATAATGGCTGTCACTGTTATAAATTTTGTTTGGGGGGTAGAATGTGGAGGGCAGTGAGTATATCATGATTGGGAAACAACTTTATATTAATTGGCAGTTTGATTATGAACCGGTCTGGGAGGAAGGTCAATGGTGGGGGCACTATACTTATTAGACTACTATGAGTTGAGGGGATCAAGTGTAATTACAACAAAGGGGCATGTGAATCAATCTATGCAAAGTTCTTAGGCTAGCTGTGGTGTTTCAGGTTCTGTCCAGTCTTTTGTAGGAAACACCCGACAGAGCCTGACTGCCCCAGACAAACAGAACCGAAGGGCAAATATGCCCTCCAGTCTTGTTTTCTGCCGGAATAGGCAGAATGCAGCTGCTGAAATTTCAAGATCACGGCTAGCTCCCCACGGTCCTGAAATCTCAGGCATGGGGCTCTCCGGCTGCTGATGTTCAGTAGCGCTCGCTGCTAAACTTCAGCAGCCGATGACTGGGAGCTGCATCTGATTTTATGTCAGATCCGGTGCGATCCGGCGTCATAAACTCCCATGTTAGGGGTGCCGGATCCGGGAGGATCCAGGAGGATCTGATTTGTGCCGATTTTTTTCCCCCGGCCAGAAAATCGCAACGAGCTGAAATTGTGTCCAGGAGAAAAACCCACATTCTCCCAGATCCTCCCGGACAGATGGAAACCGGATGGCAAATTACTGCCATCCGGCTCCATCCGTCCCCATAGGGATACTATGGGGCCAAAATCGGATCCGGGGCTGTCCAGTTCACACCGGACATCCCCAGATCCTGAAAAACGTGGTGTGAAGCCAGCCTTATACTCATTCAGCCGTCAGTAAAAATTGGCCTGCCCTTGCACTGCAGTGCAAGGACTGGTCACCGATCTCCTGACACAAAGCTTCATATATGCTATGTGGGTGCTGATTTCAGGTCAGGAGACCCACAGCCAGTCCATTCACTGCGATTTAAGCGCTGATCGATTTTCACCAATGGCTGAATGACCCTTAAAGTGGTTATCTCATCTAAATCCAAAAGTCTGCAGTCCCTTTATGGGTCACTCTATGTGACTGCAGACTTGTGAATCATCCCAGTGAGCACACTGTACGCTGCAGGGATTTGCTGGTATGAGAGACGGAAATAGTGATTAAGTGGCTGTAAGGATGTGAATACAGAATCTGGCCTCACTCAATGGAAGAATATTATTAACTGAGGCTGCACCCATGTTTAGAATTTAGACAAGACAACCCCTTTAATCCACTCGCCCTTGTCTTATATTTGGCGTCCCACTGGTCAGGACGCCACGAGGGGTACTGCACCCAAACCAGGGTGTGGTTCTCTAATAGTCAGGAGATGGGGGATTAGTAGGTGTGATGATTCTCAGCACACAAACACACACTTTGGACCCAGGGGACCCTACATAAAAGCCCGGGGGGAGGACCCAATGGAACAGCAATGGAAGAGAAGTGTGGGTGAAAGAACAGCTAAGGGGAGTTGGAGCTGAGTTAAGCTGAGCTGCAGGGAGTGCAGCCGGAGAATAGCTAGTGTGCAGAGCTGAAAGATTGGATAAGTCAAGTCGGGAGGAGGAGAGAACCCTAGGGGCACCGGCGAAGTTGAATTGGCCCGTGCGCCCAAATCCGGAGTTGTTAACACCAAATAGAGGGGTTGTGGTTAGAAACAGGGACCAGACCTGAATGCGGCACGGGAGCCTAATACCAAACTGAATCGGAGGCTACGACCTTCATAGGAGCTGTAGCTCAAACATCTGGCGTATGCCAGAGAAAGCAGCCGGACAAGGGTCCGGGGATAAGGTACCAGTCACCCACTATTAACCGAGGCTGCAGGATCAGGGCTCTGCACGCAGAGGCTCTTCAAGGAGCGCTGAGTAACAGGACCAGTGAAAGGCAGAAGGCAGGCACACCACCAAGGATCTCATACATGCTACCCCGATCTCCTAGGACTATGCAGGCTGGAGCTTTTTCAAGAGTATGTAGCATCTTTGACCTGTTAAACTTGAAGCTTGCTAAGAGTAAACCCAGGTACAGAATTGCAGAACTGTTTGAGACTGTGTTATTTCCGCGGAACCAGCTGTGAAGGCCTCTGAACAAGGTAACAGTGCCTGAGATAATCCCTGCCTTCCAGAGACTATTAATTCTTATTCCCGCTGCTCTGGAGACCCGCTCCACTCATGGGGAGCCACTACATCCCAGCTGCCTATCCACCGTCCCCAGAGGATCTCAAGCAGCAGCAGCTGCGCATAGCCACAAACCACAGGTGGCGTCACAAACAATTAATCCCTAACCACCATTATCCTACATTCCCTAAGAATGCTTTAGCACTGAACCCATGGTCACGGAAGCTGGGTCCTGACCCCAGTGACTCCCCAGAAGCACCGATAAAGCTTGCTTCCGAGTACCCCACGGCCCTGGGGCGCAACATATACTCACCTCAACCATTTTTCAGCGCCTCTGCTGTCCCGCAGCCCCATCTTGTGAACATTGCATCTGACTGTCAGGAGGTTTAGTAGTAAATTTATTTTATCACATCTTATATTATTATTATTATTTATATAGCGCCATTAGATTCCATGGCGCTTTACATGATAAGAGGGTATAGGAGGACAAGTTCAAAATATTCGTATAGTCCAGACAAACAGGAACAGGAAGGGATGGGCTCACAGTCTATGAGAGATTGGGAGGTACAGTAGAAGGAGGTAGTGCCGATCATGAGACGGTGTGGTGGACTGGGTCTCATTGCAGGTTGTAGGCTTGTCGGAAGAGGTGGGTCTTCAGGTTTCCCAAGGTAGGCGAGTATCTGATGTGTTGGGGAAGAGAGTTCAAGAGTAAGGCAGATGCATGGGGGTGGTCGCACGGGGGAAGTCTTATATCATAAAATAATAAACATAGACTGCTTTTTTAATATACTGACAGGTCAAGAAAGGATATCTACCTAGAAGTCAACTCATTATAATCATAAGTCAGATACAATGAGAGATAACATAATCCATCACTCTGGTGTCACAGCTTACTTCTTCCCCCTTCCTGCACAATGCATCTCCATGTCCCTAAAAATGAGAACATAAAAATAGACTCCCCTGAAATGTCTTGTGATATATATACACTATAAGTTCAATGTCCAAATTTCCAAACAGGCAAGAGAGCAGCTTCCATAAATGTACAGAAAACACAATACAATAATCTGCAATCAAAAATACAGGTTATAAAAAAAATATCACAATCTGGTTACAACTAGTTTAAAAATTGTATGTAACACATTCCCTAAAACAAAAAAAAAAATATTGAATATTTAAAAACAAAAAATGTTTAGGTTAGAGTAGAGTAGCACCCTGCCAAAAGAATCTCCCTTGTTGTGGTGGCAGGCAAAAAATCTTTTGGCCAAAAAAAAAGCTGATGACTATGTACACTGGTAATCAAAATTAGACAACACACAATTTCCTTATGGCCACTTTACACACACCACCTTATCTGTCCAACTTCTGACCAACTTACTGGTTGCAGTGAAATCATGGACACATTGTTCCATTTGTACACAGCCACAAAATGGAGCAATGTGTCCATGATTTCACTGCAACCAGTAAGTTGGTCAGAAGTTGGACAGATAAGTTGGTGTGTGTAAAGTGACCCTTAATGTTAAGGTGATTTTGTTATCCTGTGAGAAAATATCCTAACATGAGTAAAATAGCAGTATTTTAAGATTATTTCATAAACTGAATATATTCTAAAGCACAAAATAAAAATGTAAATGAGATAAATAAAAAAGGACACTGATCAAAATTAGAGAACACTTTCAGATACCTGCAAGTTATTCGTGTTAATCTGGCACCTGGTGCTAATTTCCTTAATTATCTGACAAACTTTATTTAACTGGCAGCCTAAGGCTGCCTTCACATTTGCGTATGTGAACGCAGCGTATGCTGCGTTCCCATACACAGTCAAGCGCATGCGCACTGCGTTCCTATGTTTAACATAGGAACGCATAGTGCCTGCGTTTGCCAGCGTTTTCTGCGTTCGGGTGCGGATGCGGAAGATATCTGTTCCCTCCAGGGTCCCCTGTCCGCACCCGGGATGCAGCATGTTGCATTTTTTGTGCGCTCGGGGACCTTGGAAAATCAGCAAGCTTCCCCAAGCGCACAAAAGAATGCATTGGCGTCAATGGGTCCGCAGTGTTCTGCACTTGACAGCACAGGAGAACGCTGCGGACGCATTGAAATCTCTCCCGGTGGCCGCCGGTGATGTCACAGGAGATCACCGACAGCCACTGGGAGATCAGCTGGAGCCTCTGATGATCTCCTCCTCCCCGCCGCCGGTAATCTCCTAGCGGTGTCGACGAGGAGAAACAGCTGATGTGACAGCTGTTTGAATCTTCCCGCGCCGACATCTCCTCTCGGTGTCGGCGCAGGAGATTCAAAAAACTGTCAGATCAGCTGTTTAACCCCGCTGACACGTCCCGGAGCTTACCGGAGGCCGGGAGGAGGAGATCTCCGCCGCTGATCTCCGCCTCTGGCCCGCCCCCCGGCCCGCCCCCGGACACCGCCGATTGGCTGCCTGGGCTACATAGTGATGTGTCCACAGGCGGACATTCTCCGTTGCGGACACATCAAAATGACGCTGCTTTTCACTGCGTTTGTGTCTGCATGCCATCAGCATGCAGACACAAACGCAAATGTGAAAGCAGCCTAACTTTCCAGTTTGCATTCACTTTGAAAAAATGGTGTGCCATTCCAAAGTGACTGAATCCCTCCAGCAGCAGGTTGTCAAGATAAAGGCCAAAGGAGTCACCCTTTTAGCCATAGCAACAGGCGTTTGTCATTCCAAGTCTGTGAAATCTAGAATATTGCATCTTTACAACATCACAAACTCTTTCAAGTCCACCAAGAAAATATATTTCGGACATAATAAACAACGGAAAAAAACTAATCCCCTTTAACGAACTGAGTGCCTCATTTAACCTGAAGAAACTAGAGGTTAAAATATGGGACAAAATCAATGACCTTATTTCTAAGCATAAAATCAACTTTTTTCTTTCCATAAATGTTACCCAAATGTTCAAATACCCAAAAAACTTTACCTTTTGGAAGACGAACAATATTTACAAGGAAATGAATTCGGACACAGCACTAACCAATTCCACTAATATAGTAGCATGGGAAAGGGAATTGAATTCCCCTATCCCCACAGAATGTCTCATGGTGGGGTTACACGTAGCGATATCGTCCCCGATATCACATACAACGCCGCGGGAGTGCGCATTTTGGGAGCACTTTTCCCAATATCGCATCGCCGGTTTACACGCTGCGATATCGGGAAACAACGTCCCTCCGATGTGTACGCCCACCAACCCAGTAACGACCATTTAACATGGGAGTTAATGGGTGAGGTGCAAGTACGCATCGGAGTTGGGCTGTCACACGCAGCGATGCTGGTACAACGGCCTTGCGATATCGGGAAGTTGAATAGCTCTGCTATTCAACTCCGATATCGTTTTGGCATCGTTCCAGCATCGCGTTGTACGCTAAAACAGTACAACGCGCGAACGATATCGGGTCCAACTCGCGACCCACGTGACTTTTTATCGGAGTTGGGTCGGAGTTGGACGCCGATATCGCGGCGTGTAAACCCACCATTAGCAAAACACTTGCAAATTTACACTCTTACATCCCCTGCTCTTCACTCATTGAATCGCACTACAAGATTCTTCTTCGATGGTACTATACACCTGTTAGACTTCATCGCATTAAAGAGGATAACTCGCCTTTATGTTGGCGGAATTGTCTCAAAGAAGGTAATTTATCACATATTTTTTGGGACTGTGAATTACTTAAAACCTACTGGGGTGAAATCCAAATGTTAATTAAGGCCACGTCACACACACACAGATATCTGAGCAGATATTGGTCTCAGATCTCTGGTTGCAGTGAAATCATGGACACATTGTTCTATTTGTACACAGCCACAAAATGGAACAATGTGTCCATGATTTCACTGCAACCAGAAATCTGCGAACAATATCTGCTCAGATATCTGTGTGTGTGTGACGTGGCCCTTAGGCGGCCGTCATACGGTGAGATATCTTTAGCGATATTGTAAGCGATCACGTGCACGCGCAATCGCTTACAATATCGCTCACATCGCTGGTGAGATGTCACACAGACAGACTCACCAGCGATGTGGAGCAGCGATCTCGCTCGTTACTATGGTACACATCGGGTAACTAGGCGCCGCGCGTCGCTTAGTTACCCGACGTGTACCATAGTTACCATCTCCCAGCATAGGCGCGATCGCTGGGAGATGGATCATCGTGGTGTCATACACCACGATGATGCAGATCGTTGCATCGTTCATCGCTAGATCTGAGAACCGAACCTCAGATCAGCGATGTCACGATCAAGCGATTTACCATCGTAAATCGCTTGATTACATGCAACGATATCTTGCCCGATATCGCTTAAGCGATCAAAAAGGAGATCGCTTAAACGATATCGGGCAAGATATCGTTCCGTGTGACGGCCCCCTTAATGAGATCACAGATAGTGACATCACATTAACCCCCGAACTGGTACTTCTTTTACTTGGTATAAACTCAATCCCAAAAGATCTCAGACCCCTTATTACTCACATTTTACTAGCTGCCAAAAATCTCATAGCAACAAAATGGAGAGACCCGCAGCCGCCACTATTTAATGTTTTACTTGAAAAAATTGCCACTCACAACTCCTATGAACTTTCGTTCGCTATGAGAAACAAATTTTATGGGAGATATGAGAAGAAATGGCGATGTTGGAATAGTTACTTTCCTTCCAAATACTCAACTTATCTGTCAATTGTTGATGTTCCTGGCTTAACGCAACCTTAATGCTTAGAGAACTAGAACCTTTCCTCCTTTTCTGATGTATATATCCCTCACCATCCCCCTCTCTTTCACTCTACTTTCAGCAACAAAACTATTATTTTTTTACTACGCTATTCTTATATGTTGCAATTACATAATCAATTCCATATATGATATCTCAGTTATTCACATTTATCCTACTTTGTTCAGGATTAATATCCAGTCAACAATTAAGTATTTTATATTGTTTCTACTTTTACATACTGTATCCTAAAAGAAATACTATTGTTCCTACAAGACTGTGTATTGTTATCCCATTTAAAAAATCAATAAAATTCTTTGAACAAGTCCCCCAAGAAGACAGGTCACTCTCCAAAGACAAATGCAAGAGAGGTCAATGTGGAGAATCTCCATGGGTAATTGTTTCAACGCTGCAGGTGAAATAGCTCGCAAGTTCAGCACTGAACAGGCTAAAGACCTGTCTCATCAAACAGTGTCATGATGTTCAAGAGCATTTGGACTGAGAGTCCACTGTGCAGTGACCAAACAGCTCATTAGTAGAAAGAATCAAAAGTTTAGACTCACCTTTGGTGAGGGGCATGTTGTGTGGACAGAGGAAAAGTGGTCCACAGTTCATTTTAGTGATGAAAGCAAGTTTAATTTATTTGGGTCTGATGGGAAACATTATGTTCGTTGACAAACTGGGAAAGACTGAACCTAAAGTATGTAAAGAAGTCAATGAAAGATAGTGGAGAAAGTGTCATAGTTTGGGGAATGTTTTCTGCTGCAGGGGTTGTAAGGGAGTGTGTATTAGGGTACCGTTACACGTCACAACATTGCATGCAATTTCACTTGCAACTTACTGGTTGCAGTGAAATCATGGACACATTATTCCATTCGTACATGGCTACAAAATAGAACAATGTGTCCATGATTTCAATGCAACCAGTAAGTTGCAAGTGAAATTGCATGCAATGTTGAGATGTGTAACGGTACCCTTAGAACCTTCAACAACACGTGGTTCCTTACTTGCTTTCAGCACTCAATCAGCCAGCAATTTTCATGCATGACAGTGCCCCCTGTCACACTACAAAATGTGTAAAGCAGTTCACTGATACATAAAACATTGAAAATATCCAGCCTAGAGTCCTGATTTAAACCCGAAAGAAAACCTCTGGAAAACCTTTGGTGACAAAGTTATGTTCAAGAAACTAACAGCAGTAACAGAACTGTGGAAGAGACTGGAAGAAGAGTGGACTAAAATCACCCCAGAGCAGTGTGAGAGACTAGTAATGTCCTGTGGGCGCAGATGTGCTGAAGTCATTCAAAGCAAAGGCCTGTACATAGCGAAGGACTGTCCACTGTCTGATTGGTGACTGTTGTAACCTTCACAAAATTTAGTTTTAATCCTTCTTTGTGCTACAGTCATTGCTGTTCTCTATAATCATCATGTTTTGTGTAAAATAAAGGTTTTACATTGATAAATTTTGGTTATTGAAAAACACTGTTCTAGTGGCATGGTTAACCCCTTACATAAAAACCTTCATATGTTGATCAATGTAGATTACATTCTGTCTGAAAAAATTCAAGTGATCATACATTGTTATCTAATTTTGGATCACCAGTGTATGTGATCGGGTGTTTAATGGGAACTGTAATTCTTGATTGATGAGGCATCCTGCAGAAGTGTAATTTTGCCAGCATGGGCGGTGGGACTGTAGAAGATTCTAGAGGTGGAGGTTGAGTTGGGGTGAATACAGAGCTGGAATGGAGCCTGGGCAAAGTCTCAAGGGGACCCGAAAATGTTGCCCGTATGTGGGCCTGGAATTCCTGGTGGCAGTCCTGGTGGTGGCTATTGATTTGCCTGAGCATTCTCCCATTAGACAATGGACTCATTTAGACATCCAATTTTGTCACATACAGTCCAAAAAAAAGGAACTGACTGTTTTGATCAGTATTAGATCAGGGTTTGGTTCGATTGCATATACCATATATACTCGCGTATAAGCCGAGTTTTTCAGCCCAAAAATTAGGCTGAAAAGTACCCCCCTCGGCTTATACGTGAGTCAGTGACGGTCCCTATGAGTATACAGCAGCCCCAGTAATCCAGGGCCCCCCAGCCTTGCTCCAGTCACCTGTAAAGTAAAATATACTTATCACTGTCCCGCTGCCGTCCGCATCCGCATCTGCCGACATCCCGATCCTCCATCTTCATGCGTCTTCTTCCGGTTTTCTCTGTTCGTTGCAGGCAATGACGTCATTGCCGGCGCCGAACACAGGAAGTCGGAAGAAGATGCATAAAGATGGAGGATCGGGATGTCGGCAGATACGGACGCGGACGGCAGCGGGACAGTGATAAGTATATTTTACTTTACAGGTGACCGGAACAAGGCTGGGGGGCCCTGGATTACTGGGGCTGCTGTATACTACCGCTGGGGCTGCCGGGCCTGCTGTATACTACCACTGGGGCTGCTGGGGCTCCTATATACTACCACTGGGGCTGCTGGGGCTCCTATATACTACCACTGGGGCTGCTGTATACTACCACTGGGGCTGCTGTATACTACCACTGGGGCTGCTGGGGCTCCTATATACTACCAATGGGGCTGCTGGGGCTGCTGTATACTACCACTGGGGCTGCTGGGGCTGCTGGGATGCTATATACTACCACTGGGCTGCTTTATACTACACTGGGCTGCTGGGATGCTATATACTACCACTGGGGCTGCTGTATACTACCACTGGGGCTGCTGGGGATGCTATATACTACCACTGGGGCTGCTGTATACTACCACTGGGGCTGCTGGCGCTGCTATATACTACCACTGGGCTGCTGGGGATGCTATATACTACCACTGAGGCTGCTGGGATGCTATATACTACCACTGGGGCTGCTGGGTGCTATAACTCACTGGGCTGCGGATGCTATATACTACCACTGGGGCTGCTGTATACTACCACTGGGGAGGCCTGTATACCACTGGGGGGGGCCTGTATACCACACTGCTGGGGCTGTATACCTGTGCTGGGGTCCACCCTCGGCTTATACACGAGTCAATAGGTTTTTCCAGATTTTGGGGCAAAAGTAGGGGGGTCGGCTTATACACGGGTCGGCTTATACACGAGTATATACGGTAGTTTTTCTCATACATAGGAAAAAAAGGTTTCTCCACCTTCTCCTTTCTGATAGTCTGTGAAAATCATACTGTGCTCAAAAAACATCTGAGAAAATTACAGATATGTGAATGTCTTTTACAGGTTTGAATGCTATCTGTGAAAACAAATAGATAGCACTTGTCTCAAAAATCAAGTCTTAATAAGCCCTAATGCTGTTTTCAGTTAAATATGGTTCCTACTGGGTCTTTAAATTTGTATATTTTTATCCCAAGAGAGGCATCATAAGTAGGAGGCTTAGAATCCCTGCAAAAGAAGATACACCTTGTCATAGCTGGTGGGCTCCTATGAATTAACCAATTTTTTGTGCTATATACCTTCATTTTCTAAGAATATTCTAAATAACAGTAAGGCCCCTTTCACATCAGCGTTTTTCGCTAATTGCGGCAGATTTACCGCATCTACTGCCTCAATGCCGCACTTACGACTCACTTGCGGCAAGCCCCATGCCTTGTCTATTGGGCTTGCGGCAGGTGCGGCAAGTGCGGCATAGCTGCGATCCGGCACTTGTGGCAACTGCCGAATCACGGCAATACCGCACTTGCCGCACCTGCCACAAGCCCCATAGACGATGCATAGGACTTGCTGCAAGTGCGGCAGATCCGGTAAATCTGCCGGACGTGCCGCAATCAGCGAAAAACGCTGATGTAAAAGGTGCCTAATACAGTTTAAATTTCATATATCAAATGTTTGCATACATCTTAGTCCATACAGAGTGCTGCTGTATTCTTTTAATGTTGTAACTGAACAGATAGTAGATGTACACTATATACACAGTACATTCAAATATATTTAATGTGATTATGTAATAATATTTCACAATTCAAACTGCAAACATTACTCAATATATTTACTTTCATAACCCAAGACAGGATAGAATTATAATCTTTTGCAAAAGATTCCCTGCCTGCTATTAAAATGAAGCTCTGGTTTTTGTTCACTTTAATTTGAGGATTATACAGGACTTCTTACGTGGAGTTTTATGGTGGGTTTACACGTTTCAATATCGTTGCGATATCGCAACTCAATGGCGCGGGAGCGCGCATTCAGTGCACATTTCTCCCGCATCGCATCAGAGGTTTACACGCTGCGATATCGGAATACAACGTCCGTACGATGTCTACGCCCCCCAACCCAGGAACGACCATTTAACATGGGAGTGAATGGGTGACGTTGAACATCGCATCGTAGTTGGGCTGTCTAACAGCACGATCCGGCTCCAATCTCTATTCAATATCGGAGCATTGAATAGCACGCTCATTCAATCCCCGATATCGCATTGACATCGTTCCTGCATCGTATTGGACGTTCACACCATACAACGCAGGAACGATATCGGCTCCAACGATCGAACCACGTGACTTTTGATTGAAATTGGACTCCGATATCGCAACGTGCAAACCCGCCATTAAAGTAATTACACCAGCCTCACCAAGTGTTAGAAATCTATTTAATAATAAATTGTGAAATCGGGTGACATATGTGCCTTATGCCCTGCTCTAGGACTACTTTTATGGGCAATGTTTCATTGAAGCAATTAGGGTATGTGGCCACAGGATGTTTTTCCTGCGTTTTTGCTGCTTTTTACGCATGCTGTTTACCCTTGGTTTTATGCTAATGTATGGTAATTCGTCCCTGCGGTTGGGGTTCCCAGCAAAACCTGTGTTTCACAGAAACGCCCACGCATTGCTTTTGCAAGTGTCAAACACCTCCCGCTTGTGGATGGGAAAGATTGATCATGTTCTATTTTTCCTGCATTTGTGCTGCAGACAATGGCAAAAATGCTGAAAAAACGTAGCATCCCAACCGCAGCAAAAACGCGATAAAAATACAGGACCTGAACGTAGCAAATTTCCTTGCAAGGACTCTAGGATCCTTGAAACCAGTACCGATTTTGCTGCTTTCTGGACTGCTGGAGAAACGTCCTGTGGGTACATACCCTTATATGCGTTTCTGAAGTTCTGCACTGCCCAGCATATAACTGTCATCCATGCATTTTTCTTTGTGGAAGTAGTTGGGACTAACTCCAAGTCACGTCAGAAATAAACACTATAATGATGAACACCGCCTGATCTTTCTGGTCTATGCAGTGCAGGTCCGTATACACCATCCACCCTCTGCAAGTTTGAACTATGTTGACCGTTGTGGTGTGGATCCTTGCAGCAGCTATTACCTTTTGTCCTGACGCTGGTTGTGTGCTACACAACCCCCCCAGGTGAGTGACTAATTAAATTTAGTCCACCTTTTTATCAATAATAAGACCCTATTGCGCTTCTCTCTCCCTTTTCTAGTTCTCTTTTCCCTTTTCTGAGGACTTTGGAAAGCTAACTTTGAAGAGAACCATTTGTAGAGCACTAACTGCATATGAAATGAACTACAGAAGCCTAAGAGAAGTCTGTGCAATGTCCTCCTATGTCCACTTTAAGGGGAACCCGTCATTTGAGATAATGCTATTAACGTGCATATATATATTAATAGCATTATGAACCTGCCTGGGAATCTCGCTGTTGTGAGGAAATTAATCTTCATATTAATTAACTGCTGTCAGGAGGAAATTAATTCACAGAGAACCTGTTAGCTTGTGTATATGCCCTCAAACCCATCTCTACCTGTCCCTGCAGTTTCCTACTACATCCCTAAGCATCCCTGTTTGACCTAAATGTGAACTATAATGTTGCTTATATCTTACATCTTCCTCCATTGTCTAGACCTGTGGGTGACGTGTGGGCGGTCTTTCAGCCTCTTTGTGTCTCCTCGCTCCATTGTTATCATGCCCCGGTGAGAGTGATAATGTAATTCAGAAGCGCGGTCCCTCATTTCAAATCTGTGGGCGGATCTTTCCTGGTATGATGCCGTTGTCATTTCCAGTCTGATAAATTGTGGGGGATTATAGGGTGTACTGTCACCAGCTTCATATTGCGCACTGCACATGCTCCAAAGCTGGCAAATACACCCAATAATGTCACACAATGCACCCGAGTGGAAATGACGTGCAGCACTGTCATACCCGGAAGAGGCCACCGTTTTTGCAACCATTATACTTCATATTTAGCTCAGACAGGGATGATTAGTAATGTAGTAGGATGCTGAAGGGACAGGTAGTGATAGGTTTGGGGGCATAAATGACCTGACAGGTTCCCTTTAATTCCTCCCGGCTGCATATGGCTGTCAGTCATCAGGGAGGCGCTGGCACGGTTTCTGTCACTGCTTATTATATAGTGAGCGGTGGCTCTATCTGTGCCCCCCACACTGACTAACAGCCAGCTCAGCCATAGAGTCAGCCAGGGTTACAGACACCACTCACTATTCTAAATGTCATCCAGTGTTATGGCAATGTCATCATGATGTGTTGCAATTTACTGCTGTGTCACAAGTAAGGGAAAGGTAGAGATTATGTTATCAAACAGGTCAAAAGATGACTCCTTAATTCATTTATCTCTAAATTAATTCATTTAATATTGAGCTTACCAGTTCATTTTCTTTTATATGCAAATTTACTAAAACTCTGAAGTAAGAGAATGTTTTCTCAGTATAAAAACAGTTAATATTTTGATGTAAAACACTAAAGGAATGTAACAGGATTTTTTGATCTTTGAACCACATCAATGACATGAATGATCAAGTTTAAAGCTGTGATTTAACCCCTTCCCCCCCTTTTCCAGCCTATTTTGACCCTAAAGACCAGGACATTTTTTGCTATTCTGACAAGAGTCAGTTTATGATGTTATAACTCTGGAACACTGCAATGGATGGCGGCAGGGGCGGGCTGGTGCCTGTAGCGCCGGGGCCTAGCCTTAGGTGAGGAAGGGGAGGGGGGAGGGGCTGGGGTTGCTGGCAGATATTTTTGAGGGGGGGGGTGTTGGCAGAGGCATTTGAGGAGCGGGGGGGGGGCGCTGCCAGAGGTTGTTGAGGAGCGGGGGGGGGGAGGGGCGGGGCCACTCACATGCTTGTCAGCCGTCCCGCGTCTGCCGCGTCTCCTGCTGTTTCACACCTCTGGCCGCAAAGTGCCGCCGGCCGGCTCATTTTTGTGGGAGGGCGGCCCTAAATGAGGGATATACCACCAGTCCAGGGGAAAATTGCCCCCCTGCCACCTGGGCCAGTCCGCCTCTGGATGGCGGTGATTCAAAGACTCTTTTTTCATGTCATATTGAAATTTAAAAATTTTTTCATTAGGAATTTAGAAAGGTTCAAAGTTCATCAGTAATTTCTAATTTTTCCAACAAAATTTACAAAGCCACTTTTTTTTTAGGAATCACATAACATTGGAAGTGACTTTGAGGGGCCTACATGGCAGTAAACACCTAAAAGTGACACCATTCCAAAGACTGCACCCCTCAGACTGCACAAAACTACATTAAAGAAGTTTATTAACACTTCAAGTGCTTCACAGGAACTAAAGCAATGTGGAAGGAAAAACTATAATTTTACTTTTTCCAACAAAAATGTGACTTTAACATCAAATGTTATATTTTCACCAGGGCAATAGGAGAAAATGGACACTAAAGCTTGTAGAGCAATTTCTCTCTAGTACGCCGATACCACACATGTGGTCGAAAATCACTGTATGGGCACACGGCAGGGCTCAAAAAGGAAGAAGCGACATTTGACTTTTTGAATGGAAAATTAGCTGGAGTCGTTAGCTGACACCTTGCCGCGTTTGGAGAGTTCACTGATGTGCCTAAATAGTGGAAACCCCCCACAAGTGACTGAATTTTGTAAGCTAAACCCCAAGAAATTTATCTAGATGGGTGATGAGCATTCTGAACCCCAAGATGCTTCGTACATTAAGCCATGAAATATAAGAAGTATATTTTTTCCCCAAAAATGTTCTTTTAGGCCCTTTTTTTTTTCATTTTCACAGAGGCAACAGGATAAAATGGACCCAAATATGTATTGCTCAATATTGCGAAAAGCCACTGTTTGGCTCACAGCAGTGCTTGGAAGGGAAAGAGTGTCATTTGACTTTTTGAATAGAAAATTGTCTCGAATCATTAGCTGACACCATATTGCATTTGCAGAGCCCCAGATGTGTCTAAACAGTGAAACCACCCCACAAGTGACCCTATTTTGGAAAGTACAGATCCAAAGGACAAAGCATTAAAGACGATCCACGCTACTGTATGAATGAGGATGGACCAGAATATTTCAGGAAATGGTATTTATTTCTACGTATTTCAAGGCTGACCCAGCCTCTTCATCAGGGATACACCAAATATAATGACCAGCAAGATACAAAACCACAAACATATAAACTGGAGCACCAATGACAATTAGTCACATAATTGTGACATGTCAAGGGAGGGCATTATGACATCACAATGAAACATCCCTTGACACATCACGATTATATGGCTAATTGTGATTGTTCTAGTTTTATATGTTTGTGGTTTTGTATCTTGCTGGTCATTATGTTTGGTGTATTCCTGATGAAGAGCCTGTGACAGCCTTGAAACGTATAGAAATAAACACAGTTTCCTGAAAGATTTGGGTCCATCTCCATTCATAGAGCAGTGCGAATCGTCTTTAATGCTTTCTCCTTTGGATCTGTAGTTGGCACGGCCATCCACGTGGAATGGTGGATCCAGCGGCAGCTGTATAAGGCTTATACACCAGTTATGCGTCGCACAACGGGGCAAGGTTAGTGGCATATCGCAATATAACTTACCTTTACTAAAGAAATAAGACCATATTACACTCTTTTCTGCACCCTTTAGGTATTTTGGAATGTAGACCTCCCAAGGAATTTACCTAGATGGGTGCTGAGCATTTTGAAAACCAAGGTGCTTTATGTACTGAGTCATGAAATGTAAAAAGTATTTTTTTACCTCAAAATGATCTTTTAGGCTCACTTTTTTCATTTCCACAGGGGCACAGTAGACCCCCTAATTGGTTGGCCAATTTGTCCTGAGCAGGCTGATACCCCACATGTGGCGGAAAACCACTGTCTGGGCCATGTCAAGGCTCAAAAGTTAAGGAGCAATGTTTTGGAGCACTGATTTCGATGGAATGGTCAGCTCTTGATGTACCTAAGCAATGGAACTCCCACACATGTGACCTAATTCTGGAAACTAGACCCCCAGAAACCTAAGGCTAAGTGCCCATTGTGCGTTTCTGCTGCATTTTTGTGCTGCGTTTTTCTGCACCAAAAAGTATGACCTACAGTATTGTAATCAAAGTCAATGTGATTTTAGTAAAGCTGTGCTCACATTTCCGTTTTTCAGTGAAGCCAAAATACATGCGTTTATAAAAATCCATGTCAATTATCTTGTGCTTTGTGGGCTTTTTTCCAATTGCCAGCCATTCTAATGAGATGAATAACACAGCATTTACAAAAATGTAGCAAAAACACACCAGAAACACATTGGTGCCTTTTTGTAACAGCTGCGGTTTTTAGGCTGAAAAAAAGCAGCACAAACGGAGCCCCAAAAAATATGCACAATGGGCACTTAGCCTTATTGTAGAAACTCCTTACCATTTATCTTCCTGAATCGCCTTTCCTCTACATCAAATTAATGTCCCCTGGTTCTTTGTATGGTATTTGTAAGGGCCACGTCACACACACAGATATCTGTGCAGATATTGTTCGCAGATTTCTGGTTGCAGTGAGATCATGGACACATTGTTCCATTTTGTGGCCGTGTATAAATGGAACAATTTGTCCATGATTTCACTGCAACCAGAGATCTGCCAAAAATATCTGCACAAATATCTGTGTGTGTGACGTGGCCCTGATGGTGGGTTTACACGTTGCGATATCGGCGTCCAACTCCGACCAAAAATCACGTGGTTCGTGCGTTGGACCGATATCGTTCCTGCGTTGTACGGTGTGAACATCCAATACAATGCAGGAACGATGGCAAACCGATATCGGGGGTCGAATGAGCGTGCTATTCAACCGCCCGATATCGGATACCGGTTGGAGCCGGATCGTCCCGTGTAAACATCCAACTCCGATGCGCAGTACAACGTCCCCCATTCACTACCATGTTAAATGGTCGGTCCTGGGTCGGGGGGCGTAGACATCGTTGGGACGTTGTACCACCATATCGGGACGTGTACACCGCCGATCCGACTCTTGGAAAACCGGCCACAAAATGCGCGCTCCCGCGCCGTTGTATACGATATCGGAACGATATCGCAACGTGTAAACCTATCATAAGGAATAAATCATGTACCATTCCTTTTGTATTGACTACACATGGATTTATGCATTTAAATGAGATCTCCTTTGAGAATTATTTTCTAAGCTAAACAAGCCCAACTTTTCCAACCTCTCATCAAACAGAGACTTTGCATTCCTTGTAGTTACCCACCTTTGAAGTAACTAACTTCCGAATATCCACTTTAAAACGTGGAGACCAAAACTGGATCCCATATTTTACATGTGTCCTTATAAGTGATTTACAGCAGGTTAATACATTTGTATCACAGAATTCTATCTCTGTTGCAATGCATCCTAAAATTGTTTACTTTGGCTGTAGCTGCCTGACATTCAGTACTTGTTTTATAACTCTGCACTGTGCTATTCCCTGTTAATGTTCATGTAAATGTATTACACTTACTTGGACAAGGTCAGGCTGTAAAAGTGAATACTTTGAGTACTGATAAGGAATTATCTCGTTGTAGGTTTAGTTTTTACATATTTCCATGAAGATTTACAGATGAACGGTATAATGCAGAATTTCAAAATATGTTTATTTTTGTCTGGGGAATATAAAGTCACACTAAAATATGTTATTCTAAAGCAATAAAAAAAAAAAAAAATAGACAATGAATACATCAATTATCCATGGAGCTGCTTCAAATAAATAAAATGTGACTTGTGACCTATACAAACCTTATTCTTATGCTTTGATAATACTAATGTCATGCTGGTTGGTGTGAACACACTGCACCGTGCACTGGGCTTACTCTGGAGAAACCTGACTAAGTGGCTGCCTCAGGGGTGGACCTACCGTGGTGCAGCCCACCCCCGTGACCCTGCGTCAGAGGAGAGGAGGTTAACTGAGGGAAGCATCCAGCTTCCTGTGGCTGATCCCACCCCTCCTCACCTCTGCCACCCCGGCTCCCAGGACCGGCTCATCGCAGGTAGGAGAGCCGCATCTGCAACAAAACAATAAAACAAATCACCCTCCCGCCCCGGTTCTCGCTGTTGTCCGATAGACCGATAGCACCCCCCTCCCCCCGCTCCTTACCATGGCTGCTGCAAGTCCGCCACTGGGCTGCCTGGTGTTCTCTAGTGCCTCTCATGAGACTAGTCTTGAGCTGCAGATAGCTGTCATGTGTTACCCCAGAGCACTATTGTGAGTGACAGAGACACTGGCGTTGCAACTGGAAATCCATCCACTCCATGAAAAGTTGGGATTGAAAGGTTGGAGAATTGGAGTGTATGTCCTTGTTGGGTGCATATATATATTGCTGGACAGCCTGCATGATAAAAAGGTACGAGCCACTAATAGGCTGCAAGCCAGGCATTGTGCACTATAGGTATTTGTGTGACTGGTGCCTTATACAAGCCTCATCTGGGTGCATTTTTAATACTAGGCAGCCATTTCCTTCATGAATGGTAGGTTTGTGAGTGGATATTTCAACTTATTTTTCTTCCCACACCTTTATCATGGAGTCTTACTAAATCCTGCAGTGCATTAGTGTAGTGCTCTGATGTTGGTATATGCTGCCCTTTTTCTGTGATGTTTTTTAATTGCAAATCCTTTTTGTTGAGTTTCTTTGACTCTTAATGTAGAAATTGACAAGACAAGGAAGACACTTGATGTGGATTGTGAGCTTGCAGTTTTTTGAACAAAATATCGTCCAATATCTTATGTATTTGATATGACTTTTTCATCTTTGTGTTGCACATTTCTTATATTTATACCAGGCCCTTAAAATGTTGGATTGGGAAATGGAGTGTCTGTCTTTATGAAGTGCACGTATATTGTGATTGGGTGCTGTCATAATAGTATGGGTGTGACCAATAGATCATAGGCCAGACACTGTGAACTACACTTATATGTGATAATACTAGGACAAGCACCCCTTCTTGAAAGGTAGCTGTGTTAAGAGATGCTTAATCAGTGCTTTACACCTGTGTTACCTCTTCCTTTTTCATGAGAGATTGCTGCAGCCTTCATTGCAGTAATATTGCACCTTGGTATTGGTAAATATGGTTGTCTTTTTTTCTGTGATGGTTTATTGAATGTTATGTCCTTTTCGTTAAATTGAAAAAAATAAATAGTAGTGTCTTTAGCTAGGGATCACAAGATCTATTCTCATGGAGCAGATTGCAATGTCTAATACTTTGAGCCCTACTAATCAGCACTGTCTCCAAGAACAATTCAGTATTCAGATACTTTTCTCGTCAGTGCAATTTACAGTTAAAGGAATTGTTCACTACTTGGGACAACCCCTTCTCAATCTGAGTATTTTCCCCTGTTAAAATAAAAACATTTATACTTACCTACAGTGACAGTGTCATTACTTCTGCATTGGAACTTGCTCTCCCGGGGCTCACATGAAGTTGTTATGTCACGTAAGCTCTGCACCCAATCAACTCCAGCTTTACTCTCCTCACCTTCAGATTTATCAAACATCAATAGGAAGTGAGAGGCTAGCTGCCACTCTGAATTCCTCTTGATCTGCAATTCTTTGTAAAGGGCCCGTTACACGCTATGATATCGTTAACGATATCGTTGGTACGTCACGGCTTTTGGGGCGGTGAAACTACGTTGTTGCGTGTGACACGTAGATTCAACCAACAATAAGTCGGCTGATCATTGATGGGAGGTTTATGAACCGGACCATAAATCAGTCGTTGATAGTTTGGTCAATCTGCAGCATCGGTGTGTGTGTTACCTTGATAACAATATCGTTTACGACTTTGCCTATTCAAAACTGAAGGATGTAGGCAACCAAATGACCGCAAGTCGTTCATGGGAACACAGACCCGTATCCCATTTTATAATAAAGACAAGACAAATATAAATAAAGACCAACACAATATTGTGGCTTAAATTGGCCGTGAGGCATTTACTTGAGGTCAAAATAAAACATCTCATATATTCACTAAATAAATTGTAAAACAAAAACGAGATGGAAAAATTCATCCATCAAAATATATAAAAAAAAAACCATATAAAACATCTATGCCCGATTCATAAACGGGCTGAACTTCCCCAAATGGGCTTGCAGACCATGGCAAGACCCCCCCAGACCCCAACAGCCAATTTTCTAGTACATTTTGAAATGCTAGATTAAATAAGTCAGACCCCACATCACTGAGGTGGATGCCATCTGAACGGAAAAACCATTCTAAAAAACCTTCTAGATCTTTATGTCTGATAGAAAGCCCCCCGATTGCTGGCATGAACTTCGCAACTCCTCTATTTAACCTTTTTCTAATATTGTCCAGATATTTAAATTGAGGATTATTCCAACACAAACGTGGAACTATTTCTGAAAAAATAATCAGTAGACTGGGGAACTGCTCACTTAACCTCCGTAAATCCTGTTTGATCTTCCACAGTAACTGCAACGTCTTTAATGTACCTAAATCGTTACCCGAGATATGTACAATCACAACATCAGGAGGGCGGGACTGAGAACACAACTCAAAGAAAAAAGGAAGAAATTCATCCCACCTCATTCCCCTTTTTCCAAACCAGGTTACCGACATTTGAGAATGCGAAAAAGATAAATTGCAAGAATAGTTACGGGACTCAGCTCTCTTTTTCGCCCAAAAAACAAGCAAATCTCCTATAATCCACACTGAACCGGGATCTAGAAGAAACAAAAATTAGAATTAAACTATAGCATGTGGCCTAACATAAATCTTCATCCTCCAGCTTTACTCTCCTCACCTTCAGATTTATCAAACATCAATAGGAAGTGAGAGGCTAGCTGCCACTCTGAATTCCTCTTGATCTGCAATTCTTTGTAAAGGGCCCGTTACACGCTATGATATCGTTAACGATATCGTTGGTACGTCACGGCTTTTGGGGCGGTGAAACGACGTTGTTGCGTGTGACACGTAGATTCAACCAACAATAAGTCGGCTGATCATTGATGGGAGGTTTATGAACCGGACCATAAATCAGTCGTTGATAGTTTGGTCAATCTGCAGCATCGGTGTGTGTGTGTTACCTTGATAACAATATCGTTTACGACTTTGCCTATTCAAAACTGAAGGATGTAGGCAACCAAATGACCGCAAGTCGTTCATGGGAACACAGACCCGTATCCCATTTTATAATAAAGACAAGACAAATATAAATAAAGACCAACACAATATTGTGGCTTAAATTGGCCGTGAGGCATTTACTTGAGGTCAAAATAAAACATCTCATATATTCACTAAATAAATTGTAAAACAAAAACGAGATGGAAAAATTCATCCATCAAAATATATCAAATAAAATCCATATAAAACATCTATGCCCGATTCTTAAACGGGCTGAACTTCCCCAAATGGGCTTGCAGACCACGGCAAGACCCCCCCAGACCCCAACAGCCAATTTTCTAGTACATTTTGAAATGCTAGATTAAATAAGTCAGACCCCACATCACTGAGGTGGATGCCATCTGAACGGAAAAACCATTCTAAAAAACCTTCTAGATCTTTATGTCTGATAGAAAGCCCCCCGATTGCTGGCATGAACTTCGCAACTCCTCTATTTAACCTTTTTCTAATATTGTCCAGATATTTAAATTGAGGATTATTCCAACACAAACGTGGAACTATTTCTGAAAAAATAATCAGTAGACTGGGGAACTGCTCACTTAACCTCCGTAAATCCTGTTTGATCTTCCACAGTAACTGCAACGTCTTTAATGTACCTAAATCGTTACCCGAGATATGTACAATCACAACATCAGGAGGGCGGGACTGAGAACACAACTCAAAGAAAAAAGGAAGAAATTCATCCCACCTCATTCCCCTTTTTCCAAACCAGGTTACCGACATTTGAGAATGCGAAAAAGATAAATTGCAAGAATAGTTACGGGACTCAGCTCTCTTTTTCGCCCAAAAAACAAGCAAATCTCCTATAATCCACACTGAACCGGGATCTAGAAGAAACAAAAATTAGAATTAAACTATAGCATGTGGCCTAACATAAATCTTCATCCTCCAGCTTTACTCTCCTCACCTTCAGATTTATCAAACATCAATAGGAAGTGAGAGGCTAGCTGCCACTCTGAATTCCTCTTGATCTGCAATTCTTTGTAAAGGGCCCGTTACACGCTATGATATCGTTAACGATATCGTTGGTACGTCACGGCTTTTGGGGCGGTGAAACGACGTTGTTGCGTGTGACACGTAGATTCAACCAACAATAAGTCGGCTGATCATTGATGGGAGGTTTATGAACCGGACCATAAATCAGTCGTTGATAGTTTGGTCAATCTGCAGCATCGGTGTGTGTGTGTTACCTTGATAACAATATCGTTTACGACTTTGCCTATTCAAAACTGAAGGATGTAGGCAACCAAATGACCGCAAGTCGTTCATGGGAACACAGACCCGTATCCCATTTTATAATAAAGACAAGACAAATATAAATAAAGACCAACACAATATTGTGGCTTAAATTGGCCGTGAGGCATTTACTTGAGGTCAAAATAAAACATCTCATATATTCACTAAATAAATTGTAAAACAAAAACGAGATGGAAAAATTCATCCATCAAAATATATCAAATAAAATCCATATAAAACATCTATGCCCGATTCATAAACGGGCTGAACTTCCCCAAATGGGCTTGCAGACCACGGCAAGACCCCCCAGACCCCAACAGCCAATTTTCTAGTACATTTTGAAATGCTAGATTAAATAAGTCAGACCCCACATCACTGAGGTGGATGCCATCTGAACGGAAAAACCATTCTAAAAAACCTTCTAGATCTTTATGTCTGATAGAAAGCCCCCCGATTGCTGGCATGAACTTCGCAACTCCTTTATTTAACCTTTTTCTAATATTGTCCAGATATTTAAATTGAGGATTATTCCAACACAAACGTGGAACTATTTCTGAAAAAATAATCAGTAGACTGGGGAACTGCTCACTTAACCTCCGTAAATCCTGTTTGATCTTCCACAGTAACTGCAACGTCTTTAATGTACCTAAATCGTTACCCGAGATATGTACAATCACAACATCAGGAGGGCGGGACTGAAAACACAACTCAAAGAAAAAAGGAAGAAATTCATCCCACCTCATTCCCCTTTTTCCAAACCAGGTTACCGACATTTGAGAATGCGAAAAAAGATAAATTGCAAGAATAGTTACGGGACTCAGCTCTCTTTTTCGCCCAAAAAAACAAGCAAATCTCCTATAATCCACACTGAACCGGGATCTAGAAGAAACAAAAATTAGAATTAAACTATAGCATGTGGCCTAACATAAATCTTCATCCTCCAGCTTTACTCTCCTCACCTTCAGATTTATCAAACATCAATAGGAAGTGAGAGGCTAGCTGCCACTCTGAATTCCTCTTGATCTGCAATTCTTTGTAAAGGGCCCGTTACACGCTATGATATCGTTAACGATATCGTTGGTACGTCACGGCTTTTGGGGCGGTGAAACGACGTTGTTGCGTGTGACACGTAGATTCAACCAACAATAAGTCGGCTGATCATTGATGGGAGGTTTATGAACCGGACCATAAATCAGTCGTTGATAGTTTGGTCAATCTGCAGCATCGGTGTGTGTGTGTGTTACCTTGATAACAATATCGTTTACGACTTTGCCTATTCAAAACTGAAGGATGTAGGCAACCAAATGACCGCAAGTCGTTCATGGGAACACAGACCCGTATCCCATTTTATAATAAAGACAAGACAAATATAAATAAAGACCAACACAATATTGTGGCTTAAATTGGCCGTGAGGCATTTACTTGAGGTCAAAATAAAACATCTCATATATTCACTAAATAAATTGTAAAACAAAAACGAGATGGAAAAATTCATCCATCAAAATATATCAAATAAAATCCATATAAAACATCTATGCCCGATTCTTAAACGGGCTGAACTTCCCCTTCAGTAAAGCCTCACGACTGTACAACCATGAGCTCGACACTCCGGAATGCCGACTCCAGGGATGGGTGGGTGGGCGTCTCTTTCTTCGCCGTGAACGGCAGCTGTGACTGAATCCATGAAGCTCCTGAGATTAACTGAACTCATAACTTTGCGCCAAAAGCGCTCAACCAATCAGGAAGCTCCCTACAATACCAGCAGCTAAAGTCGGCCACTCACAGCACAACTTGCTCTGCGATCATGCTCACCAGACAAAGCTGTAGCCTAAACCCGGAGATACTCCAGATTATAAATCAAACATTACAACATTATAGATTATGCATAACTATAATGTCCTTATCAACCAATTATGATAGTAAACAAAACGGGCCGTGAGCCCATGGGGCCCTTACGTTATACACTTATCGGGCCCTCCATGGGAACACAGACCCGTATCCCATTTTATAATAAAGACAAGACAAATATAAATAAAGACCAACACAATATTGTGGCTTAAATTGGCCGTGAGGCATTTACTTGAGGTCAAAATAAAACATCTCATATATTCACTAAATAAATTGTAAAACAAAAACGAGATGGGAAAATTCATCCATCAAAATATATCAAATAAAATCCATATAAAACATCTATGCCCGATTCTTAAACGGGCTGAACTTCCCCAAATGGGCTTGCAGACCACGGCAAGACCCCCCCAGACCCCAACAGCCAATTTTCTAGTACATTTTGAAATGCTAGATTAAATAAGTCAGACCCCACATCACTGAGGTGGATGCCATCTGAACGGAAAAACCATTCTAAAAAACCTTCTAGATCTTTATGTCTGATAGAAAGCCCCCCGATTGCTGGCATGAACTTCGCAACTCCTCTATTTAACCTTTTTCTAATATTGTCCAGATATTTAAATTGAGGATTATTCCAACACAAACGTGGAACTATTTCTGAAAAAATAATCAGTAGACTGGGGAACTGCTCACTTAACCTCCGTAAATCCTGTTTGATCTTCCACAGTAACTGCAACGTCTTTAATGTACCTAAATCGTTACCCGAGATATGTACAATCACAACATCAGGAGGGCGGGACTGAGAACACAACTCAAAGAAAAAAGGAAGAAATTCATCCCACCTCATTCCCCTTTTTCCAAACCAGGTTACCGACATTTGAGAATGCGAAAAAGATAAATTGCAAGAATAGTTACGGGACTCAGCTCTCTTTTTCGCCCAAAAAACAAGCAAATCTCCTATAATCCACACTGAACCGGGATCTAGAAGAAACAAAAATTAGAATTAAACTATAGCATGTGGCCTAACATAAATCTTCATCCTTCCAGACGACCATCTACCAATTCTTTTTATCGTATCATCAGGCAAACCTGCTGCAGACGCACACGTGGCTGCCCCGACCCGAAAAGAATGTGCAGAGATATTGCAATCTCCCATACCCAAAGCCGTAATGCATTTTTTAAGAACGGCATTAAATTGAAATATTGATAACGGGGACCCATTCGCATGTACAAATAATGCTTTTGAACCAGCTGGTCTGAGATGAATAAACCTACGTAAATTCTCCACCGGACAAATTGGACTATCAGAAAACCCATTAAGATGTATAGTAGAACCCTTGCCAAGCTGGTCTGTTTTGGATCTTCTTAGAAATATATTGCAAGAATTACGATGCAATGCAACATCCTCAAACAATAAACCAGAAACAAAATCCTTGTTTTTGCTGACAAGCTCGCTAATTCTGAAAGCACCAAAAAAGGCAAGGGAAAAACATGAGCGAAACAAGATAACTTCAGAAATGTCTGAACAAATGTCGGGTAGAATTTCATGAAGCTTTCGTAGCGTTTCAACAGATATCACTCTCCTAGTGTCTGACCTAAATTGCTTCCTTTTTAAACCTTTCACTAATTGTTGAATCGGGAAAAAACTAAACACAGAAGGGTTGCCGTAAAGTTTAAGAATAAAAGAAATCCCTGACAAAGTCTTGTGTAGTTTAGAAAAACTACAATTAGACAACAATAATTTTTGCGTGAAATCTAATAATACATTCAAATCCGCCACATATACTGGCAAACCTACTAATTGACAATGAATACCCCATGGTTCCCATGCCGCCAAATAAGCATTCCAAGTAGAAACTGCTAAAGAATTCTGCATATATGCAGCTATTTTTTCCGTAAAAATTCCCATAGGTGATTCGGGATTGCTGAACCGTCCAGACTCGGAATGGGATCCTCCCGGAAGCCTGCAGAAGGCGCCTGAGAAAAAACAGAAGAAACGGAAACAGAATTACCGTTAGGAATCAATTCACCTTTTAACCAAAGGTTATCAGACGAACAACAAAAAACCACTTCCTTTAATAAGGAGTTGACAATCTTATTTCTAGAAGAAAGGCAATTGATAGCCATAACGAAACCCAAATCCACTGACTGAATCTTAATTCTGAGGTTACGAAAGAGATCCTTCCAAATATAAAGACTGGATAACAAAGCAAAAACCATGCAAGCTGTGGTGCTAAACCCAAAAGTAGAACTATTCCACCAATTAGGCCAAGGGTGTAACAGCAATTTGCTACCAAAGACAACCGCAAGGAGAAACATATTCGTCCTATCGAAAGACAGAAAAAGGTCAGAAGACGACACGAAAGTCTCCTGAATACAACACCGACCATTAAAATGCTCCAAGAAGCGAAGCCAGACCCGCAAATCATCCTTCATGTCAGAAGAAACTCTGACATGAGAATTCGGAGATTTCAAACCTTTAGTTGCATCGTATAACTGTCTGCAAAATGTCCTACCCATCGGAAGAATTCTCAGGGCAAAATTTAGGCTCCCGAGTAGAGATTGTAACGTTTTCAACGTAACTTTATCAGACTCCAAAATTCTCAATATTTTCACACGAATATCAATCCTCTTTGATAAAGGAAGGCTAATTTCCATCTTTACGGAATCAATATGGATTCCTAGAAACTCCAAAGACGTACAAGGCATTACCGTCTTATCATGGGCTAACGGGACTCCAAAGCTGGACATCAAATGGCAGAAACAGAGACCAAAGTAAAACAATCAGAACTCTCCGGAGGACCCATAAAAAGAAAATCATCCAAATAGTGAATTAACGAGCCCTGAGAAAACAAAAAGGAAGTAACCCATTCCAAAAATGAAGAAAAAGCTTCAAATTAAAAACAAGATAACGAAAAACCCATTGGCAAACACCTGTCAAAGAAAAACGAACCCTCAAACTGAAAACCCAGCGAATTGAAACCAGCGGGACATACTGGCAACAAACGAAATGCCGACTTAATGTCAGCCTTTGCCAACAAGGCGCCTTTTCCAAAGCGCTGTAATAACACAACAGCAGCATCAAACGAGGTGTAGGTGACTGATGATAAACACTCAGCCACCTCATTATTCAGGGAAGCGCCATGCGGGAACGACAAATGATGAATGACTCGAAATGCACCATTTTCCTTCTTCGGGACGATCCCCAATGGGGAGATGCGGAAATCCGAAAAAGGAGGAGAAGAAAACGGACCAGCGATGCGACCAAGCGATAGTTCCTTGGCAATGTACTCCTTCACAGAACCATTATGCCAAGTAATAGATTTTAAATTCTGGTAACACATACAACCACTACCCCTAAACGTGGGAACCCAAAAACCTTCACTAAAGCCCCTTCTAATGAGTAGAGCCTTCTCCTGATCTGGAAAGAGATTTAGGAATGGATGCATTGCGGACAGTCTCACTGGTGTCCTGCCCTTTTGTCCCAGGTTCCCTAGCAGCAAAAGCTCCCTGTGTAAGACCTTGTTTTTCGAAACATTTAATGGCGGAATGGCTCCCGCCACAAAAGGAGCATTCATGTCGAAACCTGCAAGTTTGCGGCCATTTGCAACCAGCGTCATTAAACGCATAACATATACCCTTCTTGGTCGCAGTTGCAGATTTCACAGTGGGAGGACGCTGAGGTAACATTAGGCTCACCCATAAGCCAACGTCCTTAGATCCCCATTTTACAGAGGGGTGAACGGATAACTTTTGACAGAAAGCCTCATCATATAAAAGCCAGGCTCTGCCCCCAAAATTTTTATAAGCTTCCAATATAATATCAAGATGTTGAAAAAGAGACGAACAAAGCTGTGGCTCCTTCTCGCCTAATACAGCTGCATAAATTGCAAAAGCCTGAAGCCAATTTTGAAAAGATCGATATAATCTTTTTTTATCATCCGCTTCAAGCTTATCCTCTTTTCTATCATGTAAAAAATAAGAAGTAGACCTATTAGAAGGTAAAAGAGAAAATAAATCGATATATTCATGCTGCCAGATCTTATCCTTAACTGCAGCAGATAGATGAAAACCAAGAGGCAACACAGAACATGTCATCGCTTCTTTCAGTAAACATTCAGAAACACCAGTATTCATAGCTGGTGCATCCTTAACCAAACTTCCAAATTGCATTTTTTGGCTATTTGCCAAAGCTGTTGTCACTGCGTGACTAATAACCTCCTGCAGGTAGGCATGATTAAATGGAGTAGCAGCAACGCTGCTGACCATATCCATATGCGCAGCTGCCATAGGTCCCCTCAGGAAAACCCCAGTATCGGACCTACGGCTGTGGACAGATGCTGATCTGATAGAGTGCCTTGATTCTTCATCAGAAGAATAAGGAGCTTGAGCCCAGACCTGCGATAGAAGCTCATGTCCCCCTCAGCAGGTCCTCCAGCCATCCCTCCCTGGGTCACCCGATCAGCATCAATGTCCCCATGTCCAAGCATGCTGCCAGCTGCCATATTCACATTCATACTATCATGATACATATTAGTATCACCCAGAACAGCCGGTCCAATGACTTTACCTGATCCCTTGGACTGCCAAGATCCTTTCTGTGTGGTGGAAATAGCTGCTGCAGACTTCTTCTTGGGTTTAGTAACCTTACCAGCTGCTGGGTTTGTAGCACTGTGAACAGCTGCCACTTCAGATCCTCTCACAGGGTTAGAGCGGCGACAACTCTCTTTGCCCTCCTCACAGGTGACAAAAGAGGTGAATACCTTTTAGTAGCTTTTCTTTTTCTATGAGCAGAAGAGTCATTACTATTGTCTCTGGCATTCTGAATAAATGCAGCCTCCTGCACTTCCCCCTCCAGCAAAGGAGACTCTGAAATTACCTCAGACCTAACCGTCTGATGAATTGTTTGCAGAGTCTGAGGGGTCGCTGATAATGGCACAGGAGCCGCAGAAACCTGTAAATTTGTAGCAGGAACAGATAAACATGTCCTTAACCATTCTAATCCTCCGTCCTCATTAATCTTCTTCCTGAATTCTGACAGCATAAGCTCCATTTCGTCTCGTTCTTCGCCGTGAACGGCAGCTGTGACTGAATCCATGAAGCTCCTGAGATTAACTGAACTCATAACTTTGCGCCAAAAGCGCTCAACCAATCAGGAAGCTCCCCACAATACCAGCAGCTAAAGTCGGCCACTCACAGCACAACTTGCTCTGCGATCATGCTCACCAGACAAAGCTGTAGCCTAAACCCGGAGATACTCCAGATTATAAATCAAACATTACAACATTATAGATTATGTATAACTATAATGTCCTTATTAACCAAATATGATAGTAAACAAAACGGGCCGTGAGCCCATGGGGCCCTTACGTTATACACTTATCGGGCCCTCCATTATATCTGTACTTGTGACATTTCACCAGCGATCATTGAACGTCGTTCCAGAGATCTAGGTCAAGTCGGATCGTTGATCGGATTGCTCAGACATTGAAGCGTGTAACCTGGGTTTAAGGATAGAAGAGAGGAGCCAGTGCTATTTGGGCACAGGGCTCACGTGAATTAATAATTTCACATGAGAGCAAGTGTTGACACTGCTGGAATCGCGCAAGTGTGGAGTGCTAAGAGGTGGCATAACAAGCAGCTGGGCAGGGGTTAAATTCACGTTGGCTGTGCCCAGTGATGTGGCTCTGGCTGAAATTAAAAAGGGAGAGTAAAAATGGAGAAATAAAAGGTTATGAAGGAATAATCAGAATTTGTGACATCAGTTGGAATAATCAGCCAGATATGGCTGACACTGCAGGAGATCCTTGGGAGATAGACATAGTGGCAGTGCAGTTGTTAAACCCTTCCCAACCAAGACTGGCTCTCAGGGAATAGTGATGATGAGGGTGGCAGTAGAAATGTTGAGTTGCAGGGTAGCAGAGAAATAAACAGCAGGAAACAGTATTTTGATTTACCTTTTACTGAAGTCCTTGCACAGTGTCCAGAATGAATCAACCACCACCAAGCATGTGGTCTGGCCAGTCTGATGAGCACTGTAGTCCACTCTGCTGGGTGAGAAATATAGCCTTCCTGATGACTTCTGTAAGTTGGTAGGTTTCTAGGTACCATTGTTCTGTCCTGTACTCCCTCTTTCTCTGCTGTGGATTGCCTCCAGCCAGGCTGAAAATGCATGCCTTGTAATTAGCTGTGCCTTCCAGCAATTCTCTGACCCTTTGTGTTACTGATACCCCGGAAAGCTAAACTTAAGTGGCTGGTGTGAATGGAAATCACTAGCATTCAACTTCTGCCACTAGGCTGTGTAGTCCCTGAGTTGGCTAGGGACTGGTACCCTGCTAGGCAGTGTGTGCCTTGGGAAGCACCTCCTGCTCCCTTCTCTCAGAACCATCACTGTTCTCTGTCTTACTAAAGACTGAACTAAAACTAACCCTTCTCCCCAACCAGAGACTGAGCCACAGTCAGAAAACCGACTCTAGTGCCCATCTTCCTGATTAGAGATCAGGCAGTGTGTGAATGCTTCAGACTTACAACACAGTGAGCTCTAATTCTCTTCAGACATGGCATTACAATTGATGTTAAAGAAATGCCATTTGTGGCAGGCAAACTGCAGGGGTGACACAGAAGCACTGGAGGTGAATATACAGTAGTGTTCAAAATAGCAGCAATCCAATATGACTAACTATTGTAGATTATTCACTGTTTTTAGTATAACTTATACATGTCAAGCAATTTACCAGTTTATGCAGTGGATTCTTAGAAAACCAACAGTCTCAGCATTCATGATCTGCATGTTTTTGAGTCTGTGTACTTGAATATTTAATTGAAAGTGGATGTGTTCAAAATAATAGCGGTGTGGAGTTCAATTAGTGAGATCAATCATTCTATGAAGAAACAGGTGTGAATCAGGTGCCATTTATTTAGGAGTGAAGCCAGCACATTTTGTACATGGATTTCTCCTTGAAAGACTGAGAAATACGGGTCGTTCGAGGCATCGTTCAGAAGAAAAGTGTACTTTGATTAAAACGTTGATTGGAGAGGGTAAAACTTATAAAGAAGTGCAGACAATGATAGGCTGTTCAGCTAAAATGATCTCCAATGCTTTAAAATAGAAAGCAAAACCATAGAGATGTGGAAGAAAACAGACTACCAAAGAAGACGTACTTAATGGGATACAATATACCAAAGAGCACATCATCTGCCCTAAAGAAAAATAAGATAAAATAGAGACATTTTGACTGATGAACGTTAAACAGGTTTTTTTGGGTCCAAGGGCTGCAGAAAGTTCATCAGATGTCCTCCAAGCTGAAATCATGCCACAGTACACTCTGAAGACATTGAAGCATGGTGGTGCAAGCATCACAATATGGGTATGTTTCTCTTACTATGGTGCTGGGCCTATTTACAGCATACCAGGAATCATGGACCGGTTTGCATATATTTAAATACTTGAAGAGGTCATGTTGCCTTACGCTGAAGAAGAAATGCCCTTGAAATGGGTGTTTCAACAAGACAACGACCCTAAACACACCAGTAAATGAGTAAAATCTTGGTTCCAGTCCAACAAAATTGAGGTTATTGAGTGGCCAGCCCAATCCCTAGACCTTAAAGGGAACCAACCACCTCAGATCACCCTAATACACAGTTAGTACATGTCCCTGCACCCTAAGGATACCTTTCCAGCACTGTTTTTGTGTAAAATCTTGCATTAGTATAACTCATATAAAGAGTTTATTAACTTACTAGCCTGGAGACATCTGGGCGTATCCCTCCTTCTGTTATACTTCAGGGCTGTGCACTCATTGCATGGCTGCGCTCCCCCTCCATCTGTGCAGAGGAGATAACGATCACGCCCATCAGGGCAGGCAGCAGGCACGGAGGGAGGGGGAGCACAGACATGCAATGCACAGCCCTGAAGTATAACAGAAGGAGGGATACGCCCAGATGTCTCCAGGCTAGTAAGTTTATAAACTCTTTATATGAGTTATACTAATGCAAGATTTTACACAAAAACAGTGCTGGAAAGGTATCCTTAGGGTGCAGGGACATGTACTAACTGTGTATTAGGGTGATCTGAGGTGGTTGGTTCCCTTTAATTCGATAGAACACTTGTTAGGTGATATCAAAATGCCATTTATGAGGCAGAGTCAACAAATACCAATAAATTTTGGGACGTAGTCAAAGCATCCTGGGATGGAATAACAGTTGACAGGTGCCAGATGTTGGTTGACCCTGTGCAACATTGATGACAAGGAGTTCTAAAAAACTGTGGTTATACAAATAAATATCAGGTTAGGGATTCACAGAAATATTAAATCCTTAAAAAAAAAAGAGTACTTATTTTGAGTTTATTAAAACCTTGTTAATTCGGAAAGCACTATATTAACTAACAAAGCTGTACCTCACCCAGGTGTGCACCTGATAACCAGCCTGATGAAAGGGCCCTAGTGTCCCAAAAGCTTGCTATGTTTTCCATCTTTTCAGTTAGCCATTAAAAGGTATCAACCACTGAAGTCTCTCAGATTGTAATATTTTTCCCAATAATATCAATTTTGTTACTCTCAAACCGTTTATAAAACTCTATGTCACCTAAAACATCACACTTATAAAACCTCTTGGGTGACAGAGTTTTATAACCGGTTTTAGGGGAGCAAAATTGGTATTATTGGGAGTTTTTTTATGTACAAAGTTAAATTTGTGTGAAATATTGCAAAAAAAGTTTTATTTTTTGTGCATATTTTGTGATTGTAAAGAAAAATGCAGACAAAACTATTTTTTTTCTTTTTTTTTTTTTTAAAGCCTATTGTTCATTTTTTGTTAATTTCTGTAAGTAGTTAGAAATTATATACATTTCTCTTCATGTTTTGATTTAGAAAACAGTATACAATGTTCCCAATGCCTGGAAATAAAAACTATTATAAAGATTTTGGGCTTATCTCATATTTATGAATACAACTGTAAATAAATGTTAGTTATTAGATCAGTACTAGAACTGGTGATTACAATGCTACTTACCACTTTGAATATATAACATTTTTCTAGTTAGTGGATGGTTCTGCTGCCAAAGCACCTGAAAAAACCTCTGTAAAATGAGAAACAGATTGATACAGTAAACATATTGCTGAGATACATTGACAAATAAAGATAAAAACATTCTGCAGCTCTCAAAATGTTAGAAAACAACATAACATTTTATTGTAAGAAAATAAAATATTATTAAAGGGGAACTCCACTGAGAGAAAACTTTTTAGTGCAGTCCCTGCCGTCCTACATGATGAAGCAGTGCAATACACTACAGATCTAGGATCTATAATTCTCTAAGAAATCTATCAAATCATACCTGTTCCTCAGCTCTGACCTTTCCTCATGGGACAGAGCAATATCTGCCTGGCAGCTTCATGTAGGAGCAGAAAGCAGGAGGTGTGTCAGGGGCGTGGATGCTGCGAGCTGCAGGATCATCCCACATTCCAGCCCCCTCACACGTCTGTATAGGAAGGGGGCATTGCAGGGGGTATTGCTGCCGGCCCATGCTCAAACTACAGTCCAGCCCCTGACATACCATCCTATGTGACAGGGGGTCATCATTTGATATAGCAATCATGTCACCAAGCAGATACAAATACACAATGTGATCCTCTGCATTATGATAATGCATAATGTGTACTGTTATTGTGAAGCTAGGAGCAGAGGCAAATCATTACATTGATCGATTGAGCTCTGCATGGTCTCCCTCCCCCATAGGAATATGATAGCTTCCTATCCCTCCAACTTCCAATGGATCATCATCATCACTCTTCACTTGAATGTAGGATGATCCTGCAGCTCCCAGCATCCACGCCCCAGACACACCTCCTGTACTCTGCTGCATGAAGCTCTCGGCTGAAATTTTGTGACCCATGAGGGAGGGGGGAGATCAAAGGAGCAGATATGATTTTATTGAATTATAAGTGATCTATAGATTCTAGAAGTGCAATGTACAGCTCTGCTTGTCATGTAGCTGGGCAGGGACTGTAGTAAAAAGTATTTTCTCCCCAGAGTTCCCCTTTAATGTTCTTCAGGCAGAATTAAAAAGGAATTATAATATGATAATCAGGGTAACCACTAGGAATTTCAGAGTCACTCACTGTCAAAATTTTGGGGTCTCCTGAGACTCCGCCCAGCTTTCATCCCAGCTTTGCTTCCACCCAAACATACATCATATACATATACACACACATATATATATATACACAAACACACACACACTTGAGGATGCTTTTGGTTAAATACACAATAGCGGTATGCACAATAAAGAATGCACAATAGAGACTGCTGCTGGCAGTATACACATTAGAGGATACACTAGAGACTACTACTGGCTCTACACACAATAGAGGCTTCTTCTGGCTGTATACACAATAGAGAATGCACAATAGAGACTGCTGATGTTTGTATACACAATGGAGACTGCTGCTGGTTGTACACAATAGAGAATACACAATACCGACTGCTGCTGGCTGTACACAATAGAAACTGCTGCTGGCTTCATACACAATAGAGAAGGCTGCAAGTCATATACACAATGGAGATGACTGTGGGCCATATACAAAATGCAGACAGCTGCTGGCTGTATACACAATGGAGATGCTGCAGGCCATATACATAATGAAGACGGCTGTGGGCCAAATACACAATGCAGACGGCTGCAAGATATATGCACAGTAGAGACTGCTGTGGGACTTATGCACATTAGAGACTGCTGCAGGACGTCTGCACATTTGAGACTGCTGGTTGTATGCACAGAGACTGCTGGCCATATGCACAATAGAGACTGACAGCGTAAGCACAATAGAGACTGTTGGCAGTATTCACAATAGAGATTGCCGGCCGTATGCACAGAGACTTCCGGCCGTATGCATAGAGATGCTGGACATATGCACAGTATAGATGAGCCACCACCCTGGTGTTCAAATTCGATTCGATTCATCGAATTTGATGTGTGTTCATCGAATGTTCATTGAACATGTCGAACACCATTGAAAATTTACAGAATAAGTGTTTTAACATTAATACCGGGCAGGGGGAACACCTACAGGGAGGGGAGAGTGCAGCACCGGGTGCGGCGAGTGAAAAACACAGACGAGAAGCCGGCGATGAGAAGAGGACTTCACCGTCAGCTTTTCTGGTCTGTGCCATGCTCCCCGCTCCCTGATGCCCCCTCCCTGCTCCATGGAGCTGCTCCCCCCACTCGGTCCTAAGTTAGGATCGGGTGCAGAGGCGGCGGGGGGCAGCGGGGAGCGAAGGAGCAGTGCGGGGAAGCCGTCGGCGGTGAAAAGACTGCTCCGCCGGCTTTCCTTCTGTGTTCTGCGCTCCCCGCTCCCTGATGCCCCTTTATCACCCCCCGCTGCCTCCCCACCTGATCCTAAGTTAGTATCAGACGGGGGGAGCAGCTCCAGGGCATGGGAGGGGGTATCAGGGAGCGGGGAATGCAGAACACAGAATGAAATCTGTTAACTTCCAGTTTATTCACTGCTCTGCTGGCGCTCGGCAATCTCCGACGGCGGATGGCAGAGTTCGGCTGTGACAGCAGGGTTCATCTGCGGTCATAGTCTGGGCTATGACCTGGGGTGAACCCTGACTGTCATAGTCAGTTGTCAACCTGCTATCACTCTGCATAGACATGTGTGTCTATGCAGAGCTATGTAGTAGTGCTGAAATTGTGTTTTGGGACTACGTCGGATGGAAGAGGATTTTTAATAATTAAAGTCGGAGTCTAAATGTCTTTTATGTTTTATATCTAATAAAATATTTTTTGTATGTGTTGTTTTTTTTTTTTTTAAATTCACCAGAAATTCATGGGGGTCATGTCTAATATTGGCGTGACCCCATGAATTTCGGGCTTAGGGCCAGCTGATAACACAAAGCTGGCCCTAACCCCTTTATTACCAGTGAGTCACTGCACCAGGGCCCTGAATGAGCTGGATACAGCGCTAGAGGATGGTGCTTTAATGAACGCGCCATCTTCTGGGGTGGCTGCGGGCTGCAATTCGCAGCGGGGGTGCTACGGATTCCAGTTCCCAGCTGCCTAGATGTACCTGGCTGGACATAGAAATAGCGCAAAGCCCCATGCATTTTTTCTTATTATTTCATGAAATTCATGAAATAATTAAAAAAAAGGGCTTCCTTCTATTTCTGTTTCCAGGCAGGTACAAATAGGCACCTGGGGTTTGGGGGCAGCTCATACCTGCCTGCTGGACACAAAAATATGGTGAAGCACACGTCAAATTTTTGTGTTCTGCGCTCCAGCTCCATGATGCCCCTTCCCCGCTCCCTGGAGCTGCTGCCCCTGCCTGATCCTAACTTAGGATCAGGTGCGGAGGCGGCGGGGGGGGCAATGAGGGGGCATCAGGGAGCGGGGAGCGCAGAATACAGAAGGAAAGCCGGCAGGGCAGTCTTCTTACCGCCGCCGGCTTCCCCGCCCTGCTCCTTCACTCCCCGCTCCCTGGTGCTGCGCTCCCGCCCGGTCCTGACTCAAGATCAGGATGGGAGTCAGCAGGAGAAGCGGATGATGGGGATGAGAGGCTGCGAGGGGCAGAGGATCGGGCTGAATTATTGTTTAAAAGCTTGCAGCTTTTTACCGCCAGCTTTTAAACAATCATGCCGCCATTTCAGCCTTTTCCTCTGCCCCCAGACCACTTTATAGTGTCCGTTTGGTGATTGAAGCGTTATCGAACATAACCTCGAGTTGCCGAATTTGAAGCTAATTGTTCGCATTTGTCGAATGACTCGAATACTGCCCAAAACAGCTCGAATTTGAGATTGGCAAACATTTCGAATCGAACATCGCTGATCTCTAATGCACAGACACTGACGGTCGTATGCACAGAGACTGCCGGCCGTATGTGCAATGAAGACTGCCAGCCGTATGTGCAATGGAGACTGCCGGCCGTATGCGTAATAGAGATTGCCAGTCGTATGCACAATAGAGACTGCGGGCCGTATGCACAAAGACTGCTAGATTGTATATCTTGTATACACAGCACTATACTGTATAGGTCCACACTATATACATACAGTATGTAAATACACTAATACAGCATGTAGTGTGGCCCTGAATATACAGGATAGTACTGTGTAGAGACAGACAGAGAGACACACAGGTAGACACACAGACAGACAGACATACATACATACAGACACACAGACCAATACACAGACAGACGCAGACACACATCATATTCACTACCAGCAGCAGCTCCCTCCTTCAAATCCTGCTGGCGCCTGCACTCTGTGGTTACTTCAGGTTTGTAATGCACATGTCAGCCTATTGGGTGCATACATATTACAAATCTGGGAGAGACTGACAACACTGAAGATGTCAGTTTTAGCTAGGCTGGCCCCCTCTCTGCCTCGGCGGCTGCAGGCCGCCACGGTGATGGACAGGAGAGGGGCCTGCTTAAGAGGTGAGGAGGAAGGGCCCAGAGGAGATTGACAGGAGACGGAGCCCATAGAATAGGTGATGGGGCGGGGAAGAGAAGAGATCGGTGTTTGCACTCGCACCTCTCCTCCAGGCCCCCTCTCCTGTCAGTCACCACTGGGCCCCTCACAACAGTCTAGTATTCATGCCCTGTCAGCGACCCTGATGATAATACATGGATAATTTCACCAATAATAGCACCATTAATATTGTTGCATCCTGATATGTATACTGATAGTTAGCACTATGCACAGAAAAAATGCACTTAAAACTATTCTATGTGTGGGGTGCAGGGCAACAGGCGCAGAAATAACGGGAATTCACAGCAGTAAACGTTTCCTTTACCTTTACTGGTCTGTTGTTACAGGTACAGTCCGGAGCACCAATTTAGATGGTACTGGGGACCCAGGTGGCCTGGAAGCAATCGGGGAATCCACCTAGCCGGGTGGGTTGGAAGGCTGCTTTCTGCACAGTTTAGTGGCTTCTGCGGCTGCTTGAAGCTAAGCTGCTTGCCCTCTCTCACCTGCATGTGCTGTATGACAGGCAGCTAGAGTCCTGTTTCAGGGGTTGCTCCTCCATGGAGACCCCGGGCTCTAGTACACTGATTTGCATCCTGACACAGTGTGGCTGGGAAATCTGGAATTCCCCACCTTCTGTTATTGACTTCCGGGATGTGTGACCCTGCACATTCTCAGACCCGGTGTCCATTCTATGCGCTTTCCTCTGAGGTGAGCACAACGCTCCTCGTCTCCCTCAGGCTTTCCTCTCCTTCCTCCTCAGACTCACTCCATGGCTGCTTTCCCAAAAAAGCCATTTGAGGAAATACAAATAATCGGCAATAACTTGTTTGTGACAAAAAAAGCCTTTCTTTGGGAACCACAAATATTTGGCAATGACTTGCTTGAAGCCAAAAAAACCTGTTTAGAGGAAACACAAAGATTTTGCAATTGCTTGTTTGAGGCCAAAAAAGCATCTCAGGGGAAATACAAACATTTGGCAGTCACTTGTCTAAGGCCATAAAAAGCCTTCTAGGGGAAACACACATTTTTGGCAATCACTTGTTTGAGGCAAAAAATGCCTTTTAAGGGAACGAGAAATATTTGCCAATGACTTGTTTGAGGGAGAAAAAAGTCTCTTAGGGGAAACACAAATATTGGTGATCACTTGTATGCAAAAAACTCTGCTTTTGTAATGCACACAGATTTGGTAATCACACTTGTTTTAGCAAAAAATGTCTATGTGCAGATGCACCCTCTCGCCCTCCTGTCCAATCTGAAAAGTGATCAATTAGCTAGCTATCTTTTAGTGTAGCACAGATGGAGCTGGACAGAGCAGCATGGAATATGGTGACAATGTCAAGTCGTCGTTTTTTATATCCCAAGGGATATGTGACTTATGCTGCCAATGACACAAGCTCTTGTGTCTACTACAACATATGGATGTTTTGTGTGCCCCGATTGGCTGCTGGCCCAAAATATCCACACAGAAAGTGTCGGGGAAAAAAATGTAGTCTGACGCTCCTCTGACCTCTCCCCAACCCTCCTCTCAATAAATATGTTCCACTCACTATCATACACAGTCATAAGGTATCATTTAAATACAGTACTGCTTTTTTACATCAGAACAAATACCGAACAAAGCTGAGTTCGCTTTTAGCAAAATGTTCTGGTTCCGATCCCGAATGCAAAGTTTGTGCTTATTTTGATACTGGCTAAAATGTTCATGGAATGTTCTGTCATCTCTAACTGTAAATTATTTATAAAAAACTGAAAAATAAGTATACATGATCATTTATATGTTTAATTTATTTTTCATATAGAATGGTTTAGCAATTTTACATTGTATGTGATGTTTGTATTACAGTGTCACTTTGTTATTATAGATTACTTAAGATCCCCTTACACATCAGACTAACATTGGTTGAACCCACCATTAATGAAACAACATTGTAATTTGTATTGGGACCTCTCGACTCTCCCCATCAGATGATGTAGGGAGATCTGTTTTCTGTTCAAGTGCTCATGTCTACAAAAGAGTCAAGAGAGACATCACTTATTCATTCTGTATGTATGGATTTAGTTTCTGCACAGTGATTGCTAATCAAGCAATAATCGTACAGTGGCAACCAAATGTTTTGTTTCTTTAAAAAAAAAATTGTGATTACTTCTGTCTGGTTGATGTGCTGCTATTTTCCTTGTAATGAATTGAGAATTCATGAAGTTGTCATCATGCAAGACCTTAATTTTAAGCAAAATGCTATGATCAAACAGCTATTCAACACTATGCCCCAGCATCTCCTCTCTCTCCCCTTATCTCTGCTGAACACTTTGCGTCTTTCTTCAAGCACAAGATTAATAATATCAGAGAAAGCTCTGGCCCACAGTCTCCACAGCCCCTCCCCATAACTATTCAGCCCTCTTCTTCAAAAGCCAGCTTCTCCACCATGACAGAAGATTGGTTCTCCTCTCTTCAGTCAAGATCACATCTCTCACCTACATTCTTGACCCACTTTCGTCCCACCTTATCCCCAACCTTACCACAGTCTTCATCCCAACCCTAACACAACTCTTCAACCTTTCACCAACCACTGGTGCCTTCCCCTCATCCTTTAAACATGCCTCAATTACAATCATCCTCAAAAAGCCCTTGCTCGACCCATCCTCTGTCTCTAGCTATCACCTCATATCACTTCTCCCTTATTATTCAAAACTGCTGGAAAAGCATGCCCATCTTGAACTGTCCTCCCACCTCTCCTCCTGCTCCCTCTTTGACCAGTTACAATCTGGTTTATGACCACATCACTAAACTGAATCTGCTCTAACTAAAGTCACCAATGATCTGCTAACCACCAAGAGCAAGTGGCACTACTCTATCCTCCTCCTCCTGGACCTGTATTCTGCCTTTAACACCATGGACCATTCTCTCATCTCTTGGTATCACACACTTGGCCCTCCTCTGGATCTCTTCATATCTCTCACATCGGACATTCAGCATCTCCCTCTTCAACACGACCTCCTCATCTCTCCCCCTGTTGGTCGGTGTTTCTGCAAGGCTCAGTCCTAGCACCTCTACTCTTCTCCATCTACACTATCAAAAGAATAATAAAAGAAAACAAACGAAGTAATCCATAGCACCTACGCCAGGACCATAGGAAAAGGCCTACAGAAAATTCTGATGGGACTATTCCCTGAATGGATCCTCTTTGATACATATTTATCGCTTTTAATGTTTTCATATAATACATGGCAGCACGAGAAATCAATAAAATATGTTTTAATTTTTAATGAATATAGATTAATTTTTATACGCCGTTTTTATATTCAGTGCGCTGAACCCCAAAATTCTATTTATTTTACGTGTAAGGGCGAGTGTCTCAGCCATAGAGGTATTCCTACATGGAGGTCCTCAGGGGTTTCCTAGCAGCACACGGACACTCAGTGGTGTATGAGCACACTACTTCGTGTCCGTCAATATCTTTACGGCCAGCTCCAGTGTCATCCTGTACATAATAGATCTGTTTTTCCATAGGGCCCATGTTAAAATTTTTTTTTTTGAAAAACGGCTCCCAAAAACGTTGCTAGCAACGTTTTTGGGTAAAAATTTGTTCCTAGCAAGGTTTTAAGGTGCAGAAAAAAACAGATAGGGTGTTTATTACAGCTAATCCGTTTTTCTATCAGTTTTTGGACTTAGAAAAAATAAATGCCAAAAATGAAGCCAAAAATGGACCAAGGGCTTATGTGTGACCCTAGCCTAACACTGAACATGGACAAAAAAGAATTCATCCTCTTTTCCCCTCTCACTCTACCACACCACTGGACCTATCCATGACGGTCAATGGCTGTTCACTTTCCCCAGTCCCGCATGCTTGGTGTCTCGGGGTAATCCTGGACTCTGCCCTCTCCTTCATGCCAAATATCCAAGCCCTCTCCACCTCCTGCCGACTCCAACTCAAAAACATTTCCTGGATCTGTACATTCTGTGACCAAGAAACTGTAAAAACACTCGTGCATGTGCTCATCATCTCCTGCCTCGACTACTGCAACCTCCTACTCTCTGGCCTCATCATTAGCGCTCTTAAACCCAAACAATCTATCCTAATCTTTATTGCCTGACTAATCCACCTGTCACCTCGTTATTCCCCAGCCTCTCCTCTCTGCTTCGCCCTTCACTGACTTCCCATTGCCCAGAGGCTCCAGTTCAATCCCTAACCATGACATACAAAGCCATCCACAACCTGTCCCCCCTTATATCTGTGACATGTTCTCCCAGTACCTACATACAGTGTTGGCCAAAAGTATTGACACCCCTGCAATTCTGTCAGATAATACCCAGTTTCTTCCTGAAAATGATTGCAATCACAAACTCTTTGATATTATTATCTTCATTTAATTTGTCTTAAATGAAAAAACACAAAAAAGAATGAAGCAAAAAGCAAAACATTGATCATTTCACACAAAACTCCAAAAATGGGCAGGACAATAGTATTATCACCCCCAGCCTAATACTTGGTTGCACATCCTTTAGCCAAAATAACTGCGATCAACCACTTCCGGTAACCATCAATGAGTTTCTTACAATGCTCTGCTGGAATTGTAGACCATTCTTCTTTGGCAAACTGCTCCAGGTCCCTGATATTTGAAGGGTGCCTTCTCCAAACTGCCATTTTTAGATCTCTCCACATGTGTTATATGGGATTCAGGTCTGGACTCATTGCTGGCCACCTTAGAAGTCTCCAGTGCTTTCTCTCAAACCATTTTCTAGTGCTTTTTGAAGTGTGTTTTGGGTCATTGTCCTGCTGGAAGACCCATGACCTCTGAGGGAGACCCAGCTTTCTTACACTGGGCCCTACATTATGCTGCAAAATTTGTTGGTAGTCTTCAGACTTCATAATGCCATGCAGCCGGTCAAGCAGTCCAGTGCCAGAGGCAGCAAAGCAACCCCAAAACATCAGGGAACCTCCGCCATGCTTGACTGTAGGGACCGTGTTCTTTTCTATGAATGCCTCTTTTTTTCTCCTGTAAACTCTATGTTCATGTCTTTGCCCAAAAAGAGAGGACATTCTTCCAAAACATTTTAGGCTTTCTCAGGTAAGTTTTGGCAAACTCCAGCCTGGATTTTTTATGTCTCAGGGTAAGAAGTGGAGTCTTCCTGGGTCTCCTACTATACAGTCCCTTTTCATTCAGACACCGACGGATAGTACGGGCTGACACTGTTGTACCGTCGGACTGCAGGGCAGCTTTAACTTGTTTGGATGTTCGTTGAGGTTCTTTATCCACCATCCACACAACCTTGCATTGAAATCTCTCGTCAATTTTTCTTTTCCATCCACATCTAGGGAGGTTAGCCACAGTGCCATGGGCTTTAAACCTCTTGATGACACTGCGCACGGTAGACACAGGAACATTCAGGTCTTTGGAGATGGACTTGTAGCCTTGAGATTGCTCATGCTTCCTTACAATTTGGTTTCTCAAGTCCTCAGACAGTTCTTTGGTCTTCTTTCTTTTCTCCATGCTCAATGTGGTACACACAAGGACACAGGACAGAGGTTGAGTCAACTTTAATCCATGTCAACTGGCTGCAAGTGTGATTTAGTTATTGCCAACACCTGTTAGGTGCCACAGGTAAGTTACAGGTGCTGTTAATTACACAAATTAGAGAAGCATCACATGATTTTTCTAAGGGTGCCAATACTTTTGTCCACCCCCATTTTTATGTTTGGTGTGGAATTATATCCAATTTGGCTTTAAGACAAATCTTTTTGTGTTTTTTTCATTGAAGACAAATTAAATGAAGATAATAATGTGGAGACCACTGGGACAGGGTACTCGGTACCGGACCGGGGTTCTGCTGGGGGATGTCACGGCGGTCCTGGTCCGGACCATGTCCCGGGTTCGCACAATAAAATGTGGGATATTTACAAGGGTTAGGTTAGTCGTGACGCCACCCACGGGTTGTGGTCAGTTAGGGGACCACCGCTGCTGCAGAACCTCCGGGGATGATGTTCTGGCAGCTTTAGATGGAACGGCTCTCTGCAGGTAGAGCCTGGTTCCCCGGGGCAGTAATTAAAGTCTGTGATGGTGGTTATAGATGTTGCAGGAAAGTAGGGGTAGTAGTAGAGATGATGAGAGTGAAGGCAATGACAGTTTATGAGGGAAAGTAGGGTTTCAGCACAAGGATCACACACACTCACGTTTGTTGTCGTTTTCCCAGTCTTTACTGTGCAGATGGTAAAGCAGAGTATTGTCCACGGAGTCTGTACCGGGGCCGGGTTGCTCCCACCCTGACCGGGTCCTTGGCTTCCTACTTTTGCTGCGCTTTGTGTGTGGCCCTGCTGCCGCTTTTAACTGAACTGCTGGCCCTGTCTCCCCTCACGGGTACCAATCTGCTAGGCAACTTGAGTCCTCTGCGTCACTGACCCCTCCGTGTTGCTTTGCCATGGTACAGTGAAGATGGTGGACTTCACTATCCCGGTATTCACTGTCCTGTCTGTCTCAGACAGAGCATTGGATCCGGTATCTGTCCTAAGCGCCTCTCCGGGGTGAGTTTAGGGTAACTCCTTGTCTCGGATGTGTTCCTCTGTTTTCTCTGACTCGTTCCTTCAGACCTCTCAGGACCTCCACCCCAACTCGACTCTCCTCCAACTCCAGACTAAAACTGACTAACTGTCACTCCTGCTCTGAGGTAAACAACATTAGCTCCTCCCACTCTTGCAGGTGCCACCTAAGCTCCTCCCACTTTCTAGTGTAGTGTTGTGTGGTGAGTAAACCCGTGTTGCTGTTTATGTGGCACATTAACCCTTGGGGTGCCACAATAATACCAAAGAATTTGTGATTGCAATCATTTTCAGGAAGAAACTGAGAATTATCTGACAGAATTGCAGGGGTGTCAATACTTTTGGTCATGACTGTACATGCAACCTGTGATCCTCTCAAAATCTCCTTCTCTATTCTCCTCTATTCTACTCTTATACCTTCTTCCCATAACCACATACAAGACTTCTCTTGTGTCTTCCCCATACTCTACAACTCTCTGCCCCAACATATGACTCTCGCCTACCGTGGAGACCTTAAATAATAACCTGAAGACCCAACTCTTCCAACAAGCCTACAACTTGCTGTGAGCCTCAATCCACCAAACCGATGCATAACTAGCTCTACCCCCTCCTAGTGTATCTTCACCCCAGCGGTGAAACTAGGTTTCATGGCACCCGGAGCAAAAAAATCCATTAATCTGACACTCAGGTCCTGTGATCTGTCATTGCTGGCATTCGGAGGCAAGAGCAGCATGTGAGCTGCACAGCTGAAATAAAACAACTTTGCGGCAAAATAAGACTACCAGCAAATGTGGAGAACTTACACATAAAGGATAGAAGCATATCAAACACAAGTTTCATTTAAGGCCACGTCACACGCATCAATCTTATGAGCGATATCGCTTAAGTGATCTGCTTTTTTGATCGCTTAAGCGATATTGTCTGTGCGTCGCTGCGTGTAATCAAGCGATTTTACAATGTAAAATCGCTTGATTGATTGCAGATTTGTGAGCCGGAGCTCAAATCAAGCGATAAACGTGTGATCAATCTGCAGCATCGTGGTGTGTGACACCACGATGAACGATCTCCCAGCGGCAGAGCCTATGCTGGGAGATGGTATCTATGGTAAACGTCGGGTTACTAAGCGCCGCGCGGCGCCTAGTAACCCGACGTTTAACATAGTTACCAGCGATCTCGCTGGTCCACATCGCTGGTGAGTCTGCCTGTGTGACAGCTCACCAGCAATGTGAGCGATATTGTTAGCGATCGCGCGTGCACGTGATCGCTAACAATATCGCTCATAAGATTGATGCGTGTGACGTGGCCTTTAGAGCTGACAATCATTTGCTTCTGGTTTACTAACATCATCTGGAAAATGGCATCACAACAACCAGACAGAAGTAATCACACTTTAAGGAAATGCAAAACTTTGGTCACCACTGTAGACAATACTTTTCAGAAAATGTTTTTATATTGAATTTAATTGAAACTGAATGAAATGTAACATTTAAAAAAATCACTGCATTGATCAAATTGCAAAACACCCTTTTATATTCCATGAGATTGAGCAAGTGCAGAAGTTCGGTAAACTTTGCATCTGACACAACTTCCAAAGAGCAAACGTCTAGTCTGATAATACTCTTAAAATATGTTCGATATACCGTAATCTAATAACTCTTAACTTCAGTTATAGCAAAGTGCAAACCTTAAAAGTAAACTCAGATGAACATTTATTTTCAGTCTTACCAATTAATAATTAAGTAATCTGTGTCATATGTGACAGATAACATAGTAAATGATTAAGCACCTTGTTGCTTCAACACTAAACTCGAGCAACCTTTCTACTGCATTACTTTTTACGTACATAAGAGCTGAGTCATTAAAGTTTATTTGTCCAAAAAGTGGCATAAAAGCTTTGAAAAGTCACAAAAAAATAGCGTTGTGCAAACAACTGTATTTTTATTCGCCTGTAACATTACAAAGAGAGACTTAAGTTTGTATTTTCTCTATTGTATGCAATGCGCTAAAGATATTTTTCCTTAGTATTTGCTACCATCTAAATATAAATACAATGAGTGCAATGGGTTAAAAATCGGATTGCATTCGCACCAATAACAAACAATAAGGTCTGTGATTTTTTTTTTCCTTAGCTGCATTTGACCTGAGGAAAAAACTGTTGCATGCTGTGTATCGTAAAACATCCAAGACTTGCCAATGCAATTAAATGGGTGCAACAAGAAAATGGAGGTCACATAAACCATCTGTATGGATACATTACCATTCAGTAACATATAACACTGTAAATGGTCCTGTAAATTATTGTAGATCTAGATGAGGGCCCGATTCTATCGCATTGGGCGATTCTAGAATATATGCAATTAGTCCAACTACTCCTGCTACTAATTGTAGCACCACTGAGAAGGGTGGGAGGAGACTGCTGCTGCACAGGGTGGCCATGGCTTGGCAGATGCTGCTTGCTCACCATCCCCCTGTGCGCTCCAAATGCACAATATAAGAATTGAGAGGATATCAAGCATCAATGCACACGTGCAATAGAAGTATTTGAATCAAGTGAGCAGTTTATTTACAATTCCAAGGTGAAGCGACAGACTAACGTTTCGGCCAAGTTATTGGCCTTGTTCACAGAGTCGCTGAAAAACATTGAAAATATTTACAGTGAGTAACACAAAGGTTGCTGTATTTACAAGGTTTCAGTATACTGGTGAAAATATATACGTATCTACATATATACACATGAAGATGATCTCATAGTTTGGATAAGTATGCATAATGGTGATTGCACAAGACCATTGGCTTAATAGGTTTTAAAGGATAAGCGGAGATAGAAAGGATCGAACATACTAGTGAGTTCATAGAGGTATTTTGATAGTAGAGTTATAGATATGCATATGTGGCTAAACATACCCTATAATGCTGAGGTTTGAGATATGGTAGTTCACACAGTAGGTGTAAAGGGTAACTTTGTTTGAGAGGTTCCTGTGGAATTGAATGCACTTGAATCAGGGCAGCAGTATAAGTAAAAGGTGTCACAGTGAGGATAGATATTATCATGGTGTGGTAATGGGCAAGTGCCCGGTGATACCAGATCCCAAGCTATATGAACCGTATGGATACAGCATGAGAGCTTAGTGGTTGGGGAGTTAGTGGTATCCAGGGTGGTTAAGGTGAGAGATAATATGTTATCATGCACTGGAGTGAATGAAAAAGGGCAAACTGCTTTATCTATATGAGACAGATTCATTGTGTCACGGATGAGGTATATATATATATACATAGTTACCCCAGGGAAAGCTGTATTGTATCTCAGCCTGCGGTAGTAGCTGGTCACCTGTATGGAGGTATGGTAGAGCAGAGCTCTCTGAATACATATGGGAAGAGACACAAAGCATAACATCAGAGTAGTAGGGAAAAGGTGAGATACTTAACTTATTCTGGTGGAGGAGTCTGGTCTCACATAGATTGGTGGCGCAGTGTGGGAAGCTGACACAACTGTGTCCAAGCTAGTGGCTGGCAGGTGCTGAAGGGAGCGCGCTCCCTTATATCCTAACAGACCGGTGGCCAGGCCGGTAATGATGCTAGACGCCGGCGCATGCGCACTAGGAGCGGGTGACGTCACCGGAAGTGACGTTCCGCGCCTAGAGGCAATGTTGTGGGAAATTCTATGGGGATGTCCGGGGGCGTCACAGGAAGTGACGTATCATTACCAGGGTTAGTTTAGTAACCCTTGGAGATCGGGACGCTGCCTGTGTATGGCGGTTTAGTCATGACAGCTGCACACTGCTTAAGGGAGCTGATGAGACAAGGATAGTGGTGACAGTGCTATGGGAAGGAGAGGGGAGGGGGGGGAAAGGAAAATTGAAGGTCTGGAGAGCCCCGAAAGTTGTATGGTGCAATAGGTACAGGACTATACATCTAGAATTAGACTGAATTGATAAATCTACCATTAATTTTAGCATATCCCATATGATTTACAGTACAGGAGTTGTTCAGCACTACCTCCTCGATGCATTCACTCCCCTTACTGCCTTTGGGGGCCATCAGCATCCGTCCGTCCTGTGGAGTGCTCAGAAACTTGCTTACATCGTCCGCACTGATCCATCTCCCAGTTACCGTGGTGCACACTTCCAGTAAAGAACACGTGACTTCCGGTGTGTATCGAAGAAATGAAGTCACACTCACCATCTGGGGTTACTTCTCATTTTATTTAACAAATGGACATCAGGTTTTCACATCGGGGGTTGCAGGTGGGAGGATGGGGGGGTCCCAGGCACGGTGGCCGTTTCGCTCCGCCTAGTGGCGCTTCAACGGGTTACAATCTAATTGGTCGGATTGTAACCCGTTGAAGCGCCACTAGGCGGCGCGAAACGGCCATCGTGCTTGGGACCCCCATCCTCCTCTCCGCAACCCCTGCTGTAAAAAATCCGATTTCTGTTTGTTGAATTAAGTAAGGCTGCCTTCACCCCATGATTTTGAGGCATGCGAGTGTATCCGTGTCAAATCGGATACGCTCGGATGCGATTGTGGCTCCCATGTATCCCTATGGGTCTTGGATTGTGCTCGGATGAGTCCTTTTTGCCATTCGATTTAAGCACAATCAGTAGCCTTCCGATTTAGTCACAGATCCAAACTCGTAGCCTGCTGCGATTTTGGTGTCCATGACTAAAGTTAGACATAATGGATCCGCGATTGTCCGTAGGGCTACACAATGGGAGCCTATGGACATCGGATCCGAGTCTAAATTGGATCCGATGTCGGCTCCGTGTTCATGTACTGAGCATGCCAGAGGCAGTGCTCAGTACATAACCCTCCCTGTCCCTGCCTGTCCCTGTCTGTCCCTCCTCTATTTCTGCTCCCCCCTGTTCTCTATCCTGTCCTCCCCTCTGTCTTATCCATTGTCCTCTCCCCTCCGGTATATAAAAAATAAAAAAAAATCCTCCCTTAGGATTACATTACCGGTCCGCCAGGTTCGGGGAGGTGATAGTCCCCTTCTGGCTGAAAGACCTCTCATGATGTCACAGAGCCGGTCACCTGACGTGTCAGCTGACCGGCTCTGTGAGATCACCATAGGTCCTTCAGCCACCAGATGGAGACTGTCGCCTCCCCGCAGCTGGCGGATAGGTAATGTATTCTCTGGCAGGATTTTTTTTTACTTTTTATATACCAGAGGGGAGAGGACAGGGGATAAGACAGGAGGGAGGACAGGATAGAGAACAGGGGGGAGCAGAGATAGAGCGGGGACAGACAGGGACAGATAGAGAAAATGCAGGGAGAACAGAAAGAGACAGGGTCAACAGGATTCACATGGATCCTGCATCAAATCGGATACGGATGGCTATTTGCCATCTGAATGCAGGGATCCATGTGGATCCTTGGCTGTCCGTGGGGATACTGCCAAAACACGGATCCCCATGGACAGCCACAAATCGTGATGTGAAAGCAGTCTAAGAAGTAACACCAGATGGTGAGTGCTACTTCATTTCTTTGTTTCACACCGAATATCCCATATGATGCATGCAGTAAAAAAATTGACAGAATAGCTTTTTTTTTATGTGAGACTAAATGGTACACATAATATCTGCAGATTGTCCAGCAAAAGTAAGCTCCATTGACAGAAACATTAGTCCTCTCATAAGACAGAGAAAAATATTTCTCTTATTTTTGTTGTGCAAATTTAATTAAAAAAAATAAAATATTAAGCAAAGTATATCTAATATATAAAACCACAAGCGATTTGTGACGTCAGTTCCGTCACTTTGCACACACTTCCGTAACTTTGTCCCAAGGTACACCCTCTAAGGGTGGACCAAGATGGCCACCCTAAGCGGGATGACCGTGGCGAGCCAGCGGGAGACGACCGCCGTTAGCCGGTCGTCTCCCAGCTGGCGACTCGCTGCTCGGAGCTCAGCCGCGGCGCTCCCCGGCACACTACTCTCGCCCCCCTTTTTACAAGCCCTGCCGCTCACCGCCCACAGCCGGTCACTTTCCTCCTCCATCTGGGAGCTGGCCCCGCCCACACTCTGGTCCGGTGTGTGGACTCCGACATCGCCGCTCACCCCTCACAGACCGGTCAGTGGCCTCTGTGCCCTCCAGCCTCCCTTGGCCTCCGTGCCCTCCAGCCTCCGCTGGCCTCCGTGCCCTCCAGCCTCCCCTGCCCTCCGTGCTCTCCAGCCTCCCCTGGCCTCCGTGCCCTCCAGCCTCCCCTGGCCTCCATGCCCTCCAGCCTCCCCTGGCCTCCGTGCCCTCCAGCCTCCGCTCTCCTCACCCCTCCACCACCCCTCCACCTCTGCTCTCCTCACCCCTCTAGTCTCCGCTCTCCTCACCCCTCCTCCACCCTCCACCCCACCCGCTCTCCTCACTCCTCCTCACCCCTCCAGCCTCCGCTCTCCTCACCCCTCCATATGCAATGTACAGTATGTGTATATATGTGTGTATGTAATGTAATTTGTAAATGATGTGTGTGTATGTATATATATATATTTCTACATGTTTAGAGATTTGCATGTGTCTACATATAATGTGTGTGTATCTAATATATAAAAGACCAAGGCACTTCCGTCACTTTGTCCGCACTTCCGTCGCTTTGTCCACACACACACACATACACACACACACACTCCGCTATACTTACCACCGGCCCAGCATCCGCCGCCTGGATCCTCAGTCGACATGTCGCCACCCCCGAACTACTGGATCCAATATAGCGTCCAGGAAGGGTCGCCAAACTTCCCGACGCCATATTGGATACAGTTGTCCGGGGCCGCCAACATACTTTGTCCAAGATGGCGTCCGGGAAGTCTCGGCAGACTTCCCAGACGCCATATTTGATCCAGTCGTCCGGGGGCGGCGACATGTCGACTCAGGATCCAGGCGGCGGGGAAGATGCAGGGCCGGTGGTAAGTATACGGAGTGTGTGTATGTGTGTGCTGATCACTCTGCCACAGCGCTGCGCTGACACTCTGCCCACGCCGCTACGCTGACCACTCTGCCTACGCCGCTGCGCTGACCACTCTACCCACGCCGCTGCGCTGACCACTCTGCCCACGCGCTGCGCTGACCACTCTGCCTACGCTGACCACAGCGCTGCGCTGACCACGCTGCGTACGGCGCTGCTCTGACACGCTGCATACGGTGCTGCACTGACCACGCTGCTCACGCGCTGCGCTGTCCATGCTGCCCACAGCGCTGCGCTGACCACTCTGCCCACGGCGCTGCGCTGACCACTCTGCCCACGGCGCTGCGCTGACCACTCTGCCACGGCGCTGCACTGACACTCTGCCACGCCGCTGCGCTGACACTCTGCCACTGCGCTGTGCTGACACTCTGCCACGGCGCTGCGCTGACCACTCTCACCACATCATGCTAACCACTGAGCCACCGCACTCACTGCTAACCACTGAGCCACCACATTCACTGCTAACCACTGAGCCACCGCACTCACTGCTAACCACTGAGCCACTGCACTCACTGCTAACCACTGAGCCACCTCACTCACTGCTAACCACTGAGCCACCGTGCAGTGCTAACCACTGAGCCACCGCGCAGTGCTAAGCACTGAGCCACCGCGCAGTGCTAAGCACTGAGCCACCGCGCAGTACTAACTACTGAGCCACCGCGTACTGTAACCACTGAGCCACCGTGCAGTGCTAATCACTGAGCCACCGCGCAATGCTAACCACTAAGCCACTGCGTCAGTGCTAACCACTAAGCCACCGTATACTCTGCTACCCACTGAGCCACCTGTATACACACAATTCATTTCACCACACCCCCCTAACTATTACTAAATAAACTATATATGGATTCTAGACTATCCGATTCTTTAGAATCGGGCCGCCATCTAGTATTAAATATTTGATAATGCAGTAATCAGAGTGACCTGCACCACAAAAACACATTAACCTCTTCATTAGTGATGGGCGAACCCACCGATGCGATGGGAGACTCGCCCAAGCTTTTTGTAAAGTTTGAGCTCAGGGCTGGAGATAACTCGAACTTGCCTCCGAATGCCGAGCTTGGACTTTACAGTTTTGGGATGGGGGGGTAAGGGGGAGATGTAAAATTAATAATATAGTTCATAATAAACGTTATGATTATATTTACCAGTCCCGCTACGTGTCCTCCCGTTCCGCTGTCTCCCGGCCGCATCTACTTCCCGGCCGCTCATTAACTTCCGGGTTATTCACTCTACTGCTCGTCACTGAGCTATCTTCTGGCCGTGTTCTTGGTGATGTCAAGGTTCACCCGAGTTCATAGCTCTGCAATGAACTGGATTAAACTCTGACTGTCACTGTCAGTCTCAGCCTGCTTCTTGCTCTGTATAGACACTTGTCTATACAAAGCGATGAAGCAGAGCTGTCCCTGTGGACTATGTTTGACTAAGGATTTTTTTTATAATAAAGATTGAGTGTTTAATGTTTTTTTTTTTGTTTTATTTCTATTAAAAAATATTTATCTCTGTGTTGTGTTTTTTTTTATCTTTACTAGAAATTCATGGTGGCCATGTCTAATATTGGCAAGACATCATGAATTTTGGGTTTAGGGCCAGCTGATAATACAAAGCTGTCCGTAACCCTATTATTATCCAGTGAGCCACCTGGCACCAGGGCCGCTAGAAGAGCCACATACAGTGCCAGATGATGGCACGTCAATGAACGTGCCATTTTCTAGGACGGCTGCAGAATGCAATTCGCGGGGCTCAGAAATGCTTAGGTCACCCTGTTCTGCAGATTCAGCCCCCAACTGCTTAGTTGTACAACAGCGAGAAGCAGGCTGACACTGACAGTGACAGTCAGAGGTCAATCCAGTTCACAGCAGAATCACCGCAAACATGATCAGAAAAGGCCGAAGACAGCCAAGTGCAGTGAATGCTGCTGGAAGTTAATGAGCAGCCCCAGAAGCAGAAGAGGACGGGAGACAGCGGGATGGAGGCTTATCAGGTGTATGGCCCGACTTCAATATGTGCACTGTGCATGCGCTGGAGCTGGCCTGTACACTGTGCAGGACCGGAACTGACATTCAGCTCCACGTCATACTATGAGGAAGAGGCTGGATTTTCAAAATAGGGGGCGCATAGGAGAAGGAATAATGATGCTCAGCGGGGCGTGATAAGAGCAGTGAGGGGGAAAGGAATGGAAACCTGGAGACCGCCCATGACAGTCTACATGCGTGCCACATTACCATAGGAAAATGAAAGTTAATAAATCATTTTTCTCAAGCATTATATTGCAGTTTTAGTTCAGAGAGGGATGATTAGGAATGTGCTAGCAAGGTGCAAGGACAGGTAGTGGTAGGATAGGGGGCTAAAACGAGCTGAGAGCTTCCTTTTAAAGCATAACTCAAGCATTTTATTTTAATTGCTTCACTTGGCCGGTGCTTTCGTAAAAGTCTCCTGCCCCCTGTATTATACTCACCTTCTGTGGCTTCTTCTTCCATCGCCACTGCTGCTGTTGGTCTTTGCTGATTTGTGACCTGCAGGCAGCCTGACGTTGGCTCCAGATCAAAAATAAATATATCTCTATGAGAGACTTGTTCTGGCCTCGTTCTGGCTCTCATACAGATGTCAGTCAGAAGTTATTGGCACAAGATAGCACTGCGTTGGTAAAAGGTGAAGAAACCGGAAGGCGAGTATATGACAGGGGTCAGAGAACTTAAATGTAAAGCACCACTCCAGTGTTGATAAATAAAACAAAAACGCTGGAGGGGTGATTTAAACGATTCAACCCATCTCTACCTGAATTATTTATCTTTGCATTATTTCAGTGTGAATATAAATAAAAAGAAATATTCCTTTGCAAATTTCCCATTTACTTTTACTTTACAAATGTATGCATCTTTCTTAACCTTTCTAAACCTATTAAACAATGAGAAGAGTTGCATAACTCCCGTATTATGTTCTACAATCTGAGATCTGTTTAAATCTGATAACATGCAATTACTGATAAAATCTGATAATGAATACATTTGCTGATATTATAATAAATTTACTGCCAATCTGATAATGTGAATAGAATTGCTGATAATGCTTAACACAATGATATTCACTCATATCTGAAAATATGACTTAGAGCAGAGGTCCCAATGTCAGTCCTCGAGGGCCGAACCAGTGCAGGTTTTCAGGATCTCCTTAGTATTGCACAGCAGGCAATGATTCCAATCCTGTGCAATAGTAAGGAAATCCTGAAAACCTGCACTGGTTCGGCCCTCGAGGACTGACATTGGGGACCTTGACTTAGAGCATAGGAAAATACTTCAAGGCTGGCGCCATTGTGTAGAATGTATATGCCATGTGTATATACTCATTTTTTTAATCAGGTCTATTAGCATTATATACAGTGCCTTGTGAAAGTATTTGGCCCCCTTGAACTTTCCAACCTTTTGCCACATTTCAGGCTTCAAACATAAAGATATAAATTCTAATTTTTTTGTGAAGAATCAACAAGTGGGTCACAATCGTGAAGTGGAGCGAAATTCATTGGATATTTTAAACTTTTTTAACAAATAAAAAACTGAAAAATGGGGCATGCAATACTATTCGACCCCCTTGAGTTAATACTTTATAGTGCCACCTTTTGCTGCGATTACAGCTTCAAGTCGCTTGGTTATGTCTCTATCAGTTTTGCAGATCGTGAGACTGGAATTCTTGCCCATTGTTCCTTGCAGAACAGCTGGAGCTAAGTGAGGTTGGATGGAGGGCGTTTGTGAACAGCAGCTTTTAGCTCTTTCCACAGATTCTCGATTGGATTCAGGTCTTGACTGTGACTTGGCCATTCTAACACCTGGATACGTTTATTTTTGAACTGTTCCATTCTAGATTTTGCTTTATGTTTGGGATCATTGTCTTGTTGGAAGATAAATCTCCGTCCTAGTCTCAGGTCTTTTGCAGACTCCAACAGGTTTTCTTCCAGAGTGGTCCTGTATTTGGCTCCGTCCATTTTCTCATCAATTTTAACTATCTTCTCTGTCCCTGCTGAAGAAAACCAGGCCAAAACCATGATGCTGTCACCACCTTGTTTGACAGTGGGGATGGTGTTTTGAGGGTGATGAGCTGTGTTGCTTTTACGCCAAACATATTGTTTTGCATTGTGGCCAAAAAGTTCAATTTTGGTTTCATCTGAGCAGACCTTATTCCACATGTTTGGTGGGTCTCCCAGGTGGCTTGTGGCAAACTTTAAACTAGACTTTTTATGGATATCTTTGAGAAATGGCTCTCTTCCATAAAGGTCAGATTTGTGCCATGTATGACTGTTGTCCTATGGACAGACTCTCCCACCTCAGCTGTAGATCTCTGCAGTTAATCCAGAGTAATCATGGGCCTTTTGGCTGCATCTTTGATTAGTCTTCTTCTTGTTCGAGATGAAGTTTAGAGGGACGGCTGGGTCTTGCAGTGGTCTGATACTGCTTCCATTTCAATATGATCGCTTGCAGAATGCTCCTTGAGATGTTTAAAGTTTGGGAAATCTTTTTGTATCCAAATCTGGCTTATGAAAAGAAGAGAAAGGGGAGCGCACTAAGGCGGTAAAACGAGAGACACCAGCACAATAACTATGGTGGTCAACTCACCTGATGAGGTTGTGATGTGTCACAACCAACATAAAGAGCCTGGCCGCTGCAGATCCCATAGAAGAAACAGCGTTGCAAAGGAGAAAAAGATCGGGATTTATATACGCGCTCGACCACAAGGAGATCCAGGATAGGAAAGATACACTTTATGCACACACGGAACACACAAATTGCCAACGCGTTTCATGGCGACAGAACCCTGAGACTATCAAAGAGCAGGTGCATTTATATGGAGACTTGATTACACACAGGTGGATTCTATTTATCATGACCAGTCATTTAGGACAACATTGGATCATTCAGAGATCCTCACTGAACTTCTGGAGTGAGTTTGCGGCACTGAAAGTAAAGGGGCCAAATAATTTTGCACACCCAACTTTTCCGTTTTTTATTTGTTAAAATGTTTTACATATCCAATAAATTACGTTCCACTTCATGATTGTGTCCCACTTGTTGATTCTTCACAAAAATATTAGAATTTATATCTTTATGTTTGAAGCCTGAAATGTGGCAAAAGTTGAAAACTTCAAGTTCAATACTTTTACAATGCACTGTACCTTGTGGTATTCTGCCTATTGGCAACCATTATTTTATAAATGGCTACATAATTTTCTTTAGATATTGCACTAGCACTTAACAAATAAGGGTTTTCTTTATTATTTTATTCTTTATTATTTATGCACACATCCTAGATGTAATAATATTTTCTAATTTTTTATTGCATTTATTGCAGAGCTTTGCCCAATTTTTGCAAGTTTTGTCTGATGTACATCTCTTGAAGTGGTGTATATCAGCTGAAAACGTGCCAAATTTCCACATAAGCACATGACTCTTAATGAGTTCAGTGCAGTTTACTCTGTATATAAATTTTCTACACTGCTGTCAGGGATCATAAATATTGATGGGTAAACCAGACAATGTTTGGGTTCGGCGGATCCAACCAGACTTTTTTAAAGCCTGAGTTCTGGACCAGACTTGACCTGAAATTAAGTTCGAACCCAAAAGTTATGAAATGGTTGGTAGGGAAGGGGGGCTTGTACTTCTGGAGCCGCCTAATAACTTTCTGATTTTTTCACTGTATGGCAGATGCTAGAATGTATGAGCTGCTTCCAGTTTACTGGACTGGCTCCAACAGCCAATCACAGATGCCCACTCTCTGTGACAGCATGTCATTGGCAATTGCGCCCCTCACCCATTGTGCTTGCGTCTTAGATTGATTGCCATATGCAACGAACCTGACAACATAGTAGTGAAAAAAGAACAATAATAAAAAAAGATGTAAATGTAGAGCTTTGCTGTATTTTTGATTCTCAGAGCAAATAAAGTGCCACCCCCAGGTACCTGACTTTACTTTGGCTGGCAATCAAAAAATACAGGGGAGCCCATTATTTTTTTCAATCATTTAAATAAATAATTTGAAAAAAAAATGTGTGGGCTTTGCCTTATTTTTGATTAACAGCCAAGGTTAAAACCAGACAGCTGGGGGCTGGTATTCTCAGCGTGGAAGAATAGTAGCCTGTAGCTACCCCAGACATTGATGCATTCATTAGAAGCACCAATTCCTGGTGCTTTATCCGGCTCTACCTGATGCCATGGTGCGGTGGTTTCATGGTGATAGAAGGGGCTAATGACAGTTGAGTACTGAAACGTGTCATTAAGCCGTAGATTTTTTTGATCCAATAAGTTTTTATTGAAGGTTTTGACCAAGACAATCAAAAACAGAAACAGAAATCAGTTAACAAAAATAACAACTTAATACTTCATAATTCAAGGCAGAGTATCTGGAGAGGGGAAAAAGGGCGGGGAGAATAACAGCCTGCCATGAAATGAAATACATCATTAACACATCAAGATATCTGGGTTACAAAGTAGCTTATCTGTTACAATTGGAGGATTGGAACTGCCATCGGATGGGACGCCCCCAGAGTCCAACTCTCCAGGGTCCTCTGCATACTATGACCAGGGATAAATGGTATTCATGATTTCCATCTGGCTGCCAGACAAAATCTGGAAGCGATCAGAATGTAAGTGACCGTTCCTCCGAGACCAGGAGGTATCTAGTCAATTCCAACATTCAATACTGCCAATTGAGGAGGGAGTTCACTATCTATGTCTATGGTCACACTTGCCAAATTCTAAGTCCCCTGTGTTGTTTGCAGAGAACTTAGAATTTTTTTCTCCCTCCGCAGCCTTCACGCAGACTGCAGAGCGGAGTACGCGGCCCCTAACAACCTGCAGTGTATCATGGATACCAGCCACACAGCGGGCTGCGGGGAGTGCGATTTGCACCATGCACAGGGGAACGCAGAACTCTGCGTTTCCCTGTGCATGGTGAAAATCACACTCCCCGCAGCCTGCTGTGTGGCTGGTATCCATGATACATAGCAGGTTGCTAGGGGCCGCATACCCCAAAGGTAGACTCCTCTAGCAAAGAAAGTCTTAATTTGCACCAAACCTAAAAAGGGGGAGGAGTGAACCAGTTTTTGGCTTCTTCTAATGTAGCTGCCCTGTAGTACCCGGCCAATTTGGGGACTCCCATGCCCCCGCGGCTGTATGGGAGGAACATAGCCCTTCAAGCTACCCTCGATATTCGCCCACACGTAACTATGAACAAATTTTTCTTGTCTAGCCATAAGATGTCCAGGGACAGTTATCGGAACACATCTAAAATAGTATGATATCTTTGGGAGAAGGTGCATTTTCAACATGTGGACTCTGGCAATCCATGAGAAGAAGAGAAAGAGAAGGAGATCTGCCAACCAATGGGAGGGCGCCAAAACAATGCCCAAGAAAGGAATGCCATCGGTATTCCATTTAAAGGGAAGTTCACATTCTAGGCGAGCAATTTCTAGTTGGGGGATTAGGATGGGAGGATTATAGATTTGGATACATTAAGTTTATAATAGGAAACATTAGAGTAAAGGGACAAGGTCAACAATACCGCCGGGAGGGAGATGGCGATGTTGGGGCATGAGATTATTATGTCATCTGTGTGTAGGTCGATTACATGTTTTTTGGGGCCCACTTGAATACCCGAGATCTCAGAATTGGCGCAGATTGAAACGGCCAGTGATTCCACTGTCAGTGTGAAAATTATGGGTGAAAGCAGGCACCCCTAGTGAGTTTCATTAGTGATTGGGAAGCTAGGCGATAGAAAGCCCAAGGAGAGGACTCTGGAATTAGGATTAGAGTAAAGGGACAGGACTACCGGGGGAAAACAGTTCAGAAAGCCCAAACCTGCTCAGCACCTGTTTAAGGTATCCTCAGTGTACTCTGTGAAATGCTTTCTCAGCATCCAAAGACAGGAATACACTGGTAACACCCCTCGTTTCCGCCACCTTTATAAGATCTATCATTCATCTGGAGCTGTCCTTGGTCTGTTGGCCCGCAAGGACACCCACCCGATCAGGGTCTACCAGCCAGAGAAAGAACCACCTCAAGTGATCTATTTGCTAGGAGTTTGGAGAATAACTTAACATCACAGTTAAGCAAAGATATAAATGGTAGCTACCTGGAGACACCGGTGGTTTACAAGGTTTGGGAATAGTGTGGCTTCCAGGTTGAGAGGGGGGATAGATTCAAAGAGTTGCCATTGGCTGAAAGTTCTAGAGAGATAGGGGGCCAATATTTGAGGGATTTCACAGTAGTTTTTATTAGGGAGCCTATCCGAGCCAGGGCAAAGTGACACTTAGTTTATTGATGACTAACTCAATCTCAGTCATGGAAAAAGGTGCATTAAGACTTTCAAGTTGAGCCCCCGTCACCTGCGGGAGGTCAAGCCTGCGATGAACAACTCAGTCTTCTCCCGAGATGGCCAGTGGGTCAAAGCGTCATCTCTAAGATTGTACAGTTGTGAGTAGAATTGAGTGAAGGCGTCTGCTATTTTTAGTGGGCTTCTAACGGTCTGTCCTTTAAAGTTAACTATCGCCTCTATTGCACCTCCACTCTCCTTTTTTCATTCTCCTAGGAGGAGCATTCCAGTTTTGTCCCCGGATGCGTAAAAGGATGTTTTAAGTCACCTAAGGCCTTTCTCTGTTGGGCTAGTAAAAGGGAGCGGAGTTGGAACCTTGTCTACAAGATCTGGTTAGAACCCTGAGAGGTAGGTCTCCAATCGGTGAAGTTAGGAGAGGAGGGAAGCTCTAGCTTTCTCTCTGGCCTTTTTAAGTTGGGCAGCTTAGGAAGATACCTCTGACAAATGCTTTATGAGAAGACCATAATATCTCGACAGATACCTCTTTGTTATCATTTAAATAAAAAAAATTCAGTCAGGCTCTTTCCTACATCTTCAAGAATCCATAGGAGGGACAAAAAACTAGTGTTCAGTTTCCAGCTCTACAGGGGTGACGGCCATCTCGTCTCTACTACCACCAAGCTCACAGGTGAGTGTTCAATCCGAGTGATCGTACATTGATTTCTACTTGCAACCGTTTGTACTATCTTTAGAATCGTATGTAAGAGATTCCTCTCATTTAATTGCACAGGTGGATGGCCTTATGATCCCTGCGGACTCGCTCATGGTTACCATGGATGTAGAGGGGTTGTACACGTGTATCAGACATGATCTTGGAACCGCTGCAGTGGCCTACTTCCTGGACCTAAAAACCTCTGGCAGTCGCCTTCATGACTCTTTCCTTTTAGATCTTTTGTCAATGGCACTCGGTAATAATTATTTTGTGTTTGACCGAGTTTTCTACAGGCAAATCTCAGGTACCGCGATGGGTGCGAAATGTGCACCATCCTACGCTAATTGTTTTTGGGATGGTGGAAGATCTTCACATTCGCACCCACCCGACCTTTCTTGCCAAGGTCTTAAAATGGTACCGCTATATTGATGACATTCTGTTTTTCTGGTCAGGGACTGTAGATGAATTGGATGCCTTCATTAAAGATCTTAATTCGAACCCTTGGAACATCTTGCTGACATGGCACAGCTCGACAGAGGAGGTCGAATTTCTGGATCTCAAAATCATCTTGGATGGAGGTAAGGTTTCAACTGCTTTACACAGGAAAAAGACTGCCACTAACAGTGTGTTACACTATACTAGCTTCCATCCCCAACATGTACGTAACGCCATTCCTAATGGCCAATTCCTACGTTTGAAGCGCAACTGTTCACAAGATAACACTTTTCACAAGGAAGCTCAGAACTTGACCACTCGGTTCAAAGACCGAGGCTATCCCCGAAAAATTATATCTAAAGCCTTCACCACCTCCAACACCAGAGACAGAAAGGATCTTCTTGTACCTAAAAACAAAAAAGAAATGCAGGGACTGAGTATCTTTACTACCTATAACAACCATTGGAGGGATATTCACTCAATTTTAAACAAAAATTGGCCAATTTTGTCAGGTATCCCTAAAGCTGAACAATTTATTCCTAATAAACCACGAATTGTAGCCAAAAGGGCAAGAAACTTGAGGGATATTCTGTCCCATAGTCATTTCACTAGACCAGCAACATCACTGGGCAGAGGCATCAGGTTGAAAGGTTCCTTTCCCTGTGGCAATTGTTCAATATGTCCCTATATGGTCTCTTCTGACCATTTGGAACTGACTATTCATCCAGGCACAATTACAACAAAATTCTATGCCAATTGCCGTTCTCGTAACCTGGTGTATGTATTGATCTGCAGCTGTCCAAAGTTATATGTAGGGGAAACATCACAAGAGATGAGGAAACGTGCCCAATCCCACATCTCTAATATAAACTGTGCTTCTAGCCATTTGGAACAAGGGAAACCTATTACATCAGTTGCCAGACACTTTTTGGATTATCACCGTGGCTCCCTAGAAGTTTGAAAATCATGATGGTGGCTAGGGTCCTTGGCTCTATCAGAGGTGGTACAATTCAGGACAAACTTTTACAAAAAGAATCCCGTTGGATTTTTAACTTAAAAAGCATGGCCCCTCTCTGGGCCTAAATGAAGAACTCCAATTCAAAGGATACTACAAAGCTGGCTAATAAGGATTTAATTGCCCTCTAACCTTCTGACTACTTTTCCATATTTTATTTATATATATATATATATATATATTTTTTTTTTTTTTTCTGCTGCTTTGCAATTTATATGTATTCTTTGTCCTAGATCAATCTGTTTTTCAGAAGAAAATCTTCCTTCGAATGGATTATTTCTTTTGAGGTCTGCCCCTCTTCTCTTCCTGGATTACTCTCAATGGCACTCTCTTCAGAATATTACATTATATTGGACCGCCCACAATTGAGCAAGTTCTGAATATGTGAAGAAAAGGCAAAATATGGATGACTAAACGTTGTTTTCGATTTTGGTCATGGGGGCTACTTATCTTTTATGAGGAGCCCTCTAAACAATTTCACAACTTTATCCACCTACACTGTAATTGTTGGTTTATATTGTCTATTAACAATTGTTCTCTTTTTAGGTACTCTCAAATTATAAAATAAAAAATATATATATATATTTTTTTTTTTTTTTTTTTTTTTGCAGATTCTCTGATTTTTGGACCTGCTAATAATTTTTCTTACATGCCTTCTTTGCATATTTTCTTGACTAAACTTTGACATTTTTTATCAGTGTTATTCTTTGTATCCTTATTCCAATACTTTATTGGATCTGTATTGTTTACATATCCTTCTGTAATCATGCTGTTGATAAACTAACACATTCTTGTGTCATAACATTCTTAAGGCTGCGTTCACACATTGCGTATTTTGCCGCGTTTTTTTTACGCGCACTTTTCAAAATACGCAATGTGCTTTTTGTCTGCCTGCAAAGTGAATGGGAAATTCACTTTGCAGTGCAGACATTGCGTAAAAATACGCAGTGCGTTTTCCGGGAGAAAACGCAGCTCCGTAAAGAATTGATATGTCAATTCTTTACGGAGCTACTTCTGCGTATTTTCCCAGAGGGGAGGAAGAATCCTGCTTCCTCCTCCCCTCTGTGACAGCTGTGGCCGCCCATTAGACTTCACAGTGTGTTAATACACACTGTGAAGTCTAAATTAAACTAAAGCAAGTGTGTGAAAAATAAAAAACAATCAATACTCACCTTCCGACGCCTTCTCCCGGTGTCTGGAGCCTTCTCCCGGTCTGCGATCCCCGGTTGTAAGTCAGATCTCGTCTGACAAGACCTGTGGTGATGTCAGAGGAGGGGCGTTCCCGGGCACTCGCGGTCATGTGACACCACATGACCGCGAGCAGCCAATCAGCGATGGGACCGCCCCGGGAACGCCCCCTCTGACATCACCATAGGTCCTGTGAGAACAGACATCTCACTTAGAATCGGACACCGGAGAGCGGCAGAAGGCACCAGACACCGGGAGAAGGCGTCGGAAGGTGAGTATTGATTGTTTTTTATTTTTCACACACTTGCTTTAGTTTAATTTAGACTTCACAGTGTGTATTAACACACTGTGAAGTCTAATGGGGCGGCCACACATCTCACAGAGGGGAGGAGGAAGCAGGATTCTTCCTCCCCTCTGTGACATCACTGCGCTTTCTGGGGGAAAGAAAGCGCAGTGTGTGAATGGTCCTGCGTATTTTGCTGCGCTTTTTTGCGCGGCCGAAAAAACGCGGCAAAAAGCGCGCGCGTAAAAAAGCGCAGCAAAATACGCAAATGTGTGTGAACGTAGCCTTACTAATAAAGAATAGATATATAAATAGAGAACAAAATACAACTATGGTGTCCTTGCCCTATTGATCTTTTCCCCTCTATAGCATTTCAAGCTCCAACTATTTCTATCCCTAATAGTTCCCCTTGTTCATTTGTGTCCTCCATTCATCAGCGCTGCGTCTGTCTGCACGCATACGCTGTCAACTTGACCGGCCGGTCTCATCATGAGCTGGGTGCTATGTCACCAGCTCATGTAGCTTCGCCCCTTGTGGGCGGAAACTACTATACCAATGCCTGCAGAGTCTGTTACGATGCTTAGCAACACAGTTCCTACACTGTGATACACTCGCCTGCAACACGTGACCGACACTGGAACGTCACTTCCTGGCGTCGGCACTATCAGTGCACAGGTGACGCCAATATACAATCAGGAATCGGACTACATTAGTCCTGACTTTGTGCCTTGACACTCGCTCCTAGCCCCTAACGAAGCCGTTCCATGTAGCGGCGAGACGCGTAGGGCGTCTTGGTTCTTTCAGCCTGCAGCCAGCTGTCAGCACAGGTACTCAGAGAATTTCCTCTGACCCTCTTTCTTTGTAACCGCTCTCTCTAAGGGGTTCATTTTATTCCCTTACAGGCTCATGGACACCTTCCTTGGTTTCTCTTAAAGGGCTCCCTGACCTTTATTCCTTTTTACAATTACATGTACATCACATGTTATTCAGACACTACCAGTGTATCAATTGGGGGTGACAATCAGTGAGGTCTGGCCAATCACCTTTTTGGTCAATTTAATCTGTGACTATTGTGCACTTACTTGGTTGGTTAAGTGGCCACCATTTATCCACTCCTGCTAATAATCCTGTTGTTCCTATTGAGTCACACTGTTCTTTTCATACCAGTGATTGTTTTTGCATTTAGTTGTGTCAACTTATACGTGTGATATACATTATACGCTCCTTATTCGGAGTTTTATTTTTGCATTGTGATATATCTTCCTTGAGGTGTGCCAATCATTTTGCGGTTACTTTGAATCCTGTGCATTATTTCCTTCGGATAGATTATCCTGAGGTGTTATCTTGTAATTTTGCTGAGCTGTGGTCTCATTTGTTGCATTTGTGTCTGTCTGCTCCTTTTAATTGTTTTTATATTTGTATGTACCCTTTTCCAATTCTTAAATAAAGTTTATCTCACTGTTCATTTTTGTTGTGAGCATGGTTGATCCCGGAACTACATACGTTCTTTCCTTTTTTGTGCTCTATTGATTATATTTGACGTGTGTCCGGTAGATCCACGCAGTTAGTAACACCCATCCCTCCTTTTGCTCCAATCCGAGTGATCAGTCCCACTTCCGCAGAGACACAGGGTGGCAGAGTGTGGCTATCTACCAAAAAATAATAAATTCTGGAGTAGGCCTGTGCCTATGCAAGAAAAAGGAGTAATGTCTTTTAGACGCATGGAGGTAGCGCCAGATATTGTGGAGATGGCAATCTATGAATCCTTTCAATGTCACTCATGGGGCCTGAATAAAAGAAGTAATAGTGGCTGTCAGTTCCGCATCCCCAACAGACTCAGGGATACCCCTCACTCGTATATTGCAGTGATGCGATCTACTTTCAAATCCCAGACTTTGTACTGCAGCTGGCCCGTCTCCCTCTCCATGATAGCATAATCATCAGCCAGAGCGTTATGGGCTAAGGCATATTCGTCCATTTTTTCCTCTATGTGTGAGATGTGCTCCCCCAGGGATGCAATATCACTGCTCAGCTCCCCCAGCATACTCCTAAGATTTCTTGCAGGAATCTCCTCAGTGACCTCAAGAGTTTCTTCATATACCGCTGAGTGATGGGACATCACCATCTTCCAGTTCTTCCCTGCTGTAGGGCTCCAGGAGGAGACTAGGGAGAATCTAGCACCATGCATGTGTGGCGCCCCTGCGACCAGGGTGGCCACATAGGGAACTGCAGCCAGGTTGGAGGAAAAGGCAGTTTGCACAACAAACACCCTCACAGACGTCCCACACACCACTAGGAGGCAGCACCCAACCCGGAGCCCGGAACTCTAGGCGGGCAAGGGGTGGTGGGTTTAGAGGACAGTGGGTGGGAACGCATGTAGGTCAGGTGACAGAAGGTACAAGTAGAGGAAGAGGAGAAGGAAGGAGTTAGTAGGCCGAGGGTGCCGACCAGTAAAGACCAAGTAGGCTGAATAGCAAAGAATAGCAAGAAAGACACATGAGTTCTGGAGGAGTGGGGCTGATAGAGATGCAGAATCCACAGAGTCATAGAAACCATGGAGAGAAAGCTTGTCCATAGCCAGCACCGTAGAGAAGTGTGAGGAAGGAGACAGATCAGCAGCACTGACTAACTAGGAGAGAAGTCTTCCCTACTGAAGCTGGAATCACATGGGTCAGAGGGAGCCTGATAGTGCCGGGCAGGAGAGGGCTATTGCAGGCTATGCACACAGCAGAGTGTCGGCTCTGACGGGGTACTGAAGATTTACCTGGTATCCCCAGATTCACTGACGGGGAGCTCTAATTCTAAGTTGGGGTTCCCACCCAAAGGACAGAAAGCACAGTGGCAACCACGAGGATCCACAAGGGTCCGAGCTACCGCTACACTGTCCGGAGACACACACAGAGAAAGAGATCACAGCCTGGAAAGAAGAGAGGTGAGAGGTCGCAGCGTGACAACCTGCTGCAGGGAGTTGAGTAGAAACCGGAGTAGAATGCCTGTAACTCGTGTTAAGAAGTGAACTGTACTGAGGAATACTGTGAACTGCTTACAGAGAACTGACGAGTAAACCCGGTGAACCCTGCCTGTGTGTCCATGTTTAATTCCAGGGATAAAGAAATGTTTAAATACCTTTTCATTCCTGTCAGGAGCAGCCCGACCCGTGGCGGGCTCATCCATCTGGCTGCAGCCCATCCATATCCCCCTGGCAGAAGAAGAGCTGCAGCGGTGGTCCCATCACTGACCACACACCGTGGGTGGCGTCACGACAAACTGTATCCTTTGTATATATCCCCTTTTACTTGTGAGAACCGGGACACGGTCCGGACCAGGACCTCCGTGACATCCCCAGCAGCGAACCGGTCCGGCACCGAGTACCCTGTCCCAGTGGGCTCCACACATGATGATGGCTCCGGGGATCTCTCATCAGTGAAGAAATCTGTGACTTTCTGCATCTCTCCCTGCTTCCTGGTGGATCCTCTCAGCATGGTAAGGTGGCGAATCGGTTCTTTACCTTCAGAGCAGGGAAGCACTGGTTGCACGCTGCTATAAGCCACTTTAGAGCTTCTGCCTGCGGGAGCTTCTAGATCATGCAGCCGTCGCCATGAGCTCGCAGGCCAAGCCCATTAAGCCTAGATTGATAATGTTCAGGTCTATAGGAAACCCACCAATTATCAATCCTGTGAGTAAATAGTTAAAAGGCACAACAAACAGGGAAAAATCCTTTATTTGAAATAAATCACAGAGACAACCATCATTTTCCCATTCATTTGCCCACACATACCCTCTGACGATAATCCATAATGATGTTCCTAACTAAGCACACGATCCTAGCACTTCTTCATCCAGAGGCTGCAGCGAGCGAACAAGCTTCCTCCTGCTGCAGTCTTTTTGATCACACTGACTGCCGCAGGGAGCTATGATGTCACTCACTGAGTCACTGAGGGCTTTCCAAGGCAAAGAACTCAAGTGTCTCCCACTGTCAGATTGTGGGACATGGTGGCACGGTAGTCCTGCAATTTGGCAGTGGGGTCAAATGAGTTCACTGCTGCGAGGAGCCCTCAGGGACTGAGTGAGTAACATTACTGCTCCTAGCGGGCAGTCAGTGTGATCCTGAGACTGCAGCGACAGAATGCTTGTTCCCTCGCTGCAGCCTCTAGATGAAGCAGAGCCACTATCATGTGCTTTATAGAACCATCTTTGTGGATTATCATCAGAGGGTGTGTGTGGGATTAATAAATAGGAAAATGAGGGTTGTCTGTGTGATTTATTTCAGATAAAGATTTTTTCTGAGTGTTGTGTCAATCTGGGCTTAACGACAAGCTGTCAATACTCAGCCATCATTATCCCCTTCTATCACCCCGATGCCAGGGCACCCGAGCATTGGGAAGATCTAGGTAAAGCCCAGAAATTGGCGCTTTAATGAATGCACCAATTTCTGGGCTTTGGCTGCTATTCTTTAGCTTTGGGGGCTCAATAACTTTGGCACTACCACACTGCTAATACTACCCCCCAGCTGCCTGTTTTTTAACCTTTTCTGGCAATCAAACATAGGGCAAAATGCACACTTTTTTAAAATTATTTAATAAAATGATTAAAATTAAAATAATGGGCTCCACTATATTTTTGATTGACAGCGAAGGAAAAGCCAGGCAGCTGGGGGTTAGAGACTGTAGGAGGACATCAGAATGGAAGTGGATGACAGGCAGGACATTGTATGTTATATATATGTATAGTGTTCGTGTGTGTATAGAACAAGAAGGAAATTATATATTATTTGTGTGTTTATATTTGTGTTTATTTCTCTGTCTTTCCCCTCTAGTCAGTGCTGAGTTCTTCCACTGCTCCTGCCTGCAATTACTACTTGCAGCCACCAGAGTATGCCGATGTGTAGACCACTGGGACGGGGTACTCGGTACCGGATCGGGGTATCACGGGGGAGATCATGGCGGTCCTGGTCCGGACTGTGTCCCGAGCCCACAAGAAAATAGGAATATTTACAGGGGTTTGTTGTGACGCCACCCACAGGTTGTGGTCAGTGAGGGGACCACGATGCTGCTGTTCCCGCCAGGAGGATGGATGGTGCTGCAGCAAGATGGATGAGTCCACCGTGGGTCGGGGCTGCTCCTGACAGGGTGAAAAGGTGAAATAAAGTTCTGTATGCAGAGAATCACACAGGGAGTACTGAAGCAGGGTTCACTGGGTTTTACTTGTAGTTCCTTCTCAGTACAACAGTTACAGTGCAGTACTTTTACACCCAAATAACTCCGGACAGTCACTGAAACTCTGCAGCCAGGTTTCTTTCCTAAGACCCTTCATTTTCCAAAACCTTTCAGGCTTTCCTCTCCTCTGTTCTCCCGTGGGCTGTATGAGGGCAGCTCTGTCCCTTGTTTGTGGCTTCTCCCGGTGTATGGGCAGCAAGCCTGGGTCCTTTGTGCTGCTTGTTTCTCCAGCCCTTGTGTTGGGTGACCAGACCGGGAATCTGTGCCTCCCCGTCGGTGTGTCCATGTACCGGCGTGTAGCTACGGTCACACAGAGCCGACTCTCTGGTCCCAGCCCAGCCTTGGGTGTCTCTATCTTGCAAGGGATCACCGGGCTCTCTCCTACCCGTGTTACTATCTGGGATCATCCGGGAAGTCTGTTCTGCCAGTAGTTTGTCAGTGCTACGTCTTCCTCAGACCCAGCTGCACTGGTCTGGTCTCAGTCTGTTCCTTCCCTTTGCTCCTGGACTATGGAGCGGGATATCTCTCCAGGGAATGGTGTCTCGCAGGATTCTGCACCTCCAGGGAGCCCGAACCTTTAGGGGAGTCACTCTGTCTTTGTCTTGGTCTTTACTTCTCAGACTACTCCGGCCTACTCGGTCTTTTCAGTTCAGCTCACTTTGCCTACTAACTCCTTCTAGTGTTCCCCTTTTGTACCTGGTCCATCACCTGACCTAGTCCCACCCACTGTGACTGGCTCTACCACCCCTTGCCTGCCTAGAGTCCCGGGCTCCGGTTGGGTCTTGTGTCCATGGGCGTGTGTTTGAAGGTGTTTTGTGTAAAAACTGTCTCCACCTGCCTGGCTGCAGTTCCTACCTATGGCCACCCTGGTCACAGGGGCGCCACACCGACACCTCATCTTCTCCAGCATCTCCGCAACTGCACAGGCCACACAGCCTCAGACTTTCCTGCTGGCTGTGTGCTGTGGACTGCGAGCTGTGTTTGGCGATTCCTGGCATCAAAGCTGGTGATACTGTGCAAGGGGCCAGTACTGCCATCAGGTGCCATATTTGCATACACATCACTTGGGTGTGCAAATATGACTGCTGGGAGGGCAGCCATGGGAGGGCATAAGGACAGAAGTGGATGACAGACGGGACTTCACATTTATGTAATGAGATATTGTGGCTCACAGCTTCAGTCTGCATAAAAAAATGCACTGACCTCCACCAACAACACACACCCTCCATTTATGAGTGATGGCTGTTGTCACAGAACACCTTACAGGGTATCACAGCAGACCACATAAACGTGCTGAAAAACACAATACTTAATAATGCATAGTCACAAATGTATTATGCAGCAACATTCAGAGACATACACCTCCTTAGCATACCTTCTGTCACAGATCACAGTTTTTCAAGCTGTTGGAGGCCATAGAGGCTCAGAGTCCAGGTAAATGGGAGTAATTGTGTCAGACCATAGCAGAACTCATCCTCACAGGCTAGCAAGTTACAGTCAATTCTACAATTTAAGTTAAAAAGCCACTCAACATTACAGATCACTGTTCCAATCACTGTCATAAGGTCACTCCATGAAAGTCCCTATCGCTGTCTCATGCCATGCTATTTCACGGTAGTCAGCGTAAAGTCAAGTAGACTGGCATAGTCTATCATTGAAGGTCTCTCACAGTACTTTCCCAGAGTCAATAGTTTAGGTAGTCTCATTCCTTTACTTTTGTCGAGGGATACCGGGTGCATCAACTTACTCTACTGAGGTCTTTGGTAGGTGCAGCACCTCAATGGTAGTCTAGAAGCATCAGGGAAAAAAGAACCACTGTAATGATTGTGCACACTATATGCAGGGAGAAAGAGAATTTTATTTGGTGTAGTGAAACAGCAAGTTCAGACAACAACAAATAAAAACAATTAAAATGTGGTTATAAAGTAACACAACACTAGAAACCCACGCACTCCTGTAACTGTAGGTACAGGAAGGACTGAGGGAAAATAGGGAGGTTGAAATCACTTGTGGCAAAATTGTAATAAATATGGCTAATTGAATGAACCCTAAGTGATCGATGCAGTGTAATATGGATATCAATATCAAAGTAGGTAGTCACAGAGTAGACTCCTTTTGGTTGGATTGCATCAGTATAGTGTCAACATAGCAGTTAGTACAAAGTTATCCTTACAGTTAGGTACTGGTTAGGTCAGAAAGTCTACAGTATACAAATTACACAGTACAATGTGGTTAACCCAGTGCAGTTCTAATATTTATGCCACCTTGACTTATTTGAGGTAACCGGAGTGACGTCTGGAAACAGATCAATAACACTAGGGTTTAGAGTAACAACAGAGCAGAACCCCCTTTTGTGTGGTGTGAGTCAGAGATCCTACAGTTTACAATACACAGTATTGACCCACCCCAGGGCTGTGGGGTACCCGGTTCCGGGCGGTAATTTACTGGGGTTGTCACGGGCGGCCTGTGCCCGGGCCCGTAGCCTGGTGGTCGCTGAAAAAAGGGGAAAAATAAAATAAAAAGAGTTTGTGATTCCACCTATGGTTCCCGGTAATGATACCGGTGCTGCTTGCAGACCTCCGGGGTAATGATGAGGCAGCTAGTTTTAACGCTCCCTGTAAGTGGAGCAGGGTCCCCGGGGCAGTGAAGGATGAATAGGGATTTTACACAGGGAGACAGCTCTGTCACAGTCTTAGCAACGGAACAAGTGCGCGACTCCTCAGGCTGGCCTGTCAGCACTGCTAGGAAGGAAGGTGGCTCAGCAGGTGGAGACGCTTGCACACAGTCTATGTTAAGGGCAGGATCAGGGGCCGCAATAACAGACACACACACGCTGGAAGTTGTTTCTGTACATATTACTGGTGATGTTGAAGCAAGGTAACATCCAGGGTATTGTCCAGGTGGTCGGGTGGCAGTTCAAGATTTCCACATCCGATGAGTTGTGAGGCCTCCTTGTTCTGTGTGTGTGTGTGCTTAAGTCTGGCCTGTCTGAAACCTGGCCCTTACCTCTCCTGTGTGTGGGGCATTGCTTACTCCTCTGCGGTCCCTGGCTCTGTTGGTGGCTATGCTACAAGTGTCTGCCAGGAGACTGAAGTCTTCCTGGTCCTCCGGTATTTCTCTGCTGGGCTAACTGGACCTGTGCAAACTCGAACTCCGGTATCCGGGTTCTTTGGTTGCTTTCCTGGGGTAAACTGGTATGGTTCCTGGCCGTCTTCTCTGGCTTCCCTTGCCTCCGACCCTCACTCTTGGGTCCCTTACACTGGCTAGGCTTCCCTCTGGTAGGGCCTAGCGCGGCTCCGTTCACCAGGTGTATTCCTCAGTACTGCTCCGTACTGAACTACCTAACTCCTCCCCTGGGCCTGAATTTATAGGGGACCTTGCCTGAAGTCGGCAAGTAGAGCTCCCCCTTCTGGTCTGGGGTGGAAGGTGTTGCATGTGTAAGATTACCTGATGTGGAAATCCCTCCCTGCACCAGGTGTACCTGTGGCAACCAAACCGCAGGGGTGCCACAGTATAATGTGGTTAACCTATGGAGCTCTAATGTTAATGTTACATCGACAGTTGTACTGGACTTATTTAAGGTAATCGGGGTGATGTCTGTAAACAGACCGAAAGCACTTAAGGTTTAGATCAACAACAGAGCAGATCTCCTTTATGTGGTGTAAGTCAATGCAGTTATATCAGAGTAGCAGTAAGTTCCCTAGAGGATTGCTGTACGGTCATATTTGAGAGCTGGCAGTAAAAACAATATAATAGAATGACTAGTGTTGTAGTATACACAATATAATACAAAATCCAGTGTTGCAGTATACACAATATAATACAATATCTAGTGTTTCCCCTAGTCATGTAGTCAATTCAGTGGGGCGTCAATGTTAAAGTCACATCGGCAGTTTGACCATACTTGTTCTAGATATAAGGGGGTAATGCCTGTGTACGCATAATGGACACAGGTTTTAATTTTAAGGCCACATCAGCAGTTTGTCCATACTGTTCTAGGTGTAGAGCGGTAGTGCTTGTTAATCACACAATTAGCACAATGGGGATTCTGGGTGAAGCCACATTAATTACCTGTAAGGTCCTGCCAAGGTGTGGGGATCTCCCCTTGGCGTGTGGGGTGCTGGAAGCGGCCCAACGTGTGTAGCTAAGAAGGCTTCATCAGGGGCTGAGGCTCTATTGTCCAAGTCTGCCTAAAATAGTGTCGGAGTATGTCCCCTTCCTCCCCAATCCACCGCAGACCGGCCGGTCTGTTGGCTTCCATATGTCACTTCCGTGACTGTGCAGTGGGTTTCACTATACCAAATAAAATTCTCTTTCTCACTGCATATAGTGTGCACCCTAATTACAGTGGTTCTTTTTCTCCCCGATCATTCCTTTACTTTTGTCTAGGTAGGTGTCATTAACTCCTCATTATTTCCAGAGCCACTTCACTCTATAGCCACTATATTTTGGCACTCTATTTTGCACTAGGTTATTATTATTGCAGCAGGTAATTTAGCCAATCATAACCAATTGGTTTTGGTTGGCTATGCTCAATTTTATTCTTCAGTTAACTACCTTAACCCCATAACGACGTCCGCATATTTCTAGAGATCAGACATGAGAGTACTTCTTTTTCTTATGTCTCGAGATGTAAGAACAGAAAAGAAAAAGCCCTTGGCACTCCCCCAATGTCAGAAAATCTCCAGGGTTTCAGCTGCCAGGGTCATGTAGCTGTTCATGTGCAGTCCGTTTGTTGTTCATTTGTGGTCAATGTTCGGTCCACGTGCAGTCCATGTGCGTCGGTGTCCAATCCATGTGTGGTCCGTGTGCGGTCTGTACACTGCCGGTGTACTGTCTGTGTGTGGTCTGTGTGCAGTTGTGTGCAGCCTGTGTGCGGCCTGTGTGTGTTCTGTATGTTTCATGTTTTTCATGCACCCATTGACTTGTATTGGTGAGGTACACAGCCACTCGCAGAATGCTGCGATTTGACTCGCATGTTGAATTTTGAACATGAAAAAGAAGCAGATATGCTCTGACCTGTTGGTGCAAGTACAATGTGATGTTTTGTTGCATTGCACTTGCAGATTTAATATGCAGATGTGAGTGAAACTTAAGGCTACTTCAGACGGTGCATTTGTGCACCGTTTTTTAGGATCCGTTTTGCCACTGCAAAAATGGATACACTTTTTCCAAACACGCAACACCCATTTACATGGTATGCTAGTTCTGTGTTTTTGATGGATCCGTTTTCTGGGGCACATTGGACAATGGAGGGAATAGAGAAAGTGGACCTGGGAAAATGCCCAGAAATTGACATGCTTATTCTTTGTACATATCTGTTCATGAGCCCAAGAATGAATCTGTTCAAAATGTTGCGTCTGAATGCAAAGTTTGAAAACGCATTGACTTGGCTGGTGTGGCCAACGTCACTGTATTTCATTGCACAAAATGGATCCATCAAAAAAGCAGCACTAACGGTGCACTAGTGCAATATCTGAATGTAGCCTGGGGTATGCCCACACAATCAGGTTTTTGCAGTAGCTTGGACGCAGAGTATTAGGCTAGGGTCAGACTTGCGTCTGCCCCTGAGCCTGGCCAATCTGTCAGAAACTTAGTTTCTGCACGGAGTGGCGCATAGAGTTACCAGCAGGTAATGCTATGCACCGTCTGTGCATGGATTGCTATGGTAACCGAATGCTTACCGCTGCCACCGGCTCCACAGAGATCGCCTGAATCTGCACTTTAGCAGAACGCACAGGAAAACGCTGCAAACAGTATTTCCTGTGCGCTCTGCTAAAGCGTATATCCAGGGATTGTCTGTGGAGCTGGCAGCTGCTGTAAGCGTCCGGTTACCATAGCAATCCATACATAAGTGGCGCATAGCGTTACCTGCTGGTAATGTATGCGCCACTCCGTGCAGAAACTAAGTTTCTGACAGATTGGCTAGGCTCAGGGGCAGACGCAATTCTGACCTAGCCTAATCGCTACGTGTAAATATGATGACCTTTGTTATCAAATTTTGTGAAATATTAGAATTTGAGAGTCCTCAGTGGTTGATACCTTTTAATGGCTAACTGAAAAGATGGTAAGAAAAAGCAAAGCAAGCTTTCGAGATACTATGGCCTCTTAATTATTAAGTCTGATGAAGAGGCCATAGTGTCTCAAAAGCTTGCTTTGCTTGTATCAACCAATGAGTAGGGATGAGCGAGTATATTCGCAAGTATATGATACTCGGCAAGTAATGCAGTACTCGCGGTACTCGGAACATAGTGAGTATTTCACTACTCGCCACACAATATTCAGATTCATAAACATGTTAGCCAATCACAATAATGCAATGGAATAAAACGATGTTTGGGTGAGCGCTGGGATATGAAGACAGCTACACTTCAACAAGTATTTTACCTGTAAGTTTATTGTTCAAATCACACTAGGTCCTCTCCCACAACATGTTTCGACGCTCAGGGCGTCTTCCTCAAGTGGATCCTGTAAGTTTATTGTTCAAATCACACTAGGTCCTCTCCCACAACATGTTTCGACGCTCAGGGCGTCTTCCTCAAGTACAGGTAAAATACTTGTTGAAGTGTAGCTGTCTTCATATCCCAGCGCTCACCCAAACATCGCTTTATTCCATTGCCTGCATATCCATCTCCCTATGGGGAGAGCGGTGGAGCAGCTCCGGAGGAGAAGACAAATCTAACAGAGGAGAGGAAAACACGTGACGGATCACGTGCAATTACACAGGCGGACACCGAGGAAAAAGGGAAAGAAATCCACACCGTCCAGAGAGAGACCCCGTGCACTCACTACGTGAGCCCCCTGTTGTGCGGACAGCACAACAGGAAAAGGTGAGTGTAACGGTGACTTAACAGAGGGTGGATATAAAACATAAAGCAGCGTGGCGCAACCAATTTCTATATCTAATCACAATAATGCAGCAGCCTTCTTGGTTATGGCATTACTATGATTGGCTGGTTGCCCAGTGTCCAATATGAGTCATAGATGACTCATAGGCTCTATATAAGCCCTGCTGCCGCCATTTTCTGCACATTGCATGCAGAACACAGCTAGTGTAGGGAGAGTGTGAGCAGCTGCTAAAAGAGTTGTGTGCGTGCAAATCACGCAGAAATCATCTCTAAAACACAAAATCTCTTGTAAGAGCTACCAGGAGTATTGTAGTACTAGGTGACTGTAGTGCAGGAAGACAAGCAGGAGCATTACTGTACTACATAGTACATCAATATCTCAGCTCTTCTCAGAGCTGAAAGTATAAGGTCAGGGAGCAGTGACAGTTTTCCCAGCTATTTTTGGGGTCACATTTGCCCCTGCAAGCCAATTTCTTTGCTGTTGCGGTGCTAATTTCACACCAAATAGCATGCACACACGGTACAGCACAACTGAGATATAGCCAGCACCGTTGTCTTGTGTATGACTGGCGAGCAAAATTTCACCTGTAACCTCAGGGCAATTTTGTTGTGCTGTGCGGTGCTGTTTTCGCACTGAATAGCACACACGGTACTGCACATTGAAACACATCCAGCACCGCTGTCTTGTGTGGTGACTTGCGAGAGAAATCTCACCTGTAACTGCAGGGAAATTTTTTTGTGTCCTTGCAGTGCTGTTTTCACACCAAATTGCACGCATGCACGCACACATGGTACTGGACAACTGAGACGCAGCCAGCACCACTGTCTTGTGTGGTGATTGGGGAGTGAAATCTCACCTGTAAACTCAGGGCAATTTTTTTGTGCCGTTATGGTGACGTTTTCACACCGAATAGAACGCACGGTACTGCATAACTGAGACTCAGCCAGCACCGCTGTCTTGTGTGTTGACTAGCGAGTGAAATCTTGCCTGTAACCTCAGGGCAATTTTTTTATGCCGTTGCGGTGCTGCTTTCACACCTTATTCTGGGAGACTTTAACATCCCCATAAACAACCACATCTCCCCATCTGCATCCCAGCTCCTGTCTCTAACCATATCTTTGGCCTCTCTCAGCTCTCAACCTCTGGGACACACAAGGATGGTAACACCCTTGACCTGATCTTTGCCCGGCTCTACTCAACTTCCTCCATAGATAATTCACGTCTTCCCCTCTCTGACCACAACATTCTCTCCATTACGCTCACAAATCCTTGCCCACCCCAGCACAGTCCGACCTATCACACATCCAGAAATCTACAGGCCATTAACCCTCATACACTCACAGACTCTCTATACTCATCACTATCCCCAATCTACTCATTCTCCTGTCCCGATCTGGCAGTAAATTACTTAAATGACTCTCTCAGAAGCACCCTGGACCAAGTAGCGCCCTCACCCTCAGAAACATCCCTGGCTCACACTGCAAACTTGATTCCTCCAGCGATGTTCTAGGAGTGCTGAACGTCTAGGAAAACCCGCACACCAGAAAACTGCACTCACTATAAATTTATGCTGAGAACTTACAACTCTGCCCTTCACTTTGCCAAACAAACCTACTTCACCACCCTGATCTCCTCACTATCCAACAATCCAAAAAAACTCTTTGACACCTTTTACTCTCTCCTCAGTCCTAAAGTGCAGGCCCCGATCACTGACCTCTGTGCTGATGATCTGGCTTCTAATTTCACAGAGAAAATAGAAAACATAGAAATCAACTTCCAACCTCAAATCGCTGTTACCCTTACCTTCCCCCGCATTTCCTTCGGTTCGCTCTCCACATTCGACCCAGTCACAGAAGAAGAAGTCTCCAGGCTCCTCTCTTCCTCTCGTCCCACCACATGCACTGCTGACCCCATTCCCTCACACCTACTCTAGTCCCTTTCTCCGGTTGTCACCATTCACCTAACCAAAATGGTCAATCTCTCCCTCTCTTCTGGCATCTTCCCCTCCTCCTTCAAACACTCTATCATTTCTCTATTATTAAAGAAAACCTCTCTCGACCCATCCTGCACAAACAACTACAGACCAGTCTCCAATCTTCCCTTCATCTCTAAACTCCTGGAGCGCCTGGTCTACTCCCGCCTCACTCATTACTTCTCCACTCACTCTCTTCTAGACCCACCACAATTTGGTTTCTGCCCCTTACATTCTACAAAAACTGGTCTCACCAAAGTGACCAACGACCTTCTGACAGCAAAACGTAATGGTGACCACTCTCTGCTTATTCTTCTTGATCTCTCTGCAGCCTTTGAAATTGTTGACCACCATCTCCTACTCTCTATGCTGCACTCCATCTGCATCAAGGACCGGCTCTCTCTTCGTTCTCTTCCTATCTTTCTGACTGCTCTTTCAGTGTATCATTTTCTGGCTCCTCTTCCTGCCCTCTTCCTCTCACTATTGGGGTCCCTCAGGGTTCAGTCCTCGGACTTCTTCTCTTCTCTCTCTACATGGCCCCGATTGGACAGATTATCAGCAGATTTGGCTTTCAGTACCATCTTTATGCTGATGACACACAACTATACACTTCATTCCCCGACCTTACTCCCGCAGTAATAAAGAACACCAATGACTGTCTAACTGCAGTTTCCAATATCATGTCCGCTCTCTATCTAAAACTCAACTTTACCAAACTGAACTTCTTCTGCACCCTCCACTAACCTCCCTAAATCTGACATCTCTCTCTCAGTGTGCGGCATCACGATAATGCCTAGTCAGCAGGCTCGCTGTCTGGGTGTTATGTTTGACTCTGATCTTTCCTTCATCCCATATATACAATCTCTCACCCGCTCTTGCCGCTTGCACCTGAAGAACATTTCCAGAATTCGCCCCTTTCTCACCTTGGAAACCACAAAAACCCTCACTGTGGCCCTGATTCACTCCGCCTTGACTATTGTAATTCTCTTTTAATTGGCATCCCCCACACCAGACTCTCTCCTCTTCAGTCCATCCTTAATGCAGCAGCCAGGACCACCTATCTTGCTAACCGTTACTTGGACGCATCTACTCTATGCGAGTCACTGCACTGGCTGTCTATACACTACAGGAACCAATTCAAGCTGCTTGTTCTCACCCACAAAGTTCTTCACAATGCAGCATCTCCCACTCCCGTCTCCAAGACTTCTCCCGAGCTGCACTAATTCTCTGGAATGCTCTACCCCAACAAATAAGGTGTATCCACAACTTACATAGTTTCAGGTGATCCATAAAAAACACATCTTTTTAGGACGGCCTACCATGGTCCCTAGTCAAAGTCATCTAGACATAGCCTACCCGCTTCACCGATCTCAAGTGGATCACAAATAATTTTTGGTGGCCACTTATACTGCTCCTATCTGTTCCCCATCTCCTCAAGTTGAATATACCATCATTGTAAAAAAGCACCTGTACTTTGTGTCACCCCCACCTCATTGTTAGATTGTAAGCATATGAGCAGGGCTGTCATTATTTTGCTCTAATTATTGTAATGTATTATGCTTTGTATTGAATTGTTTTTTGTATTGTATTGTATTGTATTGTATTTTCTGATAACATCATGGTATTGGTTTTGTATTGTGTCGTGTTTTATCATATTATTGTATTGTATACCCTCTGAATTGTGAAGCGCTGCTGAATATGTTGGCGCTATATGAATAAAGATTACTTACCGTATATACTAGTGTATCAGCCGAGTTTTTCAGCCCAAAAATTGGGCTGAAAAGTCCCCCCCTCGGCTTATACACGGGTCAATACGGTACTTGGCCGCCCCCAAATGCTGGCATTCACCCCTTCTCTGTTGTAAGGACCCCCCCCGCTGCTTAACTTACCATCCCGGTCTTCTGCACCACCGGTCTTCTGTGCTCCGTCCTCCATGCTCCCGTCCGGCTGCATCCGGGATCCCCGGCCATCACAGTAACGATGACGTCATCGTGCGACGGCCAGGGACCCCGGATGCAGCCGGACGGGAGCATGTAGGACGGAGCACAGAAGACCGGCGCAGTGCAGAAGACTGGGGATGGTAAGTTAAGCAGCAGGGGGGCCTTACAACAGAGGGGGAGGGCGAGTGCCAGCATTTGGGGGCCTATATACCACTGGGGCTGCTATACACCACTGGGGCTGCTGTATACCACTGGGGCTGCTATACACCACTGGGGCTGCTGTATACCACTGGGGCTGCTATATACCACTGGGGCTGCTGTATACCACACCACTGGGGCTGCTGTATACCACTGGGGCTGCTATATACCACTGGGGCTGCTGTATACCACACCACTGATGCTGCTGTATACCACTGGGGGTGCTGTATATACTGCTGGGGCCTGTATATACCACTGGGGAGGCTGCTGTATACTACCACTGAGGAGGCCTGTATACCACTGGGGGGGCCTGTATACCACACTGCTGGGAGCTGTATACCTGTGCTGGGGTCCACCCTCGGCTTATACACGAGTCAATAGGTTTTCCCAGGTTTTGGGGGCAAAAGTAGGGGGGTCGGCTTATACACTGGTCGGCTTATGCACGAGTATATACGGTACTTACTAAATAGCACGCACAGTACTGCACAACTGACATGCAGCCAGCACCACTATCTTGTGTGGTGATTGGCGAGCGAAATCTCACCTGTAACCTCAGGGCAATTTTTTTGTGCCATTGCAGTGCTGTTTTCACACCGAATAGCATGCACGGTACTGCACAACTGAAACGCAGCCAGCACCGCTGTCTTGTGTGGTGACTGGCGAGCAAAATTTTGTCTGTAACCTCATGTCAATTTTTTCCCGTTGAAGTGCTGTTTGTAAAACGCAAAGCAGTACTTGGCTGTAGTGCTACCTTCCACAAAGCACTAACTGTTCCTTGTTCCCCAATTTCTGCATCTGAGAATCTGCAACTATGTCACAAAAATCCCAAATTCCTAAACAGGCTGTTGTAAAGGGACAGGGACATAGACATGGATGCGGGCATGGGGTTGTCAGTGGTGCCCGACAAGGCACAGAGTCTGGGAGACAGAAGACGGTTGATGAATCTATGTTCCTGGTGAAATTTTCTGGTCTGGAATGTAAATGTGTCTGGAAGCCAGAAAAGCAAGAGCAGCACCCAATATTCCACAACCACACAGTCTCCTGTCCATACAGAGAACGCTGGGTCATCTAATCTTCAACCTGTTCCTACTTCATCACCCCATCAGGAGTCACAGGAAACATTTGACCCCAAGCTTGGCCACTCCGAGGATCTGTTTGGTACAAATGATCCTTCAGTTGCCTTTGGCCTCTCACCGTGTGACATTGAGGAGGAACATGGCCAAATATTTGAAAACCCATGGCCAGAAGAAAGCCACTTTCAGCCACGTGATATACCGGCTGAAGAGGTGGAGGCTGATGATGATGACACAAAGTTCCCATCTTGCCAGCTGACAATATCAACATGGAAGGAGGATGACATGGACAACGAGGTGGTCGATGATGAGACCATAGATCCGACCTGGACCGTTGGCACTCATAGCCAGCACAGCAGCACAGAGGAAGAAGGTGGATACATAGCACCAACAAAGGCACCAAGGGCTTCTGGTTTGAGTAGAGTGCCAAGTGTGTCAACTTGTTACCCCTCGGGGGTCTGCCGCCCGTGCCCGCGGCCTGCTGCCCTTACTCCCTCTGCTGGAGCAGCACTGCTCCTCTCACTTCCGGTACCACTGCTTCAGCACATGAAACTGTCTCCAATTCAGTTTCTGCTGGAGAGATTGCAGGGAGCTTGCTCCTCCCCTCAACCAATCACCAGGTCTCTGGGTCCCTCCAATCAGGCCTGCCCTGTTCTGATTTAAACCTCCTGTGTTCAATCAGTCGGGGCCAGGGCAACTTCAACCTTCTCCTTAGTGAAGCTGCCACTACTGGTCTGTCAGGTCGCTCCCCGTTTGGTCTGTTACCTGACCGCTCTGTGTTACCTCCTCCAGATCTCGTTCCTGCCGGTTCCTGGCTGATCACCGTGTTCCTGGATGGTCTCCTGATTCCTTCCAAGCTGATCGCTGGTTCTCGCCCGGCTCCGGATCCCCCGTGGTCCTGGATCTCCCTGTGTTCCTGGATCTCTCCGTGTTCCTGGATCTCTCCGTGTTCCTGGATCTCTCCGTGTTCCTGGATCTCTCCGTGTTCCTGGATCTCTCCGTGTTCCTGGATCTCTCCGTGTTCCTGGATCTCTCCGTGTTCCTGGATCTCTCCGTGTTCCTGGTTCCCCGTGTTCCTGGTGCTCTGTGTTCAACGGTTCTCGTTTCATATTGTATTCCCGGGTGCTGTTTCATTACCACGTCGCCTGGGGTCGGTTGAACACTTGTGTCCGTAGCATTGGTCCCTTCGAGGCTGATCCCGGCGGTATCCCTGTATAGGGGTCAAGCGCTCCGGGGTCTCCCTCGCTGGGCTCCCAGTGTTGCGACCTTGTGGCCCTCTCCAGGGGCGTGTGGTTCTGTTATAGTTCTGTTTAATAAACCTGTTGACTTTACGGTACGTGTCTGCCTCTCTATCACCCGGTATCGGCATCCGCTTTACGCGGTCCAGTGGGTCCACGTGTGTGTCCGTCAGTAGGACGTGACAGATTTTGCCCTGGCCATGGACCCCGCTGATACCAGGTTTGACGTCAAGAGAGAGCTGACCGCACTCCGCCAGAGTTACGACCGGATTTTGGGGATTATCCAGTCATTAGAGTCCCGAGCGTCCTCTTCTTCCTGCACCCCCAGCAGCCGGAGAAGGACTCCCCGCCTGGCACCCACATTCTTGGGGGTGCCCTCTACTGTTGATTCTGCTCTCTCCTTCCAGGTGCTGGGCCTCCGCCAGGAGAGGGACCGGAAGCGTGGGTTACAGACTCGGATGGCTTCCCCTATGGCCTCTCTGGATGATCGGCTTGCCAGCCTCGAGCCTGCTGGCGTCCCTGCTGACGTCCTGCCTGCCGGTGTCCCTGATGACGTCTTGCCTGCCGGTGTCCCTGATGACGCCCAGCCTGTCGATGTCCCATCGTGTCTTGTTCCTGGACGGGCTCCTCCTCCGTGTTCCTGGGGAGTCTCCAGCCTTGATCCGGTGGGTGCCCCTGATGACGTCTTGCCTGTTGGTGCCCCTGATGACGTCTTGCCTGTCGCTGTCCCTGATGACGTCTTGCCTGTCGCTGTCCCTGATGACGTCTTGCCTGTCGCTGTCCCTGATGACGTCTTGCCTGTCGCTGTCCCTGATGACGTCTTGCCTGTCGCTGTCCCTGATGACGTCTTGCCTGTCGCTGTCCCTGATGACGTCTTGCCTGTCGCTGTCCCTGATGACGTCTTGCCTGTCGCTGTCCCTGATGACGTCTTGCCTGTCGCTGTCCCTGATGACGTCTTGCCTGTCGCTGTCCCTGATGACGTCTTGCCTGTCGCTGTCCCTGATGACGTCTTGCCTGTCGCTGTCCCTGATGACGTCTTGCCTGTCGCTGTCCCTGATGACGTCTGGCCTGTCGGTGTCCCTGATGACGTCCTGTTCCTCCTGTGCTCGTCACATGACGCCCGAGTAACCGCCCTCGGGTCCTTTCTGTCCTTGGGACCAGGGTGGGGGACGCCGATGCCCCGAGCCCCCTGCGCGGGTTCCGGGCCGGTCTCCGTCCGGGAGGGGGGCGTAGAGGGGGGGGTACTGTTACCCCTCGGGGGTCTGCCGCCCGTGCCCGCGGCCTGCTGCCCTTACTCCCTCTGCTGGAGCAGCACTGCTCCTCTCACTTCCGGTACCACTGCTTCAGCACATGAAACTGTCTCCAATTCAGTTTCTGCTGGAGAGATTGCAGGGAGCTTGCTCCTCCCCTCAACCAATCACCAGGTCTCTGGGTCCCTCCAATCAGGCCTGCCCTGTTCTGATTTAAACCTCCTGTGTTCAATCAGTCGGGGCCAGGGCAACTTCAACCTTCTCCTTAGTGAAGCTGCCACTACTGGTCTGTCAGGTCGCTCCCCGTTTGGTCTGTTACCTGACCGCTCTGTGTTACCTCCTCCAGATCTCGTTCCTGCCGGTTCCTGGCTGATCACCGTGTTCCTGGATGGTCTCCTGATTCCTTCCAAGCTGATCGCTGGTTCTCGCCCGGCTCCGGATCCCCCGTGGTCCTGGATCTCCCTGTGTTCCTGGATCTCTCCGTGTTCCTGGATCTCTCCGTGTTCCTGGATCTCTCCGTGTTCCTGGATCTCTCCGTGTTCCTGGATCTCTCCGTGTTCCTGGATCTCTCCGTGTTCCTGGATCTCTCCGTGTTCCTGGATCTCTCCGTGTTCCTGGTTCCCCGTGTTCCTGGTGCTCTGTGTTCAACGGTTCTCGTTTCATATTGTATTCCCGGGTGCTGTTTCATTACCACGTCGCCTGGGGTCGGTTGAACACTTGTGTCCGTAGCATTGGTCCCTTCGAGGCTGATCCCGGCGGTATCCCTGTATAGGGGTCAAGCGCTCCGGGGTCTCCCTCGCTGGGCTCCCAGTGTTGCGACCTTGTGGCCCTCTCCAGGGGCGTGTGGTTCTGTTATAGTTCTGTTTAATAAACCTGTTGACTTTACGGTACGTGTCTGCCTCTCTATCACCCGGTATCGGCATCCGCTTTACGCGGTCCAGTGGGTCCACGTGTGTGTCCGTCAGTAGGACGTGACACAACTGTTGCCAAGAGCAATCCCTCTGTGCCCCATGTCAAGGCAAGGGTGCAATCAGCCACAGTCTGGAATTTTTTTTTTCGGATAGTCCTTCTGAATCAAATGTTGTCATCTGTAGCATCTGCCATATGATGCTGAGCAGAGGCCAGGGCAAAGGCAACCAGAGCACCACCAGCATGCGGAAACACATGGCAGCCAAGCACCCTAGACGGTGCCAAATCGGTGTCTGCGGGTCAAACCGCTGCCATGTCACTTGTGATCTGTCCTTCCCAATCTTCTGGGCAGGAAGTAGGTGCTCATACCGCTTGCTCACAAGCTGCGGTTGCAGACACAGGACATAACAAGTCCATCCAACTGTTTGTCCCAGCCAAGCATCCAGTTGTCTGTGCCCCGAGATCTATGAAAGGAAGCCTAAATACCAAGCCATGCACCCACAAGCACAAATACTGAATGCGTACATTGTCAAGTTGCTAGCTGTGGAGATGTTGCCGTTTAGGCTTGTGGGGACACAGTCTTTCCGTGATCTGTTAGCTGTGGCTTCCCCACGATACTCTGTTCCCAGCTGGCACTATTTATCCCGGTGTGCCGTCCCCGGGTTACACCAGCACGTCTTAAACAATCTAAAGCATGCTTTGACCAACGCCGTAACTGGGAAGGTCCACCTAACAACAGGCACATGGACAAGTAGTTGTGGACAGGGACGACACATCTCTGTCATAGCTCACTGGCTCAACCTGGTGGAGGGTGGGATAAAGTCTCAAACTGGACCATCACATATCTTACGCATGCCACGAATAGCGGGCCCAACCTCAATCAGGGTTTCCGCCTCATCATATATGGCCTGCCTCCCCTTTTCCTCCTTCTCCGCCTCGTCATCTTATGCTGAATTACCCTCCACATCACTCCCAATTTGGGAGCTGTGCAGCAGCACATCGGCAAAGTGGCAACACGCTCTGCTGAAGCTGATCTGCTTAGGTCAAACACCACACGCTGCAGCAGAGCTGTGGCAAGGAGTAAAACAAAAGACCAATAAGTGGCTCTCCCCACTGCAACTCCAACCCTGACTGGTTGTCTGCGATAATGGGCGTAACCTGGTGGTGGCTTTAAAGCTCGGGAAGCTGGTACACGTGCCATGCATGGGTCACGTGCTGAACCTAGTGGGGCAGAAATTTATCAAAACATAACCTGACTTACCGTACCCACTTGAGAAGGTGTGCCGTATTTGTAGGAGGAGACGATGAGTATTCTTCCTCCTTCTGTGGCCACAGAACATTTGCCTCTTTGAAGCTTGGCATAGAAGGCAAGCTTCATGTCTAATTGTCTGTGCCAAGACCCTCAAGTGATCCACATTTTCAACAGCAACCTATACTGGTTGGCCACCTTTCTCGGCCCCCGGATACAAGGACAAATTTCCTTCTCTATTTTAGCAGTCACCAAAGGGTTTCACAATTGAATCCTTCAAGAGGGCCATTGTCGATCATTTGATGGCAACATCACCCTCATACACCGCTGCTAGCAGAGGTACCAACTCTTTGCAACAGCATGCATTAATGGGGAGAGACACGCCCATCAGGTCCAAAAGAGGTGGGGGGAAAATGTCCACAAACTGGGCCATCTTGAATAAACCGACTCATCAGCAAGGACTAGCTGGACCGGTGACAATGCCAAGTAGGGAGAAGTTGAACAACATGGTCAATGAGTATCTAAGTGACCATACCTGCTTCCTTCCTGACCCTTCTGTTCAGTTTAATTATTGGGTGTCCAAGCTGCACAGTTGGCCAGACCTCTCCTTATATGCCTTGGAGGTGCTGGCCTGCCCTGCTGCTAGTGTAATGTCAGAGCGTGTTTTTAGTGCCACTGGGACAATCATTACAGATACACGCACACGGCTGACTACAGAGAATGCACAGGCAGACTCTGATTTAATTTAATAAGGACTAGATTTTTCCAAAGTATTTAAGCCCTCCGGTGACAGCATCCCTACCTAAAGTCACCCAAAACGTTCTTTCATGCTACTGGTGATCACATCCATCCCTTCCTATACAAACCCCTTTCCTTCTTACATGTGTATCCTACTCCTACTTCTGCCACATGTACCTCATCGTCAATAAGCTAAAAACAATGTTGCATTCATTAATATTTCCCATTAGAGGCACTTCTAATGAGACCCTCCTTCCTTCATCAACCATGATACAGTCCCTTGGGCTAATTTTTGGAGACACTATGCCTATGCCAGCACATTGGCCACTGGAAATACTGTGCCAGTAGACCTGGCATCATAATTGTTTGGCCCTTGAGGCCTGCTTCGTTCATCAACCATGATACAGCCCCTTGGACTAATTTTTGGAGTCACTATGCCTATGCCTGCACATTGGGCACTGGAACTACTGTGCTAGTTGTCCTAGCTTCATAATTGTTTGGCTTTTGAGGCTTGCTTCCTTCATCAACCATGATACAGCCCCTTGGGTTACTTTTTGGAGACACTATGCCTATGCCTGCACATTGGGCACTGGAACTACTGTGCTAGTAGTCCTAGCTTCATAATTGTTGGGCCCTTGAGGCCTGCTTCCTTCATCAACCATGATACAGCCTCTTGGGCTAATTATTGGAGACACTATGCCTGTACATTGGCAGTGGCAGCGGAACAGCAAGGACCAACCTTTATAATTGTGAAGCCCTTGTGATGATGATGGGTGGCTTCTTCCTGCGTTAACCATCACAAAGCCCCTAGGGACGCTCGCTCTCCTTATGCCACTTACACACTGAGCTGTCATAAGATCTCCTCTATTATCACTTGCTTTTACGCCACTTTTGATAGATCACTGTGTAAGTGGAGTACGAGTCCTGGTCTGCCGGTAAAAAACAACAGGACTTCAAACAGTGCTTGTACATTCTAGTGAACCAGTGGTGTAAAACCACTCGTGCAGCCCCTGACCAGGTGCCCCCATGTTATATACATTTATTTACACCACACTTTTTTTTAACATTTACACATTATGACTGCGCACATACGCTGTGTTTTATACGCATGCTTTTTTTTCTGCACGGTCCAGTAGGACAGTGAAGAAAGACATTTTGATTAATTTTTTTTTTAAAAAGGGTCCCTGATGTCATTTCCTGTCTTCTCTATTCAATGGGATGGAGATACAAGGGAGCCCTAATTTTTTTTTTTATAAATTGACGTGTGTTTCGCCATATTTTTGTATGCTAGCCAGGTACAGCAGGCAAATACGGGCTTCCCCCAACCCCAGCTGCCTAGTAGTACCCGGCTGGAAATCAAAAATATAGGGAAGCCCTTCATTTAATTATTTCATGAATTTCATGAAATCAAAAAAAAAAAAATTACATGGGCTTTGCCCTATTTTTGTGTCCAGCCAGATATAACTAGGCAGCTGGGGGCTGTAATCTGCAACGCAGGTGGCACAAGCTTTATGGGCCCCCTCTGCTACGAATTGCAGTCTACAGCCGCCCCAGAAAATGGCGCATTCATAGAAGCACCATCTTCTGGGGCTGTATCCAACTTTTCCAGGGCCCTGGTGCTGGATGGCTCACAGGGTAATAATGGGGTTAGGGCCAGCTTTGTGTTATCAGCTGTCCCTAAGCTCGAAATTTATGATGTCACACCAATATTAGACATAACCACCATGAATTTCTAGTAAAGAGTTAAAAAAATCACAACACAGAGAAAAATTTTTATTACAAATAAAACAAAACATAATTAGTGACTCTATCTTTATTGACGAAAAAAACCTTCGACATAGTCCAAACAAGATCTTCTTCAGCTCTGCTACATCTCTACAGCACATACACATCTGCTGGTAGAGATGTAACTCAGCACCTGGCCAAGGGAAAGTTCATCGAGTTCACGCTGCCTCAATTGTGAACTCAAATAAACTTTCTCACGGCACTGCAATCACTGCCAGAAGTGAGGTGAGAGCAGCGCTCACTTTCGGCAGTGTTGGCGGTGACGTCAGAATCAGGGTCCCACCGGCTATTTCAAATGAACAGCTGATGCATCAGCTGTTTGTTTGAAATGGTCAGCGGGCTTTTTGAAAATTGAAAAAAATTTCCAAATAGCTTGCTATTTGAAAGGACTTTTTACTGACAACTGATGTTGATCGCTTGAAATAGCTGGCGGTCTTTCTGAAACAGCCGGCGGCTCGCTTCCAGCAGAGGAGTGGGCATGGAGTCAGGGGCAGAGGGAGACCCCGGCAGCAGGGAGGGAAGCACCGGGCGGGGGGCATGCATCAGCTGAGTGATTGTTTAAAAGCGGCGGCTTTTTACTTCTGGCTTTTAAATAATCATGCACCCATTTCAGCCTTTTCTTGAGACCCCCAAGTATCACTATATGCCTAGATAATGCTCACTATATGCCTAGGTAAAATCCTGGAGGGGTCTTGTTTTAAAAATGGGGTAAGTTGTGGTGGGTTTCTGCTGTTTAGGTACCTTAGGGGTCCTGCAAATGCCACATGGTGCCTACCATCTATTTCAGCCAAATTTTATTTCTGAAATTCAAACAGTGCTCTTTCCCCTCTGAGCCCTCCCATTTGTTCAAGCAGGGGTTTCGACCACATGTTGGGTATCAACATGTTCAGAAGAAACTGGGTAACAAATTTTGGCATCCAATTTCCCCTGCTATTTTGGCACCCCACTGGCCGGGACCCACAGAGGGGTACTGCACCCATAGAAGAGTGTGTGTTATGACTGTGGCTGAGAAATTGGGATGCTACATAAGGGACACTCAGTACACACATCCACACACACACCCTAGGTAGGGGACCGTGGGTGGACCCACTGTAGGGAGGACTCAGTCCCATGGGAGGAGTGACAGGGTAGAAAACTGTGTGGGAAGAGTGTTAGTCAGTGAGAGGAAGAAAGGAGTGAGCGCAGGAAGGGAACGGTCAGGAACAATAGGCATCCACCAAGGGACCCAAGTGTGGCATCCTAACTTCCAGCGATACCCAGCCAGGCAGACCCGTAAAGACTGTGTGTAAAGAACTACCAGTAAACCCGTTGCAGGTTATAAACTGTCTGGTGTATTTCCTTCACCAGCACCTGAGGAATTGCCGAACTGTTTCACAACTTTATCCACTGCTGCCCTGGAGATCCTGCTCCCCCTACGGGGAGCAAAACCACCTTGCTGCTTCACCATCACCCCGGAGGTCTGTCCCGCAGTGCCGATAACCATACCGGAGCCGTAGTTGGCGTCATGCAACACTATTTCTATTAACTTGTTCCCCTTTTCAGCGACCACCAGGGCCACGGAACCGGCAACAGGCCCGTGACATCCCCAGCAGAACAACGCCCAGAACCGGGTACCCCACGGCCCTGGGGCTGGTCACTATCCCTTGTAATAGTGAATAAATTAAGGCTAAAGCAACATTTTTAAGTAAAATATAAATGCATTCCTTTTTTCATTCCACTTTAGATTCATTCCTGTGAAGCAGTTGAATGGTTAATAAACTTCTTGGATATGCGGCCTGAGGGGTGCAGTCTTTAGAATGTCTCTTATGAGTATTTTCTGCCACATACGCTCCTCAAAGTGACCTCAAGTGTGATGTGATCCCTAAAAAAATGGTTTGGTAAATTTTGATGTAAAAATGAGAAATTGCTGATGAACTTTGAACCCTTCTAACTTCCTAACAAATGAGCTGTAGTAACGTAGACATGTGGGAAATTTATTTAGTAACTGTTTTGTGTGATATAACTCAGGTTTAACTAAATAAAATTCAAAAGTTGAAAATTGCAAAATTTAAAAAAAATGTTGCTAAAATTCTGTTTTTCTTCACAAATAAATGCAAAAAAAAAATTCTACATTTACCACTATCATGAGTCTATGATGTCACGAAAAAACAATCTCGGAATCACTGGGATCCGATGAAGGTTGAAGAGTTATATCCTCATAATGTAACATTGGTCAGAATTGTAAAATTTGGTTTGGTCATAAGGGTCATCACTACCCTCCATCACTAAGGGGTTAAAATGCCTCTGACTACAAGGTGAGGTTCCTTTAGCGTTTAAACTCTAGACCTACAAATATGCTGTTCTGTGAGGTGACCTATTGATCCTCAGTAAATCTAAGCAACTCTTTTAGTTGGCATGTGCCAGTGTCAGAAATGTACTTATAGTCATTGATTGGATTATATTTATATTGCAATTTATGTTATTTTCATCACAATTTCTGTAATAATTTGTTATGAATTCATCAGAGTGTACTCAGGCATGCTCCATGTATAATTACCATTGAGAAAAAAAGAGCATGGACCACCAAGATAACTCTCATTTCTAGTCTATGTTTGCATTGTCTGTACAGTATTGATAAGTATTCTTCTATATATTAGATACAGTTAAGTCCATATATATTTGGACACAGACAGAATGGTCAGTGTGGGAAGCAGAAAACAGTTGGGGCAGTTAATATTGGGGCAGTTCATACATAAGAAGTGTGAAAGCTTTATTGTCCTATAATTGGGGGTCTGGTCCTGGATTTGAAGATTCTTTACATTATGTAAAAAGACATAAATCCATGTGACAAATTCATTACTGCTCTGAATGTGTCATCATCATCAATTTGTATTCCCTGACTCTCCTGTCTCTTAGAATTAGATTAGAAATGACCTTTCCCATAGAGAGAGAAGAGTCTGGGAATTTTTTTTATACAATGTTAAAAGGATTAAAAGTTTATCACCAAATTCTTTATTTTCCAACAAAATTTATAAAACCATTTTTTTAGGGACCTCATCACAATTGAAATCACTTTGAGGGGCCTATATAACAGATAATAACCAAAAGTGACACAATTCTAAAAACTGCACCCCTCAAGCTACTTCACGCCCTTCAGATGCTTCACAGGAACTAAAGCAACATGGAAGGAAAAAATGAACATTTTAGTTCTTTCCTACAAAAATGTTACATTAGCCGCAAATTTTGCATTGCTGTATTCTGAGATCTCTAGCTATTTCATTTCTCTGTTTGCAGAGCTGTGTGGTGGCGTGTTTCTTTGCGGGACAGATGATGTTTTCCAGCAATACCATTAATATTTACACACAACTTTTTAATTGTGTTTCATTCAATTTTTTATGGTATTAAGAAAAATTCTAGTTTTTTCTGCTGCATTTTTAATATTTTTTTACACTGTTTTACTTAAGAGGTTAAATAGTGAGACATTTTTATAGGGGGTGTCAAGGGGTGTCACCCCTTGAAAAAGTGATCAACGTGAAAGGTAATTTTGACATGTACTGTTATTGTGTTTTTAATGATTAATACAGGTGTAAATTATTTTTGAACATAACTCTTAGTGGTGGCCACTGATTAATTTATTAGACCTTAGGCTAACAAGTATAAAACTGACCTTCCTTTCAATCGCAAATTTAAATAGGTGCTTACAGGGGATTTTCCATGAACATACTTCATTTCAATTAATAGATCTTGGAGTAATAATATTTTCCAAAATTGGATGTGTCTAAAAAAATGTTCCTATGGTGAGATAATCTTATATATGTGTCCCTGCTATGTACTGTGTAATGGATGTGTCTGACTGTACAGGGACATGGTTGATCATACCATATCTCCGGTGCTGAGATAATCTTATATATGTGTCCCTGCTATGTACTGTGTAATGGATGTGTCTGATCATACAGGGACATGGTCTGATCATACAACAGCTTCTGTGTTGAGATAATCTTATATATGTGTCCCTGCTATGTACTGTGTAATGGATGTGTCTGACCATACAGGGACATGGTCTGATCATACAACAGCTTCTGTGTTGAGATAATCTTATATATGTGTCCCTGCTATGTACTGTGTAATGGATGTGTCTGACCATACAGGGACATGGTCTGATCATACAACAGCTTCTGTGTTGAGATAATCTTATATATGTGTCCCTGCTATGTACTGTGTAATGGATGTGTCTGACCGTACAGGACCTGGTTTGTTCATACCACATCTTTTGTGCTTTGATAATCTTTTATATATGTGTGCCTTTATGTACTGTGTAATGGCCGTGTCTGACTATACAGGTATATGGTGTGATCATACCACATCTCCTGTGCTGAGATAATCTTATATATGTGTCCCTGCTATGTACTGTGTAATGGATGTGTCTGACTGTACGGGGACATGGTCTGATCATACCACATCTCCTGTGCTGAGAAATCTTTTATATGTGTCCCTGCTATGTACTGTGTAATGTATGTGCCTGACCGTACAGGGACATGGTGTGATCATACCACATCTCCTGTGCTGAGATAATCTTATATATGTGTCCCTGCTATGTACTGTGTAATGGATGTGTCTGACCGTACAGGGACATGGTCTGATCATACCACATCTCCTGTGCTGAGATAATCTTTTATATGTGTCCCTGCTATGTACCGTGTAATGGATGTGTCTGACTATACAGGGACATGGTCTGATCATACCACATCTCCGGTGCTGAGATAATCATATATATGTGTCCCTGCTATGTACTGTGTAATGGATGTGTCTGACCATACAGGGACATGGTCTGATTATACCACATCTTCTGTAGTGAGATAATCTTACATATGTTCTCCTGCTATGCACTGTGTAATGGATGTGTCTGACCAAACAGGGACATGGTCTGATCATACCACATCTCCTGGGCCGGGGAGGAAGCAAACGAGTATACAGACATTACAACTGGGGATCACAAATAATTCATTTATTTTTAGGTAAAACATTTTTTAAAAAACAGATTTTTAAATGCTTTACCTCTCAAAAAGAACCAGCTATGATCCCATGCTGTAATGTCTGTAATTAATGATAGACAGTGGCTGTATGGTATATTGTTATTTTTCAGTAAGGTGTAATTATGCTGTCATTTACCATAGAGTGACCAAAAATGTAAACAGATATCAAAGAAGATTCAGAATTGCATATGGAGGTCTCTCTACATGTGGAGTTCATTTAATATAGATATATATTGAGCTTTTTTTTATATTTTTTCACAATTTTCAAAGGACAAATATGTCAGCAATATGCTTTTTAAGTAAAGTGAAGCAGATTAAAATAACGGGAAGTGAGCAGTACTACCCAATGGTTTAACAAACAACTTACGGTATGTAAGGAGATAAGGAGATATATATCCTGTTCAATGTTAGCAACAGTTTAATTGTATATATATATATATACATACATACAATTAAAATACACTTCCGATTTAATTTTTGTTGATACTGAACAGATAACTCTTTTGCTACAGTTCAGTGTATAATAACAATTGCACTCTAGTTGAAAATCAGACACAGATAACCATTGGGGCAATCTCTTTGCTAATTGAAATTTTCCAAACAAGCAACATTCACATCTAGACAAAAGTGTGGTGAGTATTAGTTACAGTTGGAAAAAGAAAAATATAATAATTAAGAATAGCAACGCATTTTACAATCTAATTTTTTATTTAACAAAATCTGATGGTAAAGTAAATAAGAACGATAAGTAAAAATGGATGATTTTTTTTTATAGTACCAGGATCATATATTTACAACCTCTATGACAGATTATATACAGACATTTGTTTTGCTGGATTTTAACCATAAAGTTACTGATTAAGTCCAGAGGAGCACACTACATTATCTTACATTCAATGCATTTCTGGAGATTGCAATTCCAGCTTGATCGTTAAAATAGTACAGTCATGGTACAAAAGATCTTCATGTAGTCACAGCCTTAAGGTCCACAAAAGGAACAAGAAAGGCAACCAAACCCTATTCCATGGGTCTCCCTGGAAAAGTCACGTATAAACAATTCTAATATGAAGCTTGTAGTTCTGGCCTATCTTTTAGATTCTAGCAAAACCATACCAAACGTGCAAACATTCAAAGCAGCCATCAAAGTTTGGAGAGAGTTGCTTACAAATATAAGTCAAAATCCAAAGAACTGCAGCTCTGTTCTCTCCCACTTCAAATTTTTGAAACCTTGATTTTCTAACCTTAAATTAAGAAAATGGCTGGAAATTGGCATCTCAACAACTCAAGATATAATGCTAGCTAACAAGCTGATCCCCTTCCAATCCCTCCAAGACAAATATACCTTACCCGACACAGAGAAATCAACGTGGTCAAAAATACAATTATTCCTGACTTCAAAAAATATTATTTTTTCACTTCCCCAATTTTTGAATGATCTCCTATTTAACCCTCTCGACAGCTCCAAGTGGGCAACCAACCGTCTGTACGGGTTCTTCAATGATGACATGGAATTAACGAAATCTAAACACATATTAACCTGGGAAAAAGAACTTCAAATTCAGATAGATACAACCCAACTAATCTAATACCCTTTGTGCTACCCTCCACGAATCCCATTATAAGATTTTGTCTAGATGGTATTGGACACCGGAGAAAATACACCAAATCTCACCCTCAATCTTACCCGACTGCTGGAGAGGATGTGGGAAGGTAGGCTCTCTCTCACATATTTTTTGGGGGTGTCCCAAACTAAGTAAACTTTGGGCTGAGATAAAAAACCTTATCAAGAATCTCACTAATCTTCGAATTTCCCTTAATCCACAACTAGCTCTCCTGATGCTTGGTATTGAAGCTTTTCCCAACAATGTTTGACATATAATTTGTCAAATTCTGATTACAACAAAGTTGCTGATAGCATCACGCTGGAAACGGCCTGAGGTCCCAACTATAACCGATATAATAAACAGAGTCTCTACCCATAATGTATACGAGTATAATATAGCTCTTAGACAGAAGAATTTGAACAAATACAAACTTAAATGGGAAGTTTGGTCGAACAAATTTATGCCAAACCTACCGTAATTATTTGATACTCCGCTGACGGTATGATATCGCGTTCTTATTTTATGTATAATAATGAAGTTTTGTATCTTTCTAAATAATATGTTATGACGAATGCACTAGTAGACTTAGAGACATGATGTTGTCTAAAGGCACTAGAGCAGGAAAAGAACAGTAACATTTTTCCTTCTGTAAATTTTTGTACAACTAGGATGTTGGTTTCTTTTTTGTTGTTTGTCTACCCTCCCCTCCCCCCCATATTTATGTTTCCCCTCTTGTATAAAAACGTTAATAAAAATACTTTGAACAAGAAAGGCAACCAAACAAGCATCCAAGAAAGTAATTATAAAATCCGTGTATCAAGTCAAGGGCCAACAGTGCACATGTATGTATGTATGTATGTGTGTCTGTCTATCTATCTATCTATCTATCTATCTATCTATCTATCTATCTATATGTCTATATCTATATCTATATCTATCTACATGAATATTTTTTAGTTATCTATTTATGTTCTGTTAAATCAGAGACTACTTCTAAGGCTGGTTTCACACTGCAGTTTTTCACTGATCAGTGTCCATCCAGTTTGGGTACCAAAACCAGGAGAGGAACCAGGAGAGGAACTTGCAGAAAAAAACTATAATTGAACGATTGACACCTGTTCTGAGTTTTGGAGACGGTCCTGGTGTTGGCACACAAACCTGATGAACCTGATCAGTGTGAAATCAGCCTAATCCAGCATACCGAGAGTTAATTGGGTGTGGAGTCAAGAGGAGCATTTTGGAACAGATAATTGGTATTTTGCTTTACAGTGATGTTAAGATTCAATAATTATGGTTAATTTATGCTGCTACAGTGGAAAGGGCACAAGAATAAATGTTTACAATATTTTCAGAAATTATGCTGATTTCATGAATGCATTGTCCATTCTTCTGGTACTTTACATAGAACAGAACAACACATTCTTAGGACAAGAGTCAACATGAGCTGCCAGCAGTTTTTGGAAAAAAAAATTCTCTAGGGGACATAGAACAATTTCTTCGCATCTCAAAGTTTTGTTCAAGACAAGCTTGCCAAATGATTGAGTACAGACTTGCTTGTAAGAAATACCTTAGAATAATTGTTGTGGTGTTTCTCATTCTCTAAACAAATGCATTGTTGGTTTATTACCTAAATCTAGATCTTATATGTATGTATGATAATCTGAATACGAAATATGCCGGTGTAATATAAAAACATGCATGCATACTCCAGTAAGTTTTGTTTACACTTTTTAAGTACTGAAAGATAAACATCTATCTATCTATCTATCTATCTATCTATCTATCTATCTATCTATCTATCTATTCTTCTATCTCATCAATCTGTTTATGTACAGCATCCATTTATCACATCTATCAATCTGTCACATATCTATTTATCTATCTATCTATAAATGTATCTATCATCTATCAATCTATTTATAATCCATCTATAGGGGCCGTCACACACTACGATTTTGTGAACGGTCTCACCTACGATGTCAGTGGTGCGGCTCGTGGCCAACATGTTAGTTCGGTGTCACATGTGTAGATAACGTTCAGGACGCAGCAGCGATATTATGTGCAGGTATCGCTCACACAACCAGCGATTGATGCTCGTCAATGTTGTGAATAGGAGAAATCGGTCAAGAGATCGTTATCGTGGGGTCACACAGCACGATGCAGCAGATTGGATGATCCACATCGTGTGATATGGCGTCCGGTTCCCTTATCTGTGATTAACGATCTGACCACTTATCGCTAGTCGGATCAACCTGTCACACGCAACGATGTCGTTAGAGTGACTGAACACCTGTGACGTTTCAACAACATTATTAAATATATCGTAGCGTGTGACGGCCCCTTATCTCTCACATATCTATCTATCTATCTATCTATACAGTTCAAAAGAGGGTCACACCACTTCCTTTTTTAGCAAGGGATGTTTATTCCAGCTCAGGCATAATGGCGACGTTTCGAGCTATGCTAGCTCTTTATCCAGCCTGGAGAGGCTGGATAAAGAGCTAGCATAGCTCGAAACGTCGCCATTATGCCTGAGCTGGAATAACCATCCCTTGCTAAAGAAGGAAGTGCTGTGACCCTCTTTTGAACTGTATGTATATTTGAGGCTGGAAGGAGCCTCAGGGACGCTCTGCACTCTGCTGAAAGACCAGCCATACACGCTGCTTCAGTTTTTCACTATATCTATCTATCTATCTATCTATCTATCTATTTATCTATCATCTGTCTATCCCCCATCTATCACATGTCTATCTATATATCGCAATACAAAATATGCCGGTGTAATAAAAAAACATGCATGCACACTCTAGTAAGATTTATTTACACATTTTAAGTACTGAAAGATAAACATCTATTGATCTATCCATCCATAAATCTCTGTACTGTTTTAAAAAAAGCTAGTGAGTAGCAGAAAAGTGGTCTCTGTGTGTATAGAGCTAATAAAGCCACTTTTTTTGCTTAAAAAGTAATGGTAGTGACGCTATCTAACCTTTTTTTCTATATTCATTGATACTTTGGATTGTGGTATTAAGGAAGACACTGCACCCTAAGGTAACTGGAGCTATTTTCCATCTCTTGTCCAATATAAATCTATCAATCGAATATTTAACAATCTATCTATCTATTTATCTATATATATGTCTATATCTATATCTATCTATGTATCTATTTCTATCTATCTATCTATGTATCTATTTCTATCTATCTATCTATCTATCTATCTATCTATCTGTCTTCATCTGTCTCTTCTTATCTGTTTCTAATTATATATATCTCTATCTACCACATGTCTATCTATCTATCTATCTATCTATCTATCTATCTATCTATCTATCTATCTATCTATCTATCTATATCTTCATTTGTCTCTACTTATCTATCTATTTATCTATATATATGTCTATATCTATCTATCTATCTATCTATCTATCTATCTATCTATCTATTTCTATCTATCTATCTATGTATCTATTTCTATCTATCTATCTATGTATCTATCTATCTATCTGTCTTCATCTGTCTCTTCTTATCTGTTTCTAATTATATATATCTCTATCTACCACATGTCTATCTATCTATCTATCTATCTATCTATCTATCTATCTCTTCATTTGTCTCTACTTATCTATCTATCTATCTATCTATCTATCTATCTATCTATCTATCTATCTCTGTCTTCATCTGTCTCTTCTTATCTATATCTAATTATATATATCTCTATCTACCACATGTCTATCTATCTATCTATCTATCTATCTATCTATCTATCTATCTATCTCTTCATTTGTCTCTACTTATCTATCTATCTATCTATCTATCTATCTATCTATCTATCTATCTATCCATCTATCTATCTATCTATCTATCTATCTATCTATCTATCTATCTATCTTTGTCTCTACTTATCTGTTTCTATCTATTTATATATCTCTCTATCTACCACATGTCTGTCTGTCTATCTATCTGTCTGTCCATTATATAGCTATTCTGCTGTCTTGCATCTATTTAATTTTAAAAACTAAACAACACACTTCTTTCTCCAAACCTGTCTATTTCATGTCAATTTATGTTTCTAGTAAATTGCATGAACTCTACAATAATTCATTTACTTATGATTTCTTTTGCTTAATTTTACTTTTTCCCCTAAATGTAAAATAAATGCAACACAATACAGATTGAAATATCTAATATAATAAAATTCTTTGATTCCATAATCTATGCGCTATGCAAAAACAATAAGAAACTACAGTATTTCCTCACAACCTATGAAGAACTAGCTTACAAGATACAATTATATATTCTATCATTCACAATATAGTCTAATATGTTTACCATGGTTTTACAAGGGTAAACAAATGATACCCACTATATGTGAACTCGTATATAAGAGATTTGCTATGAAAATTACCTTAAGAATCTGGAAGTCAGATAATGTTGTTCATCTGGGGAGAACTGACGATGTGACATGCTTTTCATGCCATGCTGGGGTTGATTCTCATGATCCAGTTGTGAATGGAGCAATTTATTTAGCAAAGCAGGAGCAGGCAGCAGTTGTGGCACGTACCACTCATCCTGTTAACCATGAAATATGTATTGTCATCTTGACATGTTCACCATTTCTCTTCCTCCATCACCTCCATGCCAATCCACTCACTGCTTTTCTTTTGCAAATTTAGTTGAAAAATAGTTACCTAGGAAATTTAGGAAGTCACTGGTAATCATTCTGCTATAAGAAGACTGATTGAAGCTTTAAACACAGGGTATTCTGTAGATGAAGCGAGTCCCAGCTACTGTTTGTCTTGGGCAATTAGTAAACCAGATGAAGCCGAGACAAAAGTAACAAAAGATAATCTCAGGAGCATGGAATTATCAGGGATATATGTGAAGCTAAGCAATTATGTGTTAAAAATATTAAATGCTGTATAGGATTGACAAATTTATTATTAATCAGAAACATTATTATGGTCAGTGTTCATTGCGCAGGAGGCAAATTAAATTTTTTGGGGAAGAACAACTCAAATTTAATTATTGGAATTGCCTTAAACTTGTAAAAAATTTAAAGTGTGAATGTAATTTCATTGAAAACAAACACAACACTGCACTGGTTGTTAATAATGGGTCACATAGCAGCTGAGATAATGCTTTTTGTACTACATGACTTATTTTCTCAACTTTTTTGTGCACTTTTAATAACTGCATTTTATGGCTGTGCGGGCATGGCCAGCAGCTGATAGGGAGCAGTGCAATGTGACAGCAGAGAAGGGGTTAACAGATTGTGACTGAGAAGCTTGTGCGAGGAAAGAGGAGTTTGCAGTGATACCAACATTCTGACATTGTTTAGCAATTTAGCTGTAGCCTGAAGTAATCTGATACATTGTCACCTCATCAGCTGCAGTCAGGAGTGTAGGCCCCGCCCCTTTACCCTTATATGGTTACATGCCCCTGTATTCAGTGTGAGAAGAATGAATGTGGGTCTGACTGATATAATGAACATATGCCTGCTTCTGATACAGTCTAGTGAGGACACCTTGTAAGAGGTTTATCAATGGTTTTCAACCAGAATTCTCTTATAAAGTATATTTGAAAGTTTATTAAAATGACTTGCTCTACATTATTATTAAATAAAATGTTAAATGCCGATTATGCTTTAATGTTTTTCCACTAAAAAAGCACCATTCTTTTCTTGACTGTGTCTGGTATTACACCTTTTTATTATTATTATTATATTATTATTAGGTACTTATATAGCGCTATTAGGATACATGGCGCTCTACAATTTAGAGGGTAGACAAAGACAGGTGGTCAAAGATGACCACAGACGACGAAAAATCCACAATAAATCATACGGGTAGGGATCCTGTCCACGAGGGCTCACAGTCTAGAGGGGGTGGAGAGGGAAACAGTAGGAGGGGAGAGGTGAGATGGTGCAGTGGATAGGGTCTCAGTGTGTGTTGTAGGCTTGTAGGAAGAGGTGGGTCTTCAGGTTTTTCTTTAAGGTTCCCAGGGTAGGGGAGTGTCTGATATGGTGGGGGAGGGAGTTCCAGAGTCTGGCAGAAGCACGAGAGAAGTCTTGTGTGCGGTTGTGGGAGGTGGAAATGCGGGGGGTTGAGAGAAGGAGTTCCTGAGAGGAGCGCAAGTTGCGTGAGGGGAGGTAGCGGTTGACTAGGTCGGAGATGTAGGGAGGGGACAGGTTGTGTATGGCCTTGTATGTCAGGGTTAAGACCTTGCCCTCATTGTGTGAGCTTTATACTTGCAAAAACAGTGCCAATATTGACCTTTGGCTATGTCTGGACCCCCACTGTACATTTGGTGAATATCAATGGTCAATATGTCGGACAACACAAATGCAGAAGTTCAGTCATTTGACTTTAAACTCAAATTATAGCAAACAGACACAACTAAACATATTCAGTTAATGTAAATGCTATGGTCACCTACCAGGAAGTGGACTCTCTAAAAATGAATGTGCTTGAAGGTTATACTGCAATATATTTTTTTGAGTTGAGGTGTTTCAGGGCCCCTCTCTCATGAGGGGAGATGAGTACATCATGTAAGCTGGCAGTGTGATATGTAAAGCCGACATCTGGTTTGGAAAACGTATATGGCAATGGCTCCATAGTCTCTGTATTCTTTGAGATGCAAATAAAATTGAAAATATGAGCGGCGCACTTGCACTTCCGGAGTAAAGTCGACATTCAGCAGTATGATGAGGCCACCTGATCATGTTGTTGATATTACTGCTGCATCACGATGACTGTGAATGTGGCTATAGTGAGCTTAAGAAATAAGGAACTTTTGTTGTAGAGGAGATGGAGTCAGGATGAGGTAACAGTATATAGAGACAGTGTAGAGATAAAAGAAAAGTGTGAAAGGGCTCATAGTCTAGAGATAAAGCATTTTGAGATCACAAAATGAAATGAGGCATCAGTGTGGGGAAGTTGTGTGGAGGGGGCCGCATGAAAAAGGAGCATAGTATGGACAGGGGCAGAGTAGAGAGAGGACGGTTGTATAGAAATGGACAAAAATATCAGGGTTAACAGAGGTTGACAGAGATAGGGGTCAGTATAAAAAAGGGGCACAGTATGGAGAGTGGACATTGTTGGTGGAGTACAGTGTGGGGAGATAGTATTGAGAGTATTGGTAGCTTGGGGGGTACAATGGTAGTGGTATCTATAGTTTCTTAATGAAGACAATATGGCAGTTTTAGTTTATAATGGCAGATAATGTGGTAGTTATAGTTTTTAAAGGCAGAAAGTGTGGTAGGTATACTTCGTAATGGTGCAAAGTGTTGTGGTATCCATGGTAGCATGCGGTTACGGGTATGAGGGTCAGGGTGGAGATGGAATTAGCTTGAGAGGTAACAGTAGAGATGAAAGTATGAAATAGGGACAATATAATGGTTATAATTAATAAGGGAGAAATGTGTGACAGTTATTCTTTTTAAAGGTGGACAATGCATCGGTTAAGTTCATAAGGGCAAATAATGTGGCAGGTATAATTATTAAAATTATAATGATCATTCGTAAGAGAGGATGGCATGGCAGCTATAGTTCATAAGGGAGAGCTTCAAGTCTTTATAGTTATAATTCTTAAAAGAGAACAATATGGCAGTTACAGCTCGTAAGGTCAGATAGTGTGGTAGTTATAGTTTATAAGTGCAGACAGTTTGATGGCCATAGTTAATTATACCGATAGTGTTGGGGATACAGTTCATAATGGCAGAAAGTGTGGTGGAGTAACAACTGGTGTGGATATCTCAGGAAGCTAATGGCATGGGGGCACAGAGAGGGTATAAATGTAAATGTCTCTATTAACACAAATGGTACAAATGGGAGAATGCAACAAACAAAGCAGAGTTCATAAATTGTACAAATAGTTCATGCAGTGATGTAAAATGGAATAGTCTCTTAGAAAAAGTTCATTCACAGTGAGCACAAACAGAATAGTCTTTTAGTAACAGTTCACACTGGACTGGCCAATAAAAGAACAGTCTATAACAGTTCACACCCAGGAAGGCCTGGAAACGGTATGGTCTCTGGGAACAAGTCCAGAACTGGATGCAGTGTAACAAAAGCAAAGTCCCAAACAGTCATTAACACTGCAACGCAACCAAAATAAACTGACAGGAAAGCTGCAGCGGAGCTTTAAGAGCAAACTGAGCTTAAGTGAAGCGAGGCAGGCTGGCAGAAGCAGAAATACACTAACAATGTGCAGCTTGATGCAGGAGGCAAACTGGAAGTAGTGTACGAAGCACCACGGATCACAGGGATCCAAAGGATCCAAGCAAAATACTCAAGAAAGACCTGGAAGATGAAACGGAGCTTACAACTATGTTCAAAAGTTTTGGGTCACCCAGACAATTTTTTTCCATAAAAACTCATACTTTTATTTATCAAATAGTTGCAAAATGAATAGAAAATATAGTCCAGACATTGACAAGTTAGAAATAATGATTTTTATTTGAAATAATAATTTTTCTCCTTCAAACTTTGCTTTCGTCAAAGAATGCTCCCTTTCAGCAATTACATCATTGCATGACCTTTGGCAGGTACTATTTAATGAAGTTGCCAGATGAAGGTGAGGCGGATTTTTCAACTAGAGACTCTAATTGTACTTGTCTTGTTGTCAGTTGTCAGTGGGCCTCCACTTCTCTTTCTTTCTACTCTGGTTAGAGCCTGTTTGTACTCTCTCTGAAGGGAGTAGTACACGTTGTGTAGGAAACTTCAGTTTCTTGCCAATTCTCACATGGAATGCCCTCATTCCTTGCATCATTTTAGATACAAAAATTTTCGAATTTGAGAGTTCATGCAAAAAGTATCTCTCTATTCGCCAATTTCAGAGATTCATTTAGTAGTCAAATAGTAAACTCCAGTTCTCAACTACTCAAGGACAGGTCTAAATTTGCTATGCTTCTTAATCATACAAACCATATGTACCATTAACACAGTTAGGCAAGGGTTTTCTAGGGATTTCTAAGCATCCATTACTTCTTCACAGTAACAAACAAATGACTTTAGACACTGAATAGGTGTTTATGAAATTGACCTTATACACTATTAGACTCGAGTAGCTTGAAAAACAAGGTTGCCAGAAATTAGTGATTACCCACAATAAAACTTAGACTGAATCTGATGATCTTACTGTAGCTTCATGAAAAAAATGTATGCTTTTCTTCTAACTAGCAACATTTAATTACCCCAGACTTTTGAACAGTATGAATTAGGCGGAAGCCCAACATTTGCATTAATTGGGAGGGTCCATACTTTGAAAAGGAGTGGTTTGTCATTATTGGGATGTAATAGTCGCATTGTAGGAAAAGGCAACAATGATCCTGGCAGCACATGGGACACCCAGCCCATCCTTACAACACGGAGCCAATCTTTATTTGTTATCATTCCATTGAGAAATTAAACTTTGTTTATAAAGTATAAATGATTATTCTGAAAAGATTACGCACAAAATTGACATTAAATACCTTTAATATAAGTTCAGATCATTACTCTTATATATACTAATTAGCCCATGTTTCCATTCGATATTACTACCACATTAACTAGACATACACCATAAAGCCCACAATCTCTACCCCTTGTTTGATATAGATTTTACGAGTTATCGGAGTTACAGTATTAGCCGAAGGTTCTTACAGGGAGTAAAACATGGGGAGTGAACCTGGGGCAATGAGCTTGAATGCGCCTGTGGTCTGACTCCAGTAGAGTGAAAACGAGAAGGTATGCATCGCAAAGATGCTTCTTACATTGGCTTAAAGCTATGGTATGGGGTGCTTGTATAGGCCAGGTGTTGGACTAGCTCATTATCCCCAGTCATTGGCCGGCTATCTCTCCGCCTGCTTAATGAATTACCCAGTGGGGAGAACTGTTTTTTTGCTTTTCTGACATGTCTCTTCACATATATGTAACTCCAGCAAAAGGACAGAGGAAATGTATTATGAAAGAAAGAAACTGAATTGATCTTAATAAGGTTAAACTTCCTAACAGCATGGGTCGAAGGTAATCTGAAAGAGTGGTTATCATAACAGAATGGCTTTGAAGGTGCTAGAAACAGGGCGACAAAGAGTTCACTAAGAAGGCAAGGTAGCAATGTATCATAAAGAGAAAGTGTGGAGGCAATATTTTATATCTGAGCAGTGTGAAAACAATGCACCATATGAGTAACAGCATGGTCGTCATTAGTGATGAGGGGCGTGCTCAGCATTGGTTTTTACTTGATCGAGCACTAAAGTGCTTGATCGAGTAACGAGCAGTGCCGAGCATCGCGTATTACTCGACTGCTCGGGATATAGTGAAAGCAGCTTTCATTACTGATTGAAACTGCAGCAGTAAAGCCAGAGATTTCTCCAGTTAAGTACAGGGACTCCTCCTTCAGCTGAAAGAACTCCTCCGTAAGTCCTCTCTATCTCTCTTTCATTCTCAAGATCTTTTATCCATGAGTATCCATGAAGAGTGGAATCTGGGTCCCAAAATGGACACACAGCAATGGGAGGCGAAATAAATGATTAGCTCAGTGTAAACATGCTCTTAATAGGCATGTACACTTATGTCTGCTTTGACTCAGTTTTTTGTGTATTTAATTCAGCTCCTTGTATTACAGGCAGAAGGCAAAGACTGTGTATGTGGCTCCAGACAGCACATGCGGCCCCAGACAGTGCACGGAGCCCCAGACACCACATGGAGCCCCAGATCATTTTAATGTTGTTATAAGTGTTTACCTTTGAACATTTATATTGTAGTGTCCTGTCACTAGCCATGTATATGATTATCATCTGAAATCGCTCTCTGGAACCAATAATTGCCCCATTTAGAGATACCTGTATAAGATGAAGTTTCAGAGCATTATGACTTTTATTATATTACTAGATGTGGGCCCGATTCTATCACATTGGGAGGGTGGTGGCATACCAATGGGAGCGGGCTTTGTGGTCCTGGAGGCAGCAGCCTTCTCTCCCCCTGTGAGCTGTCTTTCTCCCCCATGCTCTTCCTCTGTGTGCTGTCTTCTTCCCCGTGTGCTCTCTCTCTCCCCTATGTTCTCTCCTTTGAGCTGCCTGGGGCCCCGTGCACAGTCTGGGACTCCTGTGTGCTGTCTGAGGCCCCTTTGTGCTGTCTCGGGACACTGTGTGCTGTCTGTAGCCCCTTGTGCTGACTAAGGCCCTGTGCACTGTCTGGGGACCTGCGCACTGCCTCTGCTCCCTGTATGCTGTTTGGGGCCCTTGTACACTGTCTGGGGCCCCGTGTTCTGTCTATGGCTGCAGGAGCTGTCTGGGGGCCAGTGCACTGTCTGGGCCATGTGTGTGCTGCCTGGGGCCCCATGTGATATCTGGGGCCTGTGCACAGTCTCTGCCCCTATGCATTGCCAGGGGCCCCTTGCATTGCCTGGGGCCTGTGCGTTGGCTGGGGCACTGTACACTCTCTGGGACCCATTCTTGAGTATATCCCTCAATGTTTCTCATAAGTATGAAAAATCTGATCTACAGCAGCAGGTGTATATTCTGGCCTTGAGGGGTATAATCTGGCCTAGGTCAATTTATATCCCGGGGTATAGTTTGGCTTACCGTATATACTCGTGTATAAGCCGACCCCGTGTATAAGCCGACCCCCTACTTTTGCCCCCAAAACCTGGGAAAATCTATTGACTCGCGTATAAGCCGAGGGTGGACCCCAGCACAGGTATGCAGCCCCCAGCAGTGGTATACAGGCCCCAGCAGTATGATATACAGCAGCCCCCAGTGGTATATACAGCAGCCCCCAGTGGTATATACAGCAGCCCTAGTGGTATTGCACTCCCTATATACAGCAGCCCCAGTGGTATTGCAGCCCCAGTGGTGTATACAGCAGCCCCTATATACAGCAGCCCCAGTGGTATTGCAGCCCAGTGGTATTGCAGCCCCTATATACAGCAGCCCCAGTGGTATTGCAGCCCCAGTGGTGTATACAGCAGCCCCTATATACAGCAGCCCCAGTGGTATTGCAGTCCCAGTGGTGTATACAGCAGCCCCTATATACAGCAGCCCCAGTGGTCTTGCAGCCCCAGTGGTGTATACAGCCCCTATATACAGCAGCCCAGTGGTATTGCAGCCCCAGTGGTGTATACAGCCCCTATATACAGCAGCCCAGTGGTATTGCAGCCCCAGTGGTGTATACAGCCCCTATATACAGCAGCCAGTGGTTTGACTCCAGTTTGGTGTTTTACAGCCCCTATATACAGACAGCCCAGGGTATTGCAGCCAGTATACAGCCCCTATACAGCGGCCCCAGAACAGCAGCCCAGGCTATTGCAGCCCCACACAAAGCTGGCAACGCCCCCATGTTTAAGCCCTGTGATTACTTACCATCTGTCTTCAAGCACCGCGTCTACTGTGTCGTCCTGTCCAGCCATCGTCTCTGTGCTCCGCTCCTGGCTGCTCGTTCCGCGTGCAGAAGCAATGACTCTCGCGTCGCGACGAGCGAGGAACCTATTGCAGCGTGGAAGTTTCAGCACAGTGGACTGATGCGTAGGATCGAGCAGAGGACGGCGCCGGGGTGCTGGAAGACAGGGATGGTAAGTATTCAATGGGGGGGCTCTTGACACCTGGGGGACATGTGCAGCAGATTGGGGCTGCATACACAGTATATGCACTGCTCCCCCTGGCGCTGTTGACGGGGGATGCAGTGCATATGTATGAGCGGCCCCACGTGACGGTGCTCGTCATCAGCACTCCCCGCATTCTCTCCTCCCAGCACCCGGAGAGCCCCCACCCCATCTACCCCTTGTGACTGTGATAAGCCGGAGGGGGACTTCAGCCAATTTTGGCTGAAAAACTTGGCTTATACAGGCCTTTACGGTCTATGCATGAATACGGCGTATAATCAGGCCTAGGCCACTTTAACCCTGGGTATATTATGGGCGTAAGTTAACTGGCCTGTTAAACTGGAATTACCTCTGAAGGTGAGGATGACTTATCAGGATGTACTGCAACTCCCACAAAATATGGATAAACTCCAGGCAGGAACAGCAAAAAGGAATCAGCACAAACTGCACTATGTCCTTACAGCACAGGGACTTAAACTCTATAAGCGACATCTGCTGGTGAGAAGAGAGAACTATTTAAAGGCCAGGTGGCTTGGTCATCTAACACACCCACAACATGCCACTTGCAGAGCTGCTTCAGAAAAACACAGCAACAACAAAGCAGTTTCTTACATTAACTCTGAATGTGCCAAAGGAAATGTACTTCCATTTAACTACAGCAGAGCATTTCACATGGACTGCACAGCAGTCAACATGTGCAAGATGCAGGCAGGTGCATAATGGTATACGGAAACAGCAGGTGCAGACTGGTATACAAAACAGCAGGTGCAGGCAGGTCCAGACAGAAGGTAGAATGAAACATGGGTAAGAGGAACAAGGAACACAAGTATGAGCACAGGGACAGGATAAGTACAGGAATATGGAGGGAACCTGAAACTAGCAATGTGTACCTAGGGTATAGACTGCATTGCTCAAGGCAGAGAGGGGGCAAGGTACCTTAAATTATTACTGTGGCTTCCAAGGTCACACTGGCCCTTTAAGAAAAGAGGGCAGTCGTATGTGTGTCCTAAGTGTGTACTTGGAAATCCTGTGACACAAACTCTGAACCTGAGGACAGGAGGCAAAACACAGAGCCCTAGAAGATGCAGCAGGCACTGGAAGGGGGAGTACTCTTTGGCCATCAGTATCCTTGCTGAGGAGATACTGGCACCTCAGTGAGCCTGCATGTATGTACTGATGGTGGTTTTGGTGAGTTATTATGTATGGCTGGGGGTTTGTTTATGCATTATATGTACTAATATTGTTCTGTTAGTGTATTCATGTGCTTTGTTCATGTACTGATTATGGTTCTGGTGTTGTGTTCATGTACTTATGGTATTTATGGGTCTATGTTCATATACTTATGGTGGGTCTGGTCATGTATTACAAAACTGATATGATTGTAGTCCTTTATTAATGTACTGATGGTAGTTATGTTGCTAGGATGGTGTAATGATGGTGTTTTGATCCTGTACACACTTAGCAATCCAGAACTTATCAGTTGTCTTGATAATATAATTGTTTTTCTGAAGTAAGTTCACTTTTTGTAGGAGATAACTTATCTTGAGGCATGTGCTGCTTTTGGTGTCGTGATTGCTTAATTGCTAAGCATTGAAGAATGGCATCAAGGACACTACCTTAGCTGCCTCCTTTATGGTCTTATAGGTGCTGAACACTTAATTGTTCTTATCTGATTTACTTTATTGCTTGTTGGATTATTGTGATGTATATTAATGCTATAGCTCTAGAACGTTTTTTTGTATGTAAGCCCATATGAATTGCAATGATTAACTGTCGCTTTGTACTATTTTAATACCATATGTTAGTCCGCTCCTCTGCAATTGCACCTGGATTTTGTGACTATTGTAATCATAGAGGGATGTAACTATACTCTTTGTAATCCACTTTTTGCTCCGCTTTTAAATCAAAATAAATTCACTTATTACTGCAATATACTCATTTCTCTATGTTTTAATTATGACAGAACCTGCAGCCACTGATTTGCATGCTTGTACTGAAAAAAGTTCAGTTAGTAAAACTAAAAATTGCTTATTTACTTAAAGATGGCTGTACACTTACATCAGCTGTTGGTGGAAAAAGTATGAAATCTACAGCTATTAAACAGCATGTGTTCATGTACAGATTCATGTGGAGAGGAAGAACAAGGATTTGATACATTACAATCCAACATGAAGAAAAAACAAGGTTTAATACCGTGTTAGCCAGTTGAAAAAATGATTGATCTCAGTGGGAGAAAAAAAAAAATCTTGTAGTTGTGATACCTTTTAATGGTTAAAAAATAAAAATAGATAAATAGTTAGGTACAAGGCAAGCTTTCGAGACTTCTCAGGTCTCTTCTCATTGTCACACAATTACAGACAAAAAAATCAATTTACTAGTAGCCAAAGTTTCTGTAATCCAGGACATAACATTGAAAATATGAAAGATAGCATATTAAAAGGCAGTTTCAAATTACAAAAACATAGATGGGTCTGTGAATACAAACTCATTCAAACCTTTGAGTGTGTTCGACTGAGTTACATTTATCAGAAGGATTATGACTCATTACAATATCTAAAGAAAAATATTAAATCTGAGATTTTTCTTCTACTGGCTAACACTATACAAACAACATTTTTTACAACATACTGATGAATGTTTTCCAGAGACAGTGGAGACACCAGGTTCACATATAAATTAGGGCCATAAAACTTCACTCCACCAAACCAATTAATGTCCTCTCAAGGTTTTCTCTGTTAGTATTTGTTTTTGTTTTTATAAATATCCATTTATTTTAACTTGTATCTGTTCTAGTTGGGTATATATTTGTGTTTCTTTAAATATTTGTCATACCTGATGAAGAGACCTGAGAAGTTTCAAAGCTTGTGTTGTAACATCACTTATTTTACTTTTGTTAGCCATTAAATGGTATCATAACTACAAGATTAATATTTTGTTTCTTCCACTGAGAGCACTCAATCTTTTAATCCAAAAGATTAATCGTATATATCGTTAATAAGCGACCTTTCAGCCAAATTGGGGCTGACAAAAGTCCATCGTGTAATAGGCATATATACATGTGTGACGGAGGGCTGAATGGGCAGCAAGAGCAGAAAAGAGCTACATGACAACCGTGCGTAAACGTAGGCCGTCATTAAATGAACATCCATGTCCACCGCAAAGGGAGCAGTGCATATTGCCAACAAGCCTGGCGCAACCTACAGGGTATAACCCCCGCTTGATACGGCCCATGTGCTGGATACAAATATATACATTACCATCTCTCCTGCAAGCTTCAGGCTACCTCCGTTCAGCGGCATCTCCTTTAGTGTCATGTAACTGCGCAGTCAATGACTACCTGCAAAATCCGAGCAGGATGAGAAGCGCGTCCATGCAGAATGGTGATGTCAGAAACTACTTTATCCGCGCATGGGCCCAGATAGGGGGGGGGGTGTATCACGCCGAATCGTTGTATAAACCCAGGGACCTACGTATAAACCCGTGGCTGTGTAAACCCGGGTCCTCAGATAAACCGGGCTGCTATACCACGTGGCCTGGTGATACCCGTGGGCTTGCTGATACATTGGGCATGTAGAATACCTGGGGGCTGCTTATACCTGGGCTTGATTACCTGGGCCCTGTATACCCATGGGGCTGCTGTAACCTGGGCCTGATACCCCATGGAATAATTTTACCCTGGGACCTGCTTGAATTATCCCTGGCTTTGAATATCCCTGCGGTCTTGCTGATTTACCTGGGCTCTGATACCTGGGGGCCGCATGCTATAACCTCATGGGGGCCTGCTGTATACCCCTGGGGCGCCCGTTGATACCCTGGGGGCCTGTTGATACCCCTGGGGCCTGCTGATACCCCTGGGGCCTGCTGAATACCCCTGGGGGCCTGCTTATACCCTGGGGGCCTGCTTATATGCCTGGGGGCCTGCTGTATACCACTGGGGGGGCCTGTATACCTTACTGCTGGGGGTTGTATACCTGTGCTGGAGTCCACCCTCGGCTTATACGCGAGTCAATAAGTTTTCCCAGTTTTTGGGGGCCAAAGTAGGGGGGTCGGCTTATACACGGGTCGGCTTATACACGAGTATATACGGTAATTATTGTTTCTACTAATATCGACCATTGGCAAGTTGGGAGGCTACAAAATATGTAAGTTTTTATATCTATATCTGTATGTAAGATTTTATATCTATACATCTATATATGTAAGATTTTATATCTATCAAATATTGCAGACAGAAGCACAAAAAACAGTCAAACAAACATGTAAAAATACTCTGTTGAAAAAAAAAATTCAGTAAAAAGCAAGTGCTACTGAAAAAGTAAAATACAAGGTATTTAGTTGATACGTTTTTTGCAAAAAATGTATACTAAGCTGCTCTACCAACAACAAGGTATCAGAGCAGTCCCTATCTGATGTATTTAAAACCTGACCATGTGTATTGGTACCTAAAATGAGCAGGATCAGTCAGATCCAATGTCTGACTTGGACTGACTACAGAAAACAGCTTTTTATGTACAGGGCTCAAGGGGAGGGGTGGGAGACTCCCAATCTTGCAGAAACAAGGAATAACATAGGCAAAAACTAATGAACAATGCACACAGTGAACACGTCTGTGTGAACACTGTCCTACAGATGTGTTCACTGTGTGCATGGTTTATTAGTTTTTGTCTAAATATTGCAGACATTAGCAAGTTTGGCTGACATTTATCTAATGTTTATTGCCACTTTCATTTCAATAGTAAATGACAACTCAACCACATAAAATAATTTTACCTTGAACCTTCTTTGAATTGTATCCTATTTTGAAATCCAGCGGTCTTGCTTTTGATCTTTAACAAGTCTTCTTGCTACCATCAAAACAAAACATCAATCTTATATCTAACTCTTTGTCATGAGGCCAATCCTTTGTCTGTAGAATTTGATCTTCTTTGACTTGAATGACCCCTGTCTTTTTACAATATAATTATAAAGTCTATGGATCAGTCCTGTGTAATGAATCCATGTGATAAATAGGACTGAACATGGCGTCAGTCATGTAACCCTTGACATTCAGTTAACTGCAAACTATACGATTATGTGACATACATGTGCTGGGTCAGTACACAGTGCACATCCGTAAGATAGCTGAATAGTGCTAAAGGATCTTTGGTGCTAATTTAGCATTTACTGGCATAGTTCATATTTCAACATATGTTCTGCGGCAATGTCATTATTGTGTTCGAATGTTAAAGTTAAAGTGACTAAAATTTTATTCTTTCAACAATTGTTTCAAATACATATAAACACACTATACAATTCTAATGTAATTTAAGTCCAAAAGAAAACAATGAATAACAAATGTACCTATAACATACTATCTTGATGTTATGCAAAAATAAATTAATACCGTAATTGTTATTTTTTTTTAAATTTTTCAGATGAAATTATCAAAATGCAATTTCAAGAGTTATTCATCTATGCTTCTCATTTTCCTTAAAGGTGCTTTCTAGGACTGAGATACTGACATATTGATGACATGCTTAAAAGTCACAGGTTGAGAAGCACTTCTGGCCCTTTAAGAAAGGTGGATGTGTCGCTTGCGTGAACTATGCATTCTCTTGGGGAACCAGTGCAGCATGCGCAGGACCCAGGAGCAGGAACCAGCAGATGGAGCCTGGGCAGATGCCATGGGACCACGGGAGAGGTGAGTATGCTGTGGTCACCAGTCTCCCTGCTGCGAGACGCCGGCGCCACGACAGACGCTACATGCAGTTTGTGTTCTGTAATCTGGAAATGATCTGTGTTAAATAGCCACATGCTGTCCATTTTATTAGTATAATGGAGTATTGGCCATTTTTGCCTTATCAAATTATATATTGCTGCATTTACTTCACCATTCAATGTTATTTCTTAAAACAGATTTGCTATAAATAATGTTATAGTACATAACAATAAAATTGTTAGTAAGCGTCGGTGTGTAGGAGAATCTAAAATTAATATAATACCTCAAGATAAAATCGAGAATGTATGCATCATATAGTATGTAGTAAGTTAGAATCGGGCAGAAATATAGGAAATTTCAGTAAATAATAGCTTAACACAACAATCAATAAATCAGGGGTTCAGGGGCAGATTAAAAAAATCCAGTGCGCTGGGAAGTTTAGAAGGTGTTTGTCCACCCTAGTCGCGATATATCACATTGCCTATCACAATTCCCTTTTAATAGATCATGTGACAGGTCAGATATAGATGTAGCAAAGCACTATATATAATTGAGCAGCCGTGATAAATTAATTTCCCCCCAGGGGCTACATGAGGGATCATGACTATTTTGGAGGCCAAATAAATAGGCTGAAATTAATACTGCTCAATATTAATGTTAATATTTTAGCTATACTGTAATTATTATTTTATATTAACTGCATCACTTAATATTGAGCTGAATTAAGCATGCTGACACTCCATTTATATACTGTATGAGGCTCAATATAGCCCCTATATATACAATATGATCCCTATACCGGTCCCTATATACAGTATGAGCTCTTACATATCTCCCCTATGTACAGTATGTGACCCCCTACATAGCTCCTTTATACAGTATGAGCCCCCACATAGCCCCCTATACAAAGTGTGATCCCTCCCATAGACCCCTACATACTGTATGAACCCCCAGAGTTCCTTACATACAGGATAAGCTCTTACATAGCTCTCAATATACAATGAGTACCCACATATACAAAATAAGTTCCCACATGTCTTCCTAGATACAGTTTAAGCTCTCAGATAGCCTCCTATCTCCAGTATGAGTCCTCACATAGTTTCCTACATACAATTTGAGCTGTTACATAGCTTCCAAGAAACAGTTTGAGCCATCACATAGCCTCATTTATACAGTATGAGCCCTTACATAGCTCCCTACATACTGGATGAGCCCACACACAGCCTCCCTTACTTACAGGAAGAGTGCTCACATAGCCCTTTATATACAATATGTGCCCTGAAATACACACACAAACTTGTCTATATGCAGGATGAGCCCTGACATAGCCCCTATATACAGGATGAACCATCACATACTCCCATGTATACCCATACAGTATGAGCCCTCAAACAGCCCTGTTTTACAGTCTAAGCCCTCAAATAGCCCAATATATGCAGTATGAACCCTCACATAGCCCTTATAAACATTATAAGCTGAGACATATCCCTTATATATACAGTTTCAGCCCTTACATAACCCTCTATACACAGTATGATTCCCCACATATCCTCCCTACATACAAGATGAGGCTACACACAGCCCCCTCTAGATAGTATGAGCCTTCATATAGCCACTATAAACAGGTTAAACCTTTACATAGCCCCTGTACAGTGAAGGAAATAAGTATTTGATCCCTTGCTGATTTTGTAAATTTGTCCACTGACAAAGACATGAACAGTCTATAATTTTAAGGATAGATTAATTTTAACAGCTCCCTCCATAAATTTTCTATGGGATTAAGGTCTGGACACTGGCTAAGCCACTTCATTACCTTAGTGTGCTTCTTTTTGAGCCACTGCTTTATTGCATTGGCTGTATGATTTGAATCATTTTCATGCTGGAAGACCTAGCCATGTCCCATTTTTAATGTCGTAGCGGAGGGTAGGAAGTTGTCAATCAGTATTTATGTTATTTGCCTCCATCCATTGTCCCATTGATGCAGTAAAGTAGTCTTGCGCCCTTAGTAGAGAAACACCCCCAAAACAAAATGATTCCACTGCAATGCTCGACTGTGGGTATGATGTTCTTTGGGTCATATGCGTTGGAAGAGAAAGAATTGACAGGAAAACTGCACTCCACATCCAAATAATGTAAGATGAAAAAGTATATATTTATTTGAGGCAAAACGACACACAGATTAAAATCATTTAAAACCAATAACAAACATTGCAAAAAGCCACAACAATATTGGGTATAATACCACATAGGGGAAAGAGGGCCCCTTCAAACCCTGTATTCATGCCTGATTCATTAGCACCAATAATACAACAGTAATCATACACTGAAGTCAAACAATAGTGCTCCTCAATAGTAAATACCTTTTCCTATTCCTTGGGATCACTGAGGGATTTAGGGATCTATATTGCTGTGCTGCAAGCTCCATGCTGTCCATTGACAGGTGAGGGGAAAAATCTCCAGCTTTGATTGTTTAGCTGACAGGCAGCATAGCTCAGAGGAGCTGCAAAAACTGAATGTCAACTTGTCATTCTAGTTTCAGTGTATGATTACTGTTGTATTATTGGTGCTAATGAATCAGTCATGAATACAGGGTTTGAAGGAGCCCTCTTTCCACTAAGTGGTATTATACCCATTATTGTTGTGGCTTTTTGCAATGTTTGTTATTGGTTTTAAATGGTTTTAATCTGTGTGTCATTTTGCGTCAAATAAAGATATTTTTTCATTTTACATTATTTGGATGTGGAGTGCAGTATTCCTGTCAATTCTTTCTCTTCCAATGACAATTATGTTTTGTTGACAAGTAGCACCCCATCATTTTACTTATCCTAATATCGCATAACGGTGGTGCACCCATAAGTAATCATGTTCTTTGAGTCATATGCAGCATTTCTCTTCCTCCAAACATGGCGAGTTGTGTTAATGCCAGAACTCAATTTTTATCTCATCTGAGCACAGCGCCTTCTCCCAATCACTCTCAGAATCACCAACGTGTTCATTGACAAACTTCAGACTGGCCTGCACATGTGCCTTCTTGAGCACTGGGACTTTGTGAGCACTGCAGGATTTTATTTCTTTACGGTATAATGTGTTACCAATGGTTTTCTTATATAATTTAGACAATGTGATTTTCAGGATTGTATTTGTGATATTCTATCTTGCATTGTTAAAATTAACCTACCCTTAAAATTAGAGACTGTTCATGTCTTTGTCAGTGGGAAAACTTACAAAATCAGCAAGGGATCAAATAATTATTTCCTTCACTGTATATAGGATGAGCCATCGCAAAATCCCTGTATAAATGATGAGCCCTCCCACAGCGCACTAAATACAGTACGAGCCCTCCAGTAGCCCCTTCATACAGTATCAGCCCTCACACATCCCCTATATACAGGATGAACCCTCACATCATCCGATTTATGCAATAAGAGCCCTCAAACAACCCAATTTGTTCAGTTTTAGTTATGAGCTCCATACAGGATAAGCCTTCACACATCCAATACTTTTACATAAAAATCCCACATACTCACCTCCCTCCATTTCCCCTAACAATTCGCTGCAGTTCCTGGGGATCCACTTCTTCTTGTGACCAGCGCAAACATGATGAAGCATGCCATCTGATGACTCCATCATGCCATGTTGCAGAAGAAGCAATTGGAGCTCTCCTGGAGCTGTGATTGTTGCCAGTCTGTGCATCGCAGTCCGTACCTAGACCATTATACACGAATGTCTCTATTTGCACTAATAATTTTCAGTGGCTCACAGCAGACATACTTAACTTACAGTTTTGGCTGAGAGTGTTGTCACCCTTGTAATTGTCTTAGAAAATGAAAAATTTCTCCCAGAAAATTATTGCAATTACCGTATATACTCGTGTATAAGCCGACCCGTGTATAAGCCGACCCCCCTACTTTTGCCCCAAAAATCTGGAAAAACCTATTGACTCGTGTATAAGCCGAGGGTGGACCCCAGCACAGGTACACAGCCCCCAGCAGTGTGGTATACAGGCCCCCCAGTGGTATACAGGCCTCCCCAGTGGTAGTATACAGCAGCCCCAGTGGTAGTATACAGCAGCCCCAGTGGTAGTATACAGCAGCCCCAGTGGTAGTATACAGCAGCCCCAGTGGTAGTATACAGCAGCCCCAGTGGTAGTAAACAGCAGCCCCAGTGGTAGTATACAGCAGCCCCAGTGGTAGTATACAGCAGCCCCAGTGGTAGTAAACAGCAGCCCCAGTGGTAGTATACAGCAGCCCCAGTGGTAGTATACAGCAGCCCCAGTGGTAGTATACAGCAGCCCCAGTGGTAGTACACAGCAGCCCCAGTGGTAGTATACAGCAGCCCCAGTGGTATACAGCAGGCCCCCAGGGGTACATATAGCAGCCCCCAGGAGGTACCCAGCAGCCCCCTGGGGGTACACAGCAGCCCCCAGGGGGTACACAGCAGCCCCCTGGGGGTCCCCAGCAGCCCCCAGGGGGTACACAGCAGCCCCCTGGGGGTACACAGCAGCCCCCTGGGGGTCCCCAGCATCCCCCTGGGGGTCCCCAGCAGCCCCCAGGGGGTCCCCAGCAGCCCCCAGGGGGTACACAGCAGCCCCCTGGGGGTCCCCAGCGGCCCCCTGGGAGTACACAGCGGCCCCCAGGGGGTCCCCAGCAGCCCCCTGGGGGTCCCCAGCAGCCCCCAAATGCTGGCACTCGCCCCCCCTTGCAAGGGCCCCCCCGCTTCTCTTACCATTCCGGACTTCTGATCCGCGCCGCTCCTCGGTGCTTCATCCTCGCTGCCTCATCCTCGCTGCTTCGTCTGTCTTCTACATCCGGGATCCCCGGCCGCGCAATGACGTCATATGCCTGCGACGGCCGGAGATCCGGATGTAGAAGACGGACGGAGCAGCGAGGATGAAGCACCGAGGAGCGGCGCGGATCAGAAGTCCAGAATGGTAATATAACCATCGGGGGGGGGGGCCCTTACAAGGGGGGGCGAGTGCCAGCATTTGGGGGCTATATGCACTGGTTCCCCCTGCCGCTGATTGACAGGGGAAGCAGTGCATATTTAATGAGCGGCCCCACGTGACGGGGCCGCTCATACAGCAGCCTCCCCCCGCCTCCTCCAGCCTCCACAGCCCCGGACACAGCCCCCCCCGTATTGACTCGTGTATAAGCCGAGGGGGAGACTTTTCAGCCCAAATTTTGGGCTGAAAAACTCGGCTTATACACGAGTATATACGGTACTTATGTTTTGTTCTACCCATATTTATTTCCTCTGTGTGTGTGTGTACTGAAACAACGCAAAAAAAAAGAAAAAAAAAGACAAATTGAACATAATTTCAAACACACACAATAAAATGGGCTGCACAAAATTGTTGGCACCCTCAGCACAATATTTGATTGCACACCCTTTGGAATAAATAACTGCAATTGCTTACTAGAACCATCAACAAGCTTCTTATACCTCTCAACAGGAATTTTGGACCACTCTTCTTTTTCAAACAGCTCTAGGAGTATCATATTTGAAAAGTGTCTTCTCCCAACAGCAAGATTAAGATCCCTCCATGGATATTCAAGGGAATTTAGATCCAGACTCATTGCTGACCACTTCAAAACTATGCAGTGTTTTGTTTTCAGCCACCTCTTTGGGCTTCTTGATGTAAGTTTGGGGTCATGCCCGCCTGGAAGACCCATGATCTAGGATGCAAACCTAGCTTTCTGATACTGGGGTCTACATTGTGACCCAAAATACTTTGCAAAAATTCAGATCTCATGATTCACTGCACAAAGTCAAGGCATCCAGTGCCAGAGGCAGCAAAACAACTTCAAAATATCTCCACCTCCACCATTTTTGACAGTAGATACTGTGTTCTTTTCTTTTTATGGCCTCATTCTGTTTTAGGTGAACAGTAGAATTATGTGTTTTATCAAAAAGCTTATTCACGTACATCTTTGCAAAATGCAGTCTAACTTTTTATGTCTCTGTGTCAACAGAGGGATTTCCTGTATCATCTGTCATAGTGTTTAATTTCACTCAAATGTCAACTGATAGTTTGATCTGAGACTGATTCCCCCTGAGCTTGCAGAACACCTTGACTTTCTTTGGAACTTGATTGGGGCAACTTATCCTCAATCCAAACTATCCTGCATTGCAATCTTTCATCAATATTTCTCTGAAGTCCATGTCCAGGGAGATTAGCTACAGAGTCATGGGTTGTAAACTTCTTGATTATGCTGCACACTATGGACAAAGGAATATCAAGATCTCTGGACATGGATGCGTAACCATGAGATTGTTGATATTTTTCAACAATTTTGTTTCTCTTTCTTTTCTTCGTGCCTAGAGTGGCACACACAGACACACAATGCAAAGATTGAGTAAATGTTTCCCTTTTTATCTGGCTTCAGATGTGATAATCATATTGCTCACTCCTGTTAATTGCCACGGTTGAGTTTGAACGAACATCACATGCTTGAATCAAAGTTGTTTAAAATTTTGGAAAGTTGGCAACAATTTTATCAGGCTCATTTGTTGATGTTTTGTGTGAAATTATCTCCAATTTGCCTTTTCCTCTCTGTTTTTCCATGTTGCTCCAATACACACAAAGGAATTTAAAAGCATTTAACAAAACATGTATAATTGAATTAATTTTTATGGGGGAAATACTTTATTTTCTGGAACAATTTTAAAGGTACTAACAATTTCAACCATGACTTTATATCTATGATTTATCACAACTTTCAATTTGTTTAGTTTGTTTTTACAAATATGTGAGTGATTTCCCCTATTGATTGATATTGATTGTGTCTCCTGTTGATACAGAAAATCATAGTTTTTGTTTTTCTAAAATGTATAATTAAAAATGGTGCATAAATATTCATAATTCAAGACTTCTAACTATTATGAAGAAATATAATTACTTTAAATGTAAAACAAATGACTGATTAACTTGTCTCCCCATTTCTGTTTATTCTTGTCTAACTTTCCAAGCCACAAGAAGGAGATTTGACAGGTAACTGAGAAGTAAAATATTGTCTGCTTGTATTATCATAGCTTTACTTAGTCTAATGAGGTCAGCTTTTTACCAGCCACTGTAAAAGGGAAATGAAGCGATGGGATGAATCAGGTTAAAGGAGGTGCTATGTGACAAGCTTAAGTGTCACTTGATTGAGTTCTAACCATTAGAGACATTGGGAGAAAAGAAGGACAAATTAGAGTAAAATGGAGAAGCTGTAAGGAAAATGAAAAGTTAGATTAAAAAAATAAATGCATATTAGGAACACTTTGACAGAAAAAAAATATATCAGAGAAAACTGTTGCAATGATGACTTGCAAAAATCTTTTGCACAATGAAAACCTTTAACACAATGATAATTAAAGATTAACCAAGAAATTGATTTCACTTACAAGCCACCGCATATTATGTGTGCCTCATCTGCCAATTGGATTTTTGTTTTAGAAAATATAAACATTTTATAAGCGGATCAACCAGCAGGTTTTAGGGCTTTAAAGTGAAGCCAGTGCCTTACAAGCACTGGGATAATGAGTGCAATCATAACTTTACTTCTATGATTACATGTATAAATGAGATAAATGTTATAGAAGTCCTTAGAAAGTGTGCAGCAGGGGGACGGAGTGTGCAGCAATTAGCATAAGAGGGGCTGGGTTTCTTTGTATTACTGCCCTGTTTTCTTTAAGACAAACCCTCCTCCTCCCTCCCTCACTCCCTCCCTCCATCTCCCTGCTTGACTGTGATCTCACAAACAGTAGAAGCCCCGCCTCCTCCAGTCTTTACACATTCTGATTTGTCTTCTCTCACAGGCCTGGACAGATCCCTGCTATTGTCATCACAGATCACAGATGACAGATCAAAGATGAAGATCTGTCTATGGAGCTTGCTGGGGGTTGTAGTGTCTCAGTATCTGCAGACTGCGTGATGGAGCATGCTGGGGGTTGTAGTGTCTCTGTATCTTCAGACAGTGTGATGGAGCATGCTGGGAGTTGTAGTGTTTCTGGATCTGCAGATCCTGAACCAGTGACACAACTCCCAGCATGTTCCATCACAGTCTGCACATCGAGAGACACTGCAACTCCCAGCTTGCTCCATAGCCAAATCCTCATCTGTCATCTGTGATCTGTGCTGACAATAGCAGGGATCTGTCTACGGTAGGTCTATGAGAGGAGACAAATCAAAATGTGTAGAAACTGGAGGGGACACTTCTATAGTGCTGTGCAAATTAATTGGGACAAAGCAAGTCTTTACTTGTTTTTCTTGCATTAATTTTATTATTTCTGATAAGTGTTTTATCAGTTCTGGGTGTCGTTTTCCTTTTTCTTCCACATTTCCCTTTTCATTTTGTAGAAAACGATCCAGTTTCATTGTGTGTGCGAATTATTCTTGAAATGGTAGATTTGCCAACCCCAACGTGGAAACGAGTTTCTTTTACAGTCAGACTTGTATGTTCATTAAGAGTAATAATTCTAGACCTCTTCTGTGGAGTAACATCCATTTTTACAGGCATGAATCACACTGAGAGAAAAAGTACACTAAACCACTCCTCACAGAAACAAGCTCTCAACTGAAGCTGAGGGGGCAGGTGGCTGTTATTTTCTGACTAAAACCAGTCACACCACATTTTGTTACTCAAGGTTGTACACTCACACCTGTTCAAAGCATTTAAAACTGGTTTGAATCACTGACTGGTAACCCCAACTTACGATTTTACTTACAAAAATGCTTTGTCCCAATTAATTTGCACAGCACTGTATAATAAGAAGTTGTATTGCCCCCCCACCCCGATTTGATGCTCAGCTAAGATAAAACTCATGGCTGGGGGGTGGTATTCTCACACTGGGGAGACTCATAGTTATTACCCTCCCAGGGTAATAATAGCAGCCTGTAGCCACCCCAGACATTGTTGAATTCATTGAAGGCGCCAAATCCTTGTGTATTACTCAGCTCTTCTCGACTATCCTGGTTTGGTAGCAATCGAAGTACTAGTAGGGGTTAATAACAGCTGAGAATTGACAGAGGTCATCAAGCCCTAGATTGGTATTATCTAGGAGACCCCCACATTACCAATCCTATAAGTAAATAGTTAAAAAACACAGAGACAGAGAAAAATCCTTTATTTGAAAGAAAATACAGACAACCCTCTTTTACCCATTTATTATCCACAAAAGTATTCAGCTGCAACAGAAAATCCACAGCACAATGTCCCACAAAGCTCCCCCAGCTCTGATACATTGCAGTGAACAGAGACATTGCACTGTCTTCTTACCACAAGCAACTCTCTCACACTGACAGCCGGCTGTGACAGTGATGATGTCAGGGAGTTCATCTGAGGTCATATCTGAGCCCTACATGATTTTTGCAATTATTTATTTATTTTTCCACACATATTATGGCAGGACTGTTGCTACTAATACACTAATGTGTATGACAAGCAATTACAGATGATGGAGGTGCAGTCTGACTAAACAGCAAATCACAGACTATGTCACAGAGAGTGGGGGTATGTGATTGGCTGTTGGAGTCAATGCAGTGAACAAACATGAAGCTCACTCCTGCTTTAATCATCATTTTGCTTCCTTGCACAACCTCCTAGCCCTTACTGCGAGCGTCTTATAACTATACATTTTGGGGAAAAAATCCCTAAAATCTGCTGAACCCGATCATCCATGGATTTTCCCATTTCTAGTGACTATTTTGACTCAGCATTTTCCAGAAATTAGTATTCAGTGGATGTTGCAGTGTGAAAATTTAAAATATGTACCGTATATACTCGTGTATAAGCCGACCCGTGTATAAGCCGACCCCCCTACTTTTGCCCCCAAAACCTGGGGAAACCTATTGACTCGTGTATAAGCCGAGGGTAGACCCCAGCACAGGTATACAGCCCCCAGCAGTGTGGTATATAGGCCTCCCCAGTGGTATATACAGCAGCCTCCTAGTGGTATATTCAGCAGCCTCCTAGTGGTATATACAGCAGCCTCCAAGTGGTATATACAGCAGCCTCCCAGTGGTATATACAGCAGCCTCCTAGTGGTATATACAGCAGCCTCCCAGTGGTATATACAGCAGCCTCCCAGTGGTATATACAGCAGCCTCCTAGTGGTATATACAGCAGCCTCCCAGTGGTATATACAGCAGCCTCCTAGTGGTATATACAGCAGCTTACCAGTGGTATATTCAGCAGCCTCCTAGTGGTATATGCAGCAGCCTCCCAGTGGTATATTCAGCAGCCTCCTAGTGGTATATACAACAGCCTACCTGTGGTATATACAGCAGCCTCCTAGTGGTATATACAGCAGCCTCCCAGTGGTATATTCAGCAGCCTCCCAGTGGGTATACACAGCAGCCCCAGTCCCATTCACACACACATACACACACATACATATACACATACACACACATACACACACATATGCACCGTTTCTTACCTTGTCCGGTACTGTGCCCCGCTGTCATGTCCCGTTCCTCCGGCCGGCCTGTGCTGTCCCTGCTCCTCTCCTGGTCTGCGGCGCGGTTCCGGGTCCAGTTCCATGATGATCGGTGCGGTCCCGGCCGACTTCCTGCTTCCATCTGTAATCTCTGCCCAGGTCAGGCCCTGCACCAATGAGAGCACAGGACCCGTGCCGTCAATCACCGCCCAGACGTGGCCAGATGACGTTGGGGCCTCTGATTGGCCCAACGTCATCAAGGCGCCGCGGCAGGAAGTCGGCCGAGGACCACACCAATCATCATGGAACTGGACCCGGAACCGCGCCGCAGACCAGGAGAGGAGCGGGGACAGCACCGGACAAGGTAATGTATATTGCGCAGCGCCCACCCCACTCCCCCCCGTGTCTTATTTTCAGCCCCTACCGTATTGACCCGTGTATAAGCCGAGGGGGGGACTTTTCAGCCCAATTTTTGGGCTGAAAAACTCGGCTTATACACGAGTATATACGGTAATTTTAAATAACATAAATAAATAATAATATTAATAATAATGATGATCCGCTACACACTAAACAGAATGACTAAAGGATATATGTCTGGTATATAGGAAACTAATGCAACTTTTGAAGAGGAAAATGAACACTACAGAAACTGCTTCAGGATATAATATGAAATATGAGAATCTTAGTTTATGCATTGGCCATTGCATGTAAGCCCGGTAACCAACTTCAAGGTGTTCTCATGTATACCAGGTTCCCTATCTCCCCTTACCTTATGCCTCTGTCTGTGGTACAAATGCATATGACGGTATAAGCCTTTGAGTGCAATTTAAAACCTACGTGTATGGGTATGGTAGGAAGCTTGACTACAGCAAGATGGTGGAAAACATGATTAAATTCTGCTAGGCTACCGGGGGAAGGGTGCTCAGTCAAAAACAGTAACATTAATAACATGCAGGTGTGCCAGTCTTCATCATATTATTAATGTTATGGTTTTTGACTGAGCACCCTTCCCCCAGTAGCCTAGCTGAATTTAATCATGTTTTCCACCATCTTGCTGTAGTCAAGCTTCCTACCACACCCATACACGTAGGTTTTAAATTGCACTCAGAGGCTTATACCCTCATATGCATTTGTACCACAGACAGAGGCATAAGGTAAGGGAGATAGGGACCTGGTATACATGAGAACACCTTGAAACTGGTTACTGGGCTTACATGCAATGGCCAATGCATAAACTAAGATTCTCATATTTCATATTATATCCTGAAGCAGTTTCTGTAGTGTTCATTTTCCTCTTCAAAAGTTGCATTAGTTTCCTATACAGTTGTGACCAAAAGTATTGACACCCCTGCAATTCTGTCAGAAAATACTCAGTTTCTTCCTGAAAATGATTGCAATCACAAATTCTTTGGTATTATTATCTTCATTTAATTTGTCTTAAATGAAAAAACACAAAAGAGAATGAAGCAAAAAGCAAAACATTGATCATTTCACACAAAACTCCAAAAATGGGCAAGACAAAAGTATTGGCACCCTCAGCCTAATACTTGGTTGCACAACCTTTAGCCAAAATAACTGCGATCAACCGCTTCCGGTAACCATCAGTGAGTTTCTTACAATGCTCTGCTGGAATTTTAGACCATTCTTCTTTGGCAAACTGCTCCAGGTCCCTGATATTTGAAGGGTACCTTCTCCAAACTGCCATTTTTAGATCTCTCCACAGATGTTCTATAGGATTCAGGTCTGGACTCATTGCTGGCCACCTAAGACGTCTCCAGTGCTTTCTCTCAAACCATTTTCTAGTGCTTTTTGAAGTGTGTTTTGGGTCATTGTCCTGCTGGAAGACCCATGACCTCTGAATGAGACCCAGCTTTCTCACACTGGGCCCTACATTATGCTGCAAAATTTGTTGGTAGTCTTCAGACTTCATAATGCCATGCACACGGTCAAGCAGTCCAGAGCAGTGCCAGAGGCAGCAAAGCAGCCACAAAACATCAGGGAACCTCCGCAATTTTTGACTGTAGGGACCGTGTTCTTTTCTTTGAATGCCTCTTTTTTTCTCCTGTAAACTCTATGTTGATGCCTTTGCCCAAAAAGCTCTACTTTTGTCTGATCTGACCAGAGAACATTCTTCCAAAACTTTGTAGGCTTTCTCAGGTAAGTTTTGGCAAACTCCAGCCTGGCTTTTTTATGTCTTGGGAGAAGAAGTGGGGTCTTCCTGGGTATCCTAACATACAGTCCTTTTTCATTCAGACGCCGACAGATAGTACGGGTTGACACTGTTGTAACCTCGGACTGCAGGGCAGCTTAAACTTGTTTGGATGTTAGTCGAGGTTCTTTATCCACCATCCGCACAATCTTGCGTTGAAATCTCTCGTCAAATTTTCTTTTCCGTCCACATCTAGGGAGGTTAGCCACAGTGCCATGGGCTTTAAACTTCTTGATGACACTGCGCATTGTTAATAAAGCTATTTTTTATACTTGGAACTTCTTTCTTTTCTCCATGCTCAATGTGGTACACATAAGGACACAGGACAGAGGTTGAGTCAACTTTAATCCATGTCAACTGGCTGCAAGTGTGATTTAGTTATTGCCAACACCTGTTAGGTGCCACAGGTAAGTTACAGGTGCTGTTAATTACACAAATTAGGGAAACATCACATGATTTTTCTAACAGTGCCAATACTTTTGTCCACCCCCTTTTTTATGTTTGGTGTGGAATTATATCCAATTTGGCTTTAGGACAATGCTTTTTGTGTTTTTTCATTGAAGACAAATTAAATGAAGATCATAATACCAAAGAATTTGTGATTGCAATCATTTTCAGGAAGAAACTGAGTATTACACTGGGGAACATTTGAAAAAAATTTCTGTTGAGTTAGGTTTTTGAGCTGACTTATACCAAAATTGGCATGCTGATTCCAAAAATGTAGTCAGTTTTTTTCTAGCACGTCAAGTTTTTCCTCCACAACTTACCTGCCAGAGAAGCACAAGTGCACTGATATCTGTAATAAGACTTGTTATCTGATTACAATTCGACTCATATAGAGCTACATGGCAACTTGTAAGAGTTATATTTATATTTGTCATGCCTATTTCTTATATATTTCATTTTTTGTTCATATTTGTACTATTTTAAAAAAAACAAACACTTTTTAGGTACAGTAGTTTACATATTTTTGAGAAGACAAAAATCCTATAGTTCAAAAACTTGACGTGATAGAGAAAAACTGAGATAATTTCTGGATTCAGCATCCAAAAATTAATTAAGAACAGTTGTCTGACCTAACTCCTAAAAAATTGTGTTCCCCAGTGCTATCTGACAGAATTGCAGGGGTGGCCACAACTGTATACCCTATTTTCACCCTCTTTTGCAATTTTGAAGTGTGAATGGAAAATGCCTTGTGCAGTTTAATATGGTCTTAAAGGGACATAATTCAAGACTATAGTTAAAACCCTGATTTAAATGGGAGTGTGACACCTGTTGAATGTCTCAATTAGTCACTGGCAGGTGCAGTCCAAATGTAATAATAAATATTTCAGTTGGCGACACCTCTTTTGGTGGGTGCTATGCTTAAACAAATTGTAATCACTTACCAATAGATAGATCAGCTGCACACCCACATTATTTCTTTAAAGGGAAATGCCAAAATGGCTGTGTGAATTTATTGAAATTATATAATAAGAATCAAAGAAATATTTATACAGCTACTGAAAGCTGGCCTAGGTCATAAAAGATAAATGTGAAAGCTTTAGTTGATGTCATAGCCATGAAATCAAAAGCCCAGTAACTGTTTACAAGTTCTTTCACTTATCTGGGTCCTATTTCTCACCCTCATGTCTGCAAGCTGGAAGTGTGAATGGAAAATGCCTGTGCAGTTAAAATCATGGTCTTAAAGGGAATGTGTCAAGACTATGTTAAAACCTGCTTTTAAAGGAGTGGTAAACCTGTGTGAATGTTTCTCACATTAGTCCTGGGCAGGGTGCAGCTCCAAATGTAATAACTATAATATATATCAGTATGGCCCAACTCTTTTTGGTGGTGCTAGCTCAAAAATATGTAATCACTTACCAATAGATAGATCAGCTGCACACCACATTATTCTTTAAAGGGAAATGCCAAAATGGCTGTGTGAATTTATTGCATTATATAAATAAGAATCAAAGAAATATTTATACAGCTACTGAAAGCTGGCCCTAGGTCTAAAAGATAAATGTGAAAGCATTAGTTGATGTCATAGCCATGAAATCATAAGCCCAGTAACTGTTTACAGAGTTCTTTCACTTATACTGGGTCCTATTTCTCACCCTCATGTCTGCAAGCTGGAAGTGTGAATGGGAAAATGCCCTGTGCAGTTAAAATCATGGTCTTAAAGGGAATGTGTCAAGACTATGTTAAAACCTGCTTTTAAGGAGTGTGTAACACTGTGGAATGTTTCACATTAGTCCTGGCAGGTGCAGCTCAAATGTATAACTAAATTACATATCGTATGGCCACACTCTTTTGGTAGGGTTGCTATTTCAAAAATATATGTAATCACTTACCAATAGATAGTTTCAACTGCACACCACATTATTTCTTTAAGGGAAATGCAAAATGGCTGTGTAATTATTGCATATATAATAGAATAAAGAAATATTATACGCTTACTGAATGCATGGCCTAGGTCTAAAAGATAATATGTGAAAGCTTTTAGTTGTATGTCATTAGCATGAAATCATAATGCCAGTAACTGTTCACAGCAGTTTCTTTCACTTATACTGGGTCCTATTTCTCACCTATGTCTGCAAGTGGAAGTGTGAATGGGAAATATGCCTGTGCAGTTAAAATCATGGTCTTAAAGGGAATGTGTCAAGACTATGTTAAAACCTGCTATTAAATGGAGTGTGTAACACCTGTGTGAATGTTCTCACCATTAGTCCCATGGGCAGTGGTGCAGCATCCAAAGTGTAATAACTATATATATATCAAGTAGGGGCAACTCTTTTGGTGGGTGCTAGTCTTCGAAAAATATGTAATCACTTTACAATAGATAGATCTAACTGCACACCATTTTTCTTTCAAGGGACTGCCAAAATGGGCTGTGTGAATTATTGACCATTATATATAAGAATCAAAGTAAATATTTATGGCTATGAAGCTGGCCTAGGTCTAAAAGATAAATGTGAAAGCATTAGTTGATGTCATAGCCATGAAATCATAAGCCCAGTAAACTGTTTACAGAGTTCTTTCACTTATACTGGGTCACTAATTCTCACCCTCATGTCTGCAAAGCTGGAAGTGTGAATGGGAAAATGCCCTGTGCAGTTAAAATCATGGTCTTAAAGGAATGTGTCAAGACTATGTTAAAACCCTGCTTTTAAAGGGAGTGTGTAACACTGTGTGAATGTTCTCAATTAGTCATGGCAGGGTGCAGCTCCAAATGTAATAACTAATAATATCAGTATGGGCGCACACCTCTTTTTGGTGGGTGCTAGCTTCAAAAATATGTAATCACTTACCAATGATAGTCAGCTGCACACCACATTATTTCTTTAAAGGGAAATGCCAAATGGCTGTGTGAAATTTATTGCCTATATATAAGAATCAAAGAAATATTTATACAGCTACTGAAAGTGGCCCTAGGTCTAAAAGATAAATGTGAAATGCATTAGTGATGTCATAGCCATGAAATCATAAGCCCAGTAACTGTTTACAGAGTTCTTTACTTATTAACTGGGTCCTATTTCTCACCCCTATGTCTGCAAGCTGGAAGTGTTGAATGGAAAATGCCCTGTGCAGTTAAAATCATGGTCGTTAAAGGGAATGTGTCAAGACATGTTAAAACTGATATATATTTAGTTTTACATTTGGAGCTGCACCCTGCCCAGTGACTAATGTGAGAACATTCACACAGGTGTTACACACTCCCTTTAAAAGCAGGGTTTTAACATAGTCTTGACACATTCCCTTTAAGACCATGATTTTAACTGCACAGGGCATTTTCCCATTCACACTTCCAGCTTGCAGACATGAGGGTGAGAAATAGGACCCAGTATAAGTGAAAGAACTCTGTAAACAGTTACTGGGCTTATGATTTCATGGCTATGACATCAACTAATGCTTTCACATTTATCTTTTAGACCTAGGGCCAGCTTTCAGTAGCTGTATAAATATTTCTTTGATTCTTATTATATAATGCAATAAATTCACACAGCCATTTTGGCATTTCCCTTTAAAGAAATAATGTGGTGTGCAGCTGATCTATCTATTGGTAAGTGATTACATATTTTTTGAAGCTAGCACCCACCAAAAAGAGGTGTGCGCCCATACTGATATATATTTAGTTATTACATTTGGAGCTGCACCCTGCCCAGTGACTAATGTGAGAACATTCACACAGGTGTTACACACTCCCTTTAAAAGCAGGGTTTTAACATAGTCTTGACACATTCCCTTTAAGACCATGATTTTAACTGCACAGGGCATTTTCCCATTCACACTTCCAGCTTGCAGACATGAGGGTGAGAAATAGGACCCAGTATAAGTGAAAGAACTCTGTAAACAGTTACTGGGCTTATGATTTCATGGCTATGACATCAACTAATGCTTTCACATTTATCTTTTAGACCTAGGGCCAGCTTTCAGTAGCTGTATAAATATTTCTTTGATTCTTATTATATAATGCAATAAATTCACACAGCCATTTTGGCATTTCCCTTTAAAGAAATAATGTGGTGTGCAGCTGATCTATCTATTGGTAAGTGATTACATATTTTTTGAAGCTAGCACCCACCAAAAAGAGGTGTGCGCCCATACTGATATATATTTAGTTATTACATTTGGAGCTGCACCCTGCCCAGTGACTAATGTGAGAACATTCACACAGGTGTTACACACTCCCTTTAAAAGCAGGGTTTTAACATAGTCTTGACACATTCCCTTTAAGACCATGATTTTAACTGCACAGGGCATTTTCCCATTCACACTTCCAGCTTGCAGACATGAGGGTGAGAAATAGGACCCAGTATAAGTGAAAGAACTCTGTAAACAGTTACTGGGCTTATGATTTCATGGCTATGACATCAACTAATGCTTTCACATTTATCTTTTAGACCTAGGGCCAGCTTTCAGTAGCTGTATAAATATTTCTTTGATTCTTATTATATAATGCAATAAATTCACACAGCCATTTTGGCATTTCCCTTTAAAGAAATAATGTGGTGTGCAGCTGATCTATCTATTGGTAAGTGATTACATATTTTTTGAAGCTAGCACCCACCAAAAAGAGGTGTGCGCCCATACTGATATATATTTAGTTATTACATTTGGAGCTGCACCCTGCCCAGTGACTAATGTGAGAACATTCACACAGGTGTTACACACTCCCTTTAAAAGCAGGGTTTTAACATAGTCTTGACACATTCCCTTTAAGACCATGATTTTAACTGCACAGGGCATTTTCCCATTCACACTTCCAGCTTGCAGACATGAGGGTGAGAAATAGGACCCAGTATAAGTGAAAGAACTCTGTAAACAGTTACTGGGCTTATGATTTCATGGCTATGACATCAACTAATGCTTTCACATTTATCTTTTAGACCTAGGGCCAGCTTTCAGTAGCTGTATAATATATTTCTTTGATTCTTATTATATAATGCAATAAATTCACACAGCCATTTTGGCATTTCCCTTTAAAGAAATAATGTGGTGTGCAGCTGATCTATCTATTGGTAAGTGATTACATATTTTTTGAAGCTAGCACCCACCAAAAAGAGGTGTGCGCCCATACTGATATATATTTAGTTATTACATTTGGAGCTGCACCCTGCCCAGTGACTAATGTGAGAACATTCACACAGGTGTTACACACTCCCTTTAAAAGCAGGGTTTTAACATAGTCTTGACACATTCCCTTTAAGACCATGATTTTAACTGCACAGGGCATTTTCCCATTCACACTTCCAGCTTGCAGACATGAGGGTGAGAAATAGGACCCAGTATAAGTGAAAGAACTCTGTAAACAGTTACTGGGCTTATGATTTCATGGCTATGACATCAACTAATGCTTTCACATTTATCTTTTAGACCTAGGGCCAGCTTTCAGTAGCTGTATAAATATTTCTTTGATTCTTATTATATAATGCAATAAATTCACACAGCCATTTTGGCATTTCCCTTTAAAGAAATAATGTGGTGTGCAGCTGATCTATCTATTGGTAAGTGATTACATATTTTTTGAAGCTAGCACCCACCAAAAAGAGGTGTGCGCCCATACTGATATATATACAACTGTATACCAGACATATATCCTTTAGTCATTCTGTTTAGTGTGCAGCGGATCATCATTATTATTATTATATATTGCTATTTTCTAGCTAGCACCTAAACATGCAGGTGTGCCAGTTTTCATCATATTATAAATAATATTAATAATAATTTTAGTAAGCAATTCATAGTGCTAAGCTTCTGGAGACATGAACCCCATATATTGCTAAGTAGATTATCCAGACACTAGCAATTGAGGACTCATCTGCTGATTGCTGCACTAGGGAATAAAGCACAGTACTTACCTGCGGCCACTACCGAATATACTCGTGTATATGCCGAGTTTTTCAGCCCAAAATTTGGGCTGAAAAGTCTCCCCCTCGGCTTATACACAGGTCAATACGGTGGTGGGGGCTGTGGAGGCTGGAGGAGGCGGGGGGAGGCTGCTGTATGAGCTGCCCCGTCACGTGGGGTCGCTCATTATATATGCACTGCTTCCCCTGTCAATCAGCGGCAGGGGGAAGCAGTGCATATATGCCCCCAAATGCTGGCACTCTCCCCCCTTGTAAGGGCCCCCCCCGCTGCGTATCTTACCATCCCGGTCTTCTGCACAGCGCCGCTCCTCGGTGCTCTGTTCTACATGCTCCCGTCCTGCTACATCCGGGATCCCCGGCCGTTGCAGGTATATGACATCATCGTGCGACAGCCGGGGATCCCGGATGCAGTGAGGACGGAGCATGGAGAACGGAGCACCGAGGAGCGGCGCTATGCAGAAGACCGGGATGGTAAGATAAGCAGCGGGGGGGGGAACCCTTACAAGGGGGGCGAGTGCCAGCATTTGGGGGCTGCTCTATACCCCCTGGGGGCTGCTGTATTCTACCACTGGGGCTGTATACACCTCTGGGGCTGTTGTATACTACCACTGGGGCTGCATATACCTCTGGGGCTGCTGTATACTACCACTGGGGCTGTATATACCTCTGGGGCTGCTGTATACTACCACTGGGGCTGTATATACCTCTGGGGCTGCTGTATACTACCACTGGGGCTGTATATACCTCTGGGTCTGCTGTATACTACCACTGGGGCTGCTGTATACACCTCTGGGGCTGCTGTATACTACCACTGGGGCTGCTGTATATACCTCTGGGGCTGCTGTATACTAACCACTGGGGCTGCTGCTGTATATACCACTGGGGCTGCTGCTGTATATACCACTGGGGCTGCTGCTGTATACTACCACTGGGGCTGCTGTATACACCTCTGGGGCTGCTGTATACTACCACTGGGGCTGCTGTATACTACCACTGGGGCTGCTGTATATACCTCTGGGGCTGCTGTATACACCTCTGGGGCTGCTGTATACTACCACTGGGGCTGCTGTATACTACCACTGGGGCTGTATATACCTCTGGGGCTGCTGTATACTACCACTGGGGCTGTATATACCTCTGGGGCTGCTGTATACTACCACTGGGGCTGCTGTATATACCTCTGGGGCTGCTGTATACTAACCACTGGGGCTGCTGCTGTATATACCACTGGGGCTGCTGCTGTATATACCACTGGGGCTGCTGTATATACCTCTGGGGCTGCTGTGTACCACACTGCTGGGGGCTGTATACCTGTGCTGGGGTCCACCCTCGACTTATACACGAGTCAATAGGTTTTCCCAGGTTTTGGGGGCAAAAGTAGGGGGGTCGGCTTATACACGGGCCGGCTTATACATGAGTATGTACGGTAGGTAATGTATTGGGCAGCTGTTTTCGGCCATACATCGCTTAATTCTGGCCGCTGCTGAAGCAGTTTTAAATTAGAACAAGATTTCTGGCTTTCTGAGCATGGATTTTACTGGATTATTTTTTGGGAGCCATGTCAATCGCCTTTGAGCTTGAATAGTGACATGGAATAATAAAAAGTAACATTAAATAGTGACTTAAAAAACTTATTTTACTAACCCATTATAGATTGCTCACGAGATGGTAAACTGAAAATGACAATTTTATTTTTTGGCTCTGTACAATTACAGCAATGCCAAGATTATACAATATTTTTTATAATTTTCTATTTTTGCATGCTAAAAACACTGATTTACAAAAAACTTATTTTTTTTTGCATTTTCATACTTTAAAGAGACTTTTTTTTACATCTTTTTTATGTAAGAGATCTTTGGGTCTTATTTTTCCAGCATGAGTTGAAATTTGCATTATTGCAATTTTGGCTTTTATATTGACTTTTGTGTGGCAATTTATAGATTGATTTCATTAGTTTTTCTCATGTCATATACCATTTCATGTAATTATAAAATTAATTAATAAACTCTTATTCTTTGGGTCAACACAATTACAATGATACCATATATTTATAGATTTTTTTATGTTTTGCTACTTTTGCGCACTAAAAACTGCTTGCAAACAATAAATTGTTCACGCATCGCTACATTCTGATAGCTGTAACTTCTTTTATTTTTAAGCTAAGAGAGCCATAAAAGGGCTTGATTTTTGCAGGACAAGGTAACTTCAGTCTGCTGTGATTTTATCTTTTATAAATAACTTTTTGATCACTTTTTTGCTCTATGTTTGTGTGGCAGTATGATGAAAAATATGTATTTTTCATATTTTTCTTATTTTTTATGGAATTCACCAAATTGGTTAAATTATGTGATAGTTTTCCAGGTGGAAATACCAAATATGTGTACATTTTGTTTACTTACCCTTTAAACGAAAAATAGCATTTTTACTTGCTATATATATTTTCATACTTTCTCTTTTATTTTGTTCATAGTTTTACATAATTAGGGTTAGAGTAGCTGGTGTCAGTGGTGCTTCACAGTCTGACAGCATTAAAGGGGTTATCCAGCTTTTTTTTTTACATTATTGGGCTTAAAGTTGCAAGTAGGTAGTTACTAACTGCCTACCTGCATCTGCTGTTAGCCCTTGTCTCCTGGCATCACCTGGCTCAGAGTGGTCACTTGACCATGTCGCACTCTGGGGCAGGGGGTACTCGGAACAGGGTCCTCTCGTCAATCTGCAGAGGGGTCATTCCATGTCAAGTGATCCAAAAATGAATTTTTTTTTTCCCTGACGTCCTCAGATTTTTAAAAAATTTTTCTATATGAAGAACAACTTTATCTAATTACAAAAAAAAAGTTTTGAATTTTTTTCTTTATCTGTTAATTTTTTTACAGATTTTTAAAGTTTTAAAAAAGTGCGTATTTTGGCCTGGTATGGCTTTACATTTTCTATCATATCTCGGGCTAGAAATAAGATAGAGAAACAAAATAAACACCAATCTACTCAGAACTGTCCAGGCTTTCATCAGATATGTCACAAGAGGATCTTTGTTAATATTTTACCCATGTGATCGCAAGCGCAAAACTTTAAAACGCATTTCCGAAAAATTGGTGCGCTTTAAATATTTCAAAAACTACCCATGTGTCTGCTTTGCTCTTAGCCACATCTGTACCAAATTTCAAGTTGGGATCGCAATGGGATCATATTTTAACATATTTTACTAGTAAGAGCGTCAATGGGTCATTCCATATCAAGTGATCTAAATATGAATATTTTTTTTTACCTGACGTCTTTAGATTTTTTTTTTTTTTTTCCTTTATGAAGTACTACTTTAGTTAATTACAAATTAAAAGTTTAGAATTTTTTTCTTCATTAGTTAATTTTTTACAGATTTTTAAAGTTTAAAAAAAGGGTGGATTTTGGCCTGGTATGACTTTACATTTTTTTATCTCAGGCTAGAAATAAGATAATGAAGTGGGAGAGGCATCATTTTACTCAGAACGGTAACAGCTTTCATTTGAGATGTTACAAGACTATGTTTCTTTATATCAAATTCAAACTATTGACGGGCAATTGTGAAAAAATGACTGATTGTGTTCTTGGTGATTTTTGAATTGACACTATAATAGTTAAATATTTTGCACTTAGGTCCAATGAATGCGTCCATGGGGTCAAGCTGGGACAGAGTGATCACAAATTAGCCTTATTTGCAGATGACCTGCTACTTTACATCTCCCAGCCCCTGGTCTCCATCCCTTCGGTCTTAATGGAGTTTGAACGGTTCGGACAATTGAGCAACTTTAAAGTGAATTGCTCCAAAACCGAGGCACTCAATATTTCTTTGCCTGGAGAATTGGTTTCTCATCTATCTAAACAGTTCCCATTTAAATGGAAAGTAGAAGCCATTAAGTACTTGGGAGTCCTTATACAAATATTCAATTTAAATTATCAACCCCTTTTGACTAACGCGGAATCGGCATTTACCTCCTATAGACAATTAAAGCTATCCTGGTTCGGGAGAATAAACGTAGTCAAGATGGATGTCTTGCCCCGACTCTTATATACTTTTCAGACAGTTCCTGTTCTATTGGATAGAGGCTTCCTCTCCAAAATGCAATCTATGATCCTTAGATTTGTCTGGGGGAACAAGAGGTCCAGATTGCGAATGAATATCCTATCCTTGCCCGAGACCAGAGGAGGGGTTGGACTACCCAACATACGAGCGTACTTTGTGGCTTCCTCTCTTGTTAGAGCTCTAGATTGGCATTATCATGCGTCCTCCAAGAAATGGGTAGGGGTGGAGCAAGAGGGTTTGGGGATTCCGCTGAAACACCTGCTTTGGATTTCCCCTAAAGACTCCACAGACCTAGTACCTTTGACAGACATGACCAGAAACACCTTGAAGGTATGGCACCTAGTGACGAAAACCCTCCGCTTAAACGACAGACTTAGCCCTTTGATTCCCTTTTTTCCAACCCATCTTTCCCACCCAGATTTGACAGGCAGAGATTTTTATGTTGGCGGATTGTAGATGACACCCGAGTAGGACAGACTCTGTCCAGTGGTGGTTTGCCCCCGATGGCAGAGCTACAACTCAAAGAACCTACGAGACCTCTTAAGTGATTCGAATTTCTCCAATACAGAGCATACTTATATTCAGCTGACCACTCTTGCAGGGTAAGATTGACGCCCAACGTATTGGAGAGGTTATTCCAACTGGAGGCTCCACCGAGGCGCAAAATATCATTTCTATACCAGGCCTTAGGGTCCATGAGAGAGCAGGGCACCCTTTACTTCCAACGTGCTTGGGAGAGGGAATTGGGGTGTAGCATTTCAGAAGCTAATTGGCAGGAAATGCTTTATATTTACTCACTCACTAGCTAGCGCTTGTTCTGCACAAGAAAAAAGCTATAAGCTGCTCACTAGATGGTACTTGTGCCCGACGACACTCCGGAACATGTTCCCTGGAACCCCTGATACCTGCTGGCGCTGTGGGGAAGAGAAGGGTACAATGATACACATTTGGTGGAGTTGTGGGGAAATCCGGCGGTTCTGGTCTGAGGTTTTCAATGCATATACCCGGATAACAGGTAAACAAGCCGAATGCTGCCCAGAATCGGCAATGTTATCCATTTTTCCAGGTCCTATTGGGCTACAGAAGAGGGATATTCTCCGCTTTTGCATCTCGGCTGCTCGTGCTGTGATCCAGAGGTTCTGGAAATCAAGCCGGGCTCCATCTCTACTTGATTGGTTCAAAGAATTGATGGACACATATCGAATGGAGGAGCTCGCAGCTGATGCGTCGGGATCTCGGAACAAATTCTTAGGGATTTGGGTTGAATGGATTCTTTTTCACGACTCTGCAGAATTTAGGAGTATCTTTTCCAGCACAGATAATATGGCTCGACCTCTGGCTGATGGGGAGCCAGTGGGATGAGTACCCTTTCTCCTTCCCATACCTCACCCGTCCCCCCCTCCTTTTTTTCTTTTTTTCTTACGTGGCTTTTCTTTCCCAGTATAACTTTTTCTAATGGTTTTTGTTTCTCTTCTCTCTCTCTTCTTTTCTATCTCTCTTTTCTTCCCATCTGATACATTCAGTCTAGGTATTTCCTTTCTACGCCTATACCTTCAGAATTCTAGTGAACATTAGACAGGTATCGAAAACTCTGAGCTGTGAGTAGATCATTAATATTTCGGCCTTCCTTTCCGGTACATCAGTCGATAGACTATTCCAACTAGGCCTCAACGGGTAATGACCCACTTACGTGGTCAACCTGTTAGAAGGGGCCAAGTGATAAAAATCATTCTGCTGGGGCTGCTTGTCCCCTTGACATCAGAACATCTCAAAACCCTGAGAAAGGTTGTATACTTGAGTGTTTGGAATTATATTTAGATTGTAGTATATATTGCACCAGAGATAAGCGCAAAAGTAAATTTGCAGCTTATCTTAAAGTTACTAATAACTTTGTGAATTCTCTTTTTGTATATTTTATATGTCTCAAGATTTTGTTAAAAGATTGAATGTATGTCTTTCATATGTTTTTTCAAAATTTAATAAAAATGAGATTAACCATAGTTAAATATTTTAAAATATGATCCCATCACGATCCCAACTTGAAATTTGGTACAGATGTGGCTAAGAGCATAAAAGACACATGGGCAGTTTTGGAAAATTTTTATTAAAATGTTTTTTCAGAAATGCGTTTCAAAATGTTGCGTTTGCATTCGCATAGGTAAAAAATTAAAATTAACAAATATACTCTTGTGACATATCTGGTGAAAGCCTGGACAGTTCTGAGTAGAATGGTGTTTATTTTGTTTCTCTATCTTATTTCTAGCCCGAGATAAAAAAATTTAAAGTCATACCAGGACAAAATTCACCCTTTTTTTAAACTTTAAAAATCTGTAAAAAATTAACTGATGAAGAAAAAAATTCCAAACTTTTAATTTGTAATTAACTAAAGTAGTACTTCATAAAGGAAAAAAAAAAAAAATCTAAAGACGTCAGGTAAAAAAAAATATTCATATTTAGATCACTTGATATGGAATGACCCATTGACGCTATTAATATTAAAATATGTTAAAATATGATCCCATTGCGATCCCAACTTGAAATTTGGTACAGATGTGGCTAAGAGCAAAGCAGACACATGGGCAGTTTTTGAAATATTTAAAGAGCGCCGATTTTTCGGAAATACGTTTTAAAGTTTTGCGCTTGCGATCACATGGGTAAAATATTAACAAAGATCCTCTTGTGACATATCTGGTGAAAGCCTGTATAGTTCTGAGTAGAATGGTGTTTATTTTGTCTCTCTATCTTATTCCTAGCCTGAGTTATGAGGAGAAACGTAAAGGCAGGCAACAGCGAAATTCACACTTTTTCCGAACTTTGAAAATCATTTAAAAAAAAAAAAATTTTTTTTTTAAATTTTTCTCTTCCCATTTTGCATTGTCTGACATGCTATTATCAAATAACAAAATCTCAAAAGAATTAAAAATATAGAGGTAATAATCATTGGTTCACTTGACATGGAATGACCCAGAGGGGGAATGTCACGGTGACGTCACCTGGCTCTGTATGCCCAGGTGTGGCAATAAAAAAGGGGTTTTAAAGAAAAAAGGGGAAAAATTGTTTGTGACACCACCTGTGGGTCGTGGTCAATATGGCCACCACTGCCATTTAGTCTGCTGGGGATGATGGTGATGGTGGCAGCTGGGATGGTGAGCCCTCCACGGGTAGGACTTTGTCCCCAGTCAGGTGTAGGGACGATGCATCGTCGGGGTGCTGGACTTGTCTTCCCTCTGCAGCTTCTTCAGCCAGCGCATGCAAGAGTCAGGGTACCTCTCTGCAGATGAGTGCTTCTACTATTACTCCAGGCAACCTCTCCTACAACTGGAGCAGTTAGTGTGCGGCTCTGCAGGTAAGCCTCTGCTGCAGTTGCTGAAAATGACAGTCTCACACAAGTCCTGAGTTCACCGGGTACTTTACTCTACTGTAAGGTTTACAGGTTCACAGTCACAAACGTTCTACAGTAGTTTTACTCTCGGTCCCGGTGACCAGTTTGCAGCTGGAACAGGATACTAGTGGCACCACCTTTCTAGTCCTTTTGGGCCTCCTTCTCTTCTCCTCCCACACATCTACCTGGGCAAGCTGTCGCAGACTCTCTATGGACGTTCTTCACTTGGAATCCTAGTCCTATATGACAGCCTTTCCTTCGGGTGCTGGAGTTTTGGATCCGGGACATGAAGACCCCACCAGAGTTCCTGTGGTTGGGGCTTAGAGCTACTCTGCCACATCTACATAGCCGGCACTCTGGTTCTTTGGCACAGCCACCAGTGACCCAGGTTAATCGGGCTCATCTGGCTCCCTCTGTCTTTCCACGCACTGATACTCCGGAAGTGCGCGGCGCTGATAGGTGGTGACCCGCTCTGACGTGGAGTTCCTATGACAACCGGCGATGCCTGACGGCTATTAGCTGTATGCGGAGAGCATTACGGATCGGGATTACTGGACTCTACAGGTGGCGATGAGCTAATTGTATGTGTGGAAGTATTGCCCTATAATGTACCCATTGTAGTGTGTCATGGTTAGTTGATCTCTGTCTAGGAAATAAGTGATTTTTATCTTTGTTTACTTTTCCACTCCACATTGATTGGTTCATTATCAGTGGGGGTGGAGTTTTATACTATAAAACACATGGTGTATCTGTGTAATGTATGCACTTGAAGAAGGTTCTCTATAACCGAAACGTTGTGCTGTGGTGGATGGAATAAAGAATTGATGACTTGAACTACCAGCTTGTAAGGCGCTGTTCTTCTAAATTTTGGATGTTAATACTGCCGGGTGGATCTCCCTGGCTCTGGACTTGTGTCTATCTGTTTGGAACCCAGAGGGTTCTCTTTCCATGAGGTGCTGTGGATAACGTTTCTGTTTCCACGGGTTCAGCCTGGATTCCCGGCCGTCCATTAGTGGAGAAGGCCGTCGGGCCCTGTTGTTCTTTCTGTCTTTCACACTCAGCTGAATGGTGTCTCAGCTTGGAGATCCCTCCCTCTTCCTCACCCTCCAGGGAAATCTCCTCAACTTAGTGTTTGTAGGTCCTTCTCGGTCTAGTTCCTCCACCGCTTTCCTGGGTTTTGTCTCCTGTTCCACCACTCACTTGCTCCTCCCGCCATCCCTCGCCTGATATGAAGTGACTTAGGCTCAGGATCGGAGTGTGTGTGGGGGGGTGTTGGTGTGGAGTGACTAGCTTACCTGTCCAGCTGCAGTTCTCTCTGTGGCCACCAGTCCACAGGGGCACCACAACCACTCCTGCCGTGATATTGCTGGTTCCTGTGATGTCCCGTCCTCAGGGCAGGACTTCATCCTCCCCTGTAGACAGGCATCACAGCTGACATCACTTTGAGTGACAGCCAGCTCCCTGCTGCGCATGTTTGCTGAGTTAGTAGCGAAGTGCTGCTTGAGGCTGCACCACAGAAACAATCAGCAGCTGCAGGGGGTCTGAAGTGTAATCACAGCTGTGTTCAGATGCTGGAGTCTCATTTTGTTACACAGCATCCAAGCTCAGCCCTCAATTGAGTGGGAGGACTCTGGAGTGGAAAAGGAGGGAGTGGGGAAGAAGAATCACCTGGATGTCACCTACCTAGCATTATGTTCATTGCAGACACTGCTTCCTACTCTGCCTCTAGTGTCAGATTAGCCAGGAGGGGGAGGGGAGGAGTTTTTATGTTGGACAAGAGTGCTCCCATGGCAGGGCAAGATAAGGCCTGTGATAACACCCTTGTGTGGTGCCCACTGCCCAAGCCAGATAACCTCTGCCACTGCAGCAATGATGGTGAGGGGGAAATCCTGACAAATAATAGATTTCATATATATCAGGTAAATCTGTCTATTTCCTATGTGTGCATATTCATGTGTATTTCCCTGTGTGTGTGAGCGTGCATGTACATTTCCCTGTGTGTGTGAGAATGTACATGTGTAGCCCTGTTTATGTGAGCATGTGTATTTACCTGTGTGTATGTGCATGCATGTGTATTTTCCAGCATGTGTGAGCGTGCGTGTATATTTTCCAGCTTGTGTGTGTGCACGTGTATTTCCCAGTGTGAATGAGCATTCATATGAGCGTTTTTTTTCGCGGCCCGCACCTGCCTCAAGTGCCGAAACCGCACTTGCCGCACCTGCCGCACACTTACTGCAAGCCCCATAGACATTGTATGGGGCTTGCCGCAAGTGAACCGCAAGTGCGGCCATCATGCGGCAATCGCGGCAGTTGTGGTTTTTCTCCTCTCCAGTCCATCCTTAATGCAGCAGCCAGGATCACAAATCTGGCCAATCGTTACTCAGATGCCTCTTCTCTGTGCCAGTCATTGCACTGGCTGCCCGTATACTACAGGATCAAATTCAAATTGCTTGTTCTCACCCACAAAGCTCTTCACAGTGCAGCACCCCCCTACCTCTCCTCCCTCATCTCTGTCTATCACCCCACCCGCTCTCTACGTTCCTCAAATGACCTTTGACTGACATCTGTACTAATTCGATCCTCTCACTCCCGGCTCCAAGACTTTTCCATAGCTGCACCAAACCTCTGGAATGCTTTACCCACAGAAATCAGGACTATCCACAACTTGCATGGCTTCAGACGATCCCTAAAAACGCATCTTTTTAAGGTGGCCTATCATACTCCCTAAGGGTACCTTTACACGCCGCGACGGCAGGCTGGATACATCGCGCTACTTCACGTGCACGAGCACGCCCGAACGGCTACAAACGGTCAACGCACTCTCTTTACACGCCGCCATAAGGTGCGCTACGCCACGCTACATCTATAGCTAGCTACATCGCCGGGTGTCTCAAGTAGCCAGCTGTAGCGTAGCGTACCATGTTTACACACCGCTCCAACAAGCTACTATGGGCGGACCCGGTGCAGCAGGGATAGCACATAGGCGTGCAACAATCTTGGATTACGAGCCGTCCGTACGATGATAGGACAGCGCAATATCATCAGGATTGGCCAGGCATCGCAGTAGGCTGATTAATACAGCACGCTCGAGTAATTGTGTAGTGTGACTGGTCAGCTCCTTAAATATCCCGCCCTATGCTGCGACTACCAATCATAAAGCAGGAGCGACCTCCAATGATCGCAGATGGGGCGCGGTAACATGGCGACTGTGTCACGCCTTAGATACATGGCAGCCACATCGCCGGGTGTCCAGAGTTGCCTTCTGTTGCTTCTTTACACGCCGATACAGCTCGCTACAATCGGCGATGTTGCCTTAAGTTTATGAGCAGAGACCATAAACAGATGTATCTGTCGCCGGCTGTAGCGTCGCCTCTTCAGACGCCGCTACTACAGGCGATATGGACGCTACAAGCTACAATTGTAGCTTGTAGCACGATGTATCCAGCCTGCCGTCGCGGCGTGTAAAGGTACCCTAATAGAAGTCCATTGTACTGTAGATAGTGAATGGGCTATCCCTCTGGACATTACTCTTCTACAAACTCCACCATAAAGGTCTACACAGACTGTCTGATGACCATCCATGTAAGCTTAGCCCTATGCCCCATTTCCTCAAGATGCCTGGACCATCAGTGCAATATGCCCCGCCACCTTGTGTAACCCCTAATCCGTTGTAGATTGTAAGCTCTTTTGAGCAGGGTCACCTTCATTTCTTGCTTTATTTATTGTATTTTTTTTCACATTGATTCTATGCCTATTGTTTTGTATCCAATTATTGTACTTTATTTGTTCTCTACTGTAATTACTTACTGTATTTTCTGTACGCTAACCCTACATTGTAAAGCGATGCGGAATATGTTGGCGCTATATAAATAAAGCTTTATTATTATTATTATAGCATATAAGCAATTACAATATGACAAAAGTGTCAACCATGTCATTTCAAAAGAATTGGAAATATTTCTTAATAAGCTTTCTTTTGATGCACCTGTTAACGCCTTAGACTTACAGGAAACTTGTACCTAACTAGACTTCTTTTAAAAAGCAGAAAACTCCCAAGGTTTCTGAAGGTCTCTGTTTCAAAGGTTAAAAAAACAACATCATGGTCATCGACAAGATAAAATTAATAGTAAATGGGCGAAAAGAAATGAGCAAATAAACTTTTTAAAAAATTGGAAAATCTTTGGTAATTCATTTGGTAGAAATTAAAATCTATGTAAGTTATGCACAAATGTAAATTTACACTGTATTTTGCACGAATTTCCATCATAAGCATGCTATTCTCACTACATTTTACTCCACATACCCTATTTTTCAGACAATAAGACAGACCTGAATATACGATGCATCCAGGTTTTGCACAAGTGAATATATAAAAAAAAAAAAATAATATTACAACTGCCTTAGTGATCTAAAGATGTGGAGGCCAGGTAATGTTAGCAATGTTGATGGTTTCTGGTTCTGCTCATTTCTTGGAGCTCTAGGGTAGAAGAAGGAGTAATTAATTATTCTAAAAAAGTTAGATGTACCGTATATACTCGTGTATAAGCCAACCCGTGTATAAGCCGACCCCCCTACTTTTGCCCCCAAAACCTGGGAAAACCAATTGACTCGTGTATAAGCCGAGGGTGGGCCCCAGCACAGGTATACAGCCCCGAGCAGTGTGGTATACAGGACCCCCCAGTGATATACATGCCTCCCAGGTGGTAGTATACAGCAGCCTCCCCAGTGGTATATATAGGCCCCAGCAGTATATACAGCAGCCCCAGTGGTATACAGGCACCTCCCCACCCCCCCATCAGTGGTATACAGGCGCCCCCCCATCAGTGGTATACAGGGCCCCCCCTTGCTGCCGCACACCTGTAAAGTAATAGATCATTATACTTATCCCTGTCGCTGTTGCCGCTCTGATACCGCGCTCCTCCGGGTCTTTATGCTTCCTCCTCCGGCACACAGGCAATGACGTCATTGCCTGCACTCGCAAGTCACAAGCAGGAAGAAGCATGAAGACCCGGAGGAGCGCGGTGTCAGAACGGCGACAGGGATAAGTATAATGATCTATTACTTTATAGGTGTGCGGCAGCAAGGGGGGGACCTGTATACCACTGATGGGGGGGGGCGCCTGTATATGTATATGACTCATGTATAAGCCTAGGGGGTGGACTTTTCAGCACATTTTTTGTGCTGAAAAACTCGGCTTATACACGAGTATATACGGTATATTAGTAATTAGTTGTAACAAAAAATAAAGGACATGATATACTGTCCCTTACAGAGACATAACGAGTTCTTAATACAGTTTACATTGGCTGTCTTGTTTCAAAATTCATACAGAGTGTAGGTACATTTATTGTGGAAAGACATATGGGCCCCATGCGCTGTCCCCCTCTGTGCTGCCTTCTCCACCATGTGCTGTCTTCTCCCCTCATGTGCTTTCTCCTTTGAGATGTCTCCCTGTGTGCGCTCTCCCCACTGTATGCGATCTCCTCCCTGTGCTGTCTTCTCCCTTCTGTGCTCTCTCCCCTATATGCGGTCTTTCTCTCCCCTGTAATGTCTTCTACCCTCTGTGCTCTCTCCTTTGAGCTGTCTCCCCCCTGTGCACTCTCTAACCCCTTGTGCACTCTATGTACTCCCTATGCACTCTCTCTACCCCCCTGGGCACTCTCTGTCCCCCTGGTGCTCAGCCCCCTTTGCTTTGTGTCTCCCCCTTGTGCTCTCTCCCTCCTGTTGTATTCAAAGATGGAGGCAGCATGAATAAGTGTGCATGTGCACATCGGTTTATGCCACAGTCATCTTTGTATACCCAAGGGTCTAAAGATGGTGGGTACCTGAGTATGTGGGTATACATATGCACATTTACTCAGGCGGTGATGTGTCTGTGGCGGTGGTTTTGGGTGGTTGTTTTTGGTGGCGCCAGTTGTGGCACTCCCTGGTGGTACTGTGCAATGTAACAGTACCATCAGTGGACACCATATTGGCACACCCTTCACTTTCTGTCCCCCCTGTGCTCTCTATGCTCCCATATGTTCTCTCTCTGCCCCCTCTACACTCTCTATGCCTCCCTGTGTGCTCTCTATGCCCTATGCACATTTTCTTCCCCCCTGTGTGCTCTCTGTGCCCCTTGTTTGCTCTCTGTTCCCCCTGTGCACCCTCTGTGTCCCCATGCACTGTCTCTGCCCCCCTGTGCACTCTCTGCCCCCTGTTTATTCTCTTTGTCCCTTGTGCACTCTCTGCCCGGTGCATTTTCTGTGCCCCCATATTCTCACTGTGCCCCCTGCTCACTCTCTGTGCCCCCTGTGCTCTCCCTGACCCACCTGTGCTCTGTCTGTGCTCCTTCAGTACTCTCTCTGTACCCCTCTGCATGCTCTTCATCCCCCCTGTGCCCCCTTTGGGGCAGTGTAAAAACAAGAATTATTTAAAAAATAAAGTTTTAAAAAAATATGAAAAAAAAACAAAAAAGTTCAAATCACCTCACTTTTCCCTCATTCAAAATAAAAGTATTAAAAAAATGCACATATTTGATATCGCCGCATTCAGAAATGCCCGATCTATCAATATAGAAAATCAATTAAAGAGAGCCATAAACTGCGTAACGGAAAAAAGGTCCAAACGCCAAATATAAATTTTTTTGGTCGCCGCAAATTTGCTATAAAATGCAATAACAGACGATCAAAACAGAGTATCCACTCAAAATTGGTATCATTAAAAATGTCAAGTCAAGCCTAAAAAATGAGCTGTCACACAGCCCCAGATCCTAAAAAATGATGACGCTACAGGTCGCAGAACATGGTGCAAAAAGTGTGATTATTTTTTTTTTCAAACTTCTGAATTTTTTTTCACCGCTTAGATAACAGTAGAAGTATACATGTTTGGTATCTATGAACTCGTACCGACTTGAGGCATCACACAGTCATGTCAGTTTTACCATATAGTGATCATGGCGAACAAAACAAACAAAAAACAAGTGTGTAATTGCACTTTTTTTTGCAATTTCATGGCATTTGGAAGTTTCTTCCCATTTCCCTGTACACCATATGGTAAAATAAATGATTGCATCTAAAAGTACAACTCGTCCTGCAAAAAAAAGCCGTCATATGTCTATATTGATGGAAAAATAAAAATGTTATGGCTCTTGGAAGCAGGGGAGCAAAAACGAAAACGAAAAATTCCCGGGTGGTGAAGAGGTTAAACTCCTTATGCATAGTTCAACCGGCTTTACACTTTAGCTGAAGTAATTCTAATTTCCACCCTATAAAGGTTGTCTATTACAGAATATATATCAAGCAGTCCAGTGCTACACTGGTTTTCTGAGCCCTTCACGACAACATACAAATGTGGGTGTGGTGTCCTGCTCACACAGGTAGCCTTTGGGTGTATCGAGGACCTCACGATGCGCATTGCGCATACACAAGGTGTACTTTACCGCAGCTCATCACATGAGCTGCAGTAAAGTATACCTTGCACATGCGCAATGCACAGCTTGAGGTCCTGTATCGATGTCAGCAGCATCGGAAATGACGCGATTAGCATCATACTGGCCAATCCGCCCATGGAGGAGGGCGAGGAGAATTCAGATGGTTTATCACGCCCATCGGGGCGTGAATACAAGCTCTAAAGGCGGCGAAAAGAAGCCTCAGAGAACGCCCTGTGCGACTTCTCAGGAGACAAGAAGCCCCAGTTATAGAGGTATCAAAATCACTTTTTGAAATTTCAAACTACACATTTTTTGAACAAAGGGATAGGTAGAATAGCATAATGATGGTGCAGGGACAGGTATTAATAGGCTGGGGGTGATTTTTAGGGGTCAGGTTCCCTTTAAGGCTGCTTAATGATTTGCACCTTGAGGTGAATTCTCTGTTTTTGCTTTTATTATGGTAGACTCAGATATTTTAACAAGTGCTTCCTAGAGAGCGTTCTTCACTTGGGTAGATGTTGAGTTTTTTTACACCATGGAAAGCATTCTGCGATCATGCACCACTGTTGTCTCCTGTGGACGTCCAGGCATTTTTGAAATCCTAAGCTCACCCGTCTCTTTTTATTATTTTTTTGCAGAATGTACGAAACTGTTAATTTGACAACTCCTAACATTTTTGCTATCTTTTTTATGGATTTCTTCTTTTTTCAGCCTAATGATAGTCTGTTTCTCTTTCACTGAGAGCTCATTTAACTGCATGTTGTGGGTTCAGAGCAACAACTAAAATGCCAAAACTTGCATCACTTTCAAAATATTTCTGGATGTAGCTGCCCTGCTGATTATGATCATAGAATAAAGAAAAATGACAGTCACAAAATAAAGAGTTGCAAAAATAGAAAATTAAAGCCAATGTCACATAGCTGCATGATTAAATGTTTCCCTTCTGATTTCTAAGCTTTTCGATTCCCTCTGTTCTATATATAATATTCCGGACAATTTTTTGTTGGACAGATATATTCTGGTTAATATCAAGACATGCTTAGAATCGGCTATTCTTCAAGTAAGATGGTGCATATCTCAGAGCTAATCTCTCTTGAATTAAAGCTTTGTATATCCCGCTGTAAAACCATTACCCAACTACGCACTGTCCTCCCTTTTTTGCAGCTGTAGATAAAATGCAGACTATGTGCTTGTAAATTTGGTACATTATAAAACAGTGATCAATTGTTTCAAATTACATCAATTGCCGAATGAAAAAGTCATTGCAGAGGGAAATAAAAAGAATGATGACTGTATTAAAAAAGGCTCTGTTCTCTAATAGTACTAATATTTAAAATATTTAGTCTATAAGCAGTAATGGTATCAAAGGATAAATCTGCTACAGAGAGCAAGCAAGAGATGCAGAGTAACTAAAGGGAGTCTATAGCTAGGGTCAGACTTGGTTTTGGACCCTCGTTTCCAGCCTGCACTAATACTGGACAGCGTTAATGGCAAGCGCTGCGTGGAAACCGGGTCCCATAGAAACCCATTATGTACCTTAGTTACGGCCGCACACAGAGCTCCAGGATGGCCGCTTTTCATCAGTGCACAGGAAAATGCTGAAGGCAGCCTTTCCTGTGCACTGAGGAAAAGCACACCTCCTGCAGCTTTGTGTGCAGCTGCTACTAAGGTACACAACGGGTTGCTATTGACCCATGTGGCGCCCCTGCGACCAGGGTGGCCATAGGTAGGAACTGCAGCCAGGCAGATAGGAGACAGTTTGTGCACCAAACACCTTCAGCACACACACCCACCAGAGCACAACACCCAACCTGGAGCCTGGGACTCTAGATGGGAAAGGGGTGGTAGGGTTTAGAGGGAAGTGGGTGGAATGTAGGTCAGGTGAAAGACCAGTACAAAAGGAGAAACAGTAGGCAGAGTGAGTTAGTAGGCCAAGGGTGCTGACCAGAACAGACAAGAACAGACAGAAAGTGACACTTTCCCGTAGGGATAGGGCTCCCTGGAGGTGCTGAATCCACAGAGACACCATTCCATGGAGAGAAAGCCTTCTCCATAGCCTGCAGCCCAAGGGAAGGGAAGGACAGAGACCGGACCAGTGCCACTGGGTCTGAGGAGTACAGCAGCATTGACCGACTACTGGCGGGACAGGTTTCCCTTAACCTACCCGATAGTCACACGGGTCGGAGAGAGCCCGGTGATCCCTTGCAAGACAGGGACACCAAAGGCTAGGCTGGGACCAGAGTGTCGGCTCTGAGGGGGACTGCAGCTATACGCCGGATCCCAGACAAACTGACGGGGGACCCTGATCCCAGGTCAGAGTTCCTACCACACAGGTTGGAGGCACAGTAACACCATAGGACTCAGGCTTGTTGCCCAAACACAGGGAGAAGCCACACAAAGAGACCGAGTTGCTGCCATACAACCGACAGGGAAGAGCAGATGAGAGACGAGCCAGAAAGGTTACAGAGAAAGTGAAGGGTCTCGGAGAGAAAACCTGGCTGCAGAGGGTTCGGAGAGTAACCGGAGTTAGCTGTGTGAAAGAACTAAATTGTGAACTGTTGAACTGTACCCTGAACTGGTTAAATTGCAAAAAGAACTTGCAAGTAAAACCTGGTGAACCCTGCTTAAGTCTCCTATGTGTGATTCCCTGCGACAGAACTTTTATTACATCTTTACACCCTGTCAGGAGCAGCCCGACCCGTGGAAAGTTGCAAGGCCTCCTCTGTTATTGTGTGCAGTGATTGGGGTAAGTCCTGCCTGGAACTGAACTTGCCGCTCCTTCTCCCTCTCAGGGTACTACTCCATAACTGACATTGAGGACCTTTCTGTGGGATCCCTATTCTCTGCTTAGGTCCCTGGTCCTATACTTGGTCAGGTTTCAGGGTCTGTTATTCTTTTCCTCAGGAGGATTAGATCTTCCTGGTCTGTCCGGGCTTTCTCTGCTACACTTCAGATAATTAGCAGAATCAGACTCCGGTGTCCGGGTGGGCTAAAGGGAAACCTGGTATGTTCCCTTCTTCCTTTCTCCTACTTCCTCCACTGGCCTCCGACCCTCTCCCTAGGGTGTAGCACAGCGGGGTCAGTGTTCCCTGGTCCTGGGCCTGGCTTGATCCCAGCGACCAGCTCCTTCCAGTACCTTTCTCTTTGGCTGTCTGACTGGAACTGCCTGCTCCCTTCACGGCTCAGGGCAGACTAACCGACTCCTCCCCTCAGGCCTACATCCTTATAGGGGAACTTGCTTAATCAGCAAGTAGAGCTCCCTCTCCAGGGCTGGGGTGGAAGGTTTTGTTTGCTGTGTGTACCAAGGTGTACCATCGGGGCTACCCGATCCTCCTTCCTTTGCACCCCCACCTGTAACACCCCTGTGATGCATTAAATAGAATGAGCACGTCTATCCTGTGTGCAGTCCTGCTCTTTTTCTAAACTGGAAGTGACATATCACTGTGTGGAGGAAGTGTGCACCAGGAATAGAGGCTCACAGTGTGTGGTACCTGCATGAGAGGTCCCAGGGAATCATGGAGGGCTGCTGGAACTGACAGAGACGCACGGAGGGAGCGGTGGTGCTGGCTTTAACCTGCAAACTCAAGGTGTATGTCTCTCCTTGCATCGGTGGGTCCTGTGGCAATCCCCAGCAGAGGTGCCACATTCCCTCTAGTTAACTTCAGTCTTCCGGACTAAAACTTTTTTCAACAAACATAACATAACTTATCTATTTACATTAATTTGAACAGAGTCTCAAATAAAATTTACAAAAACCAGGGAAAAATGGGAAAAACAGGTAATCAGTCAATACAGCGCTAGTCCATCCGCTGCAGGCTGTTTAAAGTATTTTTGCCACCACCAGTCCTGTGGCTATGGTACATTTTTAAAATTTAGAAAAAGTTCAAAAGTCCAAACAGGTAAAGCCTCTGTAGGCTTAAACGTTCACAACACAACAACAAACACTACGGGTGCCTCGGCATAGGAGTCCTAGGTACTGCAGGGCCTCTAACGGGTCATAAGCACTGTAGGCCTCCTGGCCCTGGAGTCACCTATTGGCCAAGATTTTGCTCCCCCTAGACAGCTCCGTATGCCAACTCCTCGCATCCCTTCTGATGTTGTGTACCTGGTTTGGGTTGTTTTAGCCTACTCTTCACCCTTCTGTACACTGACATTGGTTACATATTTACATTTTAAACATATTTACATTTCAAACATTTTACAGGTTATTCTCTGCATCTGAGTGGTGGATGTCCAAAATTGACACACATCGATCTACGTACTTCTAGTGTATGAGTAATTTCAGTGGCTCTATGTGTCACAGGTAAACTGGGTAATAGTCTGCGACTACCTGCTCTCACAATAGGAATGGCAGGTAAACCGATTGCAGGATTCTCTGGTTTCGGTACAACGGGTGGTTCTTCTGCTCTTAGCGTTTCTTCTGGTGGTTGGGGAAATGTCAAAATTGGGATTAGGTATTCACCTCCTATTTGGGGCCAATCTGCTGGTAATTCTCCTATAAGTGTCTGGACTGTCTTTGCCTCCTCTTTTTCAGGTTCTGGACAAGGTACATCTTCTTTTGGTTGTAACTGTTGAGGGCACTTCTTTAAATGATCTCAAGACACTGTTGCTGTTGTTTCGCCATTGTCTTTGCTGATCAGACATGTCTTCTGGTTGTCAAAACTGGATGGTAATACGGTATATGGTTCTGCTTCCCATTGATCATCTAACTTGTGCATTCTTCTTTTCCTTTTCAAAATCAATTCACCTTGTGCACTTAAGTTGGTCTCTTGTTTTTCTCTGGATTTCGTCAGACTTCTCTCAACACATTCTTGTATTTTCTTGTATGGTTCTGTTCTTCTGGTATCCCAATCTGCATCTGAAGTGTCTTCTTCAGGAATTACAATACCCATTTCAAAGTCTACTGGCAATTTTCCTGGTCGTGTTTTCATGAGGTATACAGGGGTACAATTTGTTGAGCTTACTGGGATGTTGTTGTAGATGTCAACAAGGTCTGGTAACTTCTCTGGCCATCTGTTTCACCCTTCTAAGGGCAGAGTTTTCAACAATTCTATTACCACGTGATTAATCTTTTCACACATTCCGTTGGTTTGGGGATGATAAGGCATGGTACAAGTTTTCTTGCATCCGTATAGGTTACAAAACTCTTGAAATACTTCAGCTTCAAAGGCAAGACCCTGGTCTGTCAATACCTGTTCTGGATACTTGTGTGGTCTCCAGAAATAGGCTTGAAAGGTTCTTGCTGCTGTCTGAGCTGTTAAGTCTTTTACCGGGGCTACCACAAGTAATCTGGAGTAGTGGTCCGCCATGGTAAGAGCATAGGTATAGCCAGATCTTCTGGGTGTGAGTTTGACGTGATCTAAGGCTACCAGTTCTAATGGCTGTTTAGTAATGATAGGCTGTAGTGGTGCTTTCTGGCTGTTATGGTATTTTCTTCTTAATGAGCATGGTCCACAATTTTTACACCATTTCTCTATGGAGGACCTCATGCTGATCCAATAGAATCTCTCATGAAACAATATCTCCAGTTTTCTCCATCCAAAGTGTCCTGCTCCATTATGGTACGCTTCTAACACCATTTGGACGTCTCTCTTTGGAACCACGATTTGCCATACCATTTCATGTGTTCTAGGGTTGATATACCATCTGCACAATGGACCTTGATAGATGAATAACCTGCTTCGTGCTTTCCACAGGTATTGGGCCTCTGGTGGAGCATTCTTTTCAAGTTGGAAATCCGGTTGGGTCACTAGCTTCTGCAGGCTCTGCAGGCACTGGGTGTCATAGCACAGTTATTGCTCGGTCTTTTAAATCATTAAAGTTCACATCAGGATCATCTAAGACCCACATGTGTACTTGCTGGCAGTGGTAGTCTGACCTCAATCTGACTCACCGTGGCCGGGACTCCGGTTTAGACAGGCGATGCTTCCTTCCTCCTTGTCACGGGTGGGCCGCGCCTGCCGGTAGTGGGGCCCGGTGTAGTGCAGATCAAAAGTTGAAGACGTCTTGCGGGAACAGATTAAAGGGGTTTAATTTATTCGTGACGCCACCTATGAGTAGTTTCGGTAATCGTTACCGACGCTGCGGAACCTCCGGGGGATGGACAGCAGCAAGATGGAACGCTCCCCACAGGCTGATCGGTGATCCCCGGAGGCTGGAGCTGCTTAAGATGTTGTGCGGCAGCTGCGGTTACCTTGTAGTGTAGACGGACAGTTCATAAGGAAACACGGACACAGAAAGTCTCTGCAACGGGTCTTTACTGTAACCAGCAGGCAGTACATGGTATACAGTTTACGGGTAGTAGACTGGGTGGACTCAGCAGTGATAGTGTCCCTCAGAGATCCGTAGTGTTCCTCCATTCTAGCTAAGTGATTTGCCATTGTCGCCCAGGAATACCAGATCGGGTACGGGGAGGCTGCTTCAATGCCCTATCCAAGCTGTACGTTATGTATGTTCTGGGGAGCCTTGGATCCCTCAGTGGGTACACCGCTGGTTAGATGACTGGAAGTTGGCTGGTGGTGGGGTGCTCCTGTGAAGCTGCTCCTCCACGCTTCTGGTTCGCGTAGCAGAGGTGAACTGCTGCCAGCTTCGGTACCAGTGAACCGGCTGTGGTTTGGGGCACGGGAGTTTTTAGAAACCCGTGTGATGATGCCCATTCCCGGTTGGTAAGGCCTCAGGTGCTGACACCCGACCGGTGACGGCCCGGGGGCTGCACGGGGTGCGGAGCCCCCGCTCCTACTCCAAGTTCTCTGTTCTCTGTTCTAGACTCTGTTCTAGACTCTTCTGCGTAGACTAAGTGTCTGTTCTCCCTACACACTTCCCTAGCACTCCGCCCACCAGGACCCTGGATTGGTCCTCTGCTCTAGGTGATGCATGCAGGGTTGGATCTCAAAGTTAACTGGGTCACTGCTGTGTCAGACAATATTGCGGCTGCATTTATGACTGCAATACCCTCCTGTGACGCACTCGTTGCAGGGCGCCACAAATCCATCCATAAACTGTTCTGCAAGCATTTTATCTTCTTCTAGCACACTTGCCGGGTCAATCTTCTTTAAGGACCGGAGTGCCCCTTGTTAGCGGAGGGCAAAGTCTCTGATGGTATCCTGTGGTCTTTGTTTGTATTGCTAGAACAGCATCCTCAGTTCAGACTGTGTGCATTTTTCAAAAGCAGTCCTGAGCTTGTCAAATACCTTTGTTACAGAGTGTCCATCAGCATCACTCCAAGACTCAACCTCTAGCTCCGCTGCGTCTTTTAACTGTCCCAGCACAACGGCGGCTCGCTGCTTTTCTGCATAGCATACATGTCCAGCACGGCAGACATCTTTTGCTTAAAGGCTGCTAAGGTACCTGGCTTACCTTCATAGATAAGCAACCATTTTACGCCCGGTATATACCGCAAGGCTATTGGCATTATCGGGGCCATGGCTCCGGGTGCTGCGGTTCCCACACTGGCTGCGGAACTGGCCAGTGTTGCATTCCGGACATCCCCCCTGTCAGGAACCTGTGCGTCGTCTGCTTCACTCATGGTGATGCCCCCCTAGTTAATCGCTGCCAGCCGGTGAGATAAACTTTTCCGGTGGTCGGCGGCTCTACAGGGGGAGTGGAGCACCTCGGGTATTTTCGAAACTCGACACTGCACTTCGTTGATCTCCGGCAGAGCGGAGGGGCGGGGCTTAACTTTGCGCTCTTTTTCCCCGCTCTGTGACACAGTTGAATTTCTGTGGCAGAGTAATGGTGGCCCGATTTCACAGTTCACACAACAGTCAATAAAGTCTTTTTAAGCACACAGTACCCGGTTTTACCGGGCACGGGATCCTGCTCGTGATGCCAGGATTGAGTCGGTCGACATTTAAAGTAGATTCTGGGCTGCGCTGCCCATAGATCTTACTATATAAGCCTTCAGGACCTCTGACAGTGCACATACTATACCTACAATAGGTATAGTATGCGCAGCTGTCAGGGGAGCCGCCGGGTTCATTGATAAAAGTTGTACAGAGCCGACAGGACTCGGCAATACTGTACATGAGGAATTAACTCCTGACATGCCCACCTGAGTGGGTAGCATGTCTCTAGGGGTGTGGGTACCCCATAGAGACATGATGGCCAAAATTAATATTAACATTACAGCTTTTTTAACTGTTTAAGCACTTTGCTTATCCCGGCGGTATCCGGGATAAGCAAAGTATACGGTAACCGGATTGCTCAGGATTACACATCCTGAGCAATCCGGTTATTGCAAGGCAGCTCCCTCCACACATTTTTCATAAAAAATGTGTGGGACCGCAATTGCGCTCACCGCATCCGGATCTGGATGCGGTGAAAGCAATTCGATTTTAAAGTGTGACCCTAGCCTGTATCTGTTATTGGTGAAAATATATTTGAATTCATATACAAATGGGGAGGTTTTGATGCACCCTTGGCAGCGTCAAGAGTTTGGAGTACTGTTTTGTCTCATCATTTTTCTCAACTAGTTCATTGATCAATTAATCATTAGTTAGTTAATCAATCATCTTACACTCCATCCCATCCCCTCATCAAAATGGGTGTTTAACAATGCCAGTCTTGATGAATCGTGACCATAGTGTTAACTTTGCTTCCAAATTCCCTGCATCTAAAAGAGTTTTCCCATGAACAAGGATAATTTTAAAGTTAATTCTAAACAATAGACCGAAGAGTAATATTACTTTCCACAATTGTATGTGTTAAAAAAAATGTTCCTAAAATGAAATTATCTTATATATGTGTCCCTGCTATATACTGTGTAATGAACGTATCCGACAGTACAGGAACATGTTCTGATCTTACCACATCTCCTGTGCTGAGATAGGCCTTGTTCACACATACCAATCCATTTTTTTAAGCCCTTAGAAAAACAAATCCGTTTTTCTAAGGGTGCCAATAGTGTCCCCTGAGGTCCTGGACGTTTTTTGGAACTTTTGGGACTTAGTCATTTTTTCACCAAAAACGCATGGTGCCTATATGTGCCATGCAAAAACGTATGTGTTTCCCATAGGGTCCCATGTTAAAAAACGCATGCAAGCAGCGTTTTTGGGTGCAGTAAAAAAAAGCATGTGTTTTTTTAAAAAAACGCACACACATGCGTTAACGCATATGCAATTTTGGACTTTGAATTAAAAAAAAGTCCAAAAAGTTCCCAAGGCAAAAAACGGATGGTATGTGTGAACAAGGCCATAATCTTATATGTGTCCCTGCTATGTACTGTGTAATGGATGTGCCTGACTGGGCAGAGATATGGTCTGATCATACCCCATCTCCTGTGCTTAGATAATATATATATGTGCCCCTGATATGTACTGTGTAATGGATGTGTATGACTGTACAGGAACATGGTCTGATCATACCACATATATTTGGCTGAGATAATCTTATGTATGTGTCCCTGCCAGTGGCGTAACTACCGCGGTCGCAGCGGTCGCGGCTGAGACCGGGCCCGCCCCCTGGAGGGGGCCCGTGCCCCGTGCTTCCAGCCGCCCGCCCGCCACAACCGCGATAGCGCTGGACGAGGAGTGGAGGGAGGACGGGAAGTGAGAGAAGCCTCACTTCCCGCAGCTGTGCCCGCCCCTCCTCTCCTCTGTCAGGTACTCATGCTAGCATCATCCCCCCTCCCACCTAAGGGGTCCCCGGATGTATAGGGCGCCAGACCCTGCGACCGCTGCGCCTGCTTTAAATGGATGTGCGTCTCTCAGGACGCACATCCATGTCAGTGCACGGCGGGTCTGCAGGCGGCCGATTACGGTCGCCAAAAGACTGGCAGGTGCGGCAGTTTTAAAATTCCCTTGGCCGTTGCTGCTGCACTGTGATGATGGGGTCATGTGACCTCCTCACAGACAGGACGCAGGCAGCTGCCGGCAGGAGTGGTGACGGTGAGTTCCTGAAGGAACTTTCCTCTTTGCTCCCCTGGGCTCTGGGTCGGATTACATCGCTGCAGTTAACTCCTGAATGGCTGCACTGTACCTGCTGATCTGGTGGAGGGCTCTGTTACCAGCCTGTTACCTGGGGCAAGGTAATCCATGGCAGGGCAGTGCTGGGCACAGTGCCCCATTCCTTATGGCTATTCCCCAGCTTGTGTCTGCAGGGCACTGGCCAGAGCTGGGGGATGCATGGCCACTGTGGATTGTGATCTACAGCTGTGAGTGTGAGTGTGTATGTGTGTGTGTGTGTATGTATGTGTGTGTGTGTGAGTGTGAGTGAGTGTGTGTGTGTGAGTGTATGTGTGAGTGTGTATGTGTGAGTGTGTGTGAGTGTGTGTGTGTGAGTGTGTATGTGTGTGAGTGTGTGTGTGTGTGTGTGTGAGTGTATGTGAGTGTGTGTATGTGTGAGTGTGTGTATGTGTGTGTATGTGTGTGTCTGTGTGTGTATGTCTGTGTGAGTGTGTATGTGTGAGTGTGTGTCTGTGTGTGTGTATGTGTGAGTGTGTGTATGTGTGTGTGAGTGTGTATGTGTGAGTGTGTGTGTGTCTGTGTGTGTGTGTCTGTGTGTGTGTCTGTGTGTGTGTGTATGTGTGAGTGTGTGTGTATGTGTGAGTGTGTGTGTATGTGTGAGTGTGGGAGCGTGTGACACAAACGTCTCTGAAAAAAAAACACTTTAAGGCCCCTTTCACATCTCCGTTTTGCTGATGTCTGCAGCCAATCCGACAGGTGGCGCCGCATCTGCCGGATCTGCCACCTAACTGCCGCACTTGCATTTCGGATCTGGCAAGCCCTATGTATTCTTTATGAGGCTTGCGGTCTGGTTGGCAAGTGCGGTTACGCCGGATCTGGCACTTGCGGCCACGAAAAAAAAACGCTGCAAGCAGCGTTTTTTTTTTGTGGCCCCAAGTGCCGGATCTGCCGCATCCAGCAGAACCACACTTGCCGCACTGGACCACAAGCCTCATAGAGAATACATAGGGCTTGCCAGATCCGAAATGCAAGTGCGGCGCCACCTGCCCGAACAGCCGCAAACAGCAAAACGGAGATGTGAAAGGGGCCTTAAAGTGTTTTTTTTCAGAGAAGTTTTGATAGGGCTATGAGGCTGGATTATATTTGTAGGACTATGAGGCTGCACTATATTATCTGGAGGGCTATCACGCTGAATTATATTATCTGGAGAGCTATGACACTGCACTATATTATCTGGAGAGCTGTCACACTGCATTATATTATTTGTAGGGCTATGAGGCTGCATTATATTATTTGGAGGGCTATCACGCTGCATTATATTATCTGGAGAGCTATGACACTGCATTATATTATTTGTAGGGCTATGAGGCTGCATTATATAATTTGTAGGGCTATGAGGCTGCATTATATTATCTGGAGAGCTATAACGCTGCATTATATTATCTGTAGGGTTATGAGGCTGCTTTATATTATCTGAAGGCCTATGACGCAGGAATGTATTATCTGGAGAGCTATGTCGCTGTATTATATTATCTGTAGGGCTATGAGGCTGCATTATATTATATGAAGGGCTGTGACGCTGCATTATATTATCTAAAGGGCTATAACGCTGCATTATATTATATGGAGGGCAATGAGGCTGCATTATATTATATGGAGGGCTAGGAGACTGCATTATATTATTTGGAGGGCAATGAGGCTGCTTTATATTATATGGAGGGCTATGAGGCAGCATTATATTATATATGGATGGCTATGAGGCTGCATTATTCTATGTGGAAGGATATGAGGCTGCATTTTACTATATGGAGGGCTATGAGACTGCGTTATACTATAATGGAAGACCACATATACCAGGATAAGGGCATATTCCGGGAGGAGGACCATATATAGCAGGATGAGGGACATTAATACTTAATGAAGGGGAGAGGGGTCAATTCGTGAGTCTTTATAGGATTTAGAACATTATATAGGGCCCATACATCTGACTAATGTGGGCGCACGAAAAAAGGGGGGGGGGGCCCAGGTCCAAATTTCGCACCGGGGCCCTTCAGACTCTAGTTACGCCACTGGTCCCTGCTATGTACTGTGTAATGGATGTCTCTGACTACAGTTCAATTGGCTGATCATACCACATCTCCTGGGGAGAAATTGAAAAAGTATATAGACAATTCAGCATGGTATCACAAATAATTCTTTGTTTGAGGTAAAACATTTTCTAAAAACAGACAGAAAATATTTTACTGCACAAAAAAGAAACAACTGTGATCCTATGCTGTATGTAATATTGGAATATGGGTAGGGTCACATTGAAAACATAAATTGCATTCACCGCATCCGGATCCGGATGCGGTGAACGCAATGCCGGGCACACACATTTTTTTTCAAAAATGTGTGGTGAATACCGCACTGCGGTCACCGGATGGCTCAGGATGTGTAATCCTGAGCCATCCGGTAACTGCATAGGTTGCGGATCCCGGCTATTGCCGGGATCAGCAAACCTAGTAAAGAGTTAAATTGATTGCTAAATGACTGTTTGAGGTCTGTAGGGGGCTTAGACCCCCCTACAGACCGGCCGCCCACTTCGGTGGCCTCCTACTACAATATCCCCGATGGCACGGGCTCATCCGAGCCCGTGCAAGTCCCCACACCCCCAGCCCTCCGAATTACTATACCGGGGTGCCTGCACCCTCTGGTATAGTTATTCCTGTATGTGTGGTAAATGATATATTAAAGTATTGGAGTTCATATTTACGGGTCTTCTCCTGCAGTGTTTTGCTAAATCCATGGGCGGGGCTGTTTGCGGCAGCCTCCGCCCCCTCATTTCTCATGGCCGCCCCCTCTTTGCCTCATCCATTGATGTGAGGCCGGACGCGTCATGAAAGGGGCGGGGCGAACCGCGTCACACCGTGCGCCCCGCCCCTTTCATGACGCATCCGGCCTCACATCAATGGATGAGGCAAAGAGGGGGCGGCCATGAGAAATGAGGGGGCGGAGGCTGCCGCAAACAGCCCCGCCCATGGATTTAGCAAAACACTGCAGGAGAAGACCCGTAAATATGAACTCCAATACTTTAATATATCATTTACCACACATACAGGAATAACTATACCAGAGGGGTGCAGCCACCCCGGTATAGTAATTCGGAGGGCTGGGGGTGTGGGGACTTGCACGGGCTCGGATGAGCCCGTGCCATCGGGGATATTGTAGTAGGAGGCCACCGAAGTGGGCGGCCGGTCTGTAGGGGGGTCTAAGCCCCCCTACAGACCTCAAACAGTCATTTAGCAATCAATTTAACTCTTTACTAGGTTTGCTGATCCCGGCAATAGCCGGGATCCGCAACCTATGCAGTTACCGGATGGCTCAGGATTACACATCCTGAGCCATCCGGTGACCGCAGTGCGGTCCCGGCAAACGCTGCGAAAACTGCTGCCTGCATGATTTTTAACGCAGGCAGCAGTGCCGGATCCGGCCACCGGATGGCTTGTGAAGCCATCCGGTGTTTTGCATAGGCTCCTATGAAGAGCGTTTCCTGGTCCGGTTTTGAGCTTTTTAAAAGCTCAAAACCGGATCAGGATTTTGCAACAAAAACGGAAATGTGACCCTAGCCTATGTAATATCTGAATATTCTCTTCCGTCCTCTCCTGCCTAGGACATGTGGTATAATCAGACCATGTCCCTGTATGGTTAGACACATCTATTACACAGTACATAGCAGGGACACGTATAAAAGATTATCTCAGCACAGGATATGTGGTATGATCAGACCATGTCTCTGTACGGTTAGACACATCCATTACACAGTACATAGCAGGGACACATATATAAGATTATCTCAGCACAGGATATGTGGTATGATCAGACCATGTCCCTGTACAGTCACACACATCCATTACACTGTACATAGCAGGGACACACATATAAGATTATAACAGCACAGGAGATGTGGTATGATCAGACCATGTCCCTGTATATTTTTACTGCAGTGTACTGTTGTTTTTTGTCGCAATAGCTTTTTGTTTCCAATTATGCTGGCGGTGTGAACAGGTTCCTACAGACCTGTTCTCTGTGTGCAGGACTCATCTGTGTTTTAACATGTCCCTGTACAGTCAGACACAACTATTACACAGTACATGACAGGGACACACAGGGCCGGCTCCAGGTTTTTGTGGGCTCTGGGCGAAAAATCTCAGTGGGCCCTTTGACACTATGATTCATGACACACTGTTATGGGATAGCACACAGATGGCTAATCATAGATATTTTCACATGTCCGCCTGCTCCACACCGCGACATGTGTGGAAATTTCTGCAACCAAACTTGCAGCATGTGCACATCGCATACATGTATACACACACATAGGCTAGGGTCACATCGGCGTTTTTTGTTTAAAATCCTGATCCGGTTTTGAGCTTTAAAAAAGCTCAAAACCGGACCAGGAAAGGCTCCTGATAGAAGCCTATGCAAAACACCGGATGGCTTCACAAGCCATCCGGTGGCCGGATCCGGCACTGCTGCCTGCGTTTAAAATCATGCAGGCAGCAGTTTTCGCAGCGTTTACCGGGACCGCACTGCGGTCACCGGATGGCTCAGGATGTGTAATCCCTGAGCCATCCGGCAACTGCATAGCTTGCGGTTCCCGATCTGGCAAGTTAATAAAGAGTTAAAATAGCTGACCTAAATGACTTTTTGAGGTCTGTGGGGGGCTTAGACCCTCCTACAGACCGGCCGGCGACTTCTATAGTGTTCTTCTACAATTTCTCAATGGTCACAGGCTCTTCGGAGCCCGTGCATGTAAACCAAAGGTGCCCCCCCCCCCCCCCCCCGGTATCACTATACAGGGGTGCATAGACACCTGTATTACAAATAAGCTGTATTGATGTCTAGTAACGGTTAAATGTGTACATTTGCATTGTAAGTATATACTTACAACATTCTTTCGTAGGCAGAGTGAAGGAAATCCATGGGCGGGGCTGTGTGCAGCAGCCTCCGCCCGCTCCTTCTTGATGCCCGCCCCCTCTGGCCGTAATCCAGTCTTGTAAGGGCGGGGACGTGGTTAAAGGGGCGTGGCTAACTATGTGCCGCGGTTAGCCACGCCCCTTTAACGACGTGCCCGCCCTCAAAACACTGGATTACGGCCAGAGGGGGCGGGCATCAAGAAGGAGCGGGCGGAGGCTGCTGCACACAGCCCCGCCCATGGATTTCCTTCACTCTGCCTACGAAAGAATGTTGTAAGTATATACTTACAATGCAAATGTACACATTTAACCGTTACTAGACATCAATACAGCTTATTTGTAATACAGGTGTCTATGCACCCCTGTATAGTGATACGGGGGGGGGGGCACCTTTGGTTTACATGCACGGGCTCCGAAGAGCCTGTGACCATTGAGAAATTGTAGAAGAACACTATAGAAGTCGCCGGCCGGTCTGTAGGGGGGTCTAAGCCCCCCTACAGACCTCAAAAAGTCATTTAGGTCAGCTATTTTAACTCTTTATTAACTTGCCAGATCGGGAACCGCAAGCTATGCAGTTACCGGATGGCTCAGGGATTACACATCCTGAGCCATCCGGTGACCGCAGTGCGGTCCCGGTAAACGCTGCGAAAACTGCTGCCTGCATGATTTTAAACGCAGGCAGCAGTGCCGGATCCGGCCACCGGATGGCTTGTGAAGCCATCCGGTGTTTTGCATAGGCTTCTATCAGGAGCCTTTCCTGGTCCGGTTTTGAGCTTTTTTAAAGCTCAAAACCGGATCAGGATTTTAAACAAAAAACGCCGATGTGACCCTAGCCTATGTGTATATTTACCTTTTTTAAGCAAGTGGAGCCTGAATAACGGAGCTCGGCCTCAGCTGAGAGAGAGGAGCAGGGAGTGAGAGGGGGTGAGGGCCTGCAGTGAAGCTCCAAGAAAGTGAACCCCACTGTACAGGCCTCCCCCAAGTCTCTGGGTAATAGAGAGCTCTGTGTGTGCTACTGGCAGCCTCCTGTCACTGCATGTGCTGCATATGGGTTCCACTGTGGAACGCTTAGGAGGAAGTGTCTACTGCTCCTAGTACTCATGCAGAGGCAGCCAGTGTCAGTTTGCGTTCTACAGTTACAGTAGAACGCAGCATTAAGACACAGTGATTGTGGATTTCTCTGCTTTACAACTGGCGAGGGTGGAGCGGCAGCGCAGGCATAGCACAGTACTGGTGCAGCTGCACCATCATGGTCGGGGGACTCGGGTCGGGTGAGTACAGTGCATTTTGGCACTGTGTGTGTATGTACAATCTGCTCCATGTTGCTCTGCCTCCACTCACTCAGAGGCGGTGCAAAGCAGCGTGCGTTGTGTTCCAAGGTGGAACAGTGTTCGTCCTCCTATAGGCGTTCCACAGGAGAATGTAAATGGGAGGATCTTGGTGAAAGGAAGTGAAGGGGCGGGACAGGGCGGCCTCAAAAATGTTTATTGAGAAATACGGTAAATGTGGGGGAAAATAGTTAATCCAGCGTCACGATGCGATGTGCGGGGGCGGCGTGGGCCCCTCTGTCAGGCTAAGGCCCCGGCAGTTGCCCGGGTGAGTCGGGTGCTGACGCCGGCCCTGGGGACACATATACAGTATAAAATAATCTCAACACCTGAACATTTTTTTTTAAACACATCCAATTGTGAACATTTTTATTATTCCAAGATCTGTTGATTAAAATTAACTTTTTTGGAGAACCCCTTTGCTCTACAGAAACAGTTTCAATCCTTAAAAGTCTGTACCTCACAGTTTACAGATCACAGTCACAGGATTTGTAGACTTTGTGCTTTTACAGGTCAAAACTGCTTTCTTGTTGCAAGTTGGGGACCTATGGAGACGCAGAATCCACAGAGACACCGTTCCATGGAGAGAAAGCTCGTCCATAGCCGGCATCCCAAGGGAGTGTGAGGACAGAAACCGGACCAGCATCACCGGGTCCGAGGAACACGGTAGAACCGACCAACTATAGGCGGGATAGATTCCCTGATTACATCTGGAAGTCAAACGGGTTAGAAGGAGCCTGGTAACACTTTGAAAGACAGGGTTACTGCAGGCTAGGCTAACACCAGAGTGTCGGCTCTGAGGGGGACTGAAGTTACACACCGGCTCCCCAGACAAACCGGTGGGGAACACAAATTCAAGATTCGTGTTCCCACTACAGGGTTGAAGGCTCAGCAGCATCCAGGAGGACCCGGCTTACTGCCCATACACATAGGGAGAAGCTTCACACAAGGGACCGAGCTGCCGCCATACAATCCGCAGAAAGAACAGAGAGAGAGAACCAGCCTGAAAGGTTAATAGAAGAAGTGAGGGGACTCAGAGCGACAGCCTGGCTGCAGAGCGTTCAAGTGTCCGGAGTTAATGAAGTTGGGAATTGAACTGTACCGTGAACTGTGTTGTAAACTGCTTGCACTGAAGAACTTGAGAGTAAACCCGGTGAACCTTGCTTCAGTTTCCGTGTCTGATTCCAGGTATACTGAACTGTGCATTACACCTTTTACCCTGCCAGGAGCAGCCCGACCCGCGGCGGGCTCATCCATCCAGCTGCAGCACATCCATCCCTCCATCCTCCTGGCAGAGCGGCGCAGCAGCGGTGGTCCCATTACTGACCACAACCCGTGGGTGGCGTCATGACAAACTAATCCTTGTAAATACCCCTTTTACTTGTGAGAATCCAGGAACACGGTCCGGACCAAGACCGCCTTGATATCCCCAGCAGTACCCTGGTCCAGTACCGAGTACCCCGTCCCATTGGGCTCCACACTGCCATGCCAGCATCAGCACGGGTAGCAAAACTAGCAGCCTGACCACCACTACCAACATGATCAGGCACATGGCAGCAAAGCATCCGACTTTGTGGGACATGCCAGAGGGTCAAGGAGCAGTGTCTGCGGGTTACACCGCTGCTTCTTCCACTGTTGAGCATGCAAGCCAATCCCCAACCATAGTGCATGTGAAGATGCCTCCTGTCCTGCACCTGTCATTGCACAATCAGAAATGCCACCACCATCAACCACGTCCTTGCTCCAGCGCAGTGTTCAGATATCCATACCCCAGTCGTTGGAACGCAAGCGCAAATACGCTGCCAACGCCCTACGGGCCACACTCCTAAATTCGCTCATTTCGTGACTGCTTGCGCTGGAAATGTTGCCTTTTAGGCTAGTGGAGACAGAAGCATTCAGCAGAGTGAAGGCGGCGGCCGTCCCTCGTTACTCGGTCCCCAGCCGCCACTATTTCTCCCGCTGTGCCGACCCCGCATTATACATTTGAGTCACCCGGCAGGGCTATGGGGTACTCGGGAACCGGGCAGTTTTGCAGCTGGGGGTCATGGATGGTCGAGACCCAGCCTTGTGTGCTCAATGAAAAGTGGTTTAAAAATAAAAAGGGAATACAAATAAAAAGGGAAATGTCTCTTGACGCCCCCTACGGTGCCTAGTGATTGCACCAGTGCAGCAGGGCAGACTTCTGAGGAGATGTGATGGCAGCAGGGATGACTACGCTCCCCATAGGTGTAGTGGATTTTCCTCAGGGCAGCAGTGGATGATTGGGGTTATACGCAGGAGTCCAGCGCAGCACACAGTCTCTGAAGGAAGCAGGAGTATGGCTCCTCTTTTGCAGGCAAATAACACACGGCACACAGTTCTTCACTTTGCACGGGTCTTTACTGGAAACCACAGGCAATATGACGGTTTCAGTTCTGTATCGGTGTCTTGGATAGTAGACAAGGATTTTGTATGTCACTTAGGAGACCTTCGCTGTTCTTGACTTCCTCCAGCGTTCCTGCACGCAGAGCCTCCAGCCAGTCCCTCGGGTCCCTCTTCAAGGGCTTTATGTACCTTCAGACCCTATTTAGGACCTTTTGTTGTTATGCTAGGTGTTGTCACCGACTGCATAAAGCCGGCTTGGGCCTTTAGTGTCGACGGCTTGGGGCTAAACCTCCGCACTGTTCTTGGAGCCAGACCTCCGTACCAGGACTGCTCCTCCCCCAGAAAGCAGCGGCTAACTGGAGCAACTGGACTCTCTCTTCTTAGGGCTACCTCGGCTAGGTACCTTCCCCTGTGCTCCTCACTGGGTTCCCACTCCGTTCCTCTCCAACCACCTTCTTCTAACTCTCTTGCTTTGTTCTCACTAACTTCTTCCACCGCCCACCTAAGCTCCGCACACCAGGACCGGTTCCTAACAACGGACTTTTTGATTGGTCCACTGCTCTTAGGTGTGTGGATAAATGTTATGAGCATTCCCTTTAAGACATCCAATTTCCCTGACCACAGGAATCCCACACTCTCTTGGGGGTGAAGTAACCCTACGTGGCATCCCGACCAGTGGGGCACCACACAAGCATGTGTCCCAAAACATTAGCCGTGCCCTTAACAACGCAGCTTCTGTCAAAGTCCACCTAACTACGGACACGTGGACAAGTGCTTGTGGGCAGGGAAGGTACATATCGCTGACAGCACACTGGGTTAATATAGTGGAAGCCGGAGCTTGGGATAGAACATGTCCTCACAACGCCAAAGATTGCGGGCCCTAACTCAGTCAGGGTTGTCCCCACAGTCTACAGCTCCACTACATCCTCCTCCTCAGCGTCCTTCTCCTCTTCAGCCTCCACAACAGTACCAAGCTGGAAGCTCTGCAGCAATGCCTCGGCCAAGTGCCTGGCCCATGTGCTCAACCTAGTGGTTTCAGTGGTTTCTTAAATCCTATCCGGATTTTCTGGATCTGCTTGTCAAAGTAAGCCGCCTGTGTGCCCATTTTAGAACGTCACCTACTACTTCAGCCGCCCTTGCCGGGTTTCAGCAGCATTTGGAGCTGCCGGCTCACAGACTGGTGTGTGATGTCCCCACGTGTTGGAATTCAACCCTGCACATGTTGGTCAGGATTTTTGAGCAGAAGAGGGCAGTTGTTAACTACCAGCATCAACTAGGCCGTCGGTATTCGGTTCAAACTACACACATAAGACATCTGGAGTAGACATGGATGTCTGACATATGTACATGCAAATAGAGTCTGTAGAGCCTCGTTTAGGAGTCTCAACACAGGACTAGCCAGATCTTCCTCTAGTGAAGGACCTAGCCATGATAACCACCATATTAAGTGGCCCTTTGAGTCAATATCCAGCTCTTTACAAGCTTAAAGACATGACAAGGGAATACCAAGGCCAGGTATCCATCCACAGACAGCTGTTTCGGGGTGTTGCCCCTCATCAGTGTGGAGTAGGATTCTGGCTAGGTGGGAGCAATGCCTAGTAGACCAACAAAACAAAGTATTCACTGATCTCAGGGAGACCAGTTCAAGAAAACACTGCGGGCAGCCGGCTAAAGCGCTCAACACAGTGAATTCCTAGGCCCATTGCCCCCTACTCCACACTGATGAGGGGCAACACCCCGAAACAGCTGTCTGTGGATGGATACCTGGCCTTGGTATTCCCTTGTCATGTCTTTAAGCTTGTAAAGAGCTGGATATTGACTCAAAGGGCCACTTAATATGGTGGTTATCATGGCTAAGTCCTTCACTAGAGGAAGATCTGGCTAGTCCTGTGTTGAGACTCCTAAACGAGGCTCCACAGACTCTATTTGCATATTCAAAATTCCCAGGGGGCAATGGGCCTAGGAATTCACTGTGTTGAGCGCTTTAGCCGGCTGCCCGCAGTGTTTTCTTGAACTGGTCTCCCTGAGATCAGTGAATACTTTGTTTTGACATATGTACAGTCCTCCAAAAATTTGAGGACTCCACCAAGGTGTTTATCAAACTAGGAAATACCAACTTATTAATTAAAAGTATCTTTTTATTTGTATCAAAGATTAAAAAATATAGTGAACGGACCAGGAGAAATTAGACAAACATTTACACATTTATGTACATTACTGGGGCTCAGAGACACAGGATGGCTACATAGTAGCTTTGAGGATCCATCCCGGTTTATGCCCATTTATCTATGCTGTACCGGATGATGTGACGATGACTTTGGTTTAATATGATACATCTACCCAAGTTTATCTATGCCCTAGTATTTCCTTTTCTTTTGGATGCCCTATCTATGATTATATAACAGATACCTTGGAACAATTACGGAGTCAGATTATCCTTTTTCTTGACCATTCTGGGTATTCTCGCCCATTGTTTGTTTGGCATGTATAGTCATAAGACGGAGCATTAATTCTGTAACCCCAAAGTCTTCTGATGAGCCTTCTGACATTTGAGAAGGCGAAACGCGTCAAGCGTTGGAGGTTTAATCTATACCTATACTGGGAAATCAGTAACCTAATGGAAGGTCACTAGTATTTGATGTTTCAGAACCCTGATTTGATATCCATTTAAGGGTTTGGAATTTATTGGTTTCTTTTTTCCTCTCATTAAGTTGTCTCTCTCTTGATATCTCGATACGAGACACTAGAGTATAAACATCTATATGTATAAAGGTACACCCTAAGGATAACTTAAGTGTAATCCTGTTGGGGGAAAAAAGTCTATGACCTCTGTGTTATGGTTTGATCAATTATACATTCACATATGCTGAGCCCCAGTAATGTACATAAATGTGTAAATGTTTGTCTAATTTCTCCTGGTCCGTTCACTATATTTTTTAATCTTTGATACAAATAAAAAGATACTTTTAATTAATAAGTTGGTATCGCCTAGTTTGATAAATACAGTAATTGGTACCTCCTAAAATAACTAGTCAACTGTTTGATAGACTCCACCAAGGTGGTGAGCGGCGACGACACCATCATTAGTGTCAACATCCCGCTTATCTGTCTTCTAAAATGCTCTCTGCTCAAAATCTAAGAAGATGCATTGCAGGCAGAGCACGAGGAGATGGAGCAAAGAACCATAGTGGGTGATTACACACAACCCAGCCTGATCTCATCCCAACATGCATTGGGGGACAATGACGAGGAGGAGGATGAGGAGTTAGAAGAACAGGAGCTAGTTTCATGCGCAATTGACGGTACAAGCTGCACAACTATCATACAGTCGGTTCAGAGTGGATGGCCAGAGGATAGGGAGGAGGAGGAGAGGGATGAAGACAGAATGGTCAGTTATCCTGTTGTTGATGACACTGAAGTCTAGCCTGTTACCAGTCTGGCGCGCATGGCTGACTTTATGTTACGCTGCCTTTCCCGTGACCCTTGCGTTATCAACATGTTGGCGGACACTCATTACTGGTTGGTGACACTTTTAGACCCACGCTACAAGGAGAACTGTATTTCTCTTTTTCCCCAGGTGGAGAGATCTACAAACATTCTACAGTATCAGAAGGCCCTTGTTGCGGAATTAGTCAAGAAATTCACTTCGAAAAAAACTGGCAGCAGAGGTCACAGTTCGGTGGACAACAAAGGCGTCTGGGAGAGAGAGGCACAACACCAATCCAGCAGAGGTAAGGGAACACTGTGAAAGATATGGGACAGTTCTCAGCCCCCCTGAGAGCACAGGCCCTGAGGCACTAGGTTCTGTCACAAGGACTGTAAAGTTTGTGTGGCACCCTGCAACGAGTGCGTCACAGGAAGGTATTGCATCCCTGACTGAAGATGTAATATCTTCCGTCTCAGTGATGAAATAGTTAAATCCAGAGCTCCATATACCACATGCACCACTCAGAGCTAGAGGGCTAATCAGGTCCTGGTGGGAGGAGTGAAAGGTGTAGTGTGAGGGAAGTTGGAGAAGTAGGAGTAGTTGAGGAGAGAGACGAGTTCAGGAAGAAGGAGGAGAAAGAGCAGGAGGCTGCACAGTGCCGTGCAGCCCTGAAAAAGGCAACCCAGCCGGGAGGGCACCATCAAGCGGTGACCCAGACAGGAAAACGGGCAACAAAGCAACTAAGCAACGGGTTAAAAGACACCCATGCCCAATCTCACCGGACACCGGTTCCGAGACAAACATACGTCCACCACTGTTCTGCAAAACCGGAGTGACGGAGCAGCTTCTTAGGAGCGCCTCACTGCAGCCGCTAACCTAGCAGCCTTACCAGCAGAGTACCTACCATTGGGATGCAGGACCTTTACAGCCGGTTTCGCGCACCAGCTAAGGAATCCAATAGAAGTTTCCCCAGTACCCTGAACTGGTGCACTAAGGCAGCAACGGCAACAAGATAGGACAGTTACTAAAGGAGGAACACCGTGGAGCTCTGGACTGAGGCTGTTCATCACTGGGACCACCCGGTCCATTACCCGACAAGCTGTATACCGTGTACCGCACTGAACCTACAGTAAAGACCCGTTACAGAGGGGCATTGTGTCAGTGCATTTCTTCCAGAACTGTTATTAACCTTGCTCATCAAATTACCCGAGCTGCCATATTCCATCCAGTACAGCTCCTGGCCCTTAGGACTCCTGCTCATCCTGTGGGGAGCATCCCATCTAGCTGTCGCACATCCCCCAGAGGCCCAAGCAGCGCCGGTGCCATCAGCGGATTCACACGGTGGCGTCACGACAATCAAGACTTATCCCAATCCCCTAACCCCTTTTTATTTGACCACCGGGCCCCACAGCCTCAGGCGCGGAACCGTGACAAGTGAAGCACCGCCTGAGACCTGAGAACCCGGCAACAGTGAGTCATTTGAAATGATGGTGAAGGAGTACATTGGCGACCATACAAAAGTGCACCAGGATTCCTCTGAGCCTTATAATTATTGGGTGTCCAAGCTGGACACGTGGCATAAATTGGCTCTCTACGCCTTGGAAGTCCTGGCCTGCCCTGCCGCTAGCATTTTGTCAGAGCAGGTTTTTAGTGCCGCCGGTGGAATCATTACTGATAAATGCACCCGCCTGTCAACTGAAAATGCTGACAAGCTTACTCTGATCAAGGAGAACAAGGGTTGAATTGGGCCTGACTTCAGCACACCACCAAATGATAGCAGCGTAACCTAAAGTCAAAGCCATTGTATTTTTTGGGAGGTAGATTCCCATGCTCCTCCTCACACCCACACATGGGTACATGCTTCCTGATATTGGCTATTTGCTGTACTCCTCCTCCTTATCTGCCACCACCATATCATCACGGCGACCGTGGTCCATGATGCCACAAAAACATATTTTATTTACATGGTGTTTGTGATGCCCCTAACCGTTAAAAAGTTACACAGTAGGTTCATGTATACTCCCCAGGTGTAAATGTTTCAGTCCATGCTTAGTGCATCAGCATTCCAAGTGTAGGAGAACCACTCCTTTGTAATGGGAACAATATTTAAAGAGGCTCTTCTCCACATCTCTTCCCAGGGGCATCAGAGTGCCTCCCAATATTTGGCAGCCCTGCCTATTGCAATACTAGAAAAGACTCACTTCCTAATAATGGGCACATTATTTAAAGAGGCTCTCATCCACGTCTCTTCTCAGGGGCATCAGAATTTAAAAGAAAATGTAAATTAAGTCAGACAACAAATGGTTTTTAGATGGATATTGGAGATCAGATATTAAAGCGTATACACCTGGTACAAATGCTGCGTACAGGTAGACAGCGTCTTGTGAGGTCTAGAAAATGGAGCTATATAACCCTCTTGCCTATAGAGATTTAAATTAATCCTTACAAGGATTGTTTTGGGATGGATAGAGGAGATTTAAAGCCAGCACACCAGCCACAGATGTGATGCTGGCTGGTATACTGGCACACCTAACTTTCCTATATAACCTGCCTCCCTGCCTGCTTGTATAAACCTAATTAGTCCTCAGAAGGATTGTTGTTTGTCTTTGATTAGCAACCCTGCACCTACACTAGCTGAAAGGCACAAAGTCTGTCCCTGAATCAGCAACAGCTCTCCTTACATGAGCACAGCGCAGTCAGGTCTTATAAAGACCTGATGACGCTGGGCGGCCTGCCAATCACTGTAATGCCACAACCAACATGGCTGTGGCATTACAGTGTCTGGTAGCCAATCCCTGCATGTGGGCTGTCTCTGTAAAGAGCACCAACATGCAGGGAGGTGGACCCGAGCATGAGCACGAGTATTGCGCCATCACTCTGTGCTCGCCGAGCATCCCAAGTGCCGAGATACTCGTGCGAGTACCGAGTAGTGGTGAGCATGCTTGCTCAGCACTACTCCTCACACATGTTGAAAACATTTCAATGTACTTGGGCACCTGCCAGTAGTCAGACCTATTTTTCAATGTCAAATATCGATGCAGATATATTTATGAGACTGTTTCCTACCAGCTGCGGTTAGGTTTTTTTTCGTGGCACCACATCTAGTATCTTCCACAGAACTTGAGATTTTAGAATTCACTTGTTCTAACTGTCACATATTTGTTTTATCCTTGCTATTAATCTTCCAATGTTACCTTCTATATTATATATTGTGAGGCTATGCATGCTGGATCTAGTAGGGGTACACTCACTTTCCAGCGAAATTGACGCACACAGCAATTGTTTCTGTTTAAATCAAGTCCATTTGGTTTATTACTCATCATAAACCAGACTCCGGAACCCATAACAGAATGAGCCTTGCTTTGGCTGTTCAGTAACATACACCTGATACACAGTCTTTCCCTGCTGGAATTGTCCATACAGATTCCCCAGGCTTTTGCTCAGCCTTTACTCATAGTTTCCAAGTCCATTACCTCTTTGGAGGTTTTGTGCAGCCTTCAGCACTCAGCTGCACCCAGGGTCCTCACAGAGGCAGGGTCTCCAGTCCAGCCAAGTATGTCCTACTCCCCTTTGCAGTATATAGGAAGACTCCTCTCTTCCCAGAACCAGTCACCTGATATCCCGCCCGACTAGTCACAGGTGGGAAGCTGGGCTTAATTAGAAGCACACAAAGCTATATGCACGTAACTCTTCTGTGTCCTGCTGAAAGACCGCAACACATTCATATTGCATCAGACCCCTGCCTGTGCAATGTATACCAGCCATGCATACCATGGCTGGCCGCTATATCACACAATATATATATATTATATATATATATACAGCACAGACCAAAAGTTTGGACACACCCTCTCATTCAAAGAGTTTTCTGTATTTTCATATCTATGAAAATTGTAGATTCACACTGAAGGCATCAAAACCGTGAATTAACACATGTTGAATTATATACTTTACAAAAAAGTGTGAAACAACTGACAATATGTCTTATATTCTGGTTTCTTCAAAGTAGCCACTTTTTGCTTTGATTACTGCTTTGCACACTCTTGGCATTTTCTTGATGAGCGTCAAGAGGTAGTCACCAGAAATGGTCTTCCAACAGTCTTGAAGGAGTTCCCAGAGATGCTTAGCACTTGTTGGCCTTTTCCTTCACTTTGCGGTCCAGCTCACCCCAAACCATCTCGACTGGGTTCAAGTCTGGTGACTGTGCAGGCCAGGTCATCTGGCGTAGCACTCCATCACCATCACACCTTCTCCTCCATGATTCACGGTGGGAACCAGGCATGTAGAGTCCATCTGTTCACCTTTTCTGCGTCGCACAAAGACACGGTGGTTGGAACCAAAGATCTCAAATTTGGACTCATCAGACCAAAGCACAGATTTCCACTGGTCTAATGTCCATTCCTTGTGTTCTTTAGCCCAAACAAGTCTCTTCTGCTTGTTGCCTGTCCTTAGCAGTGGTTTCCTAGCAGCTATTTTACCATGAAGGCCTGCTGCACAAAGTCTCCTCTTAACAGTTGTTGTAGAGATGTGTCTGCTGCTAGAACTCTGTGTGGCATTGACCTGGTCTCTAATCTGAGCTGCTGTTTCTAAGGCTGGTGACTCGGATGAACTTATCCTATGCAGCAGAGGTGACTCTTGGTTTTCCTTTCCTGGGGCGGTCCTAATGTGAGCCAGTTTCTTTGTAGCGCTTGATGGTTTTTGCAACTGCTCTTGGGGACACTCAAAGTTTTCTCAATTTTTCGGACTGACTGACCTTCATTTCTTAAAGTAATGATGGCCACTTGTTTTTCTTTACTTAGCTGCTTTTTTCTTGCTATAATACAAATTCAAACACTCTTTTTAGTAGGACCTTCAGCTGTGTATCCACCAGACTTCTGCACAACACAACTGATGGTCCCAACCCCATTTATAAGGCAAGAAATCCCACTTATTAAACCTTAAATACAAGAGAAAAGGGGGGGAGCGCACAATAGAGTAGTAACCGAGGGACACCAGGGGAATTAGTCGCAGGGGTCCACTCACCTTTGGAGGTTGTGAGGAGCCACAACCCACTATAAGTGCCTGGTCGCTGCAGATCCCATAGGGAAGATAGACTGCATTAGGTTTGTAGACAAAATCGGGATTTCCTCTGCACCGACCAGGGGACAAAGTGCAATTTAAAACTTTTATTCACCACCACACCACAAATCAGAGAATATGCCAACGCGTTTCGTAGCCAGTGGGCCACTTCATCAGGACTTAACTGGAGTTATTAAGCCATCAGGTGTAATGCGATGTTTCAGGAACAATCTGGCTAGAGGAAGGGAGATTGTTTCCGAAATATCGCATTACACCTGATGGCCTAATAAAGGCAGATTTTGAAAAGAATAAGGAGTGCTGAAGTCCGTTTTTGATATTATTTATACATATATATATATATATATTTATATATATTGTTTACAGAGCGAACCTTTATTATTGCAGAGCGTCAGCAGTGCATGAGGCCACCTCTTCCACACTTATCTGATGGCAATTCAGATATAAATAGCATATGTACATTTAATGCTTAACATACATGGTCTTATAGGCTTGTTCACAGTCATGAAACACCATACTATTGATTTGCTTCTTGACAATGTGCAATCCCTTTATTTCCTTTCATTCCATATGTTCAGAATACAGATTTTTGTCATGTCACAATTGTATAATTTATAGCATTTTATTGCTGTATGTGCACTGCTTAATATTCTTATCAAACATTCCAGATGAATTGGGGGTGAGCTAAAAAAAAAATGTATTTTCTTTTTTTCATTTGTCCTCCAAAGATGTCATACTCCAATAATGACTTCCCCCAACCGCAAGCTCAGGCATGTGGAATGGGATTTGTAAGTCAGGTCCCTTCCGCAGTCCACCCCATGAGGAGCTAGGCAACACAATTTGGCAAACAATAATTTTCTGTAAGCCATTGGGTCCTGGCACTTGAGGAGACAGAACCCTAGCAAAGAAAACATGCTTCACAGTGGAGGCCGACACCGTCTTGGAATTGCTGTACAATGCAGCTACACTGTGCTACTCTGTGCCTGTAGTCTGCAGTATGGAAATGTGATGGATCCACCCCAAAACATGCCTGCCTGACTGAGGATGCATAAGCAGAACCAGAGCAGCCTTCACAGGAGATGACTACTGTAACAACGTGGACTTTTTCAATGTGTGGCATAAGTTACGTTTCTTAAATTAGACATGTTGTTCTTTTGTTTCTTAACTTATGATAAGTAAGTCATTGTTTCTGATGGACTCTTTGGAGTCTCGCATTGGTCAAGATTGTGTATGGCTTATGTAATTATCTCACCCCCTCTGTCAAAGACAGAAATGACTCAAAGAGAATTAAATATGCGATTTTTCCATTGTTCTGAGGATGTGTATTGCTAATTTAATTACCTGACCCACTCACCCCCTCTCCACCTTGACTACCCTGTTGACTACATACACTCAAGAAAGAGAATTAAGTATGCGGCTTGAAATCCAGTCAATATGAAAACAGTCTTATAACACCAATCCTAGAAGTCGCCAATATCCTGAGATGAGTACTCGGAATATATAAGGGGGCCTATTTCATTAACCAGGAGTTTTTACGCTAGATGGCTTCAATCTAGGGTCTGAAGATCCAGTTGGAAGGCCATAACCTCAGCCTGCAAATTTCTGTTCTGGCTGCCAGGACAACATCGTGTTTCATACTTTGCATGACCTCAATCTAAGAGCTGCGTGTCCAGTTGGAGGAGCACTAAGACTGGATTATATTCTGCAGAAGATTAGCAAGAAGATTAGATTAGAAGATTCTACTATTTAGTTAAAATATCAGAGACTACATAAGGGTGATACCCAGGTTGGGACAATTTGGTCACCTGGCTACAGACTTTGCTATGCTCAGGCTAGGGTAACAGATAAGCCCTTGGTCCGTTTTTGGCATCAGTTTTTGCATTTTTTTTTTTAAGTCCAAAAACTGATGGAAAAATGGATTATATGTAATAAACACCCTGTCCGTTTTTTTCTGCACCTAAAAACATTGCTAGGAATGTTTTTTACCCAATAACGTTGCTCCCAACGTTTTTGGATCGGATCCAGGGATGGTGTAAAGACAGTCCGCGCTGCTTTAAATAATCAGTCACAAGTCTTTAGGTAAAAGACCCCCCTTCTTTATTTCCACCTACGCGTTTCAGTGCCACTCCGGGCACCGTCATCAGGGTATTGATACCCTGATGACGGTGCCCGGAGTGGCACTTAAACGTGTAAGTGGAAATAAAGAAGGGGGGTCTTTTACCTAAAGACTTGTGACTGATTATTTAAAGCAGCGCGGACTGTCTTTACACCATCCCTGGATCTGATCATCTTTACACGTGCTACGTGGCAGTGGAGGTCCTGCAGCCGCTTATAAACTACATGCCATAAAAACTAGTTGTGGGTGCACACAACTAGACCAGGTGAGTGCACCTCTTTTTAATCTGAGTGTGGAATCAGTGTCATATTGATAGGGCACTATTGCGCCTCGCTTGTCTCCTTTATCTTTTTCTAACGTTTTTGGATGCCGTTTAAAAGGTATCAACCACTGAGGACTCTCAGATTCTAATAGTTTTCCATTTACAAATAAAATCAAATGAAGAAGAAAAGAACATGGAAAAAGGGATGATCACTAAAATCAAATTTTATTCAAGCATTGGAACACAGACAAACACCAAGACCCACCTCCTTACAGATAAAATCAATTAAAAACAAGATTGTAGTAAAGCTGGTGTACATGAGGTAAATATAAATCAATAGAGCGATGAGATACAATTTGGGCTAGAACACTCAGTAAAACTGATCAGTGCCTCAATTATGGTCAACATCACCATGAAACATAACATGGGCTTAAAACAAATGCCTAGTCAAAGAGGGCAAGTAGGTGTACCAGCAATCCGGGCCATTCAGGCTCACCATAGCAAAGGACCAAGAGGTCACATGAATATTTGGCTGCAACTGGGCCTGAATCACACAAATAGCCACAATCTGATTGTAATAATAATGCTCACATACCCAGTCACCAGCTATCCAAGGACCCGACGCGTGTCGTCCGCCTAGGACTTCCTCAAGGGAAAAGAGAGGTAAGTACTTCATGGTTTGTCTGTGTTCTAATGTTTGAATAAAATTTGATTTTAGTGATCATCCCTTTCTCTATGTTCTTTTCTTCTTCATTTGAGTAGCCTTTGCATAGAGGGATGTATCCTATATTTAACTGATTGTGGTGCCCCCAGAAACTCCCTTGTTGATCCATTTACAAATAAACACGTTGTTTTAAAGTAAGGGTTATATATTTCTACAACCACCAGAGGGAGCTACATAACTTTTTAAGATTAGAGAGAGCTGGATAAACCATATCCTAAAAGTGAGTATTGCTGATGAAAAGTATCAGTGGGAATAAAGTGTTCTCAAAAATATATTCCATATATACAATTCTCTATAATTTCAATACTGTTTTACTGCACATGTGTTATCCATTGTAATTGCTACATTTGAAAGTGCAAATGCAAGTTTGTTAAATTCTTATATGATTCATTAAAAGGGCCATGTAAATAGTATGATGCTAAAAAGATGTGTGTTGCCCTCCTTCCTCCTTCATCATGTAGTAATATCCCCCATCCTGTTCCTTCCGGGTGTATCTGTCCCCCATGCTGATATATATTCTCCGCATCTTGAACCCATTCTGGTAAAAAAAAAAAATGTTGCAAATTCAATTTTATACACATACCTAATTCATCAAGATGGCAAACACTCTGTAATAAATGTAATGCATTCTAAAAACAGTCATGTTGCCCTCCCTCTCCATTCCACATGTAATAATGCCCCTATCCTGCTCCTTCCAGGTATTTGTGTCCTCATCTTGGTTTATATGCCCCCCATCTTGGGCCCCTTCCGGGTATACAGATCCCCTATCCTGGTATATATTCCCTCCATACTGAACCCATCCTGGAGCAAAAAAATGTTGTGAATGCAATTTTATACATATACCTAATTCATCAAAAGGGCAAACACTCTTTAATAAATGTAATACAGGCTAAAAATAGCCGTGTTGCCCTCCCTCCTCATTTCTTATATGGTAATGTCTCCCATCTTGCTCCTTCCAGTTATATATGTCCCTCATCCTGCTGCAAAAAAATGCTAAAAATGCAAGTTTGTTATTTATACTTAATGCAATCCTCCTCCTTCATTATGTAACAATGTTCCCCATCCAGCTCCTTCCAGGTTTATACAACTTCTATCCTGGTTTATATATGTTCTTCTTACTGGTCCCCTTCAAGGTATATATGTTCCCCATTATGGGTCACTTTCAGGTACATATGTCCCCCATTAAAGTCCCCATCCTGGTATATATGTCCCTCATCTTGGGCCCCTTCTTAGTATATATGTCCCCCATAGTGGGTCTCTTCTTGGTATATATGTCCCTATCCCAGTATATATGTTTCCCATCCTGGTATACATGTCCCCTATCCTGATATATATCTCTCCCATTGTATTATATATGTCCCTATTCCTTGGACCCTTCCTGATATATATGTCCCCCTCCTTGGCCCATCTTGGTATAAATATCACCCATCCTAATATATATGTTTGCAAAAAAACAGGAAAATTGGACAGTAGAAGATTGGAAATGGGGGATTTGGAGCAATGAGATGTTAGTCAATAGACTAAACTCTAACGGGTGCACATGGTTCTGGAAGTGACTAGTGAAATGGGGCTAACGGTTCAAGAAATTGAAGGAACTGTCAAGAGCGGTGCAGGAAGCCTTATGATATAGGGTTGTATACTTGACCAGGATCTCAATGGTGGTCTCAATGCTGAGCGATATGTGAGCATTGAACAAGACAAGTTACTTCGTACACGCGAGTACTATGAGTATCAAAAGGACGACATAGTGTTCCAGCAGGTCAACAACCCATGCATTGAGATGAGAAAAGAAATTGTTCAATGACAATGAATTAGAGGTGCTGGATTGGCCTACACAGTCCACAGACATCAACCCAAACAAACACTTATATATAAACAGCTGTATATATACGCAATTGAGTCAACCAGTAAGCACCAACAATGAGAATATGTAGAAGAGACCTGGGATCAGTTTTCAGTCAAAACCTGCTTTAATGTGATTGAGGGCATGTCCAGCAGGATTCAGGCAGTGATGAGATCCAGAGGTGTATTTACCAAACACTAATAATATAATGACAATTTTCCTTTAGATATTTGCATAACTAATCAAGTGCTAAATTGTTGCAATTCAAATTCATGTATGATATAGCCAAGATGATTGTCTATAAAATGAAGGTAGACTCACGCTCAAAGCTGTAGTGAATTGTGAAATATGGAGCTTAAAATTCTAAAGTTCAAAACATTCTTACCTTTTTGCTCATCAGTGTAAATGTCTCCCATCCTGTATATATGTCCCCTATTGTGGACCATTTCATTATATATACAGTGAAGGAAATAAGTATTTGATCCCTTGCTGATTTTGTAGGTTTGCCCACTGACAAAGACATGAACAGTCTATAATCTTAAGGGTAGGTTAATTTTAACATCGAGAGATAGACTATCAAAAACAAAATCCAGAAAATCACATTGTCTAAATTATATGAATGTATTTGCATTTTGCACAGAGGAATAAGTATTTGATCCCCTACCAACCATACGGAATTCTGGCTCCTACAGACTAATTGGATGCTCATAATCAACTAATTACCTGAATTAAGACAGCTGTCTTAAATTGTCACGTTTATAAAAGACTCCTGTCCACACACACAATTACTCAGTCAGACTCTAACTTCTACAACACGGGCAAGACTAGGAATGTCAGGGAAAAGATCCAGACCTGCACAAGACTGGAGTGGGCTACAAAAGCATAAGTAAGATGCAGGATGGAAGGAGACAACTGTTGGTGCAATAGTAAGAATATGGAAGAAATACAAAATGAGTGTCAGTAGTATCGATCTGGGACTCCATACAAAATCTCACCTCATGGGGTATCCAGGATTATGGTGAAGGTGAGAAATCAGCCTAAAACTAGACGGGGGAACACGTTAATGATCTGGGACCACTGTCACAAAGGAAACCATTGGTAATACATTATGCCGTAATGGATTAAAATCCTTCACTGCCAGCAAAGTCCCACTGCTCAAGAAGGCACATATGCAGGCCCGTCAGAAGTTTGCCAATTAACACCTTGGTGATTCTGAGAGTGATTGGTAGAAGGTGCTGTGGTCAGCTGAGACAAAAATTGAGCTCTTTGTCATTAACTTAACTTGCTTGGAGGAAGATAAATGGATGACCCAAAGAACATTGTCCCCACAGTCAAGCTTGGCGGTGGAAACATTATCATTTGGAGGAGGGGGGGGTCTCTGCTAAGGGCACAAGATTACTTCACCACATCAATGGGAAACTGGATGTACCATTAAATCCTGAGTGTCAATCTCCTTCCCTCTGCCAGGACACTAAAAATGGGTCATGGCTGAGTCTTCCAGCACAACAATGACCCAAAACATACAGCCAAGACAGCAAAGGAGTGGCTCAAAAAGAAGCACATTAAGGTCATGGAGTGGCCTATCCAGTCTCTAGATCTTAATCCCGTAGAAAACATATGGAGGGAGCTGAATCTCCGAGCTGCCAAGCGACAGACACAAAATCTTAATGATTTAGAGATTATCTGCAAAGAGGAGTGGACCAAATATCCTCCTAACATGTGCAAACCTCATCATCAACTACAAGAAACATCTAACTGGTCTGCTTTCCAACAAGGGTTTAGCCACCAAGTATTAAGTCTTGTTTGCCAGAGGGATCAAATACGTATTTCTGTCTGCAAAATGCAAATAACTTTCTATAATTTAGACAATGTGATTTTCTGGATTTTATTTTTGATAGTCTATCTCTCGATGTTAAAATTAGCCTACCCTTAAAATTATAGATTGTTCATGTCTTTGTCAGTGGGCAGATTTACAAAATAAGCAAGGGATCAAATAATTATTTCCTTCACTGTATGACCCTCAACCTGGTACATATGTCTCCCAACCTGGGTCCCATGCTGATATATATGTTCTCATCCTGGATAATATGCCAGCATCCTGGTATATATGCCCTCCATCTTGGATACATCCTGATATTTATGTCCCCCATTCCAGTATGTTTGTTTCCCATCCCGGTATATATGCCCCCCCTCCTGGTCCCTTCCAGGTATATATGTACAATGGAACATATATTCCATGCTGGTATACATGTCCTATTGTAGTTTATAAGTCACCCCATCCTGGGCTTATCCTGGAATGTATCTCCTTTCGTCATATTATATAAGTCCCCCTATCCTGTGTCCCTTCCTGGTATATACAGTTGTGGCCAAAAGTATTGACACCCCTGCAATTCTGTCAGATAATACTCAGTTTCTTCCTGAAAATGATTGCAATCACAAATTCTTTGGTACTATTATCTTCATTTAATTTGTCTTCAATGAAAAAACACAAAAAGAATTGTCCTAAAGCCAAATTGGATATAATTCCACACCAAACATAAAAAAGGGGGTGCACAAAAGTATTGGCACTGTTAGAAAAATCATGTGATGCTTCTCTAATTTGTGTAGTTAACAGCGCCTGTAACTTACCTGTGGCACCTAACAGGTGTTGGCAATAAGTACATCACACTTGCAGCCAGTTGACATGGATTAAAGTTGACTCAACCTCTGTCCTGTGTCCTTGGTGTTACCACATTGAACATGGAGAAAAGAAAGAAGACCAAAGAACTGTCTGAGGATTTGAGAAACCAAATTGTGAGGAAACATGAGCAATCCCAAGGCTACAAGTCCATCTCCAAAGATCTGAATGTTCCTATGTCTACCGTGCACAGTGTCATCCAGAAGTTTAAAGCCCATGGCACTGTGGCTAACCTCCCTAGATGTGGACGGAAAATAAAAATTGACGAGAGATTTCAACGCCAGATTGTGCGGATGATAGATAAAGAACCTCGACTAACATCCAAACAAGTTCAAGCTGCCCTGCAGTCTGAGGGTACAACAGTGTCAACCCGTACTATCTGTCGGCGTCTGAATGAAAAGGGACTGTATGGTAGGAGACCCATGAAGACCCCACTTCTTACCCCGAGATATAAAAAAGCCAGGCTGGAGTTTGCCAAAACTTACCTGAGAAAGCCTAAAACATTTTGGAAGAATGTTCTCTGGTCAGATAAGACAAAAGTAAAGCTTTATGGGCAAAGGCATCAACATAGAGTTTACAGGAGAAAAAAAGAGGCATTCAAAGAAATGAACACGGTCCCAACAGTCAAACATGGCGGTGGTTCCCTGATGTTTTTTGGGTTGCTTTGCTGCCTTTGGCACTGAACTGCTTGACCGTGTGCATGGCATTATGAAGTCTGAAAACTACCAACAAATTTTGCAGCATAATGTAGGGCCCAGTGTGAGAAAGCTGGCTCTCCCTCAGAGGTCATGGGTCTTCCAGCAGGACAATGACCCAAAACACACTTCAAAAAGCACTAGAAAATGGTTTGAGAGAAAGCACTGGAGACTTCTAAGGTGTCCAGCAATGAGTCCAGACCTGAATCCCATAGAACACCTGTGGAGAGATCTAAAAATGGTAGTTTGGAGAAGGCACCCTTCAAATATCAGGGACCTGGAGCAGTTTGCCAAAGAAGAATGGTCTAAAATTCCAGCAGAGCATTGTAAGAAACTCATTGATGGTAACCAGAAGCGGTTGATCGCAGTTATTTTGGCTAAAGGTTGTGCGACCAAGTATTAGGCTGAGGGTGGCAATACATTTGTCTGGCCCATTTTTGGAGTTTTGTGTGAAATGATCAATGTTTTGCTTTTTGCTTCATTCTCTTTTGTGTTTTTTCATTGAAGACAAATTAAATGAAGATAATAATACCAAAGAATTTGTGATTGCAATCATTTTCAGGAAGAAACTGAGTATTATCTGACAGAATTGCTGGGGTGTCAATACTTTTGGCCACAACAGTAAATCCACCTCTTATTTTCGACTAAAATACTTTTTAGCACCAAATATATATTTTACTCAAGGGATTATAGGAAAAAATGTACCCCATAACTTGCTATGCATTTTCTATTGAACACTGTCACTGACTGACACCCCATATATGGTGAAAAACCAATGTTCTTATGTTTGGGCACATGCAAAACGTTGAAAGCAGAGTGCTATGTAATTTTTGGAACACAAATTTGAACACTGTATTGCATTTGCACCCATGTACAGATTTCACCTCTCAGTGAAGTATCTATGGCTGCCGTGACCATTTTGTAACATTCATGCCATGACTTATGTTTTCTGGAGAATTGCAGATATGCCAGTTTAGTGCTCATACATTGTGCCCAGCTTGCACTTCTGACGACATGCAAACTGTAAATCACTGGGTTCTCCTTACTACAGTTCTGCCATACACGTTATCCCATGATGCGTTTGAGGCACAATGGGGCTCAAAAGGAAGGGGCATTTGGATTTTGGAGCACATATTTCACTGGATTGTATTTGGGGTGTGTGAGAATTTCTTCCAACAGTAATGTGGGAACTCCCTATATCTCCTTTGATAGATCACAAACCTGAGTGGGGGCTGTTTTTTTACAGGATAAGTTAGAGGTTTTATTGATAACGCTTTGGGTTACATAACATTTTTTTAATAACTTTCTTAATAAGGCTGGGAACATAATCTTGTGTTCCATGCTGAGCACTTATGTCAGGATTTTTGGTGTAGATACCCCAAAAATATGATTCAGATGAAACCTCAGATGGAACCACTTAGTATGAGGCAGATGAAGACACTTCAGACTCCTTTTGGTGTCTTTTCTGGTGGTCTCCATCCTTTTAGGAATGCATAGAACTGTGGTTGTCCACACTTGTGCATTAAAAAGGAGCCTAAAATGATGGGACACTATGGAACAGAGATCAAACAGAGTCGAAAGTGGTTCCATCTGTCTCAGTATATTGATTGATTCCATTGGAAGTTTGTCATTCATTTCTTGCACTGCAGTAATCTTAGGATAGGATCACACTTGGAAGTGCAATTGCGGTTACCGCATCCACATCCGGATGCGGTAATCGCAATTGCATTCACCCACAATTTGGACACATTTTGTGTCCCTAAGCCGGAATCCGGCAACCGGATTGCCCTGAATGTGCAATCCGGTTGCCGGATAATTTGTTCATCCCTGCTGCCACAGGGATGAACAAAGAGTTAATGTTGTGAAAAGATGTGGGCAACATGTCTGTAGAGAGTAGTGCCCACCCTCTCTACAGACATGTTGTCCCATTAGGTGGGCATAGCAAGGGTTAAACTGCTATATTTCTGTATTGCCGGCTTTTAATAAAACTAAATGTTCGGCGGCGGCTCCTGCCAGTGAAGCATATACAGTACGCACTTTATGTATTGTATAAGCCGCTCTCCATGGTACTGATAGCTTAAACAGTAGTTCTACGGCAGCCCCACCGCCATAGAATTCCTGTTTAAGCTTTCAGGACCTCGGACAGCAGCAGATACAGTACATAAAGTGCGTACTGTATATGCTTCACTGGCAGGAGCCGCCGCCGAACATTTAGTTTTATTAAAAGCTGGCAATACAGAATTAAAGCAGTTTAACCTTTGCTATGCCCACCTAATGGGACAACATGTCTGTCGGGAGGGTGGGCACTACTTCCTATAGACATGTTGCCCACATCCATTAACAACATTTCACCCTTTGCTCATCCGTGCGGGAGCAGAGATGAACAAAGGGTTAAATCTTAATAATCCATGTGGGCAACATGTCTCTAGGGGGTGCCAAACCCCCCCTAGAGACATGCTGTCCACACAGGATAGCATGTCAGGGGTTAATTCTATAATTAACCCATTCGCCGCTATTGTCGGCTTTTTAATAACTTTTAAATTGACAGCCGCCGGCTCCTGCATCAGGACTAGTACACTATGGAATTTGCGTAAGCACCACAGACAGCTCCTCATTGAGGATGCTGTTCTGTAAAATGCTTACGCAAATTGCATAGTGTACTAGTCCTGATGCAGGAGCCGGCGGCTGTCAATTTAAAAGTTATTAAAAAGCTGACAATAGCGGCGAATGGGTTAATTATAGAATTAACCCCTGACATGCCGTCCTGTGTGGACAGCATGTCTCTAGGTGGGGTGGGCAGCCCCTAGAGACATGTTGCCCACATGGATTATTAATATTTAACCCTTTATTCATCCCTGCGGTAGCAGGGATGAACAAAACCACCGGCTGCCGCAGGCACTCACATATGCCTTGCGGCAGCTGCATGGGCTCCCATAGGAGCCCATTATTGCAAACCTGCTGCGGCGGAGTTACCGCTCCGAAAAACGTTGCCTGCATGATTTTTCACACAGGCAACGAAACTGGAGTCGGTAACCAGATTGCATGTAGTGCAATCCGGTTACTATAGTGGGCTCCTATGGGCTGCGGTTTCTGATCCGGTTTTGAGCACTTTTACTGCTCAAAACCAGATCAGGATCCACAGTGCCCTGCCGCAAATGGGACCCTAGCCTTACATAGCAGTGCAGTTGACATTTTATTTGTTCACAGACAGAGCCTATTAGACCTTTCTTATAGCAGGATATAGCAGGTTATTGAACGCCAGGATCATCAGATGGCCTCAGCATACCATGGCACTGATTGCTACTCATGATTATGATCTCAGTGGGTCGATCTTGTCAAAGGGGATTTTTTAATCCTCTTTTAACCATTTATGTACTGTTGCAATTGACAGCAAAATTATAGGTGATAATCAGCCCTTATCAATTCCACAACCAGTCAGGGCTGAGGCCTGGGGGTGTCAGGTGTCATAAACAACTTTCATCAGTGGGAGTTTTGGCTGTAGGGGGGATCACTTCTAAGTTACTCTCAGTAGCAGTTTTAAAATGCTGGATTAGGAAATAAGGCCCCTTAAAAGGCACTATTTTAACATCTATTGGTGGTTGTTTAGGAGTTAAAATAAATGTTAATATCACTTTAAAGGGAACCTTTATTCTAGCCTCATGACCTATCACTAGCTGTCCTTACACCTTCCTAGCTACTCCCTAACCATCCCTCTCTGCTGTAAATCTGCCCTATAAAAATTAGGAAAAATTACATAACTTACTGCCGGTCGCTCTATCAGGCGACTGGAAAGTCGGCTCCAGGCTCCATTCTCCCCTCCTCGCTGCATCACTGCACGCCCCGCTGGGCGACATTATTGTTTCTTGTTCTCCTCCTCTTTTTGAATCTCCTGCCCTCTTCTCTTCCTATGATGCACCGGCTGGTACATCACATCCGGCCCAGTGCATTGTGGGGGCGCATCACGTGGTATGGTGCCGGCTTCTGGTGCATGTGCAGTGCGCACATTGAAGCAAGCATGGTCACGTGGTACGGGCCTGGCTTCTGATGCATGTGCAGTGCGCATGTTGAAGCTGGTTTGTACCATGTGACCATGCCAGCTTCAATGATGCGCCCCCACAATGCACCGGGCCGGATGTGACGTACCGGCCTGTGCATCACAGGAGGAGAAGAGGGTGGGAGATTCAAAGAGAAGAGAACAAGAAACAATAATGATGCCCAGCGGGGCGTGCAGTGATGCAGGGAGGAGGGGAGAATGGAGCCTGGAGCCGCCAAACCAGACTACTGAGAGAGCGACAGGCAGTAAGTTATAAGTCATTTTTCTTAATCTTTATAGGGATTTACAGCAAAGAGGGATGGTTAGAGAGCAGCTAGGAAGGTGTAGGGGCAGCTAGAGATAGGTCACAAGGCTAGAATGAGGTGACAGGTTCCCTTTAAAGAGAACCTGTCATCAAATGAAAAAAAGTCAGTTTTTGCTTTTTTTTATTCTCGTTGCTCAATTAGTAATCAATTTTTTTTTATTTATTCCAATTTGGTTCTTACACACCCCTCCAGTGCCTTAGGATACTCAGAACCGGGCTTTCTTGAGTCTTCATCTTCACAGGGATCACATGGACCGAGACCCGGCTCCATGACCCTGGTGCTGTAATTAAAAGTTCGGTGTGGGTGGCTCTCTCTCCCGAGGTTAGGGATCTGGCGTGGAGGGTTCATTCTGGCCAGGGATGACTGGACCTGAGGATTCTAGGGTTTTTACGTGACAACACCTGCAGGTTGCGGCTATATCGGGCCGCCGCTGCTCGACAGTTCTCCTAGGGGTCGATGGTTGGGAGGCAGCAATGTTCTTAAGCCCTCTACAGGTAGGGCTGACCTCTATGGTGGCCAAAGTTACCTAAGTGAGTTTGTAGTTTCTGGTGCTTTAGACGCATTAAGAAAGTTCACAGACACAGTGGGCTGCAGTCTTTGGTTCTTTACTCAAAGTCTCTTGTGCAGCAGCCCACTAAGGACTGGGTTCTCAGAGGCACGGATCCAGCTACTCCCGGGTATTAGGATGATACATAACTGGCACCCCTTCTCTGTCCTTTCCAGGTTGTCTTACACAGTGCTTTGCCTCGCCCTTCCTGCTTTGCACCTCGCCACACAGAGCTCTGAGCCAGTGACTGTGGGCTTCTCTGAGAGGTTCCCCTGCAGTTTCTCCCCTCAGCCACATAAAGGAGAGGCACGGAGACACAGGGGAACACAGGGGAAGAGGCACAGAGACACAGGGGGAGAGGCAGTGACACAGGGGAACACAGGGGAAGAGGCAGTGACACGTGGACACAGGGGAAGAGGCAGTGACACAGGGGGACACAGAGGGGAGAGGTACAGAGATGCAGGGGGACACAGGGTTAGAACATCGATGGGCTGCCAGGACCTTAAATCTGATGGCCAATGAGATGGCCTGTAGCGATAAGGTGGTGTGTGATGTCTCACACCAACTGATCACTACTGGCCATCTGATTGGCCATCAGACTTAAGGTCCTGGCTGCCCATCGGATGTGTTCTTTTCGTGTCCCGGGACAGCTGTCAGATATGTGAGTATGTTATTTTTTTATTTTTAACACCTTTTATTAAGTTTTATTTCACTTCCGCAGTGTATATAGATACACTTCAAAAGTCCTAGTTTTTCCCATTGACTTACATTGGACTTGCTACTCGTAACAAGTACCCAAGTATTCGGACCTACTCATTACAAGTATAGAGAGTCCGAATATTTCACTACTCACTCATCCCTAGTGCGCCACAATACATACTTCCAGCTAATCAGAAGTCGGCAGCTGATGTTATTTTACCCATGATTGAGGATGCTTGGCATTGATGACATGCATTGCCAGAGCAGGCATGTGAAGTGTGCTGCCAGCCTTTTCACCGACAACAGAGGAGGACACCGTGCAAGGTGGGAGCTGGGGAAGGTGAGTAGTATGTTTTTTTTGTCTTTTTTAGTGCTAAAATGGGGACAATGCATCCCAGAAAGGGGCCCAGGATGGGGACATATTTAAAAGAAAGGTTCCAGAATGGTGACATGCTTGCTATGATGGGACAGAGCATAAGGTCATATATTAGAAAGGGGCCCAGGATAAGGACATATATACCAGCAAGGAGCCCAGTAAAAAGACATACAGTGCTGTGCAAATTATTTGGGGCAAAGCATTTTTTAAGTAACATCGTAAGTTGGGGTTACCAGTCAGTGATTCAAACCAGTATTAACTGCTTTGAACAGGTTTGAGTGTACAACCTTGAGTAACAAAATGTGGTTTGACTGGTTTTAGTCAGAAAATAACAGCTAGCTACCCCCTCAGCTTCAGCTGAGAACTTGTTTCTGTGAGGAGTGGTTTAGTGTACTTTTTTTACTTTCTCTGGCAATGAGTCTCTCTGTCTCAATCTTTGCTGCCTTAATTTGCTTTTTACCAATGTTTAATTTTTTGTATTTATTTAATGCCTCATCACTACCTACTTGCTTTAATTCCCTAAATGCTTTCTTTTTGTCCTTTATTGCGCCCCTTACAGCCTTATTTAGCCATAGTGGTTTCCTCCTATTTCTAGCATGCTTATTCTCATAGGGTATATATTGTGCACAGGCCCTATTCAGGATGCTAATAAACGTCTCCCATTTGCTTGGTGTACTTTTATGTCTCAGGATATCATCCCAGTTTATTGCACTAAGATCATCTCTCAACCGTTGGAAATTTGCCTTCCTGAAGTTTAGTGTCCTTGTAGCCCCTCTACTACACATCTTATTAAAGGATACTTGAAAACTTATTATTTTATGATCACTATTACCCAAGTGATCTCCAACCCGTATATTTGATATGCGGTCTGGCCTGAAGTAGCATTAAGGCAATCTCCTTTATTTGTTTCTCTGAGCCGAAGCCGTGCTGTCTGTGAGAGATTCTGCTTATTTGAGCATTTGTTTTCCTGCATACAAGGAGAGCAGAAAGGAGGATACAGCCTCCCAATGTGACTTTTACTGAACCTTGCTTCTGTGCAGAGTAGTGATGCTTGAATATTCATTCCTTGGGGAGTGTGCAGCTGAGAACTAAATGATCACTCACTGTGATTGACAGATGCAATGAATCTCTTTATTTGCAGTTTACAGAGGATAAGGGTGGAGTATAAACAAAAGAAATGTATGAGTAGAAAGAGCTTTACTTACCATCAATGCCAAAATCAAAAACCAACACTGCACTTGCAGGATGCAGTCAGACCCCACTATGTGGAGCACGCCCAGGTGCAAGCAGATAAATCACCTCTACCTACAATGAGATGCGGGAGGCGATTTACCATGCACATAATGAGCTTGCATAGAACACCATTCACACTGATACATATGATGCGGAGTGTCTGATAGCTACCAACTGGTCCTGCCACCTGACCAAGTGGGCCACCCAGTACGATGTCTCCGCACCACTAGATGAACGGCACCCCATGGGGCCCGGCTGCACCCTGAAAATGATAAAAAAAAAGTGCAAAAAAGTTTTTTATGATAAACAAAAAACTCTCTTATAAGGGGTATTGGTTCATGTATTTTTTCTGATGCTGCCTTTTGAGTAGTTTTTGTAGATAGAGCTTTATCATAGGAATTAGAAAATTATATCAGTTACATAGAGATTTTTGACTTGACAAATTCCCTTTAAAGAGTTTATTTTGCAACATATGCAGATATCCTCTTCCGATAGCAGGGACTCTAATAACACATGTTTGAAGAAGCAATCCCTGTTTTTGCCCTGAAAGGGTCTACTGTCTGATGTCTGACTGAGACTCTGCGCATGGCACAGCAGTCAATCGTAGAGTCTCAGTTCTGCGTATGGTGCTGGCCACCTCATACATGTGCTCTGATATGAATATATCAGAAATTTGTCAAAAATCTAGAAAATTTAGCAATTTTCACAATTTTATTTTTTATGCCTTTAAACCAGAAAGCTAGGTCACACAAAATAGTGTAAAACTAACATTCACCACATGTCTAATTTAAATCAGCACATATTTTAAAGCATAAATATTTTTGTTAGGAAGGCTGAAGAGTTAAAAGCTTATCAACAATTTCTCATTTTTCCAACAAAATTTACAAAAGTATTTTTTTAGGGACCACATCACATTTTAAAGAGGATCTGTCACCCCCCTGGTGCTATGCTAACTGAATGCAGCACTGAATGCAGCGTGTCTGCTGCATTCAGGGAAGGTGTCCCCCATGTCTTTAGCCCCCCTATAAGCTGTTAAAAAGACTTTATAACGTGTACAGATAAGGAGTCCAGAGGGACTTACTCAGTAATGATTCATCACTGTTGCTGGTGTCCTCCCCGCCTCCAGCCCTTAGCGATGACACATACAGGAAGCTGAAAATGGCTAGGATCACATTAGCATGTTTTTTTTCCATCCTGATCCGATTTTGAGTATTAAAAATGCTCAAAACCAGATCCTGATCCGCAGCCCATAGGCGCCCATTATGAAACTGGAGTGCACTTAATGCAATCTGGTTCCCGCATTCTGGTTTCGCTGCCTGCGTGAAAATTCATGCAGGCAACGTTTTTCGGAGCGGTTTCAAAACCACAGCGTGGCTGCTATAATGAGCGCCTATGGGAGCCCATCCGGTAACCGGATTGCTCATAATGTGCAATCCGGTTGCCAGATTCTTTATTCATCCCTGCTGCTGCAGGGAAGAACAAAGGGTTAATGTTAATATAATATGTGGGCACCATGTCTCCAGGGAGTGTCCACCCTCCCTAGAGACATGTTGTCCATATAGGGCGGCATATGAAGGGTTAAATTGCTTTATTACAGTATCGCTGGCTTGTGTCGACTTTTACTATTTTATCAATGACAGCTGGCGGCTCCTCGCTGTAAGGAGGAGTTACAGTACGCAATGTGCATAAGCACATTACAGGGCAGCATCCTCAATAAGGAGATGACCCTGCTGCTTATGCAAATTGCATACTGTACATGCTGCTATCCATGGAGCTGAAAGCTTTAACATTAGTTCTATGGCGTTACGCTGTCCATAGAACTAATGTTAAAGCTTTCAGCACCATGGATAGCAAACATGTACAGTACGTAATTTGCGTAAGCAGCAGGGTCATCTCCTTATTGAGGATGCTGCCCTGTAATGTGCTTGCGCACATTATGTACTGATAATCCTGTGTACAGTGAGGAGCCGCCGGCTTTCATTGATAAAATAGTAAAAGCCGACACAAGCTGGCGATACTGTAATAAAGCAATTTAACCCTTCATATGCCACCCTATATGGACAACATGTCTCTAGGGAGGGTGGACACTCCCTGGAGACATGGTGCCCACATATTATATTAACATTAACCCTTTGTTCATCCCCGCAGTCGCAGGGATGAACAAAGCATCCGGCAACCGGATTGCACATTATGAGCAATCCGGTTACTGGATGCGTCTTTAGGGACACATTTTGAAGGCAAAATGTGTCTGAAGGCACATGAGATTACCGCATCCAGATCTGGATGCGGTAATCGCAATGTGCCTTCTAAATGTGACACTAGCCTAAGAGAGGGCTGGAAGTGTGGAGGACACCAGCAACAGCGATGAATCATTACTGAGTAAGTCCCTCCGGACTCCTTATCTAATCACGTTTAAAGTATTTTTAACAGCTTACAGGGGTGTTAGACACATGGGGGACCCCTTCACTGAATGCATATACATTTTTTTGAGTGTCCATTTTTCAGCTGGAAAACTGGATCTGTTTTTCAAAAAAATGTGTCACCTACACATACTGTGTTTGTGATCCGTTTTTTCTGCATTTTGGGAGCTAATTTTTATTCTGCATTTAGAATGGTACCCTATTGGAAAAGCAGATGAGAAAAACACCTCAGAAACTAACATGCATTTTACTTGGATGGATCACTTTTTAAAGGAAAAAATGGATCACATCACAAATTCCCACTCTGATTGGCAAAAAGTGAAAACCCATTGACTTTGCTGGGATTCCATTTCAGTGATCTGTTCACTGCATTTTCACAGCAAACATAGATGCAAAAAAACGAATCAAAAATGGTGTGTGTGAATGTGGCATAAAATGATTTGAGCTGCACAAAACATTATTTTAAGTGATGAAAAAAGTTCAGTAGGGCTAGGGTCACATTGCAAACATGAATTGCATTCACCGCATCCGGATCCGGATGCGGTGAATGCAATGCCGGTCCCACACATTTTTTCTCAAAAATGTGTGCATAATACCGCACTGCGGTCACCGGATGGCTCAGGATGTGTAATCCTGAGCCATCCGGTAACCGCATAGCTTGCAGTTCCCGATCGGCAAAGTTAATAAAGATTTAATTTGAGTACCGAAATGACTGTTAGAGGTCTGTAGGGGGGCTTAGACCCCCCTACAGACCGGGCGGCCACTTCTATAGTGTGTTCTTCTACAATTTTACCTATGGCACGGGCTGATCTGAGCTCCGTGCATGTGATCCAAATATCCCCCCCCCCCTATCACTATACTGGGGTGCATAGACCCCTGTATTACAAATAAGCTGTATTGATGTGTAGTATCTGTTAAATATGTACATATGCTATATACTTACAATCTTTCGTAGGCAGAGTGAAGGAAATCCATGGGCGGGGCTGTGTGCAGCAGCCTCCGCCCACTCCTTCTTGATGCCCGCCCCCTCTGGCCGTAATCCAGTCTTGTGAGGGCGGGCACGTCGTTAAAGGGGCGTGGCTAACCGCAGCACATAGTTAGCCACGCCCCTTTAACGACGTGCCCGCCCTCACAAGACTGGATTACGGCCAGAGGGGGCGGGCATCAAGAAGGAGCGGGCGGAGGTTGCTGCACACAGCCCCGCCCATGGATTTCCTTCACTCTGCCTACGAAAGATTGTAAGTATATACTTACAATGCATATGTACATATTTAACAGATACTACACATCAATACAGCTTATTTGTAATACAGGGGTCTATGCACCCCAGTATAGTGATAGGGGGAGGGGGGATATTTGGATCACATGCACGGAGCTCAGATCAGCCCGTGCCATAGGTAAAATTATAGAAGAACACACTATAGAAGTGGCCGCCCGGTCTGTAGGGGGGTCTAATCCCCCCTACAGACCTCTAACAGTCATTTCGGTACTCAAATTAAATCTTTATTAACTTTGCCGATCGGGAACCACAAACTCTGCAGTTACCGGATGGCTCAGGATTACACATCCTGAGCCATCCGGTGAACGCAGTGCGGTCCCGGTAAACGCTGCGAAAACTGCTGCCTGCATGATTTTAAACGCAGGCAGCAGTGCCGGATCCAGCCACCGGATGGCTTGTGAAGCCATCCGGTGTTTTGCATAGGCTTCTATCAGGAGCCTTTCCTGGTCCGGTTTTGAGCTTTTTTAAAGCTCAAAACCGGATCAGGATTTTAAACAAAAAACGCCGATGTGACCCTGGCCTAGTTCTTTTGAACAAATGGGTTTGCATGAGGACTTTTGTGTAGCTATTTTAATTGCCAATACTTTACAATGTTTTGATCACTTTTAATGCAGTTTATTTTTTAACAGTTTTATGACAGGAAAACTCAATCCTGGGATTGCAATGCTTCTTTTTGCTTAGTATGCATTTACCTTATGTGTTCATTTTATATCTTGTAAAATATAAAGGGAGGGGACAAGAGGCGCAATAGTGCCCTATCACTAGTGACACTAGTGTATTGTGGTGGTGCAGTGGAGCCACTCACCTGGTCCAGTTGTGATCCCCACAACTGGTTTGAAGGCGTTTCGGAATCAATGTTCCAAGCTGCTGCAGGACCTCCACCTACCACTGGATAGTGGTATGTTCCAAGAAAAATGATGGGAGTGATGGTGTACCACGGTCCGCGCTGCTCAGGGTTCAGAATAACTCACCAGAGAGTCCATGAAATTTCCATCCTCTTTATTCCTCCTACGCGTTTCAGCGCCACTTCCGTGAGGAAGGCGCCGGGTGTGGCGCTGAAACGCGTAGGAGGAATAAAGAGGATGGAAATTTGATTGACTCTCCGGTGAGTTATTCTGAACCCTGAGCAGCGCGGACCGTGGTACACCATCACTCCCATCATTTTTCATTTTATATCTTGATACTCAATTAAGTCTTTCGTGACACTAAACATATTCACCTTTCGTAATTAATTGAAGAGAAGTGGAGTGATTCAAATATATATATATATAAATATATATGTGTATGCATATATATATATGTATATATAAATATATATATGTATGCATATATATATATATTTATATATATACATATATATATATATATACACAGTATATATATATATGTATATATATATATATATATATGTATATATATATCTATAATATAAAACCCGAAGGCCACTTCCGGCCAACCCGGCCAACTTCCGTGATGGACTCCGGACCTGTGTAATAAGACCAGAGCCAGAAGTGGGTGCTTTAGCGCCCACCAGACCCACGAGCGGTGAGCTCACCGCGAGCCGTTAAACTCCCACCATACATCGCAAGTTGTTATACTCTTAAGCCTACTAACGGCGTGCAGTGGGCGCTTTAGCCGTTATCCCGCCACTGGCCCTGCACACAGCCCGGTCTGCGCCCAGCCACATCCGGGAATCGGCCCAGCCCGCCCCTGCCTACACTCCTGTGTGCGGCCTCCGCCATCACCGGCACCGCCCCCAGCCCTGCCGCTCACCGCCCAGCTATCCCGCCACTGGCCCCGCACAGAGCCCGGTCTGCGCCCACCCACATCCGGGAACCGGCCCGACCCACACTCCGGTGTGCGACCTCCGCCGGCACCGCCCCCAGCCCTGCAGCTCACTGCCCAGCTATCCCGCTACCGGCCCCGCACAGAGCCCAGTCTCCGCCCACACACATCCGGGAACCGGCCCGGCACACACTCCGGTGTGCGGCCTCCGCCATCACCGGCACCGCCCCCAGCCCTGCCGCTCACCGCCCACCACACCGTTGACTCTCCTCCTCCATCAGGAAGCCGGCACCGCCACCAGCACTGCTGCTGACCGCCGACAGCCCAGTGAGTGTTCAGCCCTCCAGCCTTCGCTGCCCTCCAGCCTCTGCTGCCCTCTGCCCTCCAGCCTCCGCTGCCCTCTGCCCTCCAGCCTCCGCTGTCCTCTGCCCTCCAGCCTCCGCTGCCCTCCAGCCTCCACTGCCCTCTGCCCTCCTGCCTCCGCTGCCCTCTGCCTTCCAGCCTCCGCTCTGCCCTCTGCCCTCCACCCTCCGCTGCCCTCTGCCCTCCAGCCTCCGCTCTTCCCTCTGCCTTCCAGCCTCCGCTCTGCCCTCCAGCCTCCACTGCCCTCTGCCCTCCAGCCTCTGCTCTGCCCTCCAGTCTCCGCTGCCCTCCAGCCTCTGCTCTGCTCTCTGCCCTCCAGCCTCCGCTGCCCTCTGCCCTCCAGCCTCCGCTCTGCCCTCTGCCCTCCAGCCTCCGCTCTGCCCTCCAGCCTCTGCTCTGCCCTCTCCCCTCCAGCCTCCGCTCTGGCCTCCAGCCTCCGCTCTGCCCTCTGCCCTCCAGCCTCCGCTCTGCCCTCTGCCCTCCAGCCTCTGCTCTGCCCTCTGCCCTCCATCCTTCGCTTTTCCCTCTGCCCTCCAGCCTCCGCTCTGCCCTCTGCCCTCCAGCCTCCGCTCTGCGCTCTGCCCTCCAGACAGAAGTTTCACTCTCAGGGGAACAAATGGCAGAAATGGTTTCCGATTTCGTCTCGGGGACCTTCCTCACCAAGGGCTTAGTGGGGGTTACTGCCTTCCTCCGAACACGCTTCTTCAGATAACACCTGAGTTTGACGTTGATCTGAGGTGCAGGCAGGGTTCCACTCCTATCCTTCAGTGGGTGATTAACCACTACCGATAGAGACATAGGAGCAGGCCTGACCAACACAGCAGACACAGCAGCACTCAGGCGCTTATCCAGATGGGACATCTGCAGCTGGGAAGCGGGGTTAACACGGTATGGAACGACCCTGCTCTGAGGAGTCAGTTCTGTCTAGGGTTGTTCCATTGAGTGTCAGTGGCCCACCTCCTGAACTCAGAACAATACTCCTCGGCTGGTCGTGCTCCCTGTCTCAGTTTATGCAGTTTAGACTCAGCAAGGGAGACGGCATCAGGGTTACCATACACCAGGGCAAGCGCTGCAAAAAACTCATCCACCGACTGCATGGAAGGAGAATCGGTCGGCAGAGAGAAGGCCCAGGCCTAGGGTCCCCCGTAAGAAGGGAGAGTATAATCCCCACGCGCTGTTCCTCGCTCCCCGAAGAATGAGGATGTAGCCTGAAATATAATTTGCAGGCTTCTCTAAAAACTAAAAATTTATCTCTGCCTCCTGAAAATCGGTCAGGGAGGGAGATATTGGGTTCTGGTTCAGCCAGCATATGAACCGCAGACAGATACCCAACCGCTTCTCTAAGCTGATGCACCACCTAGTTTCTCAGGTTAGACACCTCCTGAGAAAGTTCTTCCACCAGGTGTGCAAAAGCTTGAGTTGACATAGCGGCTTCGGGAAAAAATAGTGTGTTGCTGTTTATGTCACGCTGGGAGGGGTCGGGGTAGCCAGAAGCTGGATGGAGCCCAGCAACTTCCAAGGGAAAAAAACACAGCAGCTTCAGATTAGCGTCTGCTCACACTAGCTCACAGTTCAGAAGTGAACTGAAATCAGCAACAACAGGTGGATGTGAGCTGATCCATTTAAAGCCGAGGGGTGGAAAGCAACCAGCCCAGACACGCCCCTCAGCACACCTAAGCATTCACACACACACACAACAGCTACTACATGCTCCGCTCATTAGCCTCATCTACTCACACTAAGCAGGGAAAAAAAGGCTTAATTTAAACCTACAGCAGCAGCACTTCCATACTACAAGGCAGTCAATACGTAACAGTATGCTTGTGGGGGGCCTAAGGTAGAAATTTTTGTGTAAAGCCTGGGGGGCATTATGCTGTGTGTGGGGACCCTGGGAGCCCCATGTTACATGGGGAGAGAATGTGAGGGCATCGTACTGTGTGTACAAAACCATAAAGGAATCATACTATGTGGAGATATATTGTTTATGGGACAATTGTGAGTTCTCATTGTATGTGGGGAGGGATTGTAGAGGGGATACTGTGTGGTCATCATACTATGCGTTAGAAGTGCTGTGGGGGCAAATTGTATGTGGGGAATTCACTGTGAGAGTATCATACTCTATGAGAGAGGTATTCTTCAGGCACCGAATGGAGGGGTAGCAGATTATATCAGCCCTGGAGGTAGAACACTAAGGCTAGCTTCACACCATGGTTTTTGGGATCCTGTTCTGTCCAGTTTGAACAGGACAGAACAGGATCCGGTTTTGCCTTCCATGTATCCCTATGGTGCCGGATTGGTACTATTTGGTCATCCGCTTTTTTGTATTCCTTGCCTGATTTGTTTTTGTCCAGTTTTTCACATCCCCAAAAATGGAGCCTGCAGCATTTTTGGACCCCAGTGAAAACATTGGACAGAAACAGATCCGGGGTGATCCAGCACACATAGCATGGGAGTCTATGGGCACCGGGTCCATGAAAAAATTGGATCGTTTCCTGGATCAGATTGTAAGCACAGAGCATGCTCTGAAATTCTGCCGTGCAAACTTCAGCATCATGGACAGCACTACTTCAAGCACAGGCTGTGAATTCAGCATCAGGGACAGCGGAAGATCAGACACAGGCAGACTTTAGCACCATGGACAGCGGCAGAAAAAGAATCCTGCAAAAAATAGGATCCTGAACCATGTTTGGCCACACTTTCTACACATCCTGTCATGTCAGGCTTCGCCGGGGTGATCCTGCAAAAAACAGGATCCACCCTGACAGCCAAAAAATAAGGCTGCTTTCACACCACGATTTTGTTCCTTTCGTGGGATCCTGTTTTTTGCAGGACCCCACAGACAGGAACAGACAGGACAGAATGTGTAGAAAGTGTGGCCAATTATGGTCCAGGATCCTGTTTTTAGCAGGATTTGTTTGCTGCTGCTGTCCATGGTGTTGAAGTCTGCCTGTGTCTGCTCTGACGCTGCACTTGGTGCTGAATTCACAGCCTGTGCATGAAATACTGCTGTCCATGGTGCTGAAGTTAGAACGGCAGGGTTTCTGAGTGTGCTCTGTGCAAAAAATCTGATCCGGGAAATTATCCAATTTTTTCACAGATCCGGCGCCCATAGACGCCTATTATATGGGTGCTGGATTGCCCCAGATACGTTTCTGTCCGATTTTGTCTGATTTTTTCACTGGGGCCCAAAAATGCTGCAAATGATTTTGGGCAGGGTGAAAAAACGGACAAAAACAAATCCAGATCAGAATACACAAAACCGGATGGCCAAGTATGACCAATCCAGCACCATAGGGATACATGGGAGGCAAAACGAAATCAGTTTGAACCGTACAGAACCTAATGCCCAAAACCGTGGTGTGAAGCCAGCCTTAGATATGTCCTCTTGTGACTGCGATAATGCGCTCTGTCATGCTTATTCTGCTAAATTATTTTATTTTTGGAGGAGTGATTTCTGACTTGGTATTGGGCCACTTAGGCGTTTGGCTCCGCTGCGTATGGCAACGGCCAAACGCATGCGGCGACGCATTCATCATGCATCCCTGTGTTTACTATGGGAACACACGATGTCTGCATCTGCATGCGTTGTTTCTCGGAGCACAGAAACGCAACTTGTTGCATTTTCTGTGCAGTGAGGATGTATGATTGCAAGCCTCTGCAAGCGTATAAATCATACATTAGCCCAATGAGAATACACTGCCATCTAGATGTCTGCGTTCGGCACTGCATTTGCATCTGCATGCCACACACATGCAGACCAAACGCTAGTGTGAAAGTAGCCTTAGGTTAGGGTCACACTTGCGTCAGCCCTTGGGGAATCATGCCCTTCAAACTGGGTATTGTGTGCCTGCAGAGACTTGTGTTTGGACGATGTAAAAAGAATCCCCATAATGGTGGCCCAAATAGACTGACACCATGTGTTGGCCATGGGACGTGCCAGAGCCCCTCATTGTGGGCCAAGCCAGCCAGGAGTTGAAAAAGAAGATTCCGCCCCTGCCATCCTTTACTCCAGGGGAGGGCGCTGCCACTCAACAGAAAATAGCTTCGCCCAGGGGTGGGTCGGCCGACAGTGCAGGAAAGATCAGCGATGCCCAGACAAGGAGAGGACAGAACGAGTGTGCACAGATGGACGGAAGTCGAGCAGTACCCAGAGATGGATACTAGAAGGGGAATATTGAGGCTGATCCCGACGGGCACACAGCAGCGAGGAACGGTGGAGGAACTCGGGCGTGGAGTGCAGCGAGAGTCCCCGAGAGAGAGAGAAAGCGGCATCCGGATGGGTGGTCACAACTTAGAACCCCGGCCTGCAGGAGAATGCGCAGGGCCGCAGAGACTGATTGATCCATTCGGGGCCTTTGAGGAGAGTTACCCAGGCCTTCCGGAACCACTTATCCCAGCACCACCGTCCCAAGTGGTGAGAGGACAGGCATTGCGCTGCTGGTTGCAGAAATGGGGAGCAGATCTTATGGGCTTCCCCGGGGCAACAGAGGCCAGCGGAGGAGACCAGGTGGAGATTCTCACCAGGGAGGAATTCTTAAAGAGGTGCGTGGCCCAGTGGGAAGAGAAAGACGCAGTAAAAAGGGTGCAGATGCAGGAAAAGATTACAAAAACAATGGCGGCAAAAGCAGTGGCGCGTGCCAGCCAGGCAACATCCCAATCCCGGCGCCGCGACGGTCAAGTAGTGAAGTTTAAACCCAAAGAAGGGTATGCCTTTATCCGTGAGCCCGGCGCCTGTTCAGAAATTTGTGAATAGGCATGATGTCGAGTCCCACCTGCCGGAAGGTCACCCGGACAGGAATCTGATAGTGGGAGAATGGGTGTCATTTGTCCAAGTACCCAGAGAGCGAGGCCCATATGCCATGCATGTAAAGAGACTGTCCGTAAGAGAGCCCGCAGCTGCAACACCATCAGATGCGTACCCGGATCCTACAGATGCAGCGGCCACAGAACAGCAAACTGCAGAGACTGTGCCTGTAACCACTTGTGCCCAAGGAACCCAGATGCCCTTATGGCCAGAGTTTTCAGCACCCATTTTGAATGTTTCATGTGCCCATCAGGAGATTTTGCCTTGGAAAGTGCCAAAGAAAAAGGAAAAAATGAAGAAGGACTGAGCTTTACCAGGACAGTTAATTGTCAGTGAGAATGTGATGTTTTCCGTGGTGTCCCCATCCTATTCCTGTGTGCGTGAGTAGACTACTTCCCCCCCAATTGCTTGATATTATGCTGAGTTAAAAGACTGTGAGATTATGGATAGGGATGGGCGAATCTACTCGCTAGGACTCGTTACTCGGCGAGTAGTAAGGGACTCGCAGGACTCGGTACTCTGCGAGTTTCCCAGTGATTACTCGCACGAGTCCAATGCAAATCAATATCAATCCTAGTTTTGTCAGAAACGCTGACAAAACTCGGATTGCCATTGTTTGCATTAGACTCGGCTACTGTGCCAGTGATAGCAGGGAAACTCGCAAAGTAACTGCTGTTTCTTTGCGAGCCGAGTCCAGCTGTCTTCTCTGTGCAGCTCCAGGGTCCTAGAGCCCGCCTGCTCACAGACATGATGTAGCAGTGCTGAGATTGTTCTCAGTCTGCTCATTCCCTGTGCATAGACATCTATATCTATGCACAGGGGATGTAGCAGAGAGGACATCGCATTTTGGACTACGTCGGACGGAAGAGGATTTTTTTAATTAAAGATGGAGTCCCTAATGGCTTTTTTTTTTATTTCAAATAAACATTTTTTTCTGTGTTGTGTTTTTTTAACCCTTTATTGGAGATTCTTAGTGGCTGGGTCAAACGCGGCCTGACATTAAGAATCTCGGGCTTAATACCAGCTTGTATAACAAAGCTGGTATTAACCCCTTTATTACCCAGCGTGCTACCGCCACCAGGGCCGCTGGAAGAGCGGGGTTCAGCGCCAGAGGATGGCGCTTCAATGAACGCGCCATCTTCTGGGGCGGCTGCGGGCTGCAATTTGCAGCGGGGGGTGCCCAGAAAGCTTGGGCATCCCTGCGCTGCGGATTCCAGCCCCCAGCTGCTTAGCTGTACCTGGCTAGACATAGAAATTGCGCGGAGCCCCACGCATTTTTTTTTTATTGTTTCATGAATTTCAGAGTCAGAGTCTCAGAGTCAGAGTCTCAGAGTCAGAGTCAGAGTCAGAATTTCAGAATTTCATGAAATAATTTAAAAAAAATGCGTGGGGCTCCGCGCAATTTCTATGTCTAGCCAGGTACAGCTAAGCAGCTGGGGGCTGGAATCCGCAGCGCAGGGATGCACAAGCTTTCTGGGCACCCCCCGCTGCAAATTGCAGCCCGCAGCCGCCCCAGAAGATGGCGCGTTCATTGAAGCGCCATCCTCTGGTGCTGAACCCCGCTCTTCCAGCGGCCCTGGTAGCGGTGGCACGCTGGGTAATAAAGAGGTTAGGGCCAGCTTTGTATTATCAGCTGGCCCTAAGCCCGAAATTTATGGCGGTCACGCCAATATTAGACATGACCGCCATGAATTTCTATTAAATTGTTTTAAAAAAACACAACACAAAGAAAATTTTTTATTAGAAATAAAAAAAAAAAGCCATTAGGGACTCCATCTTTAATTTAAAAAATCCTCTTCCGTCCGACGCAGTCCAAAATGCGATGTCCTCTCTGCTACATCCCCTGTGCATAGATATAGATGTCTATGCACAGGGAATGAGCAGACTGAGCACAATCTCAGCTCTGCTACATCATCTCTGTGCACAGACATTCATGTCTGTACACAGGGAATGAGCAGACTGAGAACAATCTCAGCTCTGCTACATCAGGCAGCAGGCGGGCTCTAGGACCCTGGAGCTGGCAGCCAGCACACTGAGCAGACAGGACTCTTATCTGTGCGAGTTTCCCAGCGATTACTTACAAAGTAAACGAGTCCAATGCAAATAAATGACAAAACTAGGATTGCTTCAGGCTGAAGCTTCCGAGACACATCTGCGATTTGTAAATCTCACACTACTCGCTATTACTCGCTTCCCCATTCATTAACATTGGACTCGCTAGACTCGCAACGAGTAGCGAGTCCTGTGCTCGGACTCGCTAGAGTCAAGCGATTCCGAGTAATTTAGGATTCGCCCATCACTAATTATGGACAGTGAATAATCTGAACTGTGTATGTATATAGCTGAGTACCCTGAGTGTTCTCTATTGGTTTTATGAAAGGTCTTATCAGTGAACTTTGAGCATTGAACTGGACTCATGTGAATTTTTGCACTTTTATAGATGTTGATTTTGTGTAGCAATGTTCAAGAAAGCACCTTCTGGACGAGAAGACCCAAGAATACTTATGTTATTGTTGTTATATAAAAAATAAATTGAACTTACTGTGGTGTCGCCGACACCGTGAGTTGGCCATGGGGCCTGCCAGAGCCTCTCATCGTGGGCCGAGCCAACCAGGAGTGGGAAAAGAAGATCCCACCCCTGCCATCCTTCGCTCCAGGGGAGCGCGCTGCCACTCAACAGATAGTAGCTCCGCCTAGGGTTGGGTCATCTGACAGCTCAGGATGAATCAGTGACGCCCAAAGAAGGGGAGGACAGAACGAGTGTGCACATGTAGATGACCGGACGAAAGTTGATCAGTACCCAGAGATGGATACTAGACGGGGAATATTCAGGCTGATCCCGACAGGGCCATGGTGGCGAGGAGCGGTGGAGGAAGCTAGGCATGGAGTGCAGCGAGAGCCCCTGAGAGAGAGAGAGGCCGGCACCCGGACGGGTGGTCGCTACCCACAACCCTGGGAAAGATATGCAGGGCTGATGCCGATGAGAGATCCTGTGATGGCGAGAGCAGGAGGTCATCCAGGATGGAGCCAGGCTTGCGTGGAAGGGAGCGTGAAGGAGAAGATTGTTCTGATCCTGTGCCAGATAGCCTACTACCTGAGGGAAATTCTGTTTTTCCACCAGAGCGAGGCCCGTATGCCATGCGTGTAAAAGGACTGTCCCTGAGAGAGCCCGCAGCTGCAACAGCAACAGATGCGTACCCGGATCCTACAGATGCAACGGCCCCAGAGCAACATTCTGCAGAGACTGTGCCTGTAACCACTTGTGCCCCAGGGACACAGACATCCTTAGACGGATGGCCAGAGTATTCGGCACCCATTTTGAATGTTGTGTGTGCTCGTCAGGAGACTTTGACCTGGAAGGTGCCAAAGAAGAAGGAAAAGATGAAGAAGGACTGAGCTGTACCCCAGACAGCTAAATTGTAACTGAGAATGTGATGTTTTCCTTGGTGTCACCATCCTTTTCCAGAGTTAGTATTATTATTATTATTATTATTATTATTATTATTATTATTATTAAGTATTTATATAGCGCCATTAGGTTACATGGTGCTTTACAAGTGAGAGGGGAGACAAAGACAAGGTAGTAAAACGACGACAATACAGTCATACTGGTACAATAGGGCAGAGGATACTGTCCACGAGGGCTCACAGTCTAGAGGGGGTGGGTTGGGAAACAGTATGAAGGGGAGAGGACAGGGTGAGGTGGTGCAGTGAATGTGACTTAGTGCGGGCCGTAGGCTTGTAGGAAGAGGTGGGTCTTCAGGTTTTTCTTGAAGGTTCCCAGAGTGGAGGAGTGTCTGATGTGGTGTGGGAGGGAGTTCCAGAGTAGGGCAGAAGCACGAGAGAAGTCTTGTATGCAGTTATATGAGGAGGAAATGCAGGGGTAGGAGAGAAGGAGTTCCTGGGAGGAACGCAGGTTGCGCGAGGGGAGGTAACGGGAGACCAGGTCAGAGAAGTAGGGAGGGGACAGGTTGTGTATGGCCTTGTATGTCAGAGTTAGGGTTTTGAAGTGGGATCTTTGGGAAGTGGGGAGCCAGTGAAGGGTTCGGCAGGGGGGGGGCGGGGGAGAGTAACAAGGAGATAGGTGGATGAGTCGGGCAGCATAGTTGAGGATGGTGCAGAGAGGTGCAAGGGAGGAGGTGGGGAGGCCGGTGAGCAAGATGTTGCAGTAGTCCGGATGGGAGATTATGAGGGCATGGACAAGTGTTTTAGTAGTGTTGTGGTCAAGGAAGGAGCGGATATGGGTAATGTTTTTTAGCTGGAGTCGGCAGGCGGTGGCGAGGGCTTGGATGTGGGGCTTGAAGGAGAGGGAGGAGTCTGGGATTACCCCGAGGCACTTGGCGTGGGGGACGGGTGAGAGGGTGCAGTCATTGACAGTGATGGATAGGTCAGGAAGAGGGGGAGAGTTGTTAGGGGGAAAGACGATGAATTCGGTCTTGTCCATGTTGAGTTTGAGGAATCAAGCAGAGAAGAATGATGCGATGGCGGATAGGCAGTGAGGAATTTTGGATAAAAGGGAGGAGATATCAGGGCCAGACAGATAGAGCTGGGTGTGGTCCGCATAGAGGTGGTATTGGAGACCATGTGACTCAATGAGTTTGCCTAGGCTGAGGGTGTAAATGGAGAAGAGTAATGGTCCTAAGACCGAGCCTTGGGGAACTCCTACAGAAAGGGGGTGGGGCGAGGAAGAGGTGTGGGAGTGGGTGACACTGAAGGTCCTGTCCGTTAGTTAGGAGGAGATCCAGGAGAGGGCTAGGTCAGTAATGCCAAGAGATTCAAGAATTTGTAGTAAGAGGGAGTGGTCAACAGTGTCAAATGCAGCAGAAAGGTCGAGAAGGATAAGGACAGAGTAGTGTCGCTTGCTTTTGGCTATCAGTAGGTCGTTAGTGACTTTGGTTAGGGCTGTTTTAGTGGAGTAGTGAGGTCGGAAGCCGGATTGTAGGCAGTCGAAGAGGGCGGAAGAAGAGAGGTGGGAGGACAGTTCAGAGTAGACATGTTGTTCAAGACGTTTTGAGGCGAAGGGGAGGAGAGATATGGGGCGGTAGTTGGAGACTGTTGTATGGTCGAGGGATGTTTTTTAAGGATGGGCGTGATTAGGATGTGTTTGAAGGGTGAGGGGAAGATGCCGGATTTGAGTGATATGTTGAAGAGATGTGTTAGGGCAGGGATGAGGACTGTGGTGAGGTTAGGGATAAGGTGGGAGGGGAGTGGGTCAAGGGCGCAGGTGGTGAGGTGTGATCATGCTAGAAGAGAGGAGATGTGATCTTCTGTCATGGGGGAGAAACTACATTTGGGCGAGGAGTGTTGGGCGATGGAGGGGGTGGGGCAAGGGTATTGTGGGTAGAAGCTTTGTCTGAGTTTGTCAATTTTTTCTTTGAAAAAGGTGGCAAAGTCATCGACAGAGATGAGGGGTGAGGGAGGGGGTGCACGGGGACGAAGTAGAGAGTTGAAGGTTTTGAAAAGTTGTTTAGGGTTGTGAGACAGGGCAGTTATTAGGGAGGAGAATGTAGGCTTGTTTTGCGGAGTCGAGGGCAGTCTTGAAGGAGTTGAGGGAGCGCTTGTAAAAGGTGAAGTGCTCTACGGAGTGGGATTTCTTCCATTTCCGTTCGCCCACCCTAGCTGTCCGTCGAAGTTTTTTGGTGAGGGTCGTGAGCCAGGGTTGTCGTTGTACTCGGGTTGTTTTAAATGAGAGCGGAGGAGCCCGGTTAAGGGCTGTGGTGAGAGTGGTGTTGTAGAGGGAGGCAGCTGAGTCCGCGTCTTGAGAAGAAGCCAAGTCTGAGAGGGGGAGGAGGGACTTTGTGAGTGAGTGTAAGTCTATGAGCTTAAGGTTTCTGCGGGGGTGAGGGGGGGGGGGTAGACTTTTTCCCTCTTGATATTATGTGGAATTAAAAGACTAAAAGATTATGGACAGTGAATAATCTGAACTGTGTATGTATATAGTTGAGTACCATGAGTGCTCTCTTTTGGTTTTATGAAAGGTCTTATCAGTGAACTTTGAGAATTGAACTGGACTCATGTGAATTTTTCACCTTTATAGATGTGATTTTTGTTAAGCAACGTTCGAGAAAAGCACCTTACTTGTGTTAATGTTATTGTTGTCATATAAAAGTAAATTGAGCTTACTGTGGTGACCCGCTGGATTTAGCTTCGGGGAATGTGGCGCCCTGCAACCAGGGCAGCCACAGGGTGAACTGCAGCCAGGTAAGGTAGCGATGGTTGACTGAAAAACACCCACACAGATACACACACCGACCTTACGCCTAGGACTCTAGGTTAGGCAAGGGGTAGCAGGGGCTAAGAGTAGTGTGGGTGGAGCGTAGAGCAGCACTGACCAAGCGGGTGGAGAGACCAACAATAGAATTACCCGGGAACACACAGTCAGAGAGGTAGAACACTGAGTTGAGATAGAACAACAAGTAGTTATTCCCAGAGGGAGAGGTTCCCTGGAGGATGCAGAATCCTAGAGGCTATATTCCTAGAAAAGAAAGCTCGCTCCATAGCCGGAGGTGAGGGAAGGAAGCCGGAAACAGAGACACCCCACAGTGAGAAAGAGGGACCATTGTGATCCAACAGCCATACCTGGGACATTGGAGGCTAGGCCACTACAGCCAGAGAGCCAGCTCTGTAGAGGTGACCGGGGGCACTCTAGGACCCTAATCACGAGACACACCAGCATGGGGCAGGTACTCCATGACCTGCAGCTTACCTACCACCAGGGTCTAGGAACGCAGCCATCAGCCACCATAAAGTGTGAGAACTGTAACTTGAAAGAGCTGGAAGAACTGTAACTTGTAAACTGTTGTGAACTGCTGCTAAAGAACCTTAAGTAAAGTACCCGGTAATCTCACCATTGCCTGAGACTGCTCCTTTCCAGTGTCACAGCACAATCCCTCACCAGGCCCCTCCATCACTACTACACCTGCCCTTAGGGACCCTCAGCCCTACCCGAGGAGGGCTTACCATCCGGTCCCAGCACCTTGACATCCCCCAGAGACAGTACAACCCAGTCTCAAGTACCCCGGTCCCTATTGTGCGACACATAGCATGAACGCAGCCCTTAGTTACCCGATATTTACCTTCCCAACCAGCCAGGCACACACAAAGTTGCTGGGAATGTGCTGTAGTAGAGCGCACAGGAAACATTGCAGACGTTTCCTGTGAGCTGTTGTAAAGTGCACTCTTAGCAGCTTTGTGTGTGTCTGGTTGGGAAGGTAAATATCGGGTAACTAAGGGCTGCGTTCTACCGCAGCGCATAGCATTAACGCTATGCGCTTCTGAAAAAGTTCTAAGTTTTAAGCGCTTGCGTCAGCCGCAAGGGCTGACGCAAGTGGGACCCTAGCCTTACTTCTATTAATGCCCCTGTCTTCTAGTATGAAAATAATTTATAGAATAAACCCCTTACGCTCTGTGCACAGTGTGTGTTTATCATTTTTTTATGCATTTTTTTAAAGCAGTTTTGTCACAAAACTGCAAGCAAATCCTTATACCATTAAAGTGAATGAGAATTCTGAAGCTTTATGAACATGTTGCTTATTTTTCCCTTGGAAGTTTGGTGCACAAATAATCTGCAGCATGTCGATTCTTGCAGCAATTTTGCAGCATTTTTCTACCCCAAATGAATGAAAGATGCATGCAAAATACGAAGCAAAAACACGTAAAAAACAAACGTGTTTTGGTGGGTGGAGATGCAGATTTGGTGCAGAAATTATTGGAACCAAATACTTAACGTGCGCAGATACCCTACCCTAAAGTTCTGTGTAAGTAGTAGGAAAGTGACAGATAAATACAATTTAATTAAAAGTGTTTCTGGTTCCTGATGGTGGGTTTACACACACCAATTTCTGTGTCCAATATCTGAACAGATCTCTGGTTGCAGTGAAATCATGGACACATTGCTCCATTTTGTACACAGCCACAAAATGGAACTATGTGTCCATGATTTCACTGCAACCAGAGATCTGTTCAGATATTGGACACAGAAATTGGTGTGTGTAAACCCACCATTAGCATTGCATTCTTTAGCTAGTTACCGTGTGAATTTCTGGCATTGTTGCACAGGCAGCATGGAAAACTTATTTTTGTCAAGGGGCAAAGTCAAAAGGTGCAAGCACAGATAATTGATATCTTATGAAGGAATAGGGTTGGGCATGAGTACTTTCTTACACAAGGAGGCCTAACATGATACACAAACAAGTCCTGCGAGTAGAAGAAGTGAAACAGTAGAACATAATGAATAAGCACTCCTAAGGGAACATGACAAACCAGTTAGGCTGAATTGATGCAGGACTATTCTTCCATATTTGCTCGCTTGACGGTCAGCTGATGTGCTAAGAAATTCATTTGTGTTGGCATGGACTCAGGTAAAAAGAATATCACTTTTCAAACTCAGATTTTTAGAAGATTTTCAAACTGTAGCATTCTATTTTCTTAAAGAGGACCTGTCACCCCCCTGCTACATGGCAATATAAATGCAGCACTGAATGCTGCATGTCTGCTGCATTCAGGGAAGGGATCCCACATGTGCCTGTGTGCTGTGTACCCTGAGATATAGCCTTAGAAAAACTTACAGTTAGAAGCCATAAAGGCAATCACTGTGGCTGGAGGGAGCTTGATTGACTGGGGCAATTCCCTCCCCCTCCTCCTCTGTGTGCCGCATTCTGCTGTGCTGGCTCTGCACTCCTCCTCTCCTCCTCTCTGTAACTCACAGCATGCAAATCATTTGTCCAGATTTCTGCCCTGACAAAGCATAAGCAGCACAGTAGGAGGCGGCAAACAGAAGCAGTGGGGGGTGGAATGGCCACAGTCAATCGAGCTCCCTCCAGCCACAGTGACAGCCTCCATGGCTGCTAACTGTAGGTTTTACAAAGCCTATATCTCGGGGTACACAGCACACAGACACATGGGGGAACCCCTTCCCTGAATGCAGTAGACAGGCTGCATTCAGTGCTGCATTTAGATTGCCATGCAGCCGGGGGGTGACAGGTCCTCTTTAATAAAGCTGCTCAAACATAATAAGGGAGACGCATACTATAAGCAGCCTGTGACTGCATGTACATGTAATGAGGTTATGTAGTATGTCGCAATTATTGAAGAGAAATTACTCATACTAAATTAATGATAGAATAATGTGTATTTATATAGAAGAGAATGGCTAAAAAAGTCATTATATTTAACCCCTTCAACCCCTGGCAATTTTCCATTTTTATTTTTTCCTCCTCTTCTTTCAGGGCCATAACTTTTTCTCTTTTCCGTCAATATAGACATATAAGGCTGCCTTCACATTTGCAGATGCCTCCGCAGCGTTCTGCGGAGGCATCTGCAAGCATCTTCATGCAGACCGCAGCCCCTATCTTTATAATGGAGCGCACGGTGTCTGCAGATGCTTGCAGACCGCCGTGCGCTCCCATTGCCCGCCATGAGTGATCTGTGCGCAGGCGGACATGTTACGTCCCTGGTGCGGGTGTGAGTGTGTGATTTGTGCGCAGGCATTCGCCTGCGCACAGATCACTCATGGAGGGCAATGGGAGCGCACGGCGGTCTGCAAGCATCTGCAGACACTGTGAGCTCCATTATAAAGATAGGGGCTGCGGTCTGCATGCAGATGCCTCCGCAGAACGCTGCGGAGACATCTGCAAATGATGAGGCAGCCTTAGGGCTTGTTTTTTGAGGGATGATTTATACTTTTAAATAAAATCATTTATTTTCCATATAGTGTACAAAAATTGGAAAAAATTCCAAATGGAGTGAAATTGCAAAAATTGTCAATTACACATTTGCTTGTTGTTTTTTAATTCATCATGTTCAGTATATGTAAAATTCACAAGACAGTATGATGTTTCAGGTCAGTACGAGTTCATTGATACCAAACATGTATACTTTTACTTTTATCTAAGTGGTAAAAAAAATTCTGTAGTTTTTAAAGAAAAAGAATTGCATATTTGCACAATTTTCCGCAACCTGTACCGTTCTCATTTGTTGGGATCTAGGGCTATGTGACAACTTATTTTTTGTAGCTTCACATGATGCTTCTAATGATACAGTTTTTTTGAAAAAATATCTGCTATTTTGATCGCCCGCTATTGCATTATATTGCAGTGTTAACAACATATAGAAGGTTGTCCTCACAATGTGTATCAAGGTTTTGGCCCTTGGCCAGAGTGAGCCCCTCCTAATTAAACAATATTCATGACAAGATAAAGAGGGAGGTTTCAGGCTCATTTGTACCAAATATGTATCAGGAATGCCCATGCTATGTTTTTATCATGAATTTATTAAAGTTCAATGCATATACATATAAATTCAATACAATAGCAATTATATAAAAGGATACATATACATCAGTCTTTTTATTTTCATAAAGTGATCAGTGCTCATGACGAAAAGAGACGTTTAAAATATTCCTAGTAAGGTATAAATCCCTCCTAACTGGGTATTGTGTCTATTAGCAGGGGTGGAAGCCAGTATTATGATGACTCAGTAATCCTGGTATAACACAGAATAAGGAGTAATACCCAATGTTATCCCCCTTAGAAGGAGTATATCTGATTTATGGGTGTCCTTGATCCTCATATGTTGAACCTGTGAGTCAGTATTGGGCTACTGTCCAATATTCTGGCACCACCTGTGTTCACATACTGGAAAGGCACCCCCCTCAGAACTCCCCTATTAGGACTGTATTAAACACTGTAGATTTTTCTCAGGTCTATTAAGAATTGCCCTCCACCCATACCTCTGCACTTACCCATATTAGTAGGAGGGATGATGTCCGGATGCCCCCCAGACGCGTTTCGCCTATGCTTTATCAATGGGGTCCACTGCAACCTACCGACCGGCACCTATTTATATCATTTGTGTCTCCTCGGTCCATGTGTGCTGTATTTCCGCTCCGCCCCCTCCACGCCGACACGCGGCCAATCCCAGGCTGGAGAGTCAGTGGCCACCTGACATCATCCAGCCTATAGGGATGCCTGCGGTCTCGTTGGGGGGCGGGAGCGCTTCTAACACGCAGGGACACTCACCAATGGCGCACTACGTTGGGCGGAAGTATCGCTTCCGCCATCTTAGAGGCTGGTGTTTCCTCAGGAACACCGATGACCTCACATAGAGGGCGGAAGTTACTATTCCGCCATTTTTAGTGTTGGTCTGGGCGCACTAATTCCCTTCTCTAAATAATGTGGGACCTTTTTTAAGCGGGGGAAAAGTTAGCATGGCGGGATTCTTCCTTAATTTAGTGACACTGGCAGCCATTGCTGTGTACGCCATATATTACACACATTTATATATCATCCCCATAGTGGTATATTGACCCTTCTACAGCCATGCTGTGTACAACATATATTACACACATTTATATATCATCCCCAGAGTGGTATATTGACCCTTCTATATACTGGCCGGGTATACCAACCATAGAAAGTCCCCCAATCAGAGGGGGGCTTCCAGATGGTGCAGCCCCTCCAGGTGGAACCCAAATTATAGGTCCCCCCACCCATCCAGGGATGTTCAGAATGGCAACCGTTCACCCATAGTGAATCCCCCTGTCAACACTTCCCCAATATATTGGTTTTTCCCCCTTTGGCCATTCTTCTTATGGGAGAAGGAGGTATGCACCCGAGATAACTAGGTCCATCGGTGATTCTTCAGACATCAATATCTTGTGTCGGTTTTCATATTACCGGTATGGTTGCGTGGTCTCAAACTCCTATCTAGAAACTAGAAAAAAGTGAATAAGTGAATTAAAATGACTTAAAAACACTCATTAAAAATAATGATCAACAAGTCAGCAGCCGTTAGCAACAAGTCCTCTAAAGGAAGGGCACAAAACTTATTTTCTCATTTAATCCTCTAGGACTCATCGTCTCCAATTTCACCATCCATTTGCACTCTAACTGTGCTAGCCTCTTGCTATAATTCCCACCACGGGATCCCAGATTCAGGGTATCAATACCCCTGACTTTCAAGCCTGCAGGGTTGCAATTATGTTTTTGTTTAAAATGTCGGGGTAAGGTCTTGAGTAGGGGGTTGTCCACCTCTAATTTTACCGCTGCCTTAATATCGCGAACGTGTTCGCCTATTCGTATGCGCAATTCCCGTGTGGTTAGTCCAATGTAGACCAAACCACACGGGCATGTGGCATAGTAGATGACATTAGAGGTGGAACAGCTGATATATTTTAGAATTTTATATTCCTTTTTACCCCTAGAATCCACAAAGGATGTGGATCTGATCATGTTCCGACACCCCTTGCAATCCCCACAGGGATAAAAGCCTTTCCTGGGTTTGGAATCTCCTATGGTGGGTTGATTTCTCTGCACATAGTGACTATGTACTATCGTGTCCCTCAAGTTACGACCCCTTCTTGCGGTCATTGCCGGTTGAGGTGCAAGAACTTTTTCAAAGATATCTTCCCTCCTAAGTATATCCCAGTGTTGTTTCAGCACTTGTCTTATGTTGCCCCACTGATCGTTAAATGTGGAGATAAACCTGATCATTTTTTGATCAGTTTCTCCTGATTTTGGTTTAGGAACAAGAAGATCCGCCCTAGGGGTTCTTAGGGCTCTCTGATACCCATTTTTTATGGATCTTTTTGTGTACCCTCTTGCCAAAAATCTCTCCCTCAAGTCACACGCCTGTTCCTGAAAGTAACTCTCAGTAGAGCAAACCCTTCTCGCCCTCAAAAATTGGCCTATGGGGATAGCTGTTATTGTGGATGGCGTGTGACTTGAGGTAGCGTGGAGCAGGGCATTCACCGACGTTGTTTTTCGAAACATGTTGGTCTGCAGGGAGCCATCTGGATGGACCACTAGTTTGATATCAAGGAACTCAGCCTCCGAAGTGTGTTCTTTGAAGGTCAGTTTTATATTATACTTATTATTGTTCAGCATTTTCTTGAACTCCCCCAATTCATCTCCCGTTCCTGTCCACAGGACCAGAACGTCATCTATAAATCTTAACCAGCACTGCGCATGGGACGCGGCCCACGCGCCATCCCCGAAAACCTCCCTCTCCCAATAGCCAAGAAAGAGGTTTGCGTAGGATGGCGCGCAGGCCGCGCCCATCGCAGTGCAGGTAAAAGTGGTCCTTGAACAGGAAATAATTGTGGGTAAGTATATATTCCAACAGTTCTAATATCAATTTCACAAGTGGCCCATCCAGACTACTCATGTTCAAATAGAACTCTGCTGCCCGCAGACCATCCTGGTGTTCAATACAGGAGTATAGCCCTTCCACATCGGCCGTAATGAGGGTAGTCCCTGGATCCACAAAGACCCCATCTATCTGCCGCAGGACGTCCGTAGTATCCCGGACATAGGAGGGAAGAGTTTCCACCAACGGGTGCAGGTAGAATTCGATAAACCTGCACACCGGCTCACAGATCCCTCCTATGCCCGAGACTATCGGACGTCCCGGGGGGACAAGGGGGTCCTTGTGGATCTTGGGTAGTACATAGAAAGTAGGGATTGTTGGTAAGGACACGATGAGTCCCTCAAAGATTTTTTTGGGGATGATACCTTGTTGGAATGCTTGTTCGAGGATTCCGAACAGTTCCACCTCAAATTTCTTTCCAGGGTTTGAGGGCAATCTGTTATAGGACTCCTTGTCCTTTAACTGCCTCATTACCTCACGCTCATACATACCCGTAGGCCAAATGACCACGTTCCCCCCCTTATCAGCAGGTTTAATGACGACGTCAGAGAGTGCCTCAAGTTGTTGTAAAGCCTCTCTCTGACGTCTAGTCAAATTATCACTCCTAATTTTCCGATTTTCCAACTTTTTGAAGTCCTCTACCACCCTCTTGTAGAAAACCTCAACTTCCGGACAGAGTGAAACAGGGGGGAACGTGGTCGATCTTGGGTACAGGTGTCTTGGGAATTTACCTTGTGAATCCGTCTCCGCGTCTGATTCCAGTGTCTCCAAGTCACTCAGTGCCTCCCTCTCCATTTGTGATAAGCCATCACCGGTTCTCCTTTTCATGTGCAATTTGTGTAATATGAGTTTTCGGGTGAAGAGGTTTAGGTCCTTCATCACTGTAAAGTAATTGAAACGGTTAACAGGAGCAAAAGTTAAACCTAATTTCAACACTTCCTTTTGTGATTCTGACAGGGTATGGGTCGATAGATTAATTACCTCCAAATTGTTTTTGCTCCTTTTATCTACTGGTTGAGGAGGTGTAATTGACCTTTTCCCGACTCCTGGTCCAAAACCCGTCAAACCACCAAACCTTCCCAATGGTAAAGGGCCACCCTCTCCACCCGAAGCTCCATCTTCCTCCAGTGATGATAGAGATGAAAGCGAGTTGGAGACCTTGGCAGGCACAGGATTCGGTTCATGAGGTTGTTCTTTTGGTGGGGGTTTTGGTTTGTTCTTTTTCTTCCCCCCCCATCTGTAAACTGTTTTATTACGATAGTCTTCGGAATCTCTTTTATATTTTTTTGCTTTTGTAGTTATGATCTCCTTCTCCCATTTTTGGTAGTTGGAGTCTAAATCCTTTTCTAACTGAAGCAGTTGTTCCTCTGACATCCGTTCTACCAGGCCAGTTCTAACTCCCTCAATCTCCTTTTCCAGCACCTGTAGAGACTCAGAGTTTAGATCCACAAGGATTTTCATATATCCCATCGAGCATGTGGAAGAGAGATCTTCCCATCTCTTTTTTACCTCATTATTATCAATTTTAAATGAGGGAAAAACTTGTACCCTCAAGCCTCTGGGTATCATCCCTTTAGATATGTACCGTTCCATAAAGGACTTGTTCCACCAGAGTTTTGTCCTCTGGTTTAACAGTTGTTTTAATTTAACCACCGTTGCTTCGGCTGCTTTTGGACTTGGATCAATAGGGAGTCCCATTTCATCATTAAACACTTGATCAAGTTTCTGCCGCCAAGCGTCCTCGCGTGCGGTAAAATCCATTGTTTTGGGCAACGAGACTGTATGGATGATGTCAGGTGGCCACTGACTCTCCAGCCTGGGATTGGCCGCGTGTCGGCGTGGAGGGGGCGGAGCGGAAATACAGCACACATGGACCGAGGAGACACAAATGATATAAATAGGTGCCGGTCGGTAGGTTGCAGTGGACCCCATTGATAAAGCATAGGCGAAACGCGTCTGGGGGCATCCGGACATCATCCCTCCTACTAATATGGGTAAGTGCAGAGGTATGGGTGGAGGGCAATTCTTAATAGACCTGAGAAAAATCTACAGTGTTTAATACAGTCCTAATAGGGGAGTTCTGAGGGGGGTGCCTTTCCAGTATGTGAACACAGGTGGTGCCAGAATATTGGACAGTAGCCCAATACTGACTCACAGGTTCAACATATGAGGATCAAGGACACCCATAAATCAGATATACTCCTTCTAAGGGGGATAACATTGGGTATTACTCCTTATTCTGTGTTATACCAGGATTACTGAGTCATCATAATACTGGCTTCCACCCCTGCTAATAGACACAATACCCAGTTAGGAGGGATTTATACCTTACTAGGAATATTTTAAACGTCTCTTTTCGTCATGAGCACTGATCACTTTATGAAAATAAAAAGACTGATGTATATGTATCCTTTTATATAATTGCTATTGTATTGAATTTATATGTATATGCATTGAACTTTAATAAATTCATGATAAAAACATAGCATGGGCATTCCTGATACATATTTGGTACAAATGAGCCTGAAACCTCCCTCTTTATCTTGTCATGTATATTGCAGTGTTGCAGCGACCAAAAAAATGTAATTTTAGACTTTTGTTTCCATTGCACAGTTTACAGAGCTGATTAATTGATTTTAGATTTTGATAGGACGGGCATTTCTGAATGCGGCGATACCAAATATGTGTATTTTTAATGTGTTTGAACAGTTTTATTTTCAATGGGGCAATAGAGTGGGTGATTTGAACTTTTAGGTCTTTTTCATATTTTTAAAATCTTTTTTTACATGTTTTCTTTATTTTACACTTGCCCCTAGGGACCTGAGCACTGCATTTGTGGCGCCCCGCAACGAGTGCGTCACAAGGGAGTATTGCAGCCGCAATATTCTCTGACTCAGCAATGAAATAGTTAACTTTGAGATCCAACCCAACATGCAACACCTAGAACAGGGGACCAATCATAGGTCCTGGGGGGTGGAGTGTTAGGGAAGTGTAGTAGAACACACAATAATCTAGACAGAAAGAGAATAGTCTAGAACTCGGAGAAGAAGGGTCCAAGACTAGAACTTGGAGAGGAGCGGGGGCTTCGCACCCCGTGCAGCCCCTGGGCCATCACCGGTCGGGTGTCAGCACCTGAGGCCTTAACCACCGGGATTGGGCATTATGTACACGGGTTCCCAAAAGACTCCCGTGCCCACAACTCACAGCCGGTTCACTGTACCGAAGCTGGCAGCAGTTCACCTCTGCCACGAGAACCAGAAGAGTGGAGGAGCAGCTTCACAGGAGCACCCCACCACCAGTCAGTTTCCAGTCGTCTAACCAGCGGTGTACCCACTGAGGGATCCAAGGCTCCCCAAAGCATCCAGAACGTACATCATGGATAGGGCATTGAAGCAGCCTCCCCGTACCCGACCTGGTATTCCTGGGCGACACTGGCAAACAAGTTAGGTAGAATGGAGGAACACTTGCGGATCTCTGAGGAACACTATCACTGCTGAGTCCACCCGGTCTACTACTCAACCACTGTATACCATGTATTGCCTGCTGGTTACAGTAAAGACCCGTTGCAGAGACTACTTGTGTCCGTGCTTCCTTATGAACTGTCTGTCCGCACAACAAGGTAACCGCAGCTGCCGCACAACATCTTGAGCAGCTCCAGCCTCCGGGGATCACCGCTCAGCCTGTGGGGAGCGTAACATCTTGCTGCTATCCATCCCCCGGGGGCTCCGCAGCGTCGGTAGTCCTTACCGAATCTACTCATAGGTGGCGTCACGAATAAATTAAAAACCCCTTTAATCTGTTCCACCAAGACGTCTTCAACCCTTTTGATCTGCACTTCACCGGGCCCCACTACCGGCAGGCGCGGTCCACCCGTGACAAGGAGGAAGGAAGCATCGCCTGTATCAACCGGAGTCAGCCGGCCACGGTGAGTCAGAAAATGGCGTCACGAACAGGATACGAGCAGGCCCGTTACCCAACGGGTATATTGTGCTTAAACTGGACTTTATTGTCTACAATTTGGACTTTGTTCGTCCCTAAAAGAACTTTCCCGCCTTTTCACCATTGGGCCAAGATGGCGCCCAAGATGGCGCTCCCGCCACAAGAAGCCGCCACGTGTAAGCCCAGGAGTGAGTCAACCCCCCCTCATCGTGGGAGGGCTAAAGACAAAAGGCGCCAAACTCTTTGTCCGCCCTGATTGCTCGAATCAACCATGGGGGCGGACCCCAAAGACGTTTCCCACGATTGGACTACAAAAGCCCAGAGGAAATGGGAGTGTCACAGACAGACTTCTTCACCAGCTCTACCAGAACGCTTACCGGTTGAACGGGTGTGGTTTCCCTCCAAGAAGAGAATGGCCAGCACGAGACTCCAAGACCTAATGCGGGAGGTCGAGGCGGAGGCCAGAGCAGCCATAGGCCAACCGGGTCCGGATTCTGCCCTTACCATAGACGGCAGCCCCGACTTCTGGCTAGAGGCTCTACAAGACCTCCGGGTGCGACTACTTGAGACAGTGGAATGGACGATTCGCAGCTGGAGCGCGACCCTAGGCAGAAGACTCCATCATGCGATGCAGCAGAGCCGACCGGGTACAGCTTCTCCAAGCCCAGACGACATCACCAGTTTTTCAACAGCCTCACCGTCGCCCACCACCTGTCCTGCTTCGTCACCGGAGCCCATAGACTGTATCATTCCTGTGAGGACCACAGCTCGACCCGTTCCAGCGGATGAAACCGCAGCCGACCCCGTTCCAGAGCCGGAGCTTCCAATATGCTCCCACGAAGAAGCTGACACCTACCTGGTTCCACCTGCGGAACCCGCGACTAGTTTCCACACTACCGAGACTGTCGCCTGTTTCTCCCCTGAACCGGAGGCCTCCTCTGCAAATACAGAGGCCTACCTGGTGATCGGGATTGAAACACCACTTCCCGCTGCTACAGAAGAAGAGGCAGGCAGCCTGGAAGTCCTGCACAACGATCCCGAGGAGAACTTTGCAGCACAGCCACCCACCGATCCAGAGGATTCCATCCCATCGTCTTCTCTAGCCGAGCAGCCCGACGTAGTCATCGAAGGAGAGGTCGTGGAGGATGACGAGGAGACCTACAGTCCAGCTGAGGATCTCTACACCGGGTTCGCCTGGGGAGACACAAGGAACCCTTCTGCCGGGCGATCAGCTCGGGTGCACTGGTCGGGTGCCGCCGCAACCAAATCTTCTCCGGTTCCGTTGAACCGGGCTCCACTCCAGACTGCCCACCAAGCTCGAGCGGTTCAACAACCAGCACACCGTAGTGACTTTATCCACACGCCGCATCACTCCGACGAAGAGGTACGTCGTATCCGGAGAGACGAGTGGCACACTCGACTGCAAGCCAACATGCAGGCTCGCGCCGAGGCCCGCCGCCAATCTCCATTACCTGAACAATTCCGTAAAACCGGATGGGTAAGCACATTTAACTTGTCCACCGGGTGGGGATTCGTAAGGGAGGAGGGTGTGAGTACTGAAGTATTTGTGGGGCGCCGTGATGTGGAATCGCACCTACCGCGAGGTCATCCAAGCCGAGACTTGTATAGAGGGGACATTGTAACCTATGAGCGCCATGTATGCTGTGACGGGTGGTTTGCTATACGAGTCCGGAACACTGCCCTCCATAAGTGACTTAAGTTGTTTGAACTTTGCTACTAAAGAGACTTCTTCCTGTTTGTACCGTAACACCGCGACTTGGCGGCTACAGCCTGAACTTTTATTCTAAGGACAGCCGACCGCCCGCCGGGTCCGCGCAATGTGTTAACCTGTTATTTACCCTTTTCACTTTTATGCATACAATGACCTGTCATTAATAAAAGTGTATTACCTGTTATAAAATATATAAAAAAAAAAATCTCTGTAATGTGAGTAGTGTGACGCTTGGGGACAAGCGTATTCAACCAAGGGGGAGTGTGGCGCCCCGCAACGAGTGCGTCACAAGGGAGTATTGCAGCCGCAATATTCTCTGACTCAGCAATGAAATAGTTAACTTTGAGATCCAACCCAACATGCAACACCTAGAACAGGGAACCAATAATAGGTCCTGGGGGTGGAGTGTTAGGGAAGTGTAGTAGAACACACAATAATCTAGACAGAAAGAGAATAGTCTAGAACTCGGAGAAGAAGGGTCCAAGACTAGAACTTGGAGAGGAGCGGGGGCTCCGCACCCCGTGCGGGCCCCTGGGCCATCACCGGTCGGGTGTCAGCACCTGAGGCCTTAACCACCGGGATTGGGCATTATCTACACGGGTTCCCAAAAGACTCCCGTGCCCACAACTCACAGCTGGTTCACTGGTACGGAAGCTGGCAGCAGTTCACCTCTGCCATGCGAACCAGAAGAGTGGAGGAGCAGCTTCACAGGAGCACCCCACCACCAGTCAGTTTCCAGTCGTCTAACCAGCGGTGTACCCACTGAGGGATCCAAGGCTCCCCAAAGCATCCAGAACGTACATCATGGATAGGGCATTGAAGCAGCCTCCCCGTACCCGACCTGGTATTCCTGGGCGACACTGGCAAACAAGTTAGGTAGAATGGAGGAACACTTGCGGATCTCTGAGGAACACTATCACTGCTGAGTCCACCCGGTCTACTACTCAACCACTGTATACCATGTATTGCCTGCTGGTTACAGTAAAGACCCGTTGCAGAGACTACTTGTGTCCGTGCTTCCTTATGAACTGTCTGTCCGCACAACAAGGTAACCGCAGCTGCCGCACAACATCTTGAGCAGCTCCAGCCTCCGGGATCACCGCTCAGCCTGTGGGGAGCGTAACATCTTGCTGCTATCCATCCCCCCCGCAGCGTCGGTAGTCCTTACCGAATCTACTCATAGGTGGCGTCACGAATAAATTAAAAACCCCTTTAATCTGTTCCACCAAGACGTCTTCAACCCTTTTGATCTGCACTTCACCGGGCCCCACTACCGGCAGGCGCGGTCCACCCGTGACAAGGAGGAAGGAAGCATCGCCTGTATCAACCGGAGTCAGCCGGCCACGGTGAGTCACATTGATTGATTATCCTATGCACATATGAGCTGCTGCATGTCTGTGCAAAGGAGGAATCATGACTTTCTGTGAATGCCAGCAATTGCCATGCATCCACAGGAATTGTTTCCAGACATCATCCAGGGTCATCACAGGACCCCAGGCTATCAGGGTAACCACTGAAGGTCCCGTGATCGCATCACGGGACCTCTGATGCTGGTGGGGAATGGCGCAATCCCCACCACAGTGCATTATACCATGCTTTCAGTGATGTCAGCGCTGATCCAATTGATGCTGTTACCTACACATGTCAAGGAGGATGCGAGCTCAGCGCATAAGCTCACATTAGGGGGAGGAACATAGCCATGGACATATATATGTCCTTGGTGGTGAAGGGGTTAAAATATTAATTCTTATATATAAATTGTACATTCCCATACTGTCTGTATGCAACTGTTTAAATTAATTGTTCCAGTCCTTGTGCCAACCTTTAAATGGAACCTGACAGACCTTATAAATCTATTAACCTGAAGATTTAGGGGTAGTCCGGTTATGAAGTTTCCTGGCTGCGGTACCAAAAGTGTGGCACCCAGGAGAAAAAAAACTTTATTTTTCCAGGGAGCTGCTGCTTTTCAGCCATACAGGTGTGAGCCGAGCAATTACAGTCATCACTCACAGCACTGAAGGTGGATGCTGTAAGTACCTCCTGATACTGCTAGCTGTGCCTGCTGTGCATCCATAATGAGCTGGTCTTTCAGTGACAGGGTGTGCTTATAGCCACCACCCTCAGTTCTGTGAGCAGTGACTGTAATTGTTTTGAGCACACCTGTATGAATAAAAGCCGATGACTACTGGGAAAAATAAAGTAGATTTTCTCCCAGGTGCTGCACTTTCATACCTTTGTAGAGTTGTTAACTTGCACATTAACCCTATATCTGCAGGTTAATAGTATTTTTGGACCTGATAGGCTCTCATTAAAGGGTTATTCTCATTAAAGTGTTATCCCGAGCCACAGACACCGTCTCTGCCTCTCTCTCAGACATCATCTCATTTTGCTCCTACTATCTCCACTCTTTATAAACTACAGCAGGCATCAAATTCTTCAGTGTGTGGTCTGTCTAGTTTGTCAGAGTTATTATTTGACTAGCTGTGAGCCCGATGCGATTGCATCGGGATTCTAGAATCTGTGTATAGTTTACTCAGTATATTTCAAATATGGCGGCATAGCGGCCGCCGCTATTCCGATTGTTCGGCGAGCTGAAGGCGGCGACCAATCAGAAGAGCGCCGCGCTGTTTGGCGCCATACTTCAAATACATGGAATATTTTGAGTTTCACATTTACCGCTGTAAGTGAGGCGCTTTTCTCATTGGTCGCTGTGTGCTGCCGGCGACAGCGACAAGGAGTAGAAGCTTCATGTGCACTACTGCGCAATCGCAGTGGGTGTACTGACGATCCCGGCGCGCATAGCACAATCGCGGGATTAGAGACGGGATTTTGCTAGATGGGAGAGTGTTTTTTTTCGCAATGAGCATGCGCAGTGGAATAGCCTGGACGCCGAAATCATGATGGCGGAAGTCACAGTGTACAGTTGCAGCGTGGAGTCTTCTGATCATAAGATAAGTGACATCTGTGTCCTGATTGGTGCAATTAAGATGTAATGTCGTGTACTATCTAAGATATGGACATCTATGTCATATATGATGGTTTATAGCACTATATGCACTTTATTATGCACTTGTTATCACTATTTATATTGAATATTGTATTTGTATATGAAATTTATGTATAACACTTTATTAATTGAAATATTGTAAGCCCCTTGCATGGGAGCTATATATATGTGAGCACTATGTTTGTTTGTCACTGCTTGAGAAAGGCTGGGTGCCGAAACGTTGCAGTCCTAGGACAAATAAAACCCACATGGATTTTCTGAAGGAAGTGCTGCCTTTCATTTTTTCATCTATTTAAAGTAACAGTGGAGTGGTAGGAGGGCCTTGCACCCGACTGTGTGTGACTGTGCTGTTTCGTTTTTTTGATTTTTTTAGATAGATAGATATAGATAGATAGATAGATAGATAGATAGATAGATAGAGATAGATAGAAAGAAATAGATACATAGATAGATAGCCGTCGAAAGCCGAGACCCGTGGCCGAAAATAAAACCAAGGGCCCGGCTATAGTTCGCTTGAAACACCGCTATTATTGTCTATGGGAAGTGAGGCGCTATTCTGATTGGTCGCCGGCAGCACATAGCGACCAATCAGAATAGCGCCTCACTTCCCATAGAGAATAATAGCGGTGTTTCAAGCGAAGTATAGCCGGGCCCTTGGTTCTATTTTCGACCACGGGTCTCGGCTTTCGTCGGTCGTCGCCGGGGCGGGAGACTATTCTGATTGGTCGCCGCCAGCACACAGCGACCAATCAGAAAAGCGCCTCACTTTAAGAGGTAAATTTGAAACTCAAAGTCGTCCATTATATGTCTATGGGAAGTGAGGCGCTATTCTGATTGGTCGCCGTTAGCACACAGCGACCAATCAGAAGAACGCCTCACTTCCCATAGAGATATAATGGATGAACAATCGTCCATTATATCTCTATGGGAAGTGAGGCGCTATTCTGATTGGTGGCTGTGTGCTGGCGGCGACCAATCAGAAAAGCGCCTCACTTTAAGCGGTAAATTTGAAACTCAAAGTCGTCCATTATATGTCTATGGGAAGTGAGGCGCTATTCTGATTGGTTGCCGTCAGCACACAGCGACCAATCAGAATAGCGCCTCACTTCCCATAGAGATATAATGGACGAAAAATCGTCCATTATATCTCTATGGGAAGTGAGGCGCTATTCTGATTGGTCGATGTGTGCTGGCAGCGACCAATCAGAAAAGCACCTCACTTTAAGCGGTAAATTTGAAACTCAAAGTCGTCCATTATATGTGTATGGGAAGTGAGGCGCTATTCTGATTGGTCCCTGTGTGCTGGCGGCGACCAATCAGAATAGCGTCTCGCTTCCCATAGAGATATAATGGACGAAAAATCGTCCATTATATCTCTATGGGAAGTGAGGCGCTATTCTGATTGGTCGCTGTGTGCTGGCGGCGACCAATCAGAATAGCGCCTCACTTCCCATAGAGATACATAGCGGTGTTTTAGCGAATTTATGGCCGGGCCCCTGGTTCTATTTTCGGCCACGGGGCTCGGCTCTGGTCGGTCGTTCCACGGGGCCGGAGACTCGCAATGGGCGCTTCGCGGCGATTGCTCGCGCATCAGCAACGGCTCACAATGATTGCGAGCCATTGCTAAGGCGCGAGCATTGGCCGCGAAGCGAGTCTCCAGCCCCGTGGAACGACCGACCAGAGCCGAGCCCCGTGGCCGAAAATAGAACCAGGGGCCAGGCCATAAATTCGCCGAAACACCGCTATGTATCTCTATGGGAAGTGAGGCGCTATTCTGATTGGTCACCGGCAGGAAGTGCTGCCTTTCATTTTTTCATCTATTTAAAGTAACAGTGGAGTGGTAGGAGGGCCTTGCACCCGACTGTGTGTGACTGTGCTGTTTCGTTTTTTTGATTTTTTTAGATAGATAGATAGATAGATAGATAGATAGATAGATAGATAGAAAGAAATAGATACATAGATAGATAGCCGTCGAAAGCCGAGACCCGTGGCCGAAAATAAAACCAAGGGCCCGGCTATAGTTCGCTTGAAACACCGCTATTATTGTCTATGGGAAGTGAGGCGCTATTCTGATTGGTCGCTGTGTGCTGGCGGCGACGAATCAGAATAGCGCCTCACTTCCCATAGAGATATAATGGACGAAAAATCGTCCATTCTATCTCTATGGGAAGTGAGGCACTATTCTAATTGGTCGCTGTGTGCTGGCAGCGACCAATCAGAAAAGCGCCTCACTTTAAGCGGTAAATTTGAAACTCAAAGTCGTCCATTATATGTCTTTGGGAAGTGAGGCGCTATTCTGATTGGTCGCCGTCACCACACAGCGACCAATCAACATAGTGCCTCACTTCCCATAGAGATATAATGGACGAAAAATCGTCCATTATATCTCTATGGGAAGTGAGGCGCTATTCTGATTGGTCGCTGTGTGCTGGCGGCGACCATTTAGAAAAGCGCCTCACTTTAAGCGGTAAATGTGAAACTCAAAGTCGTCCATTATATGTCTATGGGAAGTGAGGCGCTATTCTGATTGGTCGCCGTCACCACACAGCGACCAATCAGAATAGCGCCTCACTTCCCATAGAGATATAATGGACGAAAAATCGTCCATTATATCTCAATGGGAAGTGAGGCGCTATTCTGATTGGTTGCTGTGTGCTGGCGGTGACCAATCAGAAAAGCGCCTCACTGTAAGCGGTAAATTTGAAACTCAAAGTCGTCCGTTATATGTCTATGGGAAGTGAGGCGCTATTCTGATTGGTCGCCGTCAGCACACAGCGACCAATCAGAAGAGCGCCTCACTTCCCATAGAGATACATAGCGGTGTTTCGGCAAATTTATGGCCCCTGGCTCTATTTTTGGCCACGGGGCTCGGCTCTGGTCGGTCGTTCCACGGGGCCGGCGACTCGCAATGGCCACTTCGCGGCGATTGCTCGCGCCTCAGCAACGGCTCGCAATGATTGCGTGCCTTTGCTAAGGCGCGAGCAATGGCCGCGAAGCGAGTCTCCGGCCCCGTGGAACGACCGATCAGAGCCGAGACCCGTGGCCGAAAATAGAACCAGGGGCCCGGCCATAAATTCGCCGAAACACCGCTATATATCTCTATGGGAAGTGAGGCGCTCTTCTGATTGGTCGCTGTGTGCTGACGGCGACCAATCAGAATAGAGCCTCACTTCCCATAGAGATAGAATGGACGAATGGACGGGGGCGACGGCGGCGGGGGCTTAGAGGCGAGTGATCGACGGCGGCGCGGGCTTAGGGGGCGGCGGGGGCTTAGGGGGTGACGGCGGCGGGGGCTTAGGGGGCGACGGGGGCTTAGGGGGTGGCGGAGGGTAGTAGGTGGCGGGGTGGTTGGTAGCGGCGGGGGGGTAGGGGTGGCTCCGGAGCAGTGGCTCCGGAGCAGTGTACGGTGGGGTGGCGGGGCGGCGAGGGGAGGCAGACGGGGCAGAAGAGAGGGGTTGCTCCGGAGCCGCTGCTGTCACCACCTGGTGACACCCTGCTCCGGAGCAACCCCTCTCTTCTGCCCCGTCTGCCTCCCCTCGCCGCCGCAGGGTTCAGGGGGGTAGCGGGCACGGCGAGGGTAGTGGGGCGGACAGGCGGCTGGGCATGGGGCTGTAGTATACCATAGCGGTGTACACTACAGCCCCATGCCGGCGGCGAGGCGAGGGGAGCGGGGAAGACAGGCGGCTGGGCATGGGGCTGTAGTATACCATAGCGGTGTACACTACAGCCCCATGCTCAGGATGGCGGGGTAGAGGTGGGGGCATGTTGGTGGCTTTGTTCGCGGGGCTCGCAATGCCCACTTCACGGGCAATGCTTCGCGGGGGGCGTGGCGGAGTCCCGGAGAAAGTGCCGAACCACGTGAACAAAGCCACGGAAGTAGCGCCGGACGCGACGGAAGTCGCTACGGCAATTATATAATAGATTAGGATTGGGAGAAGAAGCATATATTATCAATAATTTTACAAAGCTTTTGACTTTTTTTTGCATGTATAATTGAGTTATACAAAGTTGGCTGCAAAAACAGTTTTACATTATTTAGAAGGTCATGTAAAGGGTTTGTTCTGAATATAGTAAATTATCCTCTATTTATAGTACAGGGAATAACTCATTGATTGCTTGGGGTTTGATTGCTAGAACCCCCAGTAATCCCAAGAACAGGGCTCTTCAGAGTCAGTCTTGCACGGAGCAGAAGTGTTCCTGCTTCACCTCTGTTGTTTTCATTGTCGATGGGACTGCTGGAGACAGTCAAGAACAGTACATAGCTATAGAGCAGGGGTAGGGAACCTCAGGCCCCAGGGCCGGATGCAGCCCTCGATGACTTTTCTGCGGTCCCTGCCCTGGGCAGATACCTGGGGACCGCAGTGCTCAGGCTCGCTGACGCTTTTTCCTGGCTGCCTGTCTTTTAAATCCAGCTCCCCAGTAATCTCTATGCCCCATCTTCAGCCTCTCCAGTGACATATATGCCCCCAGCTTCTCCTGTGATGTCTATGGCCCTAGAAAACCTGGAAAAGCAGTTGAGAAGCAACATGATCAATATCACCTAACATCAAAGCCACGCGAAAGAGCAACAGCTCCAGCCACCACAGTATGGGGTAGGTGATTGTTTAACCAAATATAGTAGGTAATTTCCAAGGTGATAATTTTGTGCGGCCCCAGAAGGATGGTAGAAATTTCCAAATGGCCCCTGGCAGAAAAATGGTTCCCCACCCCTGCTATAGAGAATAATTTATTGCTTGCTGAGCTTCTGACCACTGGCATCCTCAGCAATCAGTAAGTTATAACCTTTGCCAAGAGATAGCCTTCTATCCAGCAGATGACCCTTTTACTTTTATATATAACTGAGGTCAACCATCTTGCATATTTAGTTTTGTTGGCATCGGCTACTGAGCATTGGTGACTTTCCATCTTTATAGTAGACAGAGGAAGAGAAGTCTGTCTTTACTTAGTGTTCTTTTGAAGGAAGGAATAGCAACAATGATACAAATGAATAACACTTTCCATATAAATGAGTGTTCATTTCTACTCATTTATACAGGTAGAGAATATAAATTCTGACAATCGTACTTCTTGCCTAGGACGGTACATTTGAAGCTATTTCTAAACATTTCAAAATAGCATACACTTAAGGCCAATCCTGCATTTTTCAAAAGGCAAAATACTTGAGGTCAGTCCTGTCTGTTTCAAAAGGTCAGACAATAATAATAGAATAGACCAGGGGTGTGCAATTAATTTTCCCAAAGGCCCACATGATAAACTGGGACTAAATGAATCGACTGAATTTAATTCAACTCAATATTACTTTTATCGCTTTATAAGAAGCAGTAAATTCTATGGCATTGATTCACTGCTACAGGTACCAAAACTGGATACAATAAGCCTTATTATAATTTCTATACACAGTAAGGCTGCCTTCACATTTGCGTTTGTGTCTGCATGTGGAGGGCATGCAGACGCAAACGCAGGCAAAAGCAGCCCATAATAATGTGAACGCAGCGGAGAATCTCCGCATGTGTTCACATTACTATGGTGCCCGAGCAGCCAATCAGCTGTCTCTGGGGGCGGCCGGGAGGAGGAGATCAGCGGCAGAAATCTCCTCCTCCCGGTCACAGCTGATCTCCCGCCGGTGTCAGCGGGGAGATACAGCTGATCTGACAGCTGTTTAAATCTCCCGCGCTGACACCGGATAGGGTGATATCAGCGTGGGAGATAAGAAACAGCTGATCGCTGCTTCAAATCTCCCGCGCCAACATCACCTATTCAGTGTCAGCGTGGGAGATTTAAACAGCTGTCAGATCTGCTGTATTTCCCCGCTGACACTGGCGGGAGATCAGCTGTTGCTCTGCATGATCTCCCGGTGGCCGCCGGTGATCACCGGCGGTCACTGGGAGAGATTTCAATGAGATACGCAGCGTTCTCCTGCGGTGTCATGCAGAGGACACTGCGGATCCATTGAGATCAATGCATTTTTTGTGCGCTTGCGGATAGAACAAGCGCCGCAAACGCACAAAAAATGCTGCCTGCTGCGTTTGGAGTGCGGTCAGAGGGCGCATAAATTATGCGCATCCGAACGCAAATGCGGTCAAACGCAGCCATACGCAGGCACATGCGTTCCCATGTTAAACATAGGAACGCATGTGCGCAAGCGTTTGGTACGCTGCGCTCCGAATGCAAATGTGAAGGCAGCCTAACAGCAAGTAAACATATGTTCTCATACTACAAAACATACCAATTGTAAGCAGTAACATAACTATAGTCCGATGGGCCTTGGAAAAAAAATTTGGACCTAGGCATACCCATCCCGGGTTTCCCTTCCCCAGGCTCCATTTGTACCCCTGCACATTAATCAGAATACAGCTCCCAACAAACGCATGTTGATTAGATATCTGAGCCCTAGAAAGACATACATGTTGCCTTCATTATGTAGTAATGTCCTCCATCATTTACTAATGTCACCTATCTCTTCCAGGCATATAAGTGCCCATCTTGGTATATACAACCCTCATCCTATGACCATTCCTGGTTTATATAAGTGCATCTCAATAAATTAGAATATCATCAAAAAGTTAATTTATTTCAGTAATTCAATACAAAAAGTGAAATGCATATATTATATAGAATCATTACATACAGAGTGATCTATTTCAAGTGTTTATTTATGTTAATGTTGATGATTGTGGCTTACAGTCAAGAAAAACCTTTACATTTCTGTCTTTTTATATAGTGTATTAAAACTTCTGGTTTCAACTGTACGTCCCTCATCTTGGGCCCCTCCTAGGAAAAACATGTGTCCTCCATTCTGGTATATATGTCCTCCATCCTGAGTTTCTGCCTGGTATATATTTTATGAATTCTGGTATATATGTTCCCTATCCTGGTCCCATACTGGTATATGCGTTCCCCATCCTGAGACTCTGACTGGTACATAAGTCCTTTATTCTGGTATACATGTTCCCCATCTTACTATATATCCCTCTCATCCTTGGTCTCTTCAAGGTATACATGTCCGTAATATTGGGCCTCTTCCAGTTATATATTTTGATGCTATTTCTTACTCATGGCTAGCCATTAGTCTGTGTGCTCAAGAGGTCCAAGATAAGATACCAGAATGGTTAGCAATAACCAAAGAGGTAAGACAAAGGTGTTCTCAGGACCAAAATCAGAAGCATGGTCCAAGATCAGGCCAAAACTGGCCATAATTAAAAGCAGAGATGGCTAAATAGCAAGGAAATCACTCCAAACCAGAGACACATGGAGGAATCCTCTACACCCTGGTCTGATTGGATGGCTGAACTGTCTATCACCATACTGACATTTCAGCGTGCCTTTGCCTCTGATTAGACAGCTGACCTCTCAACCACCATATTGATTAGTCAGCACGTCAAAGATTGGATGGTTGAAGTGTCACTCACTGCATCTAAACACATCAGTAGGAGGAATTGTGACAGTACCCCACTTCTAAGAGGGGCTCTCGGACACCCAGTTTTCCCAGGAAGCCTATGATGGAAGGCACTTACCAGATGATCAGCCTTCACTTAATGAGCTGGCACCCAATATCTCTCCTTGTGTATCTTCCAATTAACGAGATATTGGAGGGAATTGGACCCTCCAAGAATCCATGGTCCTCTGCACCTCATATTTCAAGCCTCCATCAACAGAAAAAATGTGGATACTAAGTAGACAACACCAATGGAATAAACCTTTTCAACAAGGATTTGTGGAATGAACACATTTGGGATGTGAAACATCAGAAGAAGTCTTCATCTAATGGCCACCAGATTAAAACCTCCAGAATCTCATACAGACCGAAACACTAAGTACATAACATATTTTAGCTTACCGTAATATTGTTGGATGATAACCACACCATATCACCTAAATTGAAAATGGGACCACTATCGAAACTCGGTGCTATAGTCCTTAGCGGTACGACCCTCCTGAGTCACTATTTCACTGGCCCACTAAAATGCCTTTAGGAAGTTCTACTGACATTGTCTCTCGTCATTTTCAGCCACGTTCAGGTTGGTTATCGCAGTTGTTCACGATACTCTGTTCTCATTGCTATCTATGATGGAGAATGCTGTTTCACATTGTAATCTGCTGCCAGACTTTCTCGGGGGGTCACATGGGCCACTCCTGTAGGGACATGTTCTACTAGGTAACCATACCCCTTATCCTGCTATAATGCCATTGTCTTGGGTACATTGGTGGAGGTAGTCTTTAGCCTTAGGCCCATACAACCAGTCCAAGAGATGAAATCTTCATTTCAAATCTCCTCAACAAATGCGCTGCCCATAGATCTACTGTAAATGCCTACAGGACCTCGGACAGCAGCACATGCTATACATACATTAAGTATAGTATGTGTGCAGCTGACAGGTGAGCCACGGCTTCATTGAGAAAAATCTACAGAGCCGACAATAGCCGGCATACTGTACAGGGTATATTAACCCATGACATGCCGTCCTGAGTGGGCAGCATGTCTCTAGGGAGGGTGGGCACCCCCTAGAGACATGTTGCCCACAATTATTATTAATATTAATTCTTTTATTATAGTGATAACAGTTTGTTCCTCCCTGCGGCAGCAGGAATGAACAAACTATACGGTAACCGCATTGCTCAGGATTACACATCCTGAGCAATGCGGTTACCACATTGTGGGTCAGAGAACCGCTGCGAAAACTGCAGCCTGCATGATTTTTCATGCAGGCTGCAGATCCGGAGCCGGTCACCGGATTGCTTGGTTACCATAATGGGCTCCTATGAGGAGCGTTTCCTGATCCGGTTTTGAGCTTTTTGAAAGCTCAAAACCGGATCAGGATTTAAAAAAAAAATGCAGATATGACCCTAGCCTAAGTTTATTAACGTCACCATTCACCATCAATTCATCTGGAATACAAAATAAGGCTTGTGGGAACTGGGCACTGCAGGAATGCAAGGACAACTGTAATATGAATTATACATTTAACACAGTTATTTACTTGCCAGAAGTCTGTATTGTAAATGTATGGCATAAAATGTGAGTCCCAATATGGATAGCGTTTTAAATGTATGTAAACTGCTATGGAATTAATAGTACTATATAAATTAAAAAATATTATTAGCAGTAGTATTATTATTATGACATTAAATAATGATTGCACGTTTTCAAGATGCAATGTCCATACTATGGTGTTGCATCAGTGGGAACAGACCTATAAGATAAGGGATGTGAAGCATATGTTGGCCATATGATATTTTTTATATGAATTGCTATCACATAAGTGTAGAACAGATAGCCTAGCATGCTGCTGATACTCTGCAATTATAAAGGTTTGCTCTCCAAAGGAAGAAAAAGAAAAGAAAAAATAATAACAAAAGTAAAATAAATGAAATAAATATTTTAAAAAACCTTAAAAAATATTAAACTCTCTTAAACAGTTGTTTTAAGAACATTGTAAGCTTCTTGGATTTCCAAGCTGCTGCCACAACTGGCACTATTTCCAAAATTAACACCCTGCAGATGTCAAAAACACCAGGAAGCTTAAAAAAATAAATTAAAAAGTTTTAAAAAATTCTACACCTTGATATAAGCCAGTTGACCCGATGGCTGGGGACATTCCTAAGTAACCTTTGGATTGGTGTTGTCCCCAGCCAGCTGGTCTTGCACCAATCATTTTGGCCCCAAATAAAAAGGTAATGTTTTAGGGCCATTTTAATTTTCAAACTTTTTCCTGAACAAAGCCACCTTCGCTGACTTTTGGGAAAAGCATTCAGGTCCTTGATTCCCAAGCCGAATCGGCCAAGTTCGTGGCAAATTTGAAATTGGCAAACATCTTCCAGCAAATTTCTCTCATCACTAATGATGTTAACTATATACGGCTAGGGTCACATTTGCGGTTGTAATTGCAGATCCTGATCTGGTTTTGAGCATGAAAAATGCTCAAAACCGGACCTGGATCCGCACCCATAGGCAGCAATGCAAAACCGGATTACCCCAACAGCGTTGCGTTTCCCAGATCTGGTTTTCCGATGTGCAGTTAAAATCATGCAAGCAATATTTTTCGGACATGTTTCTAATCTGTATCCGGATTTCAATTGGAAACCGCAAATGTGAGTGGAGCCGGGTACGATAACTGGATCGGGTACCGCAATACATATGAATGGCAGTAGTGCCGCAATTTTTTCCTATGGCACTGGATTCACCCAGATGGAAGTGTATTGGCGTCTGGTTTTGTGCTGTCTGGGTAGATCCAGGTGAATCTGTTTTCAGTCCGCGGGACCAAAAGGGTCATGGATGAATCCTGTAGTCACTGGCAAAAATCGGACAAAACCAGATTTTCCCTAATTCTGGGACAATCCGGGACAATCCGATTTCAATCGATTTAATGCCCGGACAACAAAAACCATGCTGGGGAACGTTTGTATTACCACAATGTCTACTGCATCCGGTTGCCGCACGCGGATTTAGGGACACACTTGGAGGGCAAAATTAGTCTGAAGGGACGTGAGATTACCACATATGAATCTGGATGCGGTAACCGCATTTTTCCTTCTAAATGTGACCCTAGCCTATCTTACATTTATCATGTTTACAGCAATAGCGGAGTTCATACACTCATGTCTTGCTTCAATGTATTTGTGGCTCTAAACATTAATTTAATACTGTGTGGGCCCTATTTTTTGCTGCTTTAAACGGGTTGCCCATTCTAAGATGATAATTCTGAAGCCACTCTGGGTAAATGCAGAATTAATCCTCTCAGCTCACGCACTGTATGCTGTCAGTATTCTCCAGTTTCTAAGCAAACTAAAATTATGCGGTATGCATTATCCCGGCAAAACAACACCAGTGGGTGTGGTTTCGCTAAATACAAATTTATGGAGTGGACGCGAATGACTATTCAGAGCGGCCATGCTCCATACACTTGTATTAAGCTAGGCGGGGGCTCCAGCCACAGTGGCCGTGAACATGCATACCGCATAATTATTATCCTTTCCCGGTTTAGAAACCATGAATTCTCGCAGTGCTCTGTGTGGGCGCTGGGAGGATTGATAACACTGCAGTCACTCAGAGTGACTGCAGAATTATCATTTTAGATCTGACAGCCCCTTTAATAGTGTTTTCTGTTTAGGTCTCATTTAGATGTTAGTTTTTTTGATGTTTGAGAAAAATAGACCAAGTTTCTTAATTGATTTTCACCTTATTTTCATCAGATTTTGGTTGGAGTTTCATCATTTTCTTTCAGTGATATGAGAAAAATAAAGTATCTCCACCTTCTCCTCTCTATCAGGAAGTGGAAAACAGATAGCACATGGCTGGCAACCGAATATTCTTAGTTATTTTTTTACTGACCAATATATTTGCGTGGTTGATTTTAATCCAACCCTTACATCAATATCTGATATGTGTCTGTGATTTTCCGTTCGGTCCATAGAAAAAAAATTTGACATGTGAACAGTGCAATAACTATTGCAGGTACAAGTGCTATCTGTGAAAAAAATGGGTAGCAATTGTATATAAAAAACTGATGTCTGAAAGTTGCCTTAAGGTACCTTTACACGCCGCCACAACAGGATGCATACAACCCGCTACAGGCTACAAATGTAGCTTGTCGCGCCAATATCGCCCGTAGTAGCGGCGTGTGAAGACGGGACGACACAGCCGGCTACAGATACCTCTGTATCCGTGCACTGCCCATAAACAGATGGCTACATCGCCGATTGTAGCGAGCTGTATCGGCGTGTAAAGAAGCTACAGAAGGGAACTCTGGACACCCGGCGATGTAGCTGCAATGTAGCTAAGGCGTGACCCAGGCTCCGTGTTACCGCGCCCCATCTGCGATCATTGGAGGAAGCTCCTGCGTTACGATTGGTAGTCGCTGCACAGGGAGGCATATTTAAGGAGCTGACCAGTCACACTACACAATTGGTCAAGCGTCATGTATTAATCAGCCTCCTGCGCTGGCTGCCCAATCATGGTATTATTGCTTTGTCCTATCAGCGTACGGAATTCTCGTAATCCACAATTGTGGCACGCCTATGTGCTGTCCCTGCTGCAACAGGTCCGCCCATAGTAGCTGGTTGTAGCGGTGTGTAAATGACGTACGATGGGCTACAGATGGCTACTTGAGACACCCGGCGATGTAGCTAGCTGTAGATGTAGCGTAGCGTAGCGCACCTTGTGGCGGCGTGTAAAGAGGGTGCGTTTCCCGTTGGTAACCGTTTGGGCGTGCTCGTGCACGTGAAGTAGCCGTTGGTATCCATCCTGTAGTGGCGGCGTGTAAAGGTACCTTTATAGATTTATGGTCTTAAATGGTATGTGCTGGATTAAAGTAATAAAATCAGATCTTATCTTTCAATCAATTCTACAGTTTCTGTTTAATGGATGCAGCAGCGATATCACCACTATAGGTAAATTCATCCATTCTGAAAATCACTGATCTTAACTGCTTTAGTTGTCTACATCAGCGGAGCCACTTAGCTCAGTGATTGGCAGCAGCGGTGATTGGAGACGTAGTTGTGAAATCACCACTAATACCAATAAATAGACCGTAGCAGTGGTGGAAAGAAAGCACTGGAACCAGGGAGGGTGAATCTAATTTATTATTGTAACCCAGTGCCTGGCATTAGAGGCCAGAAAACTATAACCAGAAAACTGTATTATATTAAAAAATATATGATCTGCACCAGTGTCATTCAGCACTTTGAGCCATGTGTGTTCTGTGGCTCCAGTGACAGAAACAGTGTCACATGACAGCTGCAGTGATTAGCATTCGCTGTCACCAGCTGGGCACACAAACCTCAAAAGCAGTCAAATGGCACTGGTGCAAAGGGTAATACGGTAATTGTTTTTTATTGAATCTGTCTAGGAGAGTTTCCACTACTGGAGTGGACAAACCATAGGTAGGGTGTGGCGCTTTCCAATAGGCTGAAGTAGTGAGCTGAACACTCCAGCTGGACGGCACCCACCCATATGGCTAGACTCAAAGGTACTAAGGGTCCCCGGATCCCTAACGTTTGTGGCTTGATAGTGCCTCTGCCACTCAGATCTTCAGGTTCTGATGTTCCCTCCATCATCAGTGCCATCTGTAGAATGAATACTGCAGTGCCTGGTGACAAAAGCAGACATTACAGGAGCAGGTCCTTGAAGAGATATGACAACATGATTTACTGTTGCTTCCTCAGGAGAGGACTCTGCACAATGTTACACTTGGGTAATGCTATAAACAAAGGCCCGGGAGCACAAAATTGGGCAGACTGAGTGACATGGCAATACAGTTGTGGCCAAAAGTATTGACACCCCTGCAATTCTGTCAGATAATACTCAGTTTCTTCCTGAAAATGATTGCAATCACAAATTCTTTGGTATTATTATCTTCATTTAATTTGTCTTCAATGAAAAAACACAAAAGAGAATGAAGCAAAAAGCAAAACATTGATCATTTCCCACAAAACTCCAAAAATGGGCCAGACAAAAGTATTGGCACCCTCAGCCAAATATTAGGTTGCACAACCTTTAGCCAAAATAACTGCGATCAATCGCTTCCAGTAACCATCAATGAGTTTCTTACAATGCCCTGCTGGAATTTTAGACCATTCTTCTTTGGCAAACTGCTCCAGGTCCCTGATATTTGAAGGGTGCCTTCTCCAAACTGCCATTTTTAGATCTCTCCACAGGTGTTCTATGGGATTCAGGTCTGGACTCATTGCTGGCCACCTTAGAAGTCTCCAGTGCTTTCTCGCAAACCATTTTCTAGTGTTTTTTGAAGTGTGTTTTGGGTCATTGTCCTCCTGGAAGACCCATAACATCTGAGGGAGACCCAGCTTTCTCACATTGTTTGAATGCCTCTTTTTTTTCTCCTGTAAACTCTATGTTGATGCCTTTGCCCAAAAAGCTCTACCTCTGTCTCATCTGACCAGAGAACATTCTTCCAAAACATTTTAGGCTTTCTCAGGTAAGTTTTGGCAAATTCCAGTCTGGCTTTTTTATGTCTCAGAGTAAGAAGTGGGGTCTTCCTGGGTATCCTACCATACAGTCCCTTTTCATTCAGACGCCGATGGATAGTACGGGTTGACACTGTTGCACCCTTGAACTGCAGGGCAGCTTGAACTTGTTTGGATGTTAGTCGAGGTTCTTTATCCACCACCCGCACAATCTTGCATTGAAATCTCTCGTCAATTTTTCTTTTCTATCCATATCTAGGGAGGTTAGCCACAGTGCCATGGGCTTTAAACTTCTTGATGACACTGTGCACGGTAGACACAGGAACATTCAGGTCTTTGGAGATGGACTTGTAGCCTTGAGATTGCTCATGCTTCCTCACAATTTGGTTTCTCAAGTCCTCAGACAGTTCTTTGGTCTTCTTTCTTTTCTCCATGCTCAATGTGGTACACACAAGGACACAGGACAGAGGTTGAGTAAACTTTAATCCATGTCAACTGGCTGCAAGTGTGATTTAGTTATTGCCAACACCAGTTAGGTGCCACAAGTAAGTTACAGGTGCTGTTAATTACACAAATTAGAGAAGCATCATATGATTTTTCTAACAGTGCCAATACTTTTGTCCACCCCCTTTTTTATATTTGGTGTGGATTTATATCCAATTTGGCTTTAGGACAATTCTTTTTGTGTCTTTTCATTGAAGACAAATTAAATGAAGATAATAATACCAAAGAATTTGTGATTGCAATCATTTTCAGGAAGAAACTGAGTATTATCTGACAGAATTGCAGGGGTGTCAATACTTTTGGCCACAACTGTACATACATTTATTCATTTCTATAATTCTTACTGCTCTTTCTTCCATTGCCCTTGAGAAAGTAGCTCTTACCTCCCTTTCTTCCATTTCTGTCTCTGAGCTCCTTGGGCCTCATGATTCTCATTTGGTCTCACATGCACTGTGAGCTGTGAGATCCTATATAGACAGATGTGTGCGTTTCCAAATCAAGTCCTATCAGTTTAATTAAACAAAGCTGGACTCCAATGAAGGAGTAAAACTATCTCAAGGAGGGTCACAAAGAAATGGACAACATGTGACTTCAATATGAATGTCTGAGCAAAGGGTCTGAATACTTATGACCATGTGATATTTCAGATTTTGTTTTTTAATAAATTTGCAAAAATTTCTACATTTCAGTTTTTTTCAGTCAAGATGGGGTGCAGAGTGTACATTAATGAGAAAAAAAAAAAGAACATTTTTGAATTTACCAAATGGCTGCAATGAAACAAAGGGTGAAAAATGTAAAGGGGTCTGAATACTTTCCATACCCACTGTTTATGCGTGATATAAAATTAAGCCCCATGGCTTTAAAAGATTTGTAGGTAGAAGTTAGAAGTTATAGCGAGGTAAGAGTGACACAGTCCCTAGTGATTGCTAAAATGCTAAGGGTGCGTTCACACACTGCGTATTTGCTGCGTATTTTTACGCAAGTGCTGTTGCAGTTTTTGTAGCCAAAACCAGGAGTGGAACAATCAGAGGAAAAGTCTAATAGAAACAAGTGCTCCACTTCTGTATTTAATCACCCACTGCTGGTTTTAATCAGCCATTCCTGGTTTTGGTTACAAAAACTGCAAGAGAACTAACTTGTATAAAAATATGCAGAAAATAGTGTGTGACTCGTATACTATAAAAACAGTTACCAAATCATCAATGGCACAAGGTAGGTGAGAGTGGACTGTAACAGATATTGCAAGGGGTCCAGTTTACACCTATATCTATATGGCTTAATCCTGTACAATATTTTTTCCCATGCTATATGTATTGCCACATATGGTGTGCAGCTAAGGCTCCATGAAGTGGCTTGATTGATACGTCCTTCACAAAGATAAACCTGCCTAATTCCAGCTCTGCTGAAGCATCCCCAGATCATCACTGATCCTCTGGTCCTCCCACCAAATTTCACAGTGGGTGCAAGACACTGTGGCTTGTACGCCTCACCAGGTCTCAATTTAACCATTAAATTACCAGGTGTTGGGCAAAGCTGAAAATTAGACTCATCAGAGAAGATTACCTTACTCCAGTCCTCTATGGTTCAATCCTTATGGTCTTTGGCAAACTTCAGCCTGACTCTCCTTTGCTTCCTATTGATGATAGGCTTTTTTACTAGCTTTACTTGACTTGAGATAGTCACAAGACATTAAACCATAATGAACTCCTTAAATTTATGTGCCAGAAATGGCATAAAGTCACCCAAAAGCAGTGTGTGGGATTTGTGGAAAGCATGCCAAGTCACATGAAAGCTGTGATTAAAAATCGTCGTTATTCTACCAAATATTGATTTCCTGAGTTAATACATGAATAAGAACTTGTTTTATTTGCATTATTATATACCTTATATACTTTGAAGAACCTAGAATATAAGACATATTTTCAGTTGTTTCACGCTTTTTTGTTAATTATATAATTCCACATGTGTCAATTCATAGTTTTGATGCCTTCAGTGAGAATCTACTATTTTCATAGTCATGAAAATAAAGAAAACTCTTTGAATGAGAAGGTGTGTCCAAACCTTTGGTCTGTACTGTATATATATATATCAGTGATGGGCGAGTCCTAAATTACTCGGAATCGCTTGACTCTAGCGAGTCCGAGCCCGGGACTCGCTACTCGTTGCGAGTCTAGCGAGTCCAATGTTAATGAATGGGGAAGCGAGTAATAGCGAGTAATGTGCGATTTACAAATCGCAGATGTGTCTCAGAAGCTTCAGGCTCTATCTGCTACAATAGCTAAATCATGTTTACTAGGCTCCCGCTGTCACAGCACAGTTAACTCTCTGCTTACCGGCGCTGCAACAAGAAGAAGAAGGAAGACAGAAGAGAGAAGAAAGGGATATGTGGTGGTAATAAAGTTGGAGTCCCTAATGGTGTCTGTGTCTTTATTTTTAATAAATAATTTTTCTCTGTGTGGTGTTTTTTTTAACCCTTTATTGGAGATTCTTAGTGGCCGGGTCAAACCTGGCCTGACATTAAGAATCTCGGGCTTAATACCAGCTTGTATAACAAAGCTGGTATTAACCCCTTTATTACCCAGCGTGCCACCGCCACCAGGGCCCCTGGAAGAGCGGGGTTCAGCGCCAGAGGATGGCGCTTCAATGAACGTGCCATCTTCTGGGGCGGCTGCAGGCTGCAATTTGCAGCGGGGGGTGCCCGGAAAGCTTGGGCCTCCCTGCGCTGCGAATTCCAGCCCCCAGCTGCTTAGCTGTACCAAGAGTTATACAAGCTCTTATTAAGCCCGAGATTCTTAATGTCAGGCCACGTTTGACCCAGCCACTAAGAATCTCCAATAAAGGGTTAAAAAAAACACAACACAGAGAAATTTTTTTATTAGAAATAAAAAAAAAAAGCCATTAGGGACTCCATCTTTAATTAAAAAAATCCTCTTCCGTCCGACGTAGTCCAAAACGCGATGTCCTCTCTGCTACATCCCTGTGCATAGATATAGATGTCTATGCACAGGGAATGAGCAGACTGAGAACAATCTCAGCTCTGCTACATCAGGCAGCAAGAGGGCTCTAGGACCCTGGAGCTGCGGCAGCCTGCAGGACCCGAGGGCACAGAGCAGACAGCCGGACTCGTTACTGTGCGAGTTTCCCTGCGATTACTTGCACAGTAACGAGTCCAATGCAAGTCAATGGCAATCCTAGTTTTGTCAGAGTCTCTGACAAAACTAGGATTGCCATTGATTTGCATTGGACTCGTTACTGTGCGAGTAATCGCTGGGAAACTCGTAGAGTACCGAGTCCTGCGAGTCCCTTACTACTCGCAGAGTAACGAGTCCTAGCAAGTAGACTCGCCCATCCCTAATATATATACATATATATATTAGCATTTTAGCATGATGCTCTTTATTGTATAGGTATAGTAGAGCTGACTATTCTGTTTATTGGCTTAATAGGATATGTAAAGACATAATACCACCATATAAAGTGGTCGCAATATCAATCTTTGGTATATGTTGTTTAAATGGCACACTATGATTATTATAAATGCACTGTTATCATAGCTCTACTGTGTTACCATAGGCTAGACATCAATGCTATGATGTCCTGTTACTATTTGTAAAGATTCCTCAGGAGGCAACGACATGCACAATATCTCCAAAGGAGCCAAACCAAGCTGGTGTGAAACTCCTATCACAATGATTGGGAATGCAAAGTTAGTTTTTAAGTATGAAAAATACTCACCATTTCTATTCATGTTTTAAAATTTGTCTTTTATTGCTAAATACATTACTCCTTTTATTGCTTTACATAAATAACGTTTTTTCTTTATGAACATCAACTTTACTGTTATTTATTTGATTTCTTTGCAGTTGCTTCTTATTTCCTGGGAGACATGCTTTCCTTTGAGTTGGTTGCTCTTCTCATTGTCTCCACTCTCATAGTTGCCTTGACATGGCCTAAAAAACGGAAAATGTCCCTGCCAGGTCCTTGGTCAATGCCTATTTTTGGAAATTTTTTTCAGATTGGAGGCCAAGCCCATATATCTCTTACAGAAATGAGGAAAACATACGGAGATGTTTTCCTGATTAAACTAGGAATGATGCCAGTTGTGGTTGTCAGTGGTTTTGAGACAGTAAAAAAAGTACTTGGTAAACAAGGAGAACATTTTGCCGACAGACCCAACATGTATTCTTTTTCATTACTGGCTGATGGAAAAAGTATGACATTTTCAGAAAAGTATGGAGAAACCTGGAAAATTCATAAGAAGATTATGAGAAACGCTTTGAGAACACTATCCAAGTCTGAAGCTGATTCCATGAATTGCTCCTGCCGTCTTGAAGAATATGTTTGTGCTGAAGCGTCAGATTTAGTTGACACAATAGAAGGAATGTCTAAAGACCATGGCAGCTTTAACCCATCCCCCTTAATAATTTTGACCGTTGCTAATGTGGTATGTGCCTTATGCTTTGGTAAAAGGTATAACCATAATGACAAAGAATTTCTTCGCATCATTGAAGTGAATAATGATGTTCAAAAAGTATCAGGAGCAGGACTTTTGGCAGATTTTATTCCAGTATTTAAGTTTTTACCATCATCAAGCTTAAATGAGCTGAAAAAATTCACAAGGTTGTTTAATAATTTTATTGCTAAATCTGTACAAGACCACTATGGATCTCATGATGAGGTAAGGAGCTAACAGTAGTGACGTTTTTTTTATTTGAAAGCGATATGTAATTTCATGTATATCAGTTAAATACTTATGCATTGGATACTTGTGTTTCACCTATTCCAAAAAACATCAAGCTGCTCCTACCGCAATTAAAATGAAAGCCCTCAGGAAAGGCTAGCTTCACACCACGGTTTTGGTGTGTCAGGTTCTGTCCAGTGTTTTGCAGGAAACATCGGACAGAACCTGACTGGCCCGCAGGGATGAACAAAGGTCTAAATGTTAATAATAGCTGTGGGCAACATGTCTCTAGGGGTGCCCACCCTCCCTAGAGACATGCTGTCCACTCAAGAGGGCATGAGAGGGGTTAATGTTGTCAGTATATTATTGCCAGCTATTGTCGGCTTTGTCAATTTTATGAATGAATGCGGTGGCTCATCATTGCAGAGGAGATACTGTATGTAATGTATGTAGTGTATGAGCTCCTGTCCTTGGTCCTGAAAGTTGTAACATTAGTTCTATGGGCAGCCCACCACCATAGACCTAATGTTACAACTTTCAGGACCAAGGACAGGGGCTCATACAGTACGTACATTACTTACAGTATCTCCTCTACAGTGTGGAGCCACCGCATTCATTCATAAAATTGACAAAGCCGACAATAGCCGGCAATACTATATTGACAACATTAACCGCTCTCATGCCCACTTGAGTGGACAGCATGTCTCTAGGGAGGGTGGGCACCACCTAGAGACATGTTGCCCACATTTATTATTAAGATTAACCCTTTGTTCATCCCTGCGGCAGCAGGGATGAACAAAGCATACGGTAACTGGATTTCTCCGGATTACACATCCAGAGCAATCCGGTTACCGCATTCCGGTTTGCAGAGTACATTTTTGACAAAAAATGTGTCTGAAGGCAATTGCGGTTACCGCATACGGATCTGCCTGCGGTAACCGCAATTACCTGTCCAAATGTGACCCCAGCCTATATACGGTGTTCATTTTAGGACATAGTAATTTATCAAAGCTAGACATCAGAAACACTGTGTGATTCCTGAGAAATGGCTATGAGAATGGTCAAATATCAGTGTGAGAGCTGACAACTGAGAACCGATAAATGATATCTGATGAATAATAAATGATAAACGATAAACAATAAATGATAAACGATAAATAATAAATGCTAAACGATAAATGATAAACAATAAATAATAAACGATAAATGATATATGATCAATGATAATCGATAAATGCTAAATGATAAATAATCAATGATAAATGATAAAGGATATCTGATCAATGATGATTGATAAATGATAATTGATAAATCATAATTTATAATTGATAACTAACATATCTGACATCTGACAACTGATACTTTATTTTTGACTTTTGACCTGTCAGAGGTCAGAAGTCAAAAATAAAGTATTGACTTTAAAATATCACTTTAATTTAGCTTGAAGCATGACACAGTGTAAATGTTTAAAAAAATCCTCTAATCTTGATAACAAGCTTCATAGCCTAGGATACTGCTCAGGACATTGCAAGTTCAAACCTTTTATACTACACTTATATTGATATATTTATTTCATTTTTTTAATAAATTATGCTGGTTAATACACACATATTAAAAGTGAAATATGGCTGAAAGTTGTCTAGTCCTTAGGCCATGTACCCTGTGATTACAGCCTTTCCTAAGGAATTTGGAAAATGTACAAACACTTGGAAGGAGATATAAACAAAAAAAAACATCTCTTCTCTAATATATATATAGCAAATTAGTGCCTCCCACAGTGAATACACAGCATTCCTGATTTTTTTTTCATTAACACGTCAGGATTACGATTAGAATATAATATATTAAAGGTGAAATATACCTGAAACTCTTCTATTAACCCGCATAATTGATTCTAAATATAAAAAAAATAAAAAGATATGTAAAGTACAACATAATTTTTCAATTTCAAACCTGACAAGATTTGTTATGAGAAATGAGAGATCAAAGATCTAAATCACAACTAAGCGATCGAAAATCAAATATCAACCTCTAGAGGTCAGTATACTTTACTTTTCGTCTGACACCTGAGAAGTGAGAAATGAAGAAGTCCAGCCATCAGAAATCACAGCTCAGCGATCAAAACTGTAACATCAACCATTAGATGTCAGTAAACTGTAAAGTATCACTTTAATTTCGCTGGAGCATAACACACATCACCGATTATTGTTAATAAGCTCCATAGCCTACAGGTTAGAGTAGGACATTCAGGGTTGCAAGTTCAAGACACTTATGCTACATATAGAGCTATATATTTTCTTTTAATAATTTTTTCTTCATTTTTTACAAAATTATGCTGGTTAACACACACAGTTTGCAGTCATAGTTAACTTTTAATATTAAAATTTACTAATATATGTAACCATTTTTTTTTTTTTTTTTCTTTATATCTCTGGATATCAAGTTCAAAGTGTCTGCATTTTCCAAATTACTTAGGAAACACTGTAATCACATCATTTTATTGAAAAAAGTTGATTGCATGTGTACCCACATTTTGCAAAGTAATCACAACTAGAGGTCTCACTACTCCACTCCACTGCCTGCGAGGGGATTGTCCTTCTGTATCAACAAAAACAGGAAGTCTGGGTGTGTCATACACTGTTACTCTGCAGGGGATGTGCATGTGTTCACAGATCTGCGGAGAACTTCTTCTTACTGTAAGTTATACTCTGATTCAGCGGTTACAAGCATTTTAGCAGTTTCATTAGATCTCCAACCATCTAATATATAATTCCCCTAACGCACTTCCGTAAGTTTCGGCACTGTTTCCGTCGTCGTGTCCGCGGGCGCGCGACACGCACGTGACTGACTCGCAAAGCCTAACTCGCAAAGCCTAACTCGCAATGGCCGTGAAGCACATGCGACCTTCTCCCACAGCCCAAAAAACGCTGGAACGCTAGCGTTTTTGGAAAGTCGTCACCAAAAAGGAAATTTTTTTTCCAATAGCACCCCCAAACCCCCTTCCCCTTGGTCAACAAGAAAATGCATTTTCATACATTTTTACATTTTTTGGCACTCTTAAAAAAACACGTGTTTTTTTTCCTGCTAAAAAAACGCAAATTTTGTGTGAACAAAGCCTGTATTATATATGTGATTATATAGGAATTATCAGTATTATATATATATGTGATTATATAGGAATTATCAGTATTATCTATGTGATTATGTATGAATTAGTAAGTCGCGCCTATTCTGCAAGGACTCGCAACGCCATTGCGAGTGAGGCTTTGCGAGTCAGTGGCGCCTATTCTGCAAGGACTCGCAACGCCATTGCGAGTGAGGCTTTGCGAGTCAGTGGCGCCTATTCTGCAAGGACTCGCAACGGCTCGCAATGCCCGCTGCGCGGGCAATGCTTCACAGGTCGCGTGGGCTCCGCGTGCCCACGGCCACAACAACGGAAACAGCGCCGAAACTTACGGAAGTGTGTTAGGGGAATTATATATTAGATTATCAGTATTATATGTATATGTGATTATGTATGCAATTAGGACTCGCAAACCCTATTCATGGCACAATGGCATCTGCAAGACACAACGGCCGCTCGCGGGCCCTTCGAGTGAGGCATTACGAGTCAGTGGCGCCTATTCTGCAAGGACTCGCAACGGCCGCTCCGCGGGCATTGACAGTGAGCATTAAGTCAGTGGCACCTATTCTGCAAGACTCGCAACGCCCGCTTCGCGGCATTGCGAGTGAGTCGCGTGGGTGCTGCGTGCCCACTAACAAAGCCACGGAGGTAGCGCCGTGTGCGATGGAAGTCGCAACGGCAATTATATAATAGATACTGATAATCTATTATATAATTGCCGTAGCGACTTCCCTCGCACACGGCGCTACTTCCGTGGCTTTGTTCGTGGGCGCACAGCGCCCACGCGACTCACTCGCAATGCCTGTGAAGCGGGCGTTGCGAGTCGTTGCAGCAGCCCAAGCAATGCCCTATACACAGATTCTAGAATCCCTATGCAATCGCATCGGGCTCACAGCTAGTCTACTATATAATTGTCTAATTCTGTCTGTCTGTAACACAAATCCTGCGTTGCTGATTGGTCAGGCCAGCCGCCCATGACCAATCAACAACAAGGACAGTCCGCCCGCAAATTGGTGCGGGATTTCAACCACGCTTTGCTGATTGCAGGCAACCGGCCGGGCGCAAACAATCAGCGATATTGGTGCAGGATTTAAACTCAGCTTCGCTTAGCATTACTCCTAAATCTTCATACATAAACTCCATACATATTCTAGAATACCCGATGCGTTAGAATCGGGCCACCATCTAGTACATAAATAAACACATATATACACATATACATATACACCCCTCAGTCTTGTCACTACCAAGCCCACAATGCTGCAAGCAAAATACGCTGCCAACCCCGATTTTTCATTCTATGGTACAGAAAAAACAATCACTTACGGTAATTCTCCGTTCTGTTTTCCCACACAATGTTCACACGCTCCTGGAGTGTTTTATTCTTAATATTGGTAACATGTTCAGCCATCATTTTCTTTAATTTACCTATCGTACAGCTAATATACCTTATTTTACACTTTTTGCAGAATATACAGTTAGGGCCAGAAATATTTGGACAGTGACACAATTTTCGCGAGTTGGGCTCTGCATGCCACCACATTGGATTTGAAATGAAACCTCTACAACAGAATTCAAGTGCAGATTGTAACGTTTAATTTGAAGGGTTGAACAAAAATATCTGATAGAAAATGTAGGAATTGTACACATTTCTTTACAAACACTCCACATTTTAGGAGGTCAAAAGTAATTGGACAAATAAACATAACCCACACAAAATATTTTTATTTTCAATATTTTGTTGCGAATCCTTTGGAGGCAATCACTGCCTTAAGTCTGGAACCCATGGACATCACCAAACGCTGGGTTTCCTCCTTCTTAATGCTTTGCCAGGCCTTTACAGCCGCAGCCTTCAGGTCTTGCTTGTTTGTGGGTCTTTCCGTCTTAAGTCTGGATTTGAGCAAGTGAAATGCATGCTCAATTGGGTTAAGATCTGGTGATTGACTTGGCCATTGCAGAATGTTCCACTTTTTTGCACTCATGAACTCCTGGGTATCTTTGGCTGTATGCTTGGGGTCATTGTCCATCTGTACTATGAAGCGCCGTCCAATCAACTTTGCAGCATTTGGATGAATCTGGGCTGAAAGCATATCCCGGTACACTTCAGAATTCATCCGGCTACTCTTGTCTGCTGTTATGTCATCAATAAACACAAGTGACCCAGTGCCATTGAAAGCCATGCATGCCCATGCCATCACGTTGCCTCCACCATGTTTTACAGAGGATGTGGTGTGCCTTGGATCATGTGCCGTTCCCTTTCTTCTCCAAACTTTTTTCTTCCCATCATTCTGGTACAGGTTGATCTTTGTCTCATCTGTCCATAGAATACTTTTCCAGAACTGAGCTGGCTTCTTGAGGTGTTTTTCAGCAAATTTAACTCTGGCCTGTCTATTTTTGGAATTGATGAATGGTTTGCATCTAGATGTGAACCCTTTGTATTTACTGTCATGGAGTCTTCTCTTTACTGTTGACTTAGAGACAGATACACCTACTTCACTGAGAGTGTTCTGGACTTCAGTTGATGTTGTGAACGGGTTCTTCTCCACCAAATAAAGTATGCGGCGATCATCCACCACTGTTGTCATCCGTGGACGTCCAGGCCTTTTAGAGTTCCCAAGCTCACCAGTCAATTCCTTTTTTCTCAGAATGTACCCAACTGTTGATTTTGCTACTCCAAGCATGTCTGCTATCTCTCTGATGGATTTTTTCTTTTTTTTCAGCCTCAGGATGTTCTGCTTCACCTCAATTGAGAGTTCCTTTGACCGCATGTTGTCTGGTCACAGCAACAGCTTCCAAATGCAAAACCACACACCTGGAATCCACTCCTGACCTTTTAACTACTTCATTGATTACAGGTTAACGAGGGAGTTGCCTTCAGAGTTAATTGCAGCCCTTAGAGTCCATTGTCCAATTACTTTTGGTCCCTTGAAAAAGAGGAGGCTATGCATTACAGAGCTATGATTCCTAAACCCTTTCTCCGATTTGGATGTGAAAACTCTCATATTGCAGCTGGGAGTGTGCACTTTCAGCCCATATCTATTATATAATCACGAATGGAGCGAGTGCCCCTTTTGAGACCGCACTCGCTGCGAGTCAGCGGGGTCATGTGGATACGAAAAATGCATTGGCCGCGCAGCGGCCAATGCGAGCAGTTGTAAGGCGGCTCGCTATGCCCGCGCAGCAGGCATGGCGAGTCGCCTTAGCAGCGCGAAGCATTGGCCGCGAAGCGGCCATTGCGAGTCAGAGACTCGCTCTGCTAGAATCCCGATGCATTGTGCATCGGGCACCCATCTAGTTATATATATAATTGTATTTCTGAACATGTTTTTGTAAACAGCTAAAATAACAAAACTTGTGTCACTGTCCAAATATTTCTGGCCCTAACTGTACAACATAAGTCGTATTACAGTTGATGAATTTTTGGATGTCATTAACCGCATTGATTTTCTGTGTTAGCAGTGTATACTGACACATTGTGTATTTGGGGCACGCACATCTATTATATAATTGCCGTAGCGACTTCTGTCGCATACGGCGCCACTTCCGTGGTTTTGTTCGGATCCATGGCTCCGGGGGCGACGACAGTGCGGGGTCCCCCGGCTACAGGGAGCGGCGGAGGAACGTTCCGCTCTCGGAAGTTCTGTCCGCCCTCCAGCCTCTCCCATCCACCCACTACCGTACCTAGCGGAGGGGGCAGGGGCGGACAGCGACCACCTGATCGCCTTCACCGAGGCGTCCTCCGGACAGGACAACCACAGCTGCCTGCAGGACACCCGGCACCTGGTGCGGGACTCTGCCGGCTTCAATGTGACGGAGGCGGGCGGGACGGCGGCGCTGCTCCGCCTGGAGGTGCTGCCGCTGCGGAACACCCAGAGCTCCCGGCTGTATGCGCTGTGCTCCCGGTGGGGCCACGGCCTGCCCTGGACGCTGCACCCGGAGCCGGACGGGCGTCTGCGGGTGCTGGAGGAGCACAGGCCGCAGCTGCTCGTGTGCCTGCAGGCGATCATCATCGCGGTGCTACTGTCCCTGTCCGGCATCTTCAGCGGCCTCAACCTGGGGCTGATGGCGCTGGACCCCATGGAGCTGCGGGTGCTGCAGCGCTGCGGATCCGAGCGGGAGCGGAGATACGTGGCCAAGATCGAGCCGGTGCGGCGCAACGCCAACTACCTGCTGTGCAGCCTGCTGCTGGGGAACGTGCTGGTCAACACCACCCTCACCGCCCTGCTGGACGAGCTCATCGGCTCCGGACTCTGGCTCGTGGCCGCCTCCACCATGGCCATAGTGGTGCTGGGGGAGATCGTGCCCCAGGCCCTGTGCTCCCGGCACGGCCTGGCAGTGGGCGCCAACACGCTGTGGCTCACCCGCATCTTCATGGTGGCCACCATCCCCCTGGCCTACCCCGTCAGCCGCCTGCTGGACTGTGTGCTGGGACAGGAGATCGGCACCGTCTACAACCGGGAGAAGCTGCTGGAGATGCTCAAGGTGAGGGGGACTACAAGTCCCAGCAGAGGGAAGGGTGAGGGGGACTATAAGTCCCAGCAGAGGGAAGGGTGAGGGGGACTACAAGTCCCAGCAGAGAGATGGATGAGGGGCCTACAAGTTCCAGCAGAGGGAAGGGTAAGGGTGACTACAATTCCCAGCAGAGGGAAGGGTGAGGGGGACTACAAGTCCCAGCAGAAGGAAGGGTGAGGGGGACTACAAGTCCCAGCAGAAGGAAGGGCGAGGAGGACTACAAGTCCCAGCAGAGGGAAGGGTGAGGAGGACTACAAGTCCCAGCAGAGGGATGGATGAGAGGGACTACAAGTCCCAGCAGAGGGAAGGGTGACGAGGACTATAAGTCCCAGCAGAGGGAAGGGTGAGGTGGACTACAAGTCCCAGAAGAGGGAAGGGTCAGGAGGACTACAAGTCCCAGCAGAGGGAAGGGTGAGGGGGGACTACAAGTCCCAGCAGAGGGAAGGGTGAGGGGGACTACAAGTCCCAGCAGAAGCAAGGGTGAGGGGGACTACAAGTCCCAGCAGAGGGAAGGGTGAGGGGGACTACAAGTCCCAGCAGAGGGACTTCAAGTCCGGCAGCTCTGCCCGCCCCTCCTCTCCTCCTACACCAGATGCACACCGGCCGCGGTGAGTCTGCACCCCCCCCACCCCTCACATCTGTCTCCCATCACCCCCTCCCCCCCGGTCCTCACATTGGGGACCTGGGTGCTGATCTTGCCCTAGGGCCCGGAGCACCCCAGCTACGCCTCTCCCCTCCAGCCTCCGCTCTCCCCTCCAGCCTCCGCTCTCCCCTCCAGCCTCCGCCCTCCCCTCCAGCCTCCGCTCTCCCCTCCAGCCTCCCCTGTCCTCACCTCTCCTCACCCCTCCAGCCTCCCCTGTCCTCACCTCTCCTCACCCCTCCAGCCTCCGCTCTCCTCACCCCTCCTCACCCTCCAGCCTCCGCTCTCCTCACCCCTCCATATACAATGTACAGTATCAGTATATATGTGTGTATGTAGTCACTTCCGTCACTTTGTCCGCGCTTCCCTCACTTTGTCCGCACTTCCCTCACTTTGTCCGCACACATAACACACACACACACACACACACTCCGCTATACTTACCACCGGCCCTGCATCAGCCGCCTAGATCCTCAGTCGACATGTCGCCACCCCCGAACTACTGGATCCAATATAGCGTCCAAAAAGTCTCGCCAAACTTCCCGGACGCCATATTGGATCCAGTCGTCCGCGGGCGCCGACATGTCAACTCAGGATCCAGCCGGGAGGGAAGATGCAGGGTCGGTGCTAACTATAGCGAAGTGTCTGTGTGTGTGTATGTATGTATGTGTGTGCTGACCACTCTGCCCACGCTGCTGCGCTGACCACTCTGCCCACGCCACTGTGCTGACCAATCTCACCGCACTCACTGCTAACCTCTGAGCCACCGCACTCACTGCTAACCACTGAGCCACCGCACTCACTGCTAACCACTGAGCCACCGCACTCACTGCTAACCACTGAGCCACCGCACTCACTGCTAACCACTGAGCCACCGCACTCACTGCTAACCACTGAGCCACCGCACTCACTGCTAACCACTGAGCCACCGCACTCACTGCTAACCACTGAACCACAGCACTCACTGCTAACCACTAAGCCACCGTATACTCTGCTACCCACTGAGCCACCTGTATACACACAATTCATTTCACCCCACTCCCCTAACTATTAGTAAATAAACTACCGTATATACTCGTGTATAAGCCGACCCGTGTATAAGCCGACCCCCCTACTTTTGCCCCAAAAAACTGGGAAATTATGACTCGCGTATAAGCCGAGGGTGGACTCCAGCACAGGTATACAACCCCCAGCAGTGAGGTATACAGCAGCCTCCCCAGTGGTAGTATACAGCAGCAGCCCCAGTGGTAGTATACAGCAGCCCCAGAGGTATATGCAGCCCCAGAGGTATATGCAGCCCCATAGGTATATGCAGCCCCATATGCAGCCCCAGAGGTATATGCAGCCCCATATGCAGCCCCAGAGGTATATGCAGCCCCATATGTATATGCAGCCCCAGGGGTATATGCAGCCCCATATGCAGCCCCAGAGGTATATGCAGCCCATATGCAGCCCCAGAGGTATATGCAGCCCCATATGCAGCCCCAGAGGTATATGCAGCCCCATATGCAGCCCCAGAGGTATATGCAGCCCCATATTATATGCAGCCCCAGGGGTATATGCAGCCCCATATGCAGCCCCAGGGGTATATGCAGCCCCATATGCAGCCCCAGAGGTATATGCAGCCCCATATGCAGCCCCAGAGGTATATGCAGCCCCATATGCAGCCCCAGAGGTATATGCAGCCCCATATGTATATGCAGCCCCAGGGGTATATGCAGCCCCATATGCAGCCCCAGGGGTATATGCAGCCCCAGAGGTATATGCAGCCCCATATGCAGCCCCAGAGGTATATGCAGCCCCATATGCAGCCCCAGAGGTATATGCAGCCCCAGAGGTATATACAGCAGCCCTAGTGGTGTATACAGCAGCCCTTAGGTAGTATACAGCAGCCCCAGTGCTGTATACAGCAGCAGCCCCAGTGCTGTATACAGCAGCAGCCCCAGGGCTGTATACAGCAGCAGCCCCAGGGCTGTATACAGCAGCAGCCCCAGGGCTGTATACAGCCGCAGCCCCAGGGCTGTATACAGCAGCATGCCCCAGGGCTGTATACAGCCGCAGCCCCAGGGCTGTATACAGCCGCAGCCCCGGAGGTATACAGGCCCCCCCATCAAGCTCCAGGGCCCCCCCCTTGCGCGGCAGCCTGTAAAGGAAAATCATACTTGCCAGTGTCCTGTCGCGCCGTCCGCAGCTGCCGACACGCGATCCCGGGCTTCATTCAGCGTCTTCCGGCTTCCGACTTCCTGTAGTCGCGGGCAATGACGTCATTGCCTGCGACTAAAGGAATGCGGAAGACGCTGAATGAAGCCCGGGATCGCGTGTCGGCAGCTGCGGACGGCGCGACAGGACACTGGCAAGTATGATTTTCCTTTACAGGCTGCCGCGCAAGGGGGGGGCCCTGGAGCTTGATGGGGGGGGCCTGTATACCTCCGGGGCTGCTGCAGTATATATACATATATGATGTATATATATGTATATATACTGTATACTCGCGTATAAGCCGAGGGGGGACTTTTCAGCCCAAATTTTGGGCTGAAAAAGTCGGCTTATACGCGAGTATATACGGTATATATGGATTCTAGACTACCCGATTCTTTAGAATCGGGCCGCCATCTAGTAATTTTATACTTCCTTTCCTAAAATTCTGTACTCAGGGTAACTGAAATAACTGTATACCGTTCTCACATTTGTATGCTGCTCTAATGGTAGGCATCCTCTCTGAAATACTGATGAAAACAGACTAATTTTACTTCTTTGCAACAGCAGCAATATTCCTTTATTCTAATAGTTGATGCTTTAACTCATGGGGGAAACACTGTATGCAGTGTTTCCTGTGCGCGCCAGAAAAGCAGCCCCCATCATGCTGTGTGTGCGGCCGCTCCCCAGGTAATCCATAAGCTGCTATGGCACTGCGTTCTGCTGGAGTGCATGCCATTAATGCCATCCACTTCAGCAGAAAATGTCCCTGACATTACGCTAGGTTCTCACATGTCAAACCGTTTTTTAGAGTGTTTTTAAAAACGGATCTGTTATTTTTAGGCTGCTTTTTGAACCTCATGTGCAGCTCTGCATTTTTTTAACTTAGAATGCTTTCAGATTAGCGGTTTTGTCCTGATCCGGTGGATCCGGACAAAAACTCGCCATTGCCGCAAGTGCAGCGTAACGGCAGCACTTTCAGCACAGTTGTGGCAAGCCCCATGCATTGTCTATGGGGCTTGCGGTAACTGTGCAGCAGGTGCGTCAAGCGCGGTTTCGGTAGTTGCGGCAGATGCGTCCACGAAAAAAAAACTGGGTCAGCGGCGGTTATTACCGAAACCGCACTTGCCGCACAGTTACCGCAAACCCCATAGACAATGCATGGGGCTTGCCGCAACTGTGCCACCAGTGTCACCACTAGGCGTCACTTGCAGCAGATGCGTTTTTTTGACCGGCTCAATTTGGACTAAACAGCTAATATGAAAGCACCCTTAGTCATTTTATAACAAAAACACATGCAAAAACGCATGCGTTAACGCATGGTGCCTATATGCACCATGCTTAAACAAGCGCAGGAGCAGTGCATCCGTGCGCCTCTGTGCTTGGCTGTAGCTGCACCTGCACCTGCATTTGTGCTGCCAGCAGGGCAGGTAGGGCAGCCAAGCGCAGGGGACGCATAGACGTGAACTAGGCCTATGAGTAGTAGACTAAAATGTCCAGTTTATTCCTTCATTATAAAGTAAAGTGAGGCATGTCTTATCCCCGAAGCACAACACTGGGACGTAATCCTAAAGCATAGTTCACATCTAAGGCTAGGGTCACACATAAGCCCTGGATCTGTTTTTGGCAACAGTTTTTGCGTTTTTTTTTCTATGTCGAAAAACTGATGCTAAAAATGTATCCTGCAGTTAAATGGACACTGTCACCAGGTTTTTGCCATCCCATCTGACAGCAGCATAATATAGAGATAGAGACCTTGATTCCAGCAAGGTGTCACTTACTGAGCTGCTTGCTGTCACTTTGATAAAATTACTGTTTCTGCTTCATATTTAGCAGTAAATGAATATGCTGGACTATTTGATTAGTCCTATAATGTTAATCTCCAACTGATTTAACAGTGTTTTTATGGAAACTACACTAAGCAGCCCAGTAAGAGACACATCGCTGGAATAAGGGACTCTGTCTCTCCATTATGCTGTTGTCAGATTAGATGACAAAAACCTGGTAATAGTGCACGCAAAAACACTGCTAGCTGCATTTTTAGGTGCAGTAAAAAAAGTATTCTTTTTTTTTACCATGGGGCCCTATGAGAAACACATGGTACATATAGGCACTATGCATTAACGCATGCGTTTTTGCATGTGTTTTTGTTATAAAATGACTAAGGGTGCTTTCATATTAGCGGTTTTGTCCTGATCCGACAGAGTCGGTCAAAAAACCAAATCTGCCGCAAGTGATGCCTAACGGGGACACTTGTGGCACAGTTGCGGCAAGCCCCATGCCAGGGTCGGACTGGGGTGCCTTGGGCCCACCAGGGATATTGACTCCAGGGGCCCACCCTTCAGCTATATGCAATATATATATGCTATATATATCTTTTACCCGTTACACCCATTATATTGGCATCTCCAGCACATCACTGTGCGCTCACCATAACTTTGATGTACAATTGCTATGGTTTGCATTAAAGGATTTCTTTGGAGAAACAAGTTATCAGTGATCCACAGGTTCGGTAGGTGATCACTTATTTATTGGTGAAATCCGACCAGTGGAAACTGAACTCTCAGAAGAATATGGCACTTGTATCCCCATTATAAAATGCAGCGGCCGGTAATTATGTGACCGCGGCTCCATTCATCATCATTGGGGCTTCCAGAAAAAGCCAAACACAGCGCTCACAGCCACGAGGGAATGAGCGGATCAGTGATCGAGCTGTCCATCAGCTCCACTCTAATGGGGAGAAAAGCTTATCACTTAGCCAAAGGCCACATGGACATGTTGAGTATTTGGTCAGTATTTTACCTCAGCATTTGTAACCAAAACCGGGAGGAAAAGTATTATAGAAACAGGGGCACCACTAATGGCTACAAATTCTAAGGTAAAAATCTTACCAAATACTGAACACATGCACAATTGCCTTAGAAGAGATGATTACTTGTTTTCACCGGAGAACCTCTAAAAGTTCATATTTGCCACTATTTAATAGTCACAGGACAGGGAAGGGTTAAACTTCCAAGCATTTTATCTCTATTGGAAATAAAGAATCTTCACCTCATTAATATCATAAATAACAAATTACCAACCACAATCCACTATACCAAGACCAATAATACCACATACAAGTGAGAAATACTGCCACACTGTAACCAGACCACTTAGGGCCCCATCACATGGGGCGACGGGGCTGGGGATTTCGTCGGCGAATGGCGGGGGTGCGCACGCTCTCACCGCCCCCGCCAGCGTCGCCGTCCCCCGTTTAGACGGGGCGACACTTCCAGCCCCGCGCCAGCGACCTGTCGGGCGGCATCGCCGCCGGGGTGTCTGACAACCCTGGTGGCGATGCAGGACAATGGGAGTCTGTGGCGCCCATCACCTGACAGGTCGTCGGCGCCCGGTTACATGGGGCGATGTGTGCACATCGCACCATGATGGTCGCCAGGTTTCACAGCAGTGCTGTGAAACCAGGCGACCTCCTGGCACCGGCGACATCACCCCTTTACATGTAGCGACGTAGGGGCGATGACGCCGGCGATAGGCCACGCCCCCACGTCACCTCATGAATGGGCGGCGATATCGCCCCATGTAACGGGTCCCTTACTTCCAACACATTGGGAGACATATCACCACATCATGAACAGACTACATATTAATTTACCACCCCATAGTGATCAGTATTGTAGTGTTCGGTCACTAATAAAAACCACAATACTAATATTACCATCAGTGACATTATACACAGGAGCACTGTATATAGTGTAAGTGTAGAGATGATATAGTGATCACCAGTGACATTACACACAGGACCTCTGTATATAGTGTATAGTGGACATGTACAGATAATACAGTGATCACCAGTGATGTCTGTAGCTGAAGTCATTTTCTTCTTCATACAGCGCAGACCATTACCATGTCTTCCAGCCAGGACTCGTCTCTATAGAAAATAACACACAGACATTTATACCTAATATCTTCTAGACACATCCCCACTTTTCCACTAATTTCTACAGTACGACAGATGACGAAAAAAGTGACATAGTGCAAAAAAACAGAGCTCCCTCCCTCATTGAAAACAGTATGCTCAAAAGTAGAATATATTACAGCAGTAATAATGTCCCTTAATTGGCCTCTAAAGTAACTAGGTACCCCAGTTGTCACTAAAAACGAATGTATCTTCCTAATTCTGGCTCCCATACAGTAAATATGTCCCCCATCCTGGCCCCTTGCCAAACAGTAACACTGACACTGGGGGTACAAGATAATGACACTGGGGGTACAGGATAATGACGCTGGGGGTACAGGGTAATGACACTGGGGTACAGGATAAGGACACTGGGGTACAGGATAATGACACTGACACTGGGGGTACAGGATAATGACGCTGGGGGTACAGGACAATGACGCTGACGGTAAAGGACAATGACGCTGACGCTGGGGGTACAGGACAATGATGATGAGGGTACAGGACAATGATGCTGATGCTGGGGTACAGGATAATGACGCTGACACTTGTTCTGATAAAATGGGAAAGCTGGGTGCAGAGAAAAGGTGTATAGCACAGCAGGGTGATGGGAAAGCGCTTGTTTCCCTCAGCACCCCCACCTTTTCCACCCCCTGCTCTGCCATACACCTTTTCCCCAGCACTCAGCTTTCCCATGCTCTTCTATCCTCTATCCCTCAGCACTCAGCTTTCTCATGCTCTTCTATCCCTTAGCACTCAGCTTTCCCAAGCTCATCTATCCTCTATCCATCAGCACTCAGTTTTCCCATGCTCTTCTATCCCTCAGCACTCAGCTTTCCCATGCTCCTTTATCTTCTTTCCCTCAGCATCCAGCTTTCTCATGCTCCTCTATCGTCTTTCCCTCAGCACTCAGCTTTCCCATGCTCCTCTATCCTCTTTCCCTCAGCACGCAGCTTTTCCATGCTCTTCTATCCTCTTTCCTCAGTCCCAGCTTTCTCATGCTCTTCTATCGTTCTTTACCTCAGCACCCAACTTTGCCATGCTCTTTTAATCCGCTTTTCCTCAGCACCCAGCTTTCCCATGTTCTGATTTCCCTCAGCACCCAGCTTTCCCATGATAGCAGAACATGGGAAAGTTGGGTGCTGGTGGAAATCAGAACATGGGAAAGCTGGGTGCTGATGGAAATCAGAACATTGGAAAGCTGAGGAATAGAGGATAGGAGAGCATGGGAAAGCTGGATGCTGAGGAATAGAGCTTCTTCCCCTCAGCAGGCAGTTTTCTCATCCTCTGCTCTGATGCTATCACTTTCTTCCCTCGGCTATATGATGGACGTGTCACTTACAGCACAACCAGCAGACACTGGCCAGGTCAATGTAAGGCCTTTTTCACATCAGCGTTTTCGTCCGGATCCGGTGGATCCGGACAAAAATCGCATCTGCCGCAACCGCAGCTATACTGCACATGCCGGACATGCCACAAGCCCCTTAGACAATGCATGGGGCTTGCCACAAATGTACAGCAAGTGCGGCCATTAGGCGGCAGATGAGGTAAATCTGCTGCATCTGCCACAATCGGCGAAAACCGCTGATGTGAAAGGGGCCTAAGGCTGGCTTCACACTAGCGTTTGTGTCTGCATGCATCTGACATGCAGATGCAAACGTATTCATACTGATGTGAACGCACTGGGGATCCTCCGCATGCCTTCACATAGTATAGTGCCTGGTCACTCAATCAGCGGTCGGTCTCGGCGGTGGCCTGGAGATCAGAGGCGGCCGCCAGGAGATCAGCGGCGGCCGCCACTGATCTCCCGGTGGCTGCCTCTGATATCTATGGAGATTTCAATGGATCCGCAGCATCTGCCTGCGTTGTCATGTGGAGGACACTGCGGATCCATTGAGCTCCGTGCATTCTTTGTGCACTTGCGGTCACTTGCTGATAAAGGCCAGGGTCACATTTGCGGTTGGACCCTGGCCTGCCGGATTCCGGTTTCAACTTAGCAATTTTTCCATCACCGCATAGCGTTTCCGCTATGCGGTGCTGGAAACCGCAGTCCCTAGTTACCCGGTGTTTACCTGCACGACCTGTCACACAGGCAGCGGCTCGGAGGGCGTTTTACAGCGCCGCACAGGAAATCGTGTCTGCAACGGTTTCCTGTGCGGCGCTGTAAAACGCCCTCCGAGCCGCTGCCTGTGTGACAGGTCGTGCAGGTAAACACCGGGTAACTAGGGACTGCGGTTTCCAGCACCGCATAGCGGAAACGCTATGCGGTGATGGAAAAATTGCTAAGTTGAAACCGGAATCCGGCAGGCCAGGGTCCAACCGCAAATGTGACCCTGGCCATTATAAGCCCCCGCGAACGCACAGAAAATGCAACATGTTGTGTTCGGAGGCGCTATTAAAAAATGCATCTGAACGCAAATGTAACCAAACGCAGCCATACGCAGGTAATATGCGTTCCCATATTATACATAGGAATGCAGTGTGCATGCGTTTGGTTACACTGCGTTCTGTATGCAAATGTGAAACCAGCCCAATAGCCCCAGCCCTCCTCTCACAAGCAGTCACATACACACCCCTACCCGGGCAAGTACAGGATGGAGAAACAGAGATATAAAGAACTCTATACACCCCCCAAACACACACACACATACACACACATACACACACACAAACACATACACACACATACACACATATATACATACACACACACAAACACACACACACACATACACATAAACACACACACACAAACACACACACAAACACATACAAACACACACACACATAAACACACACATAAACAAACACACACACAAACACACACATAAACACACATATACACACACACATACACACACATAAACACACACATAAACACACACACACACACACACACAAATAAACACACACATACACACACACACATACACACACACACATAAACACACACACACAAACACACACACACATAAACACACACACATACAAACACACACATAAACACACACAAAACACACACACACACAAAACACACACACAAACACACACATAAACACACACACAAAACACACACACAGATAAACACACACATACACATAAACACACACACATAACACACACACAAACACACACATAAACACACACATAAACACACACACAAACACACACAAACACACATAAACACACACACACATTCAATCTCTATCTACCCATCCGACAATGTCTTCCCCCTTGTGTCCTCCTCCTCACCCATGTGCTCTGTGTCTTCTTCCTGAGCTGCACCGTGACTGACTTCACTGCAGGGGATCAGCACCGCCCCGCAGCTGACGTCACAGGCCTCTGCCGCCTCATGCATATTCATGGCCCACGCAGTCTGGAAACTGCCTGGGGAGGAGAGCACAGCACGGGAAGGGGACAAAGAAAGCCGAGAGGGACAAGTTACTCCTGGGGCACAATGTGTTGGCTTCTTCAGTTGTCACAGTGACTGACAGACTGTCAGTCACTTAGGGACGGGTGCAGACTGTCTGCGGGCGGCTGTGCACTCACACCGTCGCACGGATCAGCAGGGGGTAGTGAGAGGTGGGGCTAGGTGGGCGGGGCCTCTAGACCTGAGGGCCTCCCATGACTTTTACCCGGTTACCCGCCAGAGCAGTCCGAGGCTGCCCCATGCATTGTCTATGGGGCTTGCGGTAACTGTGCGGCAGGTGTGGCAAGTGCGGTTTCGGCAGTAGCAACAGATGCGGCCGCAAAAATAACCGCCGCTGACCCCGTTTTTTTCGCAGACGCATCTGACGCAACTGCCGAAACTGTGCTTGATGCACCTGCCGCATAGTTGCCGCAAGCCCCATAGACAATGCATGGGGCTTGCCGCAACTATGCTGAAAGTGCAGCCATTTCACATTGCAGCAATGTCTTTTTTTTGTCTGGATCCGCCGGATCAGGACAAAACCGCTAATCTGAAAGAATTCTAAGTCCAAAAAATGCAGAGCTGCACAGGAGGTTCAAAAAGCAGCCTAAAAATAACAGATCCGTTTTTAAAAACACTCTAAAAAACGGTTTGGCATGTGAGAACCTAGCGTAATGTCAGAGACATCCGCTAAAAACATAGAACTTTTCTGCTGAAGCGGATGACATTAATGGCATGCACTCCAGCAGAACGCAGTGCCATAGCAGCTTATGGATTACCTGGGGAGCGGCCGCACACACAGCATGATGGGGGCTGCTTTTCAGGCGCGCACAGGAAACACTGCATGCAGTGTTTCCCCCATGAGTTAAAGCATCAACTATTAGAATAAAGGAATATCGCTGCTGTTGCAAAGAAGTAAAATGAGTCTGTTTTCATCAGTATTTCAGAGAGGATGCCTACCATTAGAGCAGCATACTAATGTGAGAACGGTATACAGTTATTTCAGTTACCCTGAGTACAGAATTTTAGGAAAGGAAGTATAAAATTATGGTTGGAGATCTAATGGAACTGCTAACATACTTGTAACCGCTGAATCAGAGTATAACTTACAGTAAGAAGAAGTTCTCCACAGATCTGTGAAGACATGCACATCCCCTGCAGAGTAACAGTGTATGACACACCCAGACTTCCTGTTTTTGTTGATACAGAAGGACAATCCCCTCGCAGGCAGTGGAGTGGAGTAGTGAGACCTCTAGTTGTTATTACTTTGCAAAAAGTGGGTGCACATGCAAACAACCTTTTTCAATAAAATGATGTGATTACAGTGTTTCCTAAGTAATTTGGAAAATGGAGACACTTTGAACTTGATATCTAGAGATATAAAAAAAAAAAACTGGTTACATATATTAGTAAATTTTAATATTAAAAGTTAAATATGACTGCAAACTGTGTGTGTTAACCAGCATAATTTAGTAAAAAATGAAAGAAAAATCTGAAAAGATATATATATATATATATATATATATATATATATATATATATATATGTAGCATAAGTGTCTTGAACTTGCAAATTTGAATGTGCAAGGTCCAGGACTCTAACCTATAGGCTATGTAGCTTACTACCAATAATAGGTGATGTGTGTAATGCTCCAAGTGAAATTAAAGTGATACTTTACAGTTTACTGACCTCCACTGGTTGATGTTACAGTTTCGATCGCTGAGCTGTGATTTCTGATCTCTGATGGCTGGACTTCTTCATTTCTCACTTCTCAGGTGTAAGACAAAAAGTAAAGTATACTGACCTCTAGAGGTTGATATTTGATTTTCGATCGTTTAGTTGTGATTCAGGATCTTTGATCTCTCATTTATCATAACAAATCTTGTCAGGTTTGGAATTGAAGGACTATGTTGTACTTTACATATTTTTTTTTATATTTAGATCAATTATGTGGGTTAATAGAAGAGCTTCAGGCATATTTCACCTTTAATATATTATATTTTAATTGTAATCCTGACGTGCTAAAAAAAACAAAAAAACAGGAACACTGTGTGTCATGCTTCAAGCTAAATTAAAGTAATATTTTAATGTCAATACTTTATTTTTGACTTCTGACCTCTGACAAGTCAGAAGTAAAAAATAAAGTATCAGTTGTCAGATGTCAGATATGTTAGTTGTCAATTATCAATTAATATTTATTAATTATGATTTATTAATTCTTGATCATCATTTATCATTTATCAATTATCATTTATCATTGATCAGATATCCTTTATCATTTATCATTTATCGTTTATCATTTATATCATTTATAGTTTATCATTTATCATTTATCGCTTATCATTTATCATTAATCATTTATTGTTTAACATTTATCGTTTATCATTTATCGTTTATCATTTATTGTTTACCGTTTATCATTTATCATTGATCAGATATCATTTATCGTTTATCACTTATCCTTTACAGTTTATCATTTATCGCTTATCATTTATTGTTAATCATTTATCGTTTATCATTTATTGTTTACCGTTTATCGATTATCATTGATCAGATATCATTGATCGTTTATCATTTATCGTTTATCATTTATTCTTTATCGTTTATCATTTATCACTTATCGTTTATCATTTATCATTCAACAGATATCATTTATCAGTTCTCAGTTGTCAGCTCTCACACTGATCAGTTCTCAGTTGTCAGCTCTCACACTGATATATGACCATTCTCATAGTCATTTCTCAGGTATCAAACAGTATTTCTGAAGTCTGACTTTGAGAAATGACCATGTCCTAAAATGAACACTGTAAATATATATATTTGCTATTCATAGAGAATGCTGAAATAAAGTTTAAGTTACTATTCAGGATCTGAGACATGAATTCAAGAATTTCATCAACTATCCTCCAAAAAATATCTTAAGGGAAACTGTTAGGGTACCTTTACACGCCGCAACTACGGTGTAGCAACTCAGAGGCAATCCGGAGTTCCGTCACCATTGGCCTGAAATTGCTATGAAATTGCGGCGTGTAATTGTGGGACGCGATGGTGATTTTGATTTTTAAAGTTGCTCCCGATTGCGAATTCAGAGCATTGTTCAAAAACCAGAGGCAACCCTGAAGGTGAGTTTCCCTGCTTTCGGCGTGTGAACGGGCGATAGGGATGGAATCTGCGTCGCCTAGTGATTTCCCAGAGGCGTGCCACAGCGTGCTGGACACCACGCCCCGAGAGCGATGATTCGTGGGGGCTACTGTGTTTCCATTGGCTGTCCCTTCACAGGGCGCCATATTGGAAGAGCTGTCCATTCACACTACACAATTGCAATAGCGTCATGTATTAGCCAGCCTTCCTGCGCAGGCTGGCCAATCATGACGCTATTGCGTTGTATAATCAGCGTGATTGGGTCGCGGAATACACAAGTTTGTCAACCCTATGTTTTGGCGGCGCAGAACATGTACGCCCACATTCCTTTGGGGATTGCGGCGTGTGAAGCTGCGTCTGGAGTCAACCGAATGTTTCCCACTGTGGGTGTGGGAACTTCTGGAACGATACATCACCTTAGATTGAGGGCGCAATTGCGGCGTGTACATACGGCATTGGCGTTCGGAGGCAACTGTCAAAAACGTGCACTCGCACGTTCGGTTGCCTCCGATCGCCGGCAATAGTTGCGGCGTGCAAAGGTACCTTTAGCTGGTTTTGGTTACATCAACCGAGAACAGCATGATGTAAGGATGGGCTCCTTCTTGTAGTTCTCTAATTGTTTAGCCCTGTATAACCCTGCTCACCCCATGATTGAAAACTTTGCAAAGACACAAAGATACTAATTAGTGATGGGGCAGAATTATACAGAACTCATTAATAGGATGACTAGTTTACTAGCTCCCTGGTGATAATCTCCTGCTGACAAAACAGTAATTTTATCAAAACTACCACAGACAGTCTAGTAAGCGACACATTACTGGAATCAGGGTCTCTCTCTACATTATGCTGTTCTCAGATTAGATGGAAAAAACCTTTTTACAGACACATATCAAAACAATTGAAATGCTAAAACAATAATTGACAGACTGAAAAACTCTGTAAAATACCTAAAGTAGGGGTGTACATAAAATTAACCCCTTTGCGACCTTTGACATTCCTATACATCAAAGATCAGTGGTACCATATTTTACGCTTTATAAGACGCACTTTTGTTCTCCCAAACTTTGGGGGAAAGTGGGGGGTACGTCTTATAAAGCGAAATTTCTAGGTTGTGCACTAGGGTAGGGGAGGGTCTCAGGAGCGGTGTCCGGGGGCTGTCAGGAGGCTGGAAGAGACTGCAGCTGCAGGTCCGTGGTCACATGCAGCTGCTCATTATGCTCCTGTAATATGCACTGCATTCCGCTGTCAATCACCAGCGGGAGATGCACATATTACAGGAACACATGAAATGAGTCTGCAGCTCAGCAGTTTCAGCCCCATGTAAATAGTCACTCGTTTCCACGCTTTCATTGCCTGGAAAGCAGTGACTATCCCGGTGATATCATACTCACCTCGCTCCATATCGCTTCATGCAGTCGATGCCATCCCAGCTGTTTGTGCTGTGGCGGCCTCCGGTCCTGTGAGGGTCGCTGCAGAGTGACATCACCGCACGCTGCTCACAGGATGGGAAGCCGGGCCCAGTAAAGAGAGTGAGATGGATGGCTGCAGGGAGCATTGGAAAAGGTGAGTTAGATATAATTTATTATCTTTTAAAGTGTGCACAAGGGTGGGGCTTTATGTGCCAGCATGAGGGGGACAGTTCAAGCTTGGGGGGAACAGTGCAAGCATGGGGGACAATGCCAGCATGGGGGGGACTATGCCAGCATGGGGGGACTGTGCCAGCATGAGGGGGACAATGCCAGTATGGGGGGACGATGCCAGCATGGGGGGGACAGTTCAAGCATGGGGGGACTGTGCTAGCATGGGGGGGCAGTGCTAGCATGGGGGGACAATGCCAGCATGGGGGGACAATGCCAGCATTGGGGGGAACAGTGGCAGCATGCAGGGGACAGTGCCATCATGGAGGCTCTTAGGTGCCAGCATGGGAGGACTGTGCCAGCATGGGTTGGCAGTGTTTGCCAGCATGGAGGGCAGTGTGTGCCATCATGGGGGGCAGCACACCAGCATGGGGGGCAGTGCACCTGCATGGGAGACATATATACCAGTATGGGGGGACCATGTACCAGGATGGGAGACATATAAACTGATTGTAAGATGGGCACTAACATTATAAGACAGACCCCATTTAACATTACAAATGTATTTTTTTTCACTTTTCCTTCACCAAATTTGGGTGTGTGTCTTATAATCAGGTACGTTTTATAAAGCGAAAAATACGGTATTTAGGTACATCAAGACAAAAATGCAGCATTGTAGTGCTGGAAACAGAGATCGTGCTAAGGTATCAACTGATTTTGTCAGAATGGGACTGGAGCTCGACCTCAGGAGGGATGGGTTTCCAATCTTACAACTCCCATAACTGTGATTGGTTTTTAATTTCTCAACAGCCAATCACAGTGATTCTAATTTTCAAGCAATGAAATTTCTTGAAATATTGTCCAACTATGATGAGTAGTGATGGGCGAACCCCCCGATGTTCAGGATCGGCGGGTTAGCTCGAGCTTTCTGGAAAAGTCCACGTTTGGGGCGCAATGATGCTAACTTGTGTCCGAACCTCCAAACTCGGACTTTATAAATATGGGATGGGGCGGGGGGAGCCGTAAAATAAATTCAAGCTGCTATTTCCATATGGACTACATCGGACTGAAGATTTTTTTTAATAAAAATGGAGAGTCTAAATTTTTTTTCATTTTATTTCTAACAAAAATCTTTTTTCTCTGTGTTCATGTCTAATATTGGTGTGACCCCATGAATTTAGGGCTTAGGGCCAGCTTTGTATTATCAGTTGGCCCTAAGCCAATTTGTTAGAAATAAAATGAAAAACATTTTTTTTTCTCTATGGTGTGTTTTTTTTTAATCTTTACTAGAAATTCATGGCGGTCATGTCTAATATTGGCGTGACCTCATGAATTTCGGGCTTAGGGCCAGCTGATAATACAAAGCTGACCCTAACCCCATTATTACCCAGCGAGCCACCCAGCACCAGGGCTGCTAGAAGAGTTTGATACAGCGCCAGAAGATGGCACTTCTATGAATGCACCATTTTCTAGGGCATCTGCGGAATGCAATTCGCAGTGGCGGGGGGCCCAGAAAGCTTAGGCCACCCTGCGCTGAGGATTCCAGCCGCCAGCTGCCTAGTTGTACCTGGCTGGACCCAAAAATAGGGCAAAGCCCATGTCATTTTTTTTTAAATTATTTCATGAAATTCATAAGATAATTAAAAAAAGGGCTTCCCTATATTTTTGTTCCCAGCCAGGTACAAATAGGCAGCTGGGGGTAGCGGACAGCCCGTACCTGCCTGCTGTACTTGGCTGGCATACAAAAATATGGCGAAACCCACGTCGGTTTTTTTAAATAATTCATTAAAAAATAAAGAAAAATTATAAATAAAGACACAAACACATTTAAGGACTGCATATTTATTAACCCCTCAACTCTCATCTCTGTGTTTAATGCTCTTGGCTCTGCTTCATCAGAGACCAAGGGGACGAACAAAGCTTCTATCCACTTGGTCCCTGAAGAAGAGCCAGGAGCACTGCGGCATCGTAGGGGAGGTAACTCAGGTCACCCGAGGACAGCTCAGGTCATGCCACCTGAGCTGTCTTCAGGTGACTCCAGCTTCTCCCCTGTTACAATACTGCAGATCATGCTCTTTACACTAATTATGTACTAAGCTGTCAGAAGATTGCACCAAAAAGCACATACATTGCACCAAAATGCATGAAATCAGTGGCACAACCGTGGGAAAACCATAACGGTTTATGTGCCTTTTTTTGTTCAGGAAATGAAGATGAACATCTTGGATACAGTGCATGCAGTTTCATGGCTAAATTGAACCAAAAAGCATGAAATACGCGGCAAAAACTGCAGGAAAAAAGTAGAATTTTTGTGCTTTTGTTGGCCCAGGAGATGAAGATGAACACAATGCATGCCTCCTCTCTTGTATTTGTACAACCGAATTGTCCACATTTATTGCTACTTGTATTGTTACTATGTTACTTGCCCTCGTCTGCCCTTTTAGCATGTAAAGCACCATGGAATATAATGGCGCTATATAAATAAATAAATAATAATAATAATAATAATAAAAATTATTATTATTATTATTATTATTATATAAAAATATATATTTAATCCTTTTCACCAGAGCACCGCAGAGGAAGGACGAAGGACAGCAGCAGCACAGGGATACTGGGAGCAGTCTCACAAGCAGAAATTGCTTGTGTCACTACAAATCCCAGTGAGATGATTCCCACAGGCCATTCCATGAAAATCTGCACTACAAAACCTCACTCCTAACATGGAGTATATATGATACCATACTGTAGACTTATTTTATCCCTAAGATTTATTTATTTTATTTTTATGCTTTTCCTAGAACAACATCAGAGATATAACAGATGCCCTCATAAAATTGTGCAATGACAGAAATAACATTGATAAGAATTACAAATTAAGCAATGATCAGATTATATCGACAGTGAATGACATATTTGGTGCAGGTACAGTCTAACATTTTGTGTTCTTCTTTTATTAATAATAGTGTTTCTTATTGTCTCCATACTATTTTATACTTTACACTATATGTTATGTCCTATGTTCATTAATCTTTATGTCTTGAAAGGGATTTATAAAGAACAATGAATGGTGTTATGACATTTGGCAAAAATAGATCTATATACTATTTTTTACCAATGGCCTTCTTTTCTTTATATCCACTAGAGCACGTCATAATATTACAAATATGAATTTCATTTCATGAACTGTAGTCATCTATATTACTAGACTATTAGAGAAAGTTCTTGCTGTATAAAACTAGTCCAGTTTATGTATTTTACAATTTTTGTCTTACCAAATGTAATTTTTAATTGTAGGTTTTGACACTATCTCTACTGCATTACTGTGGTGCATGTTGTATTTGTTAAAGTTTCCAGAAATACAAGAAAAAATTCAGAAGGAAATTGGTAAGGCAATTGCATAATTGTAACGTGGGATTTTAGTTTACGCTGACAAGCAAAAGGGTAACAGTGGTTTGAACTGTTTACTTTCAGACTTCATGTCTCACCATCCACTATAGCTTTACTCTTTTGCTAATCAATGTATGTCTTAGGATATGACCTTAAAACATTATTTACCAATACACAGTTATATAATGAATACAATTCAGACTTTAATATATAGAGGATAACTGGGTGCACACACTTCTTTAAGGTGCTAGAGCAATTAGTGTGGCTTCCCAAGTCACAGTTTAGATACTGTACCTACACTGTACACTCTCTAATGCAACATGAAAGCTTATTGTTGCTCCAAAAAACAAGAAAAAATCGGCATAAGGATTCACCATGGCGACAATATAGTCACATGAGCCATTTCGACTTTATAAAAGTTTTTTTTTTCAGAATATTAAAAAAGGTGAATAAGTACAAAGCAGAACACTGAATGCATGTTATGTCACAACACTAATGAAATAGAAAAAGAAAAAAAACAAGGGGCAAGAATAGCATAAATCAGTGTGTTAACAGGATAAGATGAAGATAGCATAAAAAAAACCTTCTATTATATAATTGCCGTAGCTGACTTCCGTCTGACCGGCGCTACTTCCTGTGGCTTTGTTTGCGTAGCTCAGAACTTTCTCCAGGACTCTGTCCGGGGCCGCGGCCATTGCGAGCAGTAAACCACCACCACCACCGCCACCACCACGCCGCCCTGGAGCCGTACTCGGTCTCTCACACCGCACATCTGACCGCCTGGCCCTTGGACACTGGCTGCCATGCACACATCAGGTGCACTAGCATGGAGCTGGCAGGCTCCCATCACTTACCCACTGGGGACGGATCACTTCCAGCACCTGCTCACATCGCAGTGCTGTGGACTTCTGAATCCCATCGTCCTCTCCTCACTCAGACACCTGGCAGGTTCCTATCCAGCCTGCTCACTCCCAGCTGCAACCCAGTGAGTCAATCAGCACATCTTCACTCACACACAGACCTGAGATGTGATTAACCCCCTGTGCACCATTCAGGTTTAGCCCAGCAAAGCACTCATCCCCACAGGTTCAGCCGCTCATTAGGCTCATGAATGTATCGGATCTTCAGCACTCACACTCAGCTGTTTTACTCAGCTCATGAAAACCCTTCAGCTGTTAACCCCCTGTACATCGGACAGGTTTCACACACCACACACAATCAGGAAAACCGCCCCATGTGAACACAGACCTGCATTGATAACCCGTGTGATGCACCCGGCCAGGGGCCACATCACCACACCTCACTTTCTCCGCACAGCAAAGCACTCATCCCCACAGGTTCAGCCGCTCATTAGGCTCATGAATGTATCGGATCTTCAGCACTCACACTCAGCTGTTTTACTCAGCTCATGAAAACCCTTCAGCTATTAACCCCCTGTACATTGGACAGGTTTCACACACCACACACAATCAGGAAAACCGGCCCATGTGAACACAGACCTGCATTGATAACCCGTGTGATGCACCCGGCCAGGGGCCACATCACCACACCTCACTTTCTCCGCACTTCACTCACTTTCTCCGCACACATACACACACACACACACACATACTCCGCTATACTTACCACCGGCCCTGCATCACCGACATATCGCCGCCCCCGAACTACTCGATCAAATATAGCGTCCAATAAGTCTCGCCAAACTTCCCGGACCCCATATTCGATCCAGTCGTCCGCGGGCGCCGACATGTCAACTCAGGATCCAGCCGGCAGGGAAGACGTAGGGTCGGTGCTAACTATAGCGAAGTGTCTGTGTGTGTGTGTGTGTGTGTGTATGTATGTATGTGTGTGCTGACCACTCTGCCCACAGCGCTGCACTCAGCACTCTGCCCACGCCACTGTGCTCACCAATCTCACCGCACTCACTGCTAACCACTGAGCCACCGCACTCACTGCTAACCACTGAGCCACCGCACTCACAGCTAACCACTGAGCCACCGCGCTCACTGCTAACCACTGAGCCACCGCGCAGTGCTAACCACTGAGCCACCTGTATACACACAATTCATTTCACCCCACTCCCCTAACTATTAGTAAATATACTATATATGGATTCTAGACTACCCGATTCTTTCGAATCGGCCCGCCATCTATATATATATATGTGATTATATAGGAATTATCAGTATTATGTATGTGATTATGTATAAATTAGTGAGTCGCGCCTATTCTGCAAGGACTCGCAACGGCCGCTTGGCGGCCATTGCGAGTGAGGCTTTGCGAATCAGTGGCGCCGGCAATGCTTCACAGGTCGCGTGGGCGCTGCGCCCACGCCCACAACGACGGAAACAGCGCCGAAACTTACGGAAGTGCGTTAGGGAAATTATATATTACATACTGATAATCTATTATATAATTGCTGTAGCGACTTCCCTCGCACACGCCGCTACCTCTGTGGCTTTGTTCGTGGACGCGCATCGCCCACACGACTCACTCGCAATGCCCGCCAAGGGGGCGTTGGGAGTCATTGCAGCAGCCCGAGCAATGCCCTATACACAGATTCTAGAAGCCCGATGCAATCGCATCGGGCTCACAGCTAGTTATACAATAATTACACTATTTGCAATATGCACACAATACAAATATGTATTTAAGAAATATTAGTAATATGAGGTGACATACAAATTGGAAAAAGGTAACACCTGATCAGACATATGTCAACTTTTGCATGAATAAGGTATGAAATGACTCTATGAATATAAAAGTCTATAGGCGACTGACCTAAGTATAGATAGCCATAGAGCTAGAGGCAAAAATATGAATAATTGGTAGTTCGTAATGGACCTAAAAGCATAGGTATTATCATTGTAAAATATGGACAATGTACAGGAATAGAGTTAGTGTATTGAACCAATAATGAGAAGTATAAGGATGGTAGTGAGTGAGATAAACCTTGAGAAAATCCAAGAGGAATATGAGTCTCAAAGGGTGCTGTGCAGCACCTGGTAAGAAAAGGCAGAAAAGGTTTTAGTATACGGCAGGTAGAGTTAGAGTAGATAGTCATATAATAGAGCAGATAGGAATATAAAGAGATTAACAATCTGTTAGAAGTCCTGATAGGGTATATGTCTGTGAAACTGATCTGCAGCCCAGTTGTGAAGAGGTAAACTTTAATATGTAGTTGCTTTTTCTTCAAGGGACTAAAGGGGTAATTTGAAAAACATCTCAAAAGCTCTTTAATGGTTTGCCTGGGCTAGCCCTTCAATAATAAATCATCAGTTAAGCAGGTAAAAGGCCTGGAGCTGATTTCAGGTGTGGCATTTGCATTTGAAAGCTGCTGTTCTCAACCCACAACATGCAGTCAAAGGGGCTGTCAGTGAAGAAGAAACACACCATCATTAATCCTGAAAAACAGAAGAAATTCATCAGAAATATAGAAGAAATGTTAAAAGTTGCCAGATCAACAGCTTATACATTTTGTAGAAAAGAAAAGCATACTTGTGAGCTTGAGAACTCAAAAAGGCCTGGACGTCATCAAAAAACAACAGTGGTGGATAATTGCAGAATCTTTTCCACATTGAAGAAAAAACCTTCACAATTTCCTCCCAAGTGAGGAAGGCTCTCCAGGAAGAAAGTGATTCAGTATCTAAGTCTACAATAAAGAGAATATTTGATAAGATCAAATACAGAGGGCTCAGCACAAGATGCAAAAGGTGCAAACCATTAATAAGCTTTAAAAATGGAAAGGCAAGATCAAACTCTGCCCCCCAAAATATATCTTAGAAATACAGTACAGTTCTGGAAAATAATTGAATAGACAAATGAAACTGAGATCAAACATAATGTTAAAGCAACCCATAAGTTTTTTAAGACAAGAAGTGGAATATTCTGAAATTGCCTAGTCATACTCCAGAACTCAAAACCATCAAGCATGCATTTCACATGCTTAAGACAAAATGTAAAGCAGAAAGACCCAATAACAAGCAACAATACAGCTGGAATAAGGCTGCCTTCACATTTGCGGACCCCTCCGCAGCATTCTGCAGAGGGGATCCGCAATGTGAGCGCAGCACCGCAAGCCCCTATCTTTATAGTGGGAGCGCACGGTGCTGCGCTTCACAGCACATGACCGTGCGCACCCATTCACTCCCACATGTGATCTGCGCACAAATCACCCAGTCTCGTCCGCACCAGGGACGCGACATGTTGCTGGGAGTGAATGGGTGCGCACGGTCATGCGCTGTCAAGCGCAGCACCGTGCGCTCCCATTATAAAGATAGGGGCTTGCGGTGCTGCGCTCACATTGCGGATGTGCGCAAATGTGAAGGCAGCCTAAAGGTCTTGCTAAGCATCACAAAGACGGAAACCCAGCTTTTGGTGAGGTCAGTGGCTTCCATGCTTCAGGCAGTCATTACCTTCAAAGGTTCTCTACAATTATTAGAAATTAACATTTTATTTATGATAATGTAAATTTGTCCAATTCCTTTTGAGTCCCTGAAATTAGGAGGCTTTGTAGAAAAATGAGTGCAATTCCTAATTGTTTCGCAGGCTATTATAGTTCAGCTCATTGCATTAAACTTAAAACTCTACCCTTCAGTTGCATTCAAATTGTTTCAATTTAAATCAATAAGAGTAGCATTCAGAGCCCAAATCATGAAAATTCAGTCTCTCTCCAAATATTTCTGAACCTAACTGTTTACCAGTAAAATAGCGGACCAGGAAAGGAAAAGCCAGACATGAATGGAAAATTGCAGAACATAAAAAAACCTATATGTATATATATTTATCAGTCAGGCTGGGGTCACACTTTGAAAGGCAATTGCGGTGACCGCATCCAGATCCGGATGCGGTAACCGCAATTGCCTTCACACACATTTTTGTAGAAAAATGTGTGCTGTAATCCGCAACTCGATAGCCGGATTGCTCCGGATGTGTAATTCTGAGCAATGCGGTTACCGTCTACTTTCTTCATTCCTGCTACCGCAGTGCTGCTCAAAGTGTTAAATGTTTATTAAAACATGAATTATTAATAGTAGCTGTGGGCAACATGTCTGTAGGGGGTGAACCCCCCCCTTCCCTAGAGACATGCTGGGGCATGTGAGGGGTTAATGAGTCTCTTGTATTATTGCCGGCTTTTGTCGGTTTTGTACAAATTTATGAATGAAGCCACGGCTCCCCTCACATTAGAGCAGATACTGTACGTAATGTACGTATAGTATCAGCTGATGTCCTTGGTCCTATAACCATTAACATTAGGTCTATGGGCAGCGCACCCCCATAGACCTTATGTTAATGGTTACAGGACCAAGGACATCAGCTGATACTATACATACATTACGTACAGCATCTGCTCTAATGTGAGGGGAGCCGTGGCTTCATTCATAAATTTGTACAAAACCGACAATAGCCGACAATAGTACAAGATGCTCATTAACCCCTCACATGCCCACAGGAGTGGGTAGCATGTCTCTAGGGGGGATGGGCACCCCCTACAGACATGTTGCCCACAGCAACTATTAATAATTAATGTTTTAATACACATTTAACACTTTGTTCATCCCTGAGGCAGCAGGGATAAACAAAGTAGACGGTAACCGCATTGCTCAGAATTACACATCCTGAGCAATACGGTTACCGCATTGCGGTTGACAGAGCCGCTCCAAAAACTGCAGCCTGCATGATTTTAGCGCAGGCTGCAGATCCGGAGCCGGTAACCGGATTGCATGTAGAGCAATCCGGTTACCATAATGGGCTCCTATGGGGAGCGTTTCCTGATCCGGTTTTGAGCTTTTTACCAGCTCAAAACCGGATGAGGATTTAAAAATTATGACGCAAATTTAACCCTACCCTCATTCTAAAATACAATGCCATGGGAATTCGATTGTTTTTCTTTTTTCAGATGAGATTATTGGAACAAGCAGATCACCTAGATTCAATGATAGAAAGGATTTGCATTACACTGAGGCCTTTATTAATGAAGTTCTGAGACATTCATCATTTGTACCATTCACAATTCCACACTGGTATGTATAAATGAATAGTAGTCATCCGAAATTGAAATTACTATGCTATTTCTGTAAATTACAGGTTCAGATTATACATAAAATAATGTCAATACATTCTGCACCTTGGGATTATGCAGATGTGGGAAAGGTTGAAGAATAAGAGCAAATTTTTTTTTTTCATCTCTGAGTCTATGTGACTTAGTTTTTGCATTCTTTCGCCTAATCTTTGAAACAGTGTAACCCTTTTAACACAATCAATATATTTTATTGAATGTCATTTTTGTAAAAATTCAGTGATATATTTTTCAAAATAACACTTGCATCACCATTCTCTTGGTGTTTAGCACAACTATGGATACCACTCTGAATGGATATTGGCTTCCAAAAGGCACCTCCGTGTTTATAAACATGTACCAAGTAAATCATGACCAGTAAGTGCTATTTTTTTTGCTAATGTCCTTAAAACGACTCATATATGAAATGTATTTATTTAGCGTATATTTAAGGTCAAAGTTATCACTCAAATGCTCAAAACATAAAACATAATGGAAAAATATTAAAATCTGAGAGTCCTCAATGGTTGATACCTCTTAATGGGTAACTGAAAAGATAGTAAAAAATAGCAAGGTCTCTTCTTCAGGGTCATAATAGCACAAAATCTGATGTGCAACATTATATATATTTTATATATATATATATGTATATATATATAATATGACATGGGATACTGCATGACCATTCCGTGTCATGTTCTGTATATATGTCGCACATCAGATTTTTTTTTTAAAAAGGGGGAAATTCTGCTGCACACTAACACAAGAAGATTGTGAAGTAACATACTGGCTAATGAATGCTAATAGCAAGGTTATGTGTAGAGCTAGTTAAAGTGTGGATTGGGGCATAAGTCATAGTAGAAAACTACTTCAGAGTACATAGAAAACAATGATAGTTTAGTTGATACAATGGACATAGCATCTGAGTCCGGCAACTAGCATCAAGGTGTCTCATCTTACCGGGTCCTAACTTATTGCCTCTACCTGCAGTGTGGAATTGCATGTATGGGTGTTCATGCCACTAAATGCAATTAAAAACCTGCCTGTAAGGATGTGTCCAAGACCAAAACTACAATAAGATGTAGGGTTTGAACATGGCTACAGGGTGGGGGAGGGTGCACAGTCAAAAATATATGATTAACAATAAAGAATGACCTGCAACACCTCTATGTGAAAGGTGCTAGCTAGAAAAAATATGAAGAAAAAAAGAGGAAATTCTGCTGCAAACTAACACAAGAAAATTGTGAAATAGTATACTGGCTAATGAATGCTAATGGCAAGGTTATATGTAGAGCTAGTTAAAGTGTGAATTGGAGCATAAGGCATAGTAGAAAACTACTTCAGAGTACATAAAAAAGAATAAGAACTTAGCTGAAGGGATGGCCATAACATGAGAGTCTGGTAACCAGCGTCAAGGTGTCTCATCTTACGGGGTCCTAACCTACCTGCAATGTGGAATTGCGTGTATGGGTGTTCATGACATTAAATGCAATTAAAATCCTGCCTGTAAGGATGTGTCTAAGACCAAAGCTACAATAAGATGTAGGGTTTCAATGTGGTTACATGGCAGGGGAGGGTGCACAGTCAAAAATATAATTACCGGGCTCACATGCAAGGGCCATCACATCAGCTAAATTCTCATTGTTTTCTATGTACTTTCTACTATGCCTTATGCCCCAATTTACACTTTAACTAGCTCTACATATAACCTTGACATTAGCATTCTTTAGCCAGTATCATATTTTACAATTTTCTTGTGTCAGTGTGCAGCAGAATGTACCCTTTTTTTCTTGATATTTTTTCTAGCTAGCATCTTTCTCATAGAGGTGTCGCCAGTCATTCTTTATTGTTAACATCAGATTTTGTGTTATTATGAGCCTGAAGAAGAGACCTGAGTTGTCTCGAAAGCTTGCTATTTTTTACCATCTTTTCAGTTACCCATTAAAAGGTATCAACCACTGAGAACTCTCAGATTTTAATATTTTTCTGTCTACTGACTAACACTTTACAAACATGTATTTTACCTTCTGAAAACATAATAGCATAGATACTTTACAATGAGAAAATATATACATGATTCTCATTACAAAGATCATTTTATTGTCCTATTATTCAGAAAACATTTGTTTTTTTTGTATATTTTTTTAACTCATATTAAAAAATGGTGACTGAATGACATAAGTCAATCGATTAAATGAATATCAGATTTCTATTGAGTTTTTAGGAATTCACTGAACTAATGAATGTGAACAATTTACTATTAAATTTGCACTAGTCTTCAAAAATAGAAAAATGTTACACATTGCAGATGATTGTGTTACCCAGAAAAGGCTCACAAATTTCAATATAGTCAGGCTGGCTTTCTCACAATGTCTTCCAGATATCACAGCACATGTTATAGTGCAATCTGTAAGGACTATCATAGTGTATAGGGAGAGAAGATTGTAGCTTACAGTTTAGTGATAAAGATAGTGAGAAAGCAATAAATCAGTAACATCACAGACAGTGTGCGTGACTGCAGAGCAGAGAGGAACAGTTGCCATCTGTTTAGCTATAGCCATATATGCAGGGGCAGACATACCGCAGGTATTGCACCAAGGTCCCGAGCATATGGGGGTCCCCGATGCAATCCAGTGGCGGGCTGGGGCCAGCATTGCATTTGCCCCCCGGGTTGGTACTCTGGCAGGTGCTCAAGGCCGCCAGAGGACTGGCAGTCAGTGGTGTACCGTCCATAGAGGCAGACTACACCACTGCTATGAGGTCTCTGAGCCAAGTGGGGCCTGACACAGATTAGCATTAAGCCCATTCCTCCATCTGCAGGGCTGGTGCCAGTTACAAACGAAATTGTTAGTACAGAACTTGTGCTATCTACACAAGTTCTGTACTATCACTATAGATTACTCAAAAGCAGAAGACCTTTGGTGACATCACAGTCATGTGATTCACCATAGGTCATGAAGTGCACTACTTCCTGCACATAGGAGTCTGTAGGGAGAAATAACAGCCACTGCTGTCTGCTGGGTTGAAAGCAGACAGAGGTTCCGTGTGTGATCCCTGCTGCTGTGTCCTGGGTCCCTCTCACTGTAGATGCACAGTCTATATCATGTACTATATGGTACTGCTAGTTACTGTGTGTGTCAGTGTGTGTGTCTGTGTGTGCCAGTGTATGTGTTTCCGTGAGTGCTAGTGTCTGTGTGTGTCAGTGTGTGTGCCACTGTGTGTGTGTCAGTACATGCCAGTGTGTGTGTGTGTGTCAGTGTGTGTGTGACATTGTGTGTGTCAGTATATGCCAGTGTATGTGAGTTTCACCGTTTGTCAATGTGTGTGTCAGTGTGTACAGGTGTGTTTCAGTGTGTGTACAGGTGCGTTTCAGTGTGTACAGGTAAGTGTGTGTCAGTGTGTGTATGTCAGTGTGTGTTTCAGTGTGTACAGTTGTGTGTATCAGCATGTAAAGGTGTGTCAGCGTGTGTGTACAGTTGTGTGTCTGTGAGTGTGTCAGTGTGTGTACACAAGTGTATGTTAGTGTGTGTGCCCCAGGTGTGGGGATACCTAGGTCACAGGTCCCCCTGACAGGGGGTAGAAAGGAGATCTAGGTCATTGGGCCCCCTGTGAGGGGGAGAGGGAGAGAGGAGACAAGTCAGGGAGTGTAGGGAGAGGAGACACAGACCACCCTGTCAGGGGGCAGAGGAGACACAGCACACAGGGCCCCGTGTCAGGGGAGGGGGGAAATACAGTCCCCCCCAGGGGAGGCACAGGGGGAGAGGAACAGTACGCAGTGGATAGAGTCACAGGGCCCCTCTGTTAGAAGAGTGGGGAAAATATGATGGGCTGTATATATTACCTGGAAGCTATGCTGGGCTGTATATATCATTTGGAGGCTGTGCTGGGTTGTATGTGTTATTTGGAAGCTTTGCTAGGCTATATATGTACTTTAAAGGCTGTACTGGGCTATATATGCTATTTGGAGGCTGTGCTAGGTTGTATATTTTACCTGGAAGCTGTGTTGGGCTATATATGTTATTTGGAGGCTGTGATGAGCTGTATATATTATGTGAATGCTGCAGCTGGCCTCCAAATAATATATACAGCCAACAGTAGCCTCCAGAAAATATATACAGCCCTGCATAGCCTCAATATTATATATACAGCCCATTTAGTGTGGGAAAACCCGCAGCAAGAACTGACATGCTGCAGGTTTTCCAGCACTAAAATATCTGCTGCATATTATAGTGGCACAAGGCGGACAGGAATTCGCAAAAACCAGGGCCCACTACAGTCTGTGTCCGCCCCTGCATATATGTGAAGGAAACTTGTGCATTATGACATTTTTAAGGCTGTGTTTGTGTTAAAGAGCTTCAATTTAGTTGGATACAGTACTAGGAGACCTCAGAGTGTTTATTCGTCTTTTCAAAGCAACTGCAGAGCTTGTGATTAGGCTTTCATCAATTTTTTTATAAAAAAAAAATATTTTTTGTAAATTCAAGTGTCAAAAAATTAATTAATCTCTGTTTACAGCCATTACTTGTTATTTTACACAGTAATTGAGCTAAACAAAGGCCAAAAATGCTTTTTTGAAGCTAATAAACCCTACATATTTACTTTTTTGGTCCAAAATTACAGTATGTATTTTTTTTATTTCAAAATATATTTGCATAGGTGTTTTTGATGATAAAATTCCAATCACCTGTTTTTCTGAACTTACTTTTTTCACATTCTGGCTTCCTGCAGCCATTAGAAGTGGGGTTATAGACTTATCACATGAAGATTTATTGTTGGGAGTTGTATATATTCATATGAAGTAAGGTTCCACTCATAGGGTTTTCACATTTCAAAATAGTTTGAGCTAATCGCAGTGTATTGATTTTCATGAATTTATATGTTTTATTTCTAGGACAGTGTGGAGAGATGCCAACACCTTCATCCCAGAAAGATTTCTTGACCATAGTGGACATGTTGATAAAACTTTAATTGACAAGGTCTTCATTTTTGGCATGGGGGTACGGAAATGTGTAGGAGAAGATGTTGCTCGAAGTGAAATGTTTATTTTTCTCACAACCATATTGCAGCATGTTAAATTACTGAAGGACTCTGAACTTGATGTGGATCTAACTCCAGTATTTGGACTGACTATGAAACCAAAACCTTATAACCTCAAAATTGAAATTAGGGTATAGTTTCCATACCTGCCACATTCAAATTGTTTCAGGAGAAAGAGTTCATTTTGAATAGGGAAATTCCCAAACATATTTAATACAGGATCCAATATCAACACAATGACTTCTGGACTAGGACTGTTGCCACACGGGTAGTTTGCAATGTTACAAACTTGTACAAGTATTAGCACTATTTAATGTGGCTTATCCAACTGCCAATTCATTGATTTTTCTTTGTAGACTGCTACTTATTTTTGTGGATTTTTTACCCATGTTCACACAATAACTGTGTGAACAGCTTTACAAAACGTAAACTCACATGCATAGGTTGTGGAATGTTTAGTTATTTCATTATTATGCATGTTAATATAGGACTAACATATTCCACTGTGTTTAACAGACACAGCCATTGTTGTCCCCATTGGCGCTCCCAGTCTAAAAGCCCTTTCAGTAAGTCTTTGAAATGTGACAGGAAAGCAGAGTACCTGTAGCTTTGTCTGTCATTAGGCATGAATACCAGTTAGTTCTAAGTTTCTTGACTTAAACCCAAGCAAGGCAAAAATCTTCATGTATGGGTCTCTTACCGTAAGCTTCTCCAGTATTCCAACAACATGAAGCCTAATTCACTTGCACATTTTTTTGCCTGACTTTCATTTAAGCCTAATTCTTCTTTTAAATTGTGCCTTATTGAAATCTACTTTATATATGTTTTCCTGTTTCTTTTATGTCCACCATTGTGGGCAGGGATTTTGTTTCCAAGATGTTTTCAGCTGATTCATTAATTGACTTCAAAAAGCTGCCAAGGATGAATCTGGCCCATAGTAATTAGTAAGGGTGTGTGCACACGGTCCGGAGGAACTGCGCGTTGGACGCAGCTCCTCCGGACCTGAGTGAAGCTGCGGGTGGCCGCAGGGAGCCCTTTACTCACCATGTGCGTTGGTGGCAGGGTGGCTTCTCCCTGCAGTCACCCGATAGGAGCCGCTTCTGACTCCGCAGCATGAAATGAACATACTGCGGAGGAGCGAACTCCTAGCAACCTGCACCGCAGCTCCAAACACGCTGCGGGCGGGTTACGCATAGTGAGGATGGGATTTCTTGAAATTGCCAGTACTGTACTATGCAGCGTTTTGGACACAGCTGCAAGACTCTGAGTCCAAAAAGCTGCGTACACTGATTGTGTGCACGCACCCTTACTGTTATAACTCGGAGTTCGTGACTAAAGAAACTAAAGTACATTTTTCTCAAACATGTTCACCAATTTCAAATTCGGCACAAACATTTCAGTTTTAGATTTAGGATCAGTATACAGAACATTTTGCTAAAAAGTCACCAAACTCAGCTTTGTTTGGTAATTGATTGGATGAAAAAAAGCATTACAGTGTTTAAGTGATGTTTTTCTTCTACCTTCTGACTGTGTAGGATAGAGGGCAAAACGTGTTTGATGAGGGGAGGGAAAGAGGAGAGGTCAGAATAGTGTCGGACTAATCAGGGTGCATAACAAATCCACAAGTTGTAGACACAAGGGCTTGTGTCATTGGCTGGTTTGTGACATTGGATGCCTAAGTTACTTGTCCCTCAAAATATAAAAAGCATCCATTTTCCGTAATCACCATTTTTAGGGTGTTATTGCTAGGAACAGTGCTGCGGCTGCACCGAGCTGCTCAGTGCTGCTTCATCCAGCTCCATTCTTGCTATACAAAAAAATAGCTAGCTACTTGATCACTTTTTAGATAGAATAGGAGGGCGAAAGGATTTATCTGTGGACAGGCATTTTTTTGCTGAGAAAAAGTGTGATTAATAAATCTATGAACGTTGCCAAAGTCACATTTTTTACATACAAGTGATAACCAACTCTTTGTCTTTCCCTTAAAAAGGTTTTTTTTAGCCTCAAACAAGTGATTGTCAAATATTTATGGTTCCCCTGAAGGACTTGTTGGCCTCAAACAAGTCATTGCCAAATATTTGTATTTCCCCTAAAAAGGCATTTTTTGGCCTCCAACAAGTGATTGCCAAAGGATTGGAAAGGAGAGAGCTAAAGACAGAGAGAGAGCTTTGATGACCTAAGTATTGACCACCATGGTACAAGATATGATAATATGTTACAAGGTCCATCAATACATCAAAGTACAAGGCATGTGACATCTGCAGGGCATTAAGCGGAAGCTAACGTGAGCAGGAAAAATTACATTAGCCACTCGCTAATGAAGTGTTTCCCAACTCCAGTCCTCAAGGCACACCAACAGGTCATGTTTTCAGGATTTCCTTATCATTAGACAGATGATGGAATTATCCCCTGTGCAAGTGATTAAATTATTACCTATGCAATCCTAAAGGGGTGTCACACGCGTCAATATCGCCTGCACGATATCGACTGCACGTGACGTTGCAGCGATATTGACGCGTGTGACATACTGCATCAACCAGCGATAAATCGCTGGTTGATGATCGCCAGGTTTCAGAACCAGCTCTGAAACCTGGCGATTGTCGCCCGGTGGACACGCAGCATCGCTGCGTGTGACACCGGGACTAGCGATATTCCAGCTCCCAGCGCCTGTCACAAGCGCTGGGAGCTGGTCTCCAAGGTACACTGCGGGTAACTAGGCAGCGCGCGCTGCCTAGATACCCGACGTGTACCTTAGTTACCATCCTCCTCCGCTCACCCGGTGAGCGGAGGAGGCTGGTAACTAAGGTACACAGTCGGGTATCTAGGCAGCGCGCGCTGCCTAGTTACCCGACGTGTACCTTAGTTACCAGCCTCCTCCGCTCACCCGGTGAGCGGAGGAGGCTGGTAACTAAGGTACACTGCGGGTAACTAGGCAGCGCGCGCTGCCTAGATACCCGACTGTGTACCTTAGTTACCAGCCTCCTCCGCTCACCGGGTGAGCTGAGGAGGCTGGTAACTAAGGTACACGTCGGGTAACTAGGCAGCGCGCGCTGCCTAGATACCCGACTGTGTACCTTAGTTACCAGCCTCCTCCGCTCACCGGGTGAGCGGAGGAGGCTGGTAACTAAGGTACACGTCGGGTATCTAGGCAGCGCGCGCTGCCTAGTTACCCGCAGTGTACCTTGGAGACCAGGCTGCTCCCGCTTCCAGCAGGCTGGCAGCGGGAGCAGGACATCGTGGAAACCATATTTAAATCGTTTCCATGATGTCACTGGTCAATTGATCGCTGGTGAGTCTGTCTGTGTGACAGCTCACCAGCAATCAGCCGTCAATGTCGTCAGCGATCAGATCGCTGACGACATTGACGCGTGTGACACCCCCTTAAGGGAATCCTGAAAACATGACTTGTTGGTGTGCCTTGAGGACTGGAGTTGGGAAACACTGCGCTAATGCTTCAGCAGTGTAGTAAATGGTGCTGGTCAAGTATTTTCTTTATTGTTACGGTAATTGAATCTCAAAGTGTTCCAATTAAAGTGGTAACGTGAGCTTCAGGAAATTCGACTCTATCTCCCTCCTATACAGATTGATCTGCTCATCTCTAAATATAAGCATTGTTATGATTTACAATTAAAATGTAAGAAGAATAAAAATGGTGTTGATAACTGGTAGAGTCATTAGGACTGAAAAATACTGCAAAACTTTATACTAAGTTCAGCAATAAAAGAGTTTAAAAGGTGACTCAGGACCTGTTCAGCTTCTACTGCCCGATAACCTGCTGACTGCAGATCAGACACCAATTTGTACAAGATAAATGATTAGTGATGAGTGAGCACTAAAATGCTCGGGTGCTCGGTGCTCTGGCTGAGCATCTCAAGATACTCGTGTACTCGGCCGAGCACCGAGCCCAATGTAAGTCAATGAGTGACAGGCTCCGCCCACAGACTTCCGGTTATAAAACGAGTATTGCTGGGAAAGGGTGGGAGGGGGGCTTTTTGAAATCGCTGCAACATACAACACCTTGCTGTGGCCCCCAGAGGGACCCTAACAATGAATCTGCTCTCTGTGAGGTGCCAGCTCACTGTGTGCACTGAAGGGAGCTGTGTACGTGTGTCAGATCGCTTATTATTACCGAGCAGTCCGAGCATCTCGGCGGTACTCGGTGCTCGCCGAGCATCCCGAGTACTGGGATACTCGTGCGAGTACCAAGCAGCGCAGAGCATACTCGCTCATCACTATAAATGATGGATTCTCAGATAGGTAAGATATTGATTCCAGGAATTATTGTAATGGCAGAAGTGAGAGGCAGCTGGGTTGTATTTCAGTGACGAGTTATGGGGGAATCGCTATTCTCCTTATGGAGAGCAGTATGCCTGCCGGCTGAGGAGACTTATGGCTGCAAGGCTCCTCTGGGAAATAAGCAAATTGTAACTTCAGTGAGGAAGTAGATGAACTCTGGTGCCACCTAATAAGGGTAGCAATCCTATAAGTCATAGTTGACTCTTTAACAAGCATTTTGATATGACATAGGATTTGTGGCACATCAGAACCCCAAACTGCAGATGCTGCATTTCAGGGTGATTGCCCCTCATCAGTGCAGCGTGTGGGAATTCTGATCGGGCAGTATGAGAGGCTAAGACGAGATCTGGAGGAATAGCTAAGTCATATTAAAAGGATTGTTAAAGAGTCAGTTATGACTTATAGGATTGCTACCATTATTAGGTGGCATTAGAGTTCGTCTACTTCCTCACTGAAGTGACAATTTGCAGTGACAAGTTAAAGGGAACCTGACCCCTAAAAATAAGCCCCCAGCCTTTTAAGAGCAGTCCCTGCTCCATCCTAATCTCTTTCTAGACATCCCTTTGTGTTACAAATGGCCATACCACTCCCTCCCCATCCGGGACTACACCAGCCCCGGCCCCGGAGGGCACAGCCACTCCCTCCCCAGCAGGGACTACACCAGCCCAGGCCCCGGTGGACACAGCCACTCCATCCCGAGCAGGGACTCCACCAGCCTTGGTCCCGGAGGGCACAGCCACTCCCTCCCCAGCAGGGACTACAGCAGCACCAGCCCTGGAGGGCACAGCCACTCCCTCCCCAGCAGGCCCACAAGACATGGCTGCACCCAGCCCTGGAGCCACCTCCCACCCCAGCATCTCAAGCTCCCGGCCAACCCATGGTGTGTTGGTGGAACAGAACCTCACCTTGCGCCTGGTGCTGCAGTGTATGGTGGTAAGTGTCTGCTAAGGCCTACCAGCTTGATAATGTACTTATTGTTGTGAGCTCTACACATACGTATGTGAGTATTGATTTTTTTTTTTTTTTTTGGGATTAAGGAGAACGAGCACATGCTGCAGGCTGGGCTGTGAGCCCATCCCCATCTCTGACAGATGTGACCCGGGATGGTGATGTGCTTCGTATGTATAATCACTAACAATTCCCTCAAACACCCACCCACCCATACACAGGTAACTCACTAATGTCCTTCTTTCTCATACAGATGTACCAACCATTGAGGAGGTGCTGCTGGCTTACCAGGAGGCACAGGAGGACATGGAGAGGGCACATCAAGAAGGGCAGCAACACCTTGCCCGCTTGGGTGCCCTGATCTATGCCCTGCAGACAGACCAGTCCGGCAGGGCCCATAATCTATCACCCCCACCCAATTAGGAGACCAGAATCCCCTACTAATTGTTGTCCATATTGAACCCTTGTTTTGTTCCCTGTTGCCATGTTGGCACCTTTTTTTTTTGGCCACGTTGGCCTCTTTTCTTATAGTGTCCCACATTGGGAAAGTGGGTAGTGTGTATTGGCTACTCCTAACCTGACTAAGGCTTTTGGATTGTGTTGGCAATGTTTTTACAAAATGTTGTTGGTTAATAAAATTATGGCCAGCTACATCCTGTGTCATCTCTTGTTGCAACACACACAGGGTAACGTTTGTGAGGTCACATTTCACCAACCACACTGGGTCACGGTTTATCGAGAAGTATACCGTGTCACATGTCAAACATGTCACCATACTGGCCCATTACAACCGACATGCCCCCCAATAGGTAATCAATGTCATACACACACATACTGGTGTAGAAAACACAGATATGGACAGAGTGGTTGTGAAATTAAGTATTTTTTTTTTATATATTTTGAAAAATATAATTTCTAAAAAATCAAAGGGGCACACCTGGCCAATAACAACCAAAAAGTCTTGTGTTGCCAAGGTTGTGCATTGGCTAGTAGTTCTCTTGGTCTTCCTCCTCCTCTGCTGGATTAGACAATGGGGCCTCCCCCTCCTCATACACCCAGTGGCCTTGTGATGTTGATGCTCTGCTGGGCTGTCTCCTTGGGGAGGTGGAGTATCACGATTTTGCTGCCTCTTCACCATGCGTCTTGCGGGCGCAGTGGGCCCTGGAGTTATCTTCCGGGGGAGCATCCACGACGCCCCCCATCGCACGGACCTATCCACGCCCACCTCCAGGACACAAAAGATGGTCCACTCCGTGATGTTACGCTGCTCTAGCTCCATGCGGGCCAGCATCTCGCTGGCGATGTACCCGATCCCAGAGATGGGGGTCCTCTCGCGATGAAGGAGGACCCATTTCGCCCAGGTACCAGCTCCGTGTTGGGTGGGGCAGGTTGTCGTTGATGGCGGATTACACAGCTGGGACCTGGGCCTAGCCCCCCACCACTGGTCTTGGGCACTGGCTCTCCCACAGATGTTGAGGGGAGAGCCTCGCCAGCTGCTGGTTCCTCATCATTGGAGCCAGGTGCCGGAGGGGCCTGAAAAACAAAGGAAAAAAAAACATCAGCCACATGTTGCAATGTAATTGAAGCTAATACCACAACCAAACACCCAATACAACATAGAGCCAAGATCACCAAGGCTAACACCAAAAGCCACAGGAGCAGAGTTTAATGAAGAAAGAGCCTAACAAGAAGACAAGTGCAGGATACTCACCAGAGGGTCCACATTGATATGTAAAGTGCACACAAATAACACAACACTATCTGTGAGAACATAGACCAAAAAACAGATAGAAAAGAACAGTGAACAAGATTGGTGTGGGAAAAGCACAATGGCGACTACCACATATGCTGCAAAACCCACATCAGTGCAAACAACTTGCTGGTTAGATCGATCACACAAACACAATTACCCACCTCCTGTGACGGGGCAGGGTCTTGGGCTGCGGCCACAGCTGGTTGCAGGCGGCGCCTGCTGCACCGTGTTCCACGAGGCCCCTACTGGCCCAGGGTGAAGCTGTCATAGTACCAGAGAGTTGGCCTAGGGACCTCCTCAGCTCCAGCCCCGGATCGGGCCTCCATCCACTTTTTGTGGGTCTTGTTGAACACGGTGCGCAGGCTTTTGATCTTCTCCGCAACCAGCGCCTCTGTCCAGATCTTTTGTGGTTGGAGCCAGTTGCACAGCCCCGCCAGCAGCATGTAGACCGCAGCCCGCACTGCCTGGTCGTGATACACAGGCAGCGACACCCGCCACAGGCATTCATGTGCCTGGTACATATTAAGGAGCTGTTTTGTATTATAGGAGAAGAAAAAAAAGTCGCAATCAGAGCTTCTATAAACAGCGGTTCTTTATTGTGCTTCAGTGCACACAGCAGTGGTGGCATGCGGGTGGGAGGACGGGGGGCACGACGTTTCGTGCCATATAAGGCGCTTCAGCAGGTTAGTCCTCAGAGTGTATTGTTGCACTAGGCAACTTATACACCCCCACTGATGACGTCACAAACTTAATTAGTGAACATGTGTAAAGTTAAGATTATGGAGCTGAAACCAAAACAGCTCTTAAAGTGACAGTGCAATTAAGTGATCAAAGTGCATTACATACATACAGTACAGTACTATGTGCTTACAATATATACAATAAAAACCTTTTTACTCACAACCACAGGTTAAAAATATTTTTTCCAGTCATAGGCCAGTACACTACTCGACTTACCCTCTTCTCTTTTCTGATAATAAGTTTAATACCTATTCATCGGGATCACTATACTGATACCCTCGGGCTAGCTTAGGGGATCCTCTTATATTTACATTTACCCATTTCTAACCAGGGGTGAACCTGTTATGTTCTCATCAAACATAGGGGACTGAGCACAAGACCTTCACAGTTATCCAAGCATAGAGAGTTCTCATCAAACATAAGGGACTGAGCACAAGACCTTCACAGCTATCCAAACATAGAGAACCATGAATTACTTATCAGACCAGTATACAGAGTTGTGCCCCTTGCAAATTCAAGTATTCACTAACCTAAATCCACAGTACCTCATTACCCAAATCCAATTACCCATAACTGAACCTTACAAAAATACAGCAAGATCGTTCTTATCATTAAGTCCAGCCTGGCTCTGCGCCCTCAATTTTATTATCCACGCTGCCTCATTCTGCAACAACATTTTATGTAGGTTACCCCCAGATGGTGGTAACATTACCCTTTCCAAGCCGAAGAATCTTAATACAGAGGAATCCCCTCCATGCTCAGCCCTGACATGCTCTATCAACCGGGGGGAACCAACTCCTGTAGTTATTGACCTAACGTGCTCTTTAAAGCGTATGTAAAGGCAACATATCGTTTTTCCAACATAGAAGCGACCACAATCACAGACCACAGCATACACCACAAATTTGGTTTTGCAAGAAATAAATTCTTTCACGTTATGCATAATATGCCCTATCTGCACCGGATTGGTCGTAACGTGTTTGTCGCAAACGGAGCAATTCCCACATTTAAAATTTCCTACTGGACAGCCTCTCTCTAACCAAGTTTTTTCTGCAGTAAACCGTCTCCGTACTATCATATCATCAATATTTCTGCATCGTCTATGCGTAACCAGGGGTTTTCTCAAAGTGACCTCCTTAAGATGTTTCTCGCTTTCTATCATGTACCAGTTTCTAGATATGGCCGTTTTTATAGCCCTATCCATAGGTCTAAATTTGAAGTTGAATATGAACCTCTTCTCCTTTTTTCCTTCTTTCTTACTCCCTACGGTCTTTCTCCAACCCTCCTTTCAGATATCATCAACCTTTACCACGGCCTCCTCTACCAAATCATCAGGGTACGCTCTCTCTCTAAGCCGTTTCTTTAACTCCTGGACCTGTTCTCTATATCTATCATCTTCGTTATTATTTCTTCTCAAACGCATTACCTGATTGAATGGCAAAGCTTTTTTAACGTGAAAGGGGTGATTACTCTCATAATGTAGTACGGAGTTGGTAGCCGTTTTTTTCGAAAATTTTCAGTTATGATCCTTCCATCTCTGATCGTAACTTTCACGTCCAGAAACTCCAGAACATCTCCGCCTAGAACTGAGGAGATAATAGGTTTTAATAAATTTTAGGTACGGATTTTGTAATGAATAGATATATTTATTTCTCCTTCGCCTCATTGGGGGACACAGACCGTGGTTGTTATGCTGCTGTCCACTAGGAGGCGACACTAGGCAGAATCTGCAAAAGAGTTAGTGGCTCCTCCTATGCAGTTATACACCCTGGAGCAGGAAGTGCTTCTCCAGTTTTTGCTTAGTGTCTGTAAGGAGGCACACGTTCTTACTATTTCTTTATTATTTTACTTTGAAGCTGCATTTTTACTTTTGAAGGGACATGTCAACCACAGATACTTCCCCAGACTCCATAGTTGAGCCTCTGGGTTGAGCTATTTTGTCAGATAAGGGCTATTCCTTCCGCGGCCCTCTACTGTTGGAGGTGCAGGGTTAAAGTGATTTCCAGACCTGCCGGTTCTGAGGCCCGCATTCCTCCCCAGTCCCCACTGATGGGGCTCTGGGTCGCAGAAATGCCCCATGTCCCCACCGCAAGCAGCAAGACACTTGGAAACAAAAACCGGCAAAAACAAGGGGGCCCCGATCCTGGCTCCCATGGGAAAATGGAGACAACATGACGGCACCAGGTAACATCTGGGTTGCAGTATTGGGGCCCATGGGATCTACAGATGCCCTCCCCATTCCCCCTGGCTGGGAACTTGGGTTGAGTTACCAGCCTTAGGTGCCTTCCATAGCACTGTCTGGTACATGGCAATTCCCTCGGCTGCAGGGTTCCCCAAGGCTGCTCACAGCCTCTGCTACCCAGTCCCCCTGGGTTCTCCTGATGGGGGCTACCACCTGCCGCAACATCTCTTCCCTCACTCCAGGAGATCAGCTTTGCTGCTCTCTCCTGAGGGGGCCCATACTGTGGGCAGGAGCACCAGTTTTTCTGGGCTCCTTACAGAGCCAGCACAGTACCTGGACCTCAGGAGACCCAGTCCCCTGGGTTCTCCTGATGGGGGCTGCCACCCTGCTCCAGGAGATCAGCCTTCGCTGCTCTCTCCTGAAGGGGCCCATACTGTGAGCAGGAGCACCAGTTTTTCTGGGCTCCTTACAGAGCCAGAACAGTACCTGGACTCTAGGAGACCCAGTTCTCCTGATGGGGGTTGCCACCCTCTCCTCCACTTCCAGGAGACCCAGTCCTCTGGGTTCTTCTGATGGAGGGGCTGCTCTGTGCTAGCGCTCATGTGGCCACAGCCCCTGGGGTTCAGCCGGGTCCAAATCCGTTCCGGTCCCGGACTGGACTTCCGCGTCGGCCTGCGATCATTTGCGGCCTCTATTTTTACTTGAGGCCGCGGCTTCGGCCTAGCGCGGAGCCGCCGCCTCTTTTCCCGCCCCCGGCCCGCCTCCTGGATGATTAAAATGACGCGGATAGCGTCATGGAGGGGGCGGACTGGAGCTGCACAGGGGCAGGACGGCTATTCCTGGTGCCTCTCGCTCATTGCGAGATTTCATGCGCGCCTTTTTGGCCACATACCCTCCCCCCTCTGCCCATACAAGCCCTGAGCTGCAACTAGAGCACTCAGGGAGTTGTACTGGGGATTAGGAGCATAGGGTGCTGAGGTTAGGGAGCCCTGATACAGAACAGGAGCCCCTTAACTTCAGTAAAGACTTCCCTACAGCCCCCACACGAGCAGTGGCGGCCATTATAATAGATGAGGTGGCTCAGTGGGCTAACGCATATATAAACGTAAAGTTTTCACTATGCACACACTGTACAGCGGAGCCGAGCAGGGCTTCCTCCCTGCTGCAGCTCCACACGCTTCTCCCCTGTGGCAAATGATAACCAGGGGCTCTGTGGTCTTCCCCCCTACTACATACCCCCCCCTTCCAGTACAACTGGGGCCAGGTGCCCTCAGTGGCCATTACATGATGACACAACAGCAGCAGGTGCCAGGATCTGGGGCCCGGCAGGCCCCACCATACCCCCCTGCTGCATCTATCAGGTAGTCGGTGCCTAATGGGTTCAGCAGTGTTTCCGCTGCAGCCCTCAAGACACATGCCTTGCAGCTGCGGCCCAGCATCAAGAAACGCAGCGGCGCTCCCTCCTTACTGCAACTCTCAGGGCACACAGAGGTACTTCCTCCCTGCTGCAGTTTCCTAAGAAACAGCTTGGCAACCGTCAATGGGCTACAGCCTCAAATAGATCCCCTTTGAGAGAACTAGGTTGTGGTGGAATTACGACTTTAACTCGCAGGTTTCTCCTGGGCCCTCCATTGTTGGAGAGCCCAGTTGCAGTTGATGTAACCTACAATTACCTGACAACTGCAAGGGTCCCAGGACCGTCTGCCAATCCTTTCCAAATCCACAGCTGGAGCCCTGGTTGGCGGTGATGACAGTCGAGTCTCACAAGACGCAGGATGAAACACCGTGATCCGCAACTGCACAAGTAATTTAGCTACGGGTCTCTGGAAGCTAAGACTATAGCATACTCCGTCCTCAGCTCCCCACTGTTGGAGGCGCTGGGTGTAGCCGAGCTTGCTATATGCCATAATCCTTCCTCGACTCCCCACTGTTGGGGACTCGGGTTGAAGCTGCGACGGCCCAAGGCCTGGCCGTCCTCCGTCCCCAGACTACACAGATGAAACTCTGGAGTACTAGCCCTGTTGCCAATCTCTTCACTATACCGATATTAGGTATTTGGGTTGAGTTAACACGTGCAAGCACTCTGCGCAGCCCGCTTCAAAGCGGGACCTCGCAGACCCCTGACCACATTAACCCAATGAATGGGCCCTTCTGGACCCCGTATGACCGTGGCTCGAACCTTCTTCCACGCCATCTGTCCCTTCTCGACTCAGGAGTCAATAAGAGAATACTCATGGTGGGATAGCGCTCGCTGTGTGCACCGCAGGACACCGGCGACTGAACTATTGTGGGCGCAGTCTCTGGTTTCGGCCAGCGCCGCTCCTGACTTCCGGCTCCCTCCGGACCTCCGTGCCGGGCCTCTGCCGTTCCCGGGCCCCGCGTTTTACACGAGGTTTTGGCCTAGCCGTAACATCACTGGCTTATCCGCCCACCACACCGCCTGACGTCGGAGTCTCCGAAGTGTCAGCACAGGGGGTGGGGCGAGGCTTAAAAGGGCTGAAGCGCAAACAATACAATGTTTTTTCCCAGCCTGAAGTTGGCAATGTCTATACTGCATTTCAGAAGTCTCCTATATCTGGATGACTCCCTTATCAATGCATGACTTTCAAGAACTGCGATCACAGTGGCATTTGCACTGTGCTCGTTAAGAATACTCTGTGGGATCGACCTCCACAGGTCTACCACAATTCCAAGGCACATGCTGCAGCACAGCACACACATTCCAGGAGTCCCAGCTCCACTGCTTACTCCTGACGGCCGCATGCTGCAGCATCACATCTCAGCCGTATTGGACGCACAGCATCGCATGAACACCACGGGCTTTAGATGCAACACATCCACAGCTCTAGTCTAATTTCCCTAGACAAGTCACGGATTCTTCGTCTTGGGATCCACAGCCTCCGTCAGAGGTCTCCTCAATCCTTCACAACTGCCATAAGAGTCCTAGACAGCATAGTGGCAGCTTGGGAGTCAGTTCCATTGGCTCAGCTACATCGCCGGCCTTTGCAATTCTCCATGCTCAGGCGTTACACGAGAACAGGATGGGGTGCGATGTACCCCCATCACAATACACATGGCAGTAGTCTTACCATGTCTCGATGATGCCCCTCAATCTACGAACATTCGTGCAGTATCTCTGGTACTGAAATCATTCAGTCACCTTCTAGTATTCGGACATGTCAGGATACAGTCAGACAATGCCATAGCTGTGGCATATGTCAACCACCAGGGTGGAACCCGCAGTCTCTAAGAGATGACAAGTTCGCCACATCCTTCACTAGGTGGAATCCTGAAACACTGTACTGCCAGTTGTTCTCATACCAGGTGTACTCATCTGGGAGGCGGATTTCCTAATCCTCAAAGGGATGGACTCAGGAAACTGGCCCCTTCATCTAGAGGTCCTCCGTCGAAAGGCCAACGCCAGGAAACCACAGATATGGACCTGTCGGACTCACGCCTCAATGCCACGGTCCCGGCTGTCCTGGTCTCAGGATACACAGTCAGTGGGACACACGCACTAGTCCAAGCATGGACCGGTATCTGTATCTCCTATATTCTTACCCCACTAACAGATAGTCTGGAATATCAAATGAGAATGTCGCCGGATCATCTTCGTGGTCTCAGACTGACCCACACGCCCTTGGTATGCAGACTCGTCCAATTTATAGTAGCAGTATCAGGACGTCTAACAGACAGTCCAGACCTGCTCGCTCACGGCCAGTTCTCCCTCAGAATTCCTCGCATCCCAGGTTACTAGAGTAACCTTTGAGACCTGGAACTTAACCCAAGAGGTTCTTTCTCAGGATATTGTAATGTCCGTAGTCACAGAGAGGACACCAGATTTGTCAGCGATATCCCATCACACATGTGTAATCGTTTTGTTTTTCTTTTTTTGCTTGGGGCACCTCTAGAGGTCATTCCCCTTGGCCCTACTTCATACCAGGGACTCTCCGTTTTCTTCCACTCAGACCTAGACTCAGGTTTGTCCTTAGGATCTCTCACACAGCAGGTTTGTCAGCTGTTTTTCACTTGCCACCAGACTTCTATGAAATCCTTCCTCGAAAGGTCGACTATTTAAGGTCTCCATACAACAAGGCTTTCACCCGTGGGGACCGGACCTTGGTCCCCACGTCACTACAAGAACCACCTTTTCAGCCTCGATGGGATATTACCTTTGGCATCCTCATCCAAATAGTTGTATGGTTCGGTGGCATTTATTTGTCTCTGCAGAAGTATCGGTACTTGCAGCGGTCTCACGTAATCCATCCTTTTCTAGTCTTCCATCTGGACAAGATTGTCCTATGGCTGGTTCCATTCTTCTTCTAAGGTAGGTTTACTCCTTCCACCTACATGGAGATATCCCTCTGCCATCGCTTCGCCCGACTCCAGTCCGCTCGGTCGCGAAGGATCTACATATGCGGGACCTTGTCAGGCCCCTACGCGTCTAGGTATCCAAGACAGTGCCCATCCAAGAGGTCAGATTCTCCCTTATACTTCTTCCAATTGGCAGAAATAAAGACACGTCAGCCTCTAAGGCTCCTCTAACCAGTTGGATTTCTCTAACCATCCAAGAGCTTATACGATCGAAAACTTATCCCTTCTGGCAGGTCACGGCACATTCTACTACGCCCGTGGAAGCCGCCTAGACAGTTCGGTAACAGGTATCGGCGCAACGAGTGTATAGGCAGCCAAACGGTCAGCCTACACTCATACCCAAGCCACTATCGTGCCTGCACTCAGTCCTCGACAATCGCAGATCTGGGTACACGTGCCCACCAGGCGGCAGCAGCCCGCCTGTCGGTACATTGTTCTTCACTGACCATGCTCAGTGTTACTAGTTCCATTGTTCTTTCCCACCAGGGATTGCTTTGGGACGTCCCACGGTCTGTGTCCCCCAATGAGGCGAAGGAGAAAAGGAGATTTTTGTGTACTCACCGTAAAATCCTTTTCTCTTAGCCTCTAATTGGGGGACACAGCACCCACCCTATTGCCCTTGGGGCCTTTTCTACAGTTCTCACATAGCTTCTCAGCTGTTACATGGTTAACATGTTTTACACATGTTTGCCTATTATAACTCTGTTAACTGTTGACTGTTTAAACTTATGCCTGTTTAGCTCCAGGCCTTGTAGTACTGTGAGCCTGTTTAGTTACAGGTCTTGTTATACGATTATTACTTCATTAACTCTTCACTGTTCCACATGCGCCTGCTTAGTTACACGCCTTGTGGTACTAGTATTACTCTGCTAACCCTTAACTGTTTACACACGTGCCTGTTTGGTTTCAGGTCTTGTTACACTGTTATTACCTTGTTAACTATATTTGTTTACACAGGTTGCCTGCGCAGACTTCCTGTGTCACTGTTATTATCTGTTAGCTCTCCTACTGCTTTAGCACAAAACTGGAGAAGCACTTCCTGCTCCAGGGTGTATAACTGCATAGGAGGAGCCACTAACTCTTTTCAGATTCTGCCTAGTGTCGCCTCATAGTGGACAGCAGCATAACACCCACGGTCTGTGTCCCCCAATTAGAGGCTAAGAGAAAAGGATTTTACGGTGAGTACACAAAAATCTCCTTTTTCAAAAAAGCCCAGAAAAATATTTGCCAGGGTGCAGGCCACTGGTGTACCCATCGCGGTCCCAACGTGCTGGGTAAACCACTGGTTCCCAAACTTGAAAGAGTTGTTAGTTAATACAAACTCCAGGGCTTCCAAAATGAAGTCCTGCAATTCCTTGGGTTTATCAGTAGCCTTCAAAGTTTCCCTCACTGCATCAATGGCGAGTTTCTGTGGAATCCTGGTATATAGATTATCCACGTCAATTGACGCCAATTTAAATCCAACCTGCCAATCCATACCTCCCAGTAGCACTATAAAAGCGCTAGTGTCTCTTAAATAAGAGGGGATTTCCTTCATCAGAGGACGCAACTGCCAGTCGAGCCATCGTGAGAGTGGTTCAGTAATTGAACCTACTCCTGACATGATCAGTCGACCTGGCGGTGCGTCCAATGATTTATGGATTTTTGGCAGGTAGTACCAGTGAGCTTTACACGGAAACTCAGGGAACACCTTCTTGGCTTCTTTTGCAGTCAACGCACTCGAGCAAATTGCTCTGCTTAACATAGATCTTAATTTTATTTTGTCCTTGGTGTAGGATCGAAAGTGAGGGGTTGATAAGTAACCTCATCAGCCAACTGTCTATATGCTTCTGCTACATACTCAGTTTTTTTCAACAAGACTACATTACCCCTTTTATCTGCCTTTTGGACTATAACGTCCTCCCATGTTCTCAATTCTTTGGGAGCTTCCCATTCCTTTTTAGATAGATTTTTTGGGGTCTCAGAATAAATCAATGATTCAACCTCCCTGGCCACCTGATCCTGAAATAGATCAATCACATTACCCTGGACAGTAGGGGGGAAGAAGGTTGACTTCAGACCTCCCGTGAAGGGTCCCTCATTTGTTTTTGAGACTATGGGAGCCTCCACTGTGTTTTTACTAGTGATACCAACGTCCTTGCGTCATTTTCAATTTCGTTCAGATTGGACTTGAGGGGGTTCAACCCAAAGGTCCAATCTTATTAGATTTACTGTTTTTTTCTTTTCCACCTAATTCTTTCTGGCTTTCAAAATGATTATATAGATGTAATTTCCTGGTTGACTTATACAGATCTACCCTAAAATCAACAAAATTAAAACTCTCTGGAATGCAGTAATTAAGACCCTTTTTAAGGGCAGATATCAAATGTACAGACATGGCTATCACAGGTGACACCCTACTCTGTGTGTCCAGCCCATGTCTTGCAAGACTAATAACGTGTTCTGGTAGTCAGGTTGGCTAGGCCAAATCATTTTTGGCGTTAACATGTGTCCATACATGGGGCATGTAGGACAGGCCAGGTGATATATGTATTTGGTGCCACTGTATTGAAATATATCAAGGTCTATCATTACAAATGCCACACATGGCCTGACTAAGGATATTTCAACACACACTTCTTAGATACACACATATTTAGGGCTAAACATAGTGCTGGAGTAAACATATTGTCCTGCCAAGAATCTCACAGAACATTATGTGTGCTACAAGACCCGGATTGTATTTCCTATGCGTACACGTCACTAAATACACTTCTACAGGACGCTACATGAAGCTGCACATAAGGCGCACAAACATCACCCAACATATAGGTCGACAGCTCACAGAAAATAACGTCCAGGAGTGCCCAATAGCATGTGCCCCCACTTACCGTCTGTCAAACAGAGATCTTGTGATGAGACACTACTAGCTCAATGCACATTCCAGTCGGGGCAGGGATTGCGCCCCAGCACGTACTTATTTAAACACAACCTAACCAATCACAAAAGCACAATGGTGCATAATCATTGGTCACACCTGCGTATGCCCAGACGGCTATGTCGATTACAAGACGCCGCTGCGTTTTCATTCGCTGGTTACCACATAAAATGCGGTCAAGGCCGAAGTCGGACACGCTTGCTGCCCAGAGTCATTAAGTAAGTACTGATGTGCAAACATGAACTGTGATGTGGCTCTGTTGGGTTTACAGCACCTTACCATTACGGGTCGCTATTGTGCAGTGTAGGTGACGCCCAAGTGGTGGGGTATGTAGTTATTCATGAAGTTTGTTGCCATATATACTATTATGTCTTGTCAAATGGATGCATGATTGTTTGGACTACCTAAACCCTATCTGCATTAAAAAGCCATTTTGCCTTTTCCATACAGGATAATGTTTGAAGGATGCAAGTGTCTTTAGTTGCGGGGCTCATCTGAATTGAGGACACATACTACTGTCGTTTACCACACACAATGGGACGTTTAAGGCCAAAATCAGATGTGGAGTGTGGTGTGTGGCTTCTGTGAATGTGTGCCTCAGAAGATCCTGCATTCACCACACATCAGGGATGTCTCTTGGACATGATGAGTATTCAATAGGCTGCTGAGTGGCATGATATTTTGAGCAACACAAAGAAAAGGCTGGGTTACCTGTGTAATGTAATTGTAAAGATGCTTTAAAAAGCATGATTAAATTAATGGTACCTATGTGTTTACCCATGCCTTGTGGTCACACATCAACATTATGGCCACATATATGGGGTTAGGCTGATGATGTGTTGCATTTGACAAGGGAGATGTATTGTACAGGACGGTCAGGGGTGTGCAGTGACCAGGTTTGTGTGTCACACACTGCAATGTTGTTTTTGGCCCTTGATTGGTGGTCTTTAGGTATGTGTGTGGGCTGGTGTTCACACTTGGGTATGCTGTGGTAAAGTGGCCAGGAGATGTAGAGGGAAGGAGGTGGTATGTGTAGATGATGTGTGATGAAGCGTTCTTGTAGTGATGTTTTATTATTTCTCAATTTTGCAGGTGGTGATACGTGAGATGATGTTCGACTCTGATGGAGATGCTATTGTGGCTCTTGCCTTGGTGGAAGAGCAATTGTGGCTGGAGGATAGATATGAGAGGTTGCGGGCTCGCGGACCACGGCGTGTGTGGACTCGGGATTTGCTTCGCCGCCAGGACACCCGGAGCCACACTGAAGCTGGTGTGTGAGCTGGAGGATCGTAGTCCACATGATTTCAGGAACTACCTCCGTATGTCCGAGGACTCTTTCACATTCCTGTTGGAACGCATATGGCCATTGATAGCCGGTCAGGACACTGTGATGCCTCGAGCTGTGCCGCCTGAGGAGCGTTTGGCAGTAACTTTGCAGTACCTGGCTACAGATTGGTCAAGGACCGACCTGCAATACACTTCACGTGTATCACTGCCCCTGCTGAGCCGCCTGATCCCCGAGACGTGTGAGGCCATCTGGAGTAGTCTGCTGCCATCCTATATGTAGTTTCCAACAACACCCGCTGAATGGATGGATGTTGCCAGAGGGTTTGAGGACCGCTGGCAATTTCCAAACTGCGGCGGTGCATTGGATGGTAAGCATGTGAGGATCAACAAACCCCCAAACTCTGGGTCTTTGTATTACAATTACAAAGGATATTGTAGTGTGGTCCTCATGGACCTGGTGGATGCGAACTATGAGTTCCTCTACGTGGACGTTGGAATGAACGGGCGTATCTCAGATGGGGGTGTGTTCGCACACTGCTCCTTGGCCCAAGACCTAAGGACAGGTGGGCTGAACTTGCCCTCAAATGATGAGACAACTGGTCATCTCAACTTTGCGTTTGTGGGGATGAAGCCTTCCCACTTTAGAAACACCTAATACGGCCCTATCCCCAGAGGACCCTTATTTCTGAGCAGCGTATTTTCAATTACCGGCTATCCCGGGCCCGCCGTGTGGTTGAAAATGCGTTCAAGATATTGGCCAATACATTCTATTGATCTATTGATGTGGTAGTGCTGGCCTGCTGTGTGCTGCATAACTTCCTGCGTCGTAGGGATCGGTCATCATACCCGCCAGCAAGTTATGTGGATTCAGTGGACCCCACAACAGGGGAGGTCAATCCGGGGGTTGGCGTGCTACCGACCATGGTGTGGCGCCACTCCAACCGCTGAGCCAGGGTTGGACTCAGCAGGATGCCAGAAACAGTAGAAAAGCATACTGCTCCTACTTTAATGGCCATGGAGCAGTGGCCTGGCAGCACCAGCAGGTGTAGGGTGGCTGGTGTTGTCAGGCATCAACATGATGAGGATGGTGTAGTCACCAGGGTGGCTGCACCATGAGGATTTTGTTTGGCTTTTTGTGTGTGCACATTCTTTAGTTAGTTAGTGATTTTATTTTTTTTTACTTTGACATGTTTATTGTTTAACATTATTTCTCATCATGTTGCATTTCTTTGTGTGATGTTAACACTTGTGTTTTCTGTTATTTTGTGTGTGTTGTTGACCTTATTTTTTTGGTGCACAAAAATATAAACTTTAAAAAATTGGATCCAAAATACTACCTATGTGTGTCGTTAGTTTGGGATACAGTAGTACTTAGATTAACTTCGCTGGAAGTCTCTAGGGGGGTATAAAAGAAAAAACGTCCCGGCCCAACTCTAAGTGCAGTAATTAAATTTCAACATAGAGATGTTATACTTTGATATTGCTCACCTTTTAGGTGTCTTGGTTATATTGCATATAAGATCTCCTTTGGTGTGCAGCTCTCCCACTTCAGATGGATCAGATCTAGGAAACCTGGTTCGTCACATATAGTAATAAGTATACCAGTCTATTGGTACAGCGCTTCCACAGGAGACCCGGAGTTCAAATAGATTTTCCTTTATTCTTAAAATGTGTATCACAGTGGGCAGTACAACGCATTTTGACCCTTTTAATGGGTCTTCCTCGAGTACAGTTATATAATTTCATAACACTTACATGTGTCTCCTATGTAACACATGTAAGTGTTATGAAATTATATAACTGTACCTGAGGAAGACCCAATAAAAGGGTCGAAATGCATTGTACTGCCCACTGTGATATACATTTTAAGAATAAAGGAAATTCTATTTGAACTCCGGGTCTCCTGTGGAAGCGCTATAGCAATAGACCGGTATACTTATTACTACAGTTTGGGATACAGGGCAGTTGCACATAGCTTTATGCTGTGCACTGAGGTATGTGATCCATCAAAAGCTATTGATGGGTCCGTGAAACATTGTGTGGTAATATGCAGTACACAGGTTCAGCCCTTTGGCCCACAGTGTATGGCTCAACTGTGTGTACATATCCATTGTGATGTGTTGGCCCTACAGGGGCACGTGTCCACACACATTGAGCAAGCAATGGTGTTTGTGGGGGATGTAGGTACAGTCCACTACACACACAAACATGTGTACAGACACATAGTTCAGTTGGGCCATGGCAGCTGTGCCATGGCATGGACCAATGTAGGCACAGATGGGCATAGTGTTGTGTGTATGTTCCCACCATCAGCTACAGACACACACATAGCAAACCATTGTGTAGTGTAAGCCACTGTCCTGGCTAAAACCGCTCCTGTGTGACGCTTGTGCCCTCAAAAGTATCTCGCATCAGCCACTTGTCATCACACGAGCTTGTATTCTTTCAAAACTCCGAGACAAACGTGTCACGTATTAGCCAGCCTTCCAGCGCAGGCTGGCCGATCAGGATGCTATTGCGTTGTCCAACGAATGTGTTTGGGGCACGGTGTAAAACAGTTTGGCACGCCTATGTACGCCCACATTCCTTTGGGGATTGAGGTGTGTGAAGCGGCGACGGGAGTCTACCGGATGTTTCCCGCTGATGGTGTGGCAACTTCCAATGTGACACATCGCCTTAGGTGGAGGGCGGAATTGTAAAAGCGCCTTCGGCGATCTAAGGCAACTATGAAAAACGTGCACGCGCACGTTAGGTTGCCTCCTATCGCCGCCACAAGTTGCAGTGTATAAAGGTACCCTTAAAGGGATAGTGACATTTTGTTGAACTTTAAATAAATGACCTCATTTCAGTACAAATAATTTTGATCATATGATTTTGGAATGTATTTGTTTCTGTGATTGTGCTGATGGACTACCCGGGAGATGTATTGTGTCAAGATCATTTAGCACTTTAGTCGGAACCTGTGTCAGTTTCTATTTATATCTCTACTGAATTTGAGATATTGTATTATTTATTGTTACCTCCACTTCAGTCCTTTGCTGTAGGTTATCTTCCCCCTTTCTAAGAATTTTTTTTATATGGTTATTCAATAAAAATAGTCTATATATTGTTAAAGCTATACTTGCATAGTGGTTTACATTCCATCTTTGTGCATTTTGCTTTATGGCCACTTTACACGTCCCAACATCGTTTCGATAGTGTATGCAACGGCATGGGAGCGCGCACTTTTTTGGATGAAATCCAAGATCGCATAGGAGCTGTCACACAGGGAGATATCGGCAGGCAACACAACTGCGATGTCTACGCCCCCTTGGACGAGCGAACCTGGGAACGATTATGTAACATGAGAGTGAATAGGGGAAGTTGCTCTTCAAGTCGGTGTTGGGCTGTCACACAGCACGATCCTGCCAGATCGTCCGTTCAATATCGGGCAGTTGGAGAGCATGCACAATTCTTCCCCGATATTGTTTTGGCATCGTTCTTGCATCGAATTGCACATTTACACCACACAATGCACGAACGATATCGGGGCCAACACACAAACCACGTGACTTTTTATCGAAGTTGGACAACGATATCGGGACGTATAAAGTGGCCATTATCTCTACCAAGTACATTTTGGATTATTGGGATTATTTTTTTTACAAATATGTGAACATTCAGAATAACTTTCACAATAGATGTGACATATGTTACTATTCATATGTTGTTGTTGTGTTCTGTGAATTGCATCCTGGACAGAATGATTCAGAATCATTATCATTCTTGAGAGCACTAAACATTCTAGCTATTTCCTCTTGGAGTCATTCTCTGTGAAACCCTTAAGATGCTTTTCTTGCATGGATGGAAATTATTCACTATAATACAAAGCACATCAGTTCATAAACCTTCCTATGTCATTCGTTTTTATTTCTAGGATAGATAAAAAAAAATGTTCCTGTTTCAGTTCCGGTTAAAGGTGCATCATTACAAGGAATCAGAATAAACAGCAATCGAGAACATGAAAATGTCAAGCACAAGTAGACAAAAGCATTCTGTTTAGAAGAAAACTCAAGCATTTCTCTATTTTCATGTCAGGGGGTAAACAGGCTGTCAAATTCCCTCAGAAGACACCAATCATATTTGTGTAATGTTTGTACTTCTGCATGAAACGTTAAAGGCAACCTGTCAGGTGGTTTATGCCTCCCCAGCTATCACTATCTGTACCTGCAGCTTCATAATACTATTCTAATCATCCCTGTCTGAGCTCACAGTGTAATGTTATAGGTGAAAAAATGCATTTATACACTTATATTTCAGTTTACACCGCGGAGGAGGGAGACTGTCTGGCAGGATAATAGTTAACTCACTATTAACTTGCATGGCTAAAGGACCTGTGTGATGATCATAGTGGGCGGAGCTAAGCAAGCAAACTTGTTATGTTCTATGGGGGCTCCGCCTATTGTAGTCACATGGTTATGACATCACATCAGGTCTCCAAACATGTTCTAACATAAGGCTGATATGTTAACTATTAACCTGCCTAACAGTCTCTGTCCTGCAGGATGTAGACTGTGCCTCATTACATATGGAAATGTAAGTGTATAAATGCTTTTCTTTCACCTTTCACATTACACCATGAGCTCAGACAGGGATGATTAGACTTGTATTATAAAGCTGCTGTCACGCGCTTAGTTTGTGCTGACATCGCTGGATGCTGCTGTATGTGTTGTTTTCCTTTAAGGGCTGCATGAGGGATTGGCGTGAAGGTTCTGACTCCTGTGTTGTGCTCCAGAGCTGCATTCACTATTATGTTCAGGTGCTGGTTGAGTGGTTAAAGTGTGACTCACCTGGAATCCCCTCCCCCTGGCTTTAAACAGCTTTCCCTCTCCTCTGTCAGATGCCGTTTATAGAGTTAGTTGGCTCTCCTGGAGTTCCATTGCCGTGGGAGAAGCTGTGATCCCTGACCCGTGAGTGGAGGTAGGGGCCCTCAGCCTACGGCTAATCAGGAGTTTAGGGTACAGGGTGGCGGCTTGGAACTCCTCACCATCAGAGGTACCTCCGAGATCAGAGAAAGCCAAGGACCCCAGCATCAGGGTCAAATTAGGCTCTCCTGAACCCCTTTGCCCATCACACCATCAAGTTACCTGATTCCCTCACCTCCCAAGCGTGACAGCTGCAGCTAGAGACAGTGGTAGCTGGGGAGGCATAAACTAGCTGACAGGTTCCCTTTAAGTCTGCCCAGCAATAAACAGCAGGGATACAAGTAGTTAATAGTTAGACTAGTCCACTGGGAGTTCAGAGAAAATGGCCGCTGAGGTAGCGCATGCGCAGACCATGATCCACAGCTATTTTCTGGAAGTATGAACATTATTGCATGAATTGCAGCTCAGCAATGCATGCGGGGATATTGATAATGGCGGCAAAGAGTCAGAGGGCTGTACATGGCCAACGGAGCTCTGGGAATTGGTATCTGAGAAGGGGGTCCATTAATTAGAGCATCGCTTGCTGACACTGTGCGGAGAGCATATGAGGCTACGTGGCAGGAATGGGTGAATTGGCAACAGCAATTTGACAGTACAAGAGCAGAGGACAAGCAAGTGGGGCCATTGATGTGTTGGTTTGGAAAGGCAGCGACTGAGGACAAGTCAGTTTCAAAAGTGAACCTTTTCATGGCGGGGGTAGCTTTTGGTTGTAAGTTTCAAGGTTTGTATGACATTACAAAAAGTTTTTTATTAAGTCAGGGCTTGAAATCTTTTAGGACGGGGGCATATGAGGCCAGATACTCATAGACTGGTTTTATTTAAACTATTGAAACACGTGGGAACACGGCTCCAAGATGTGTGTTTTTCACGGTTCGAGGTGATGTTGTTCCGTATGTTTTTTTCATGAGCCTTTTTTGGGGACATGAGGATAGGGGGAGTTGTTTCATTGAAAAAAGGTAGAAGGGCACTAGGTCAGGACACAGTAGCCCTTGACGAGGCTGTGGAGTTTTGGGTGCAGCACTCAAAACTAGGGATGGGCGAATCTACTCGCTAGGACTCGTTACTCGGCGAGTAGTAAGGGACTCGCAGGACTCGGTACTTTGCGAGTTTCCCAGTGATTACTCGCACGAGTCCAATGCAAATCAATATCAATCCTAGTTTTGTCAGAAACGCTGACAAAACTAGGATTGCCATTGTTTGCATTAGACTCGGCTACTGTGCCAGTGATAGCAGGGAAACTCGCAAAGTAACTGCTGTTTCTTTGCGAGCCGAGTCCAGCTGTCTTCTCTGTGCAGCTCCAGGGTCCTAGAGCCCGCCTGCTCACAGAGATGATGTAGCAGTGCTGAGATTGTTCTCAGTCTGCTCATTCCTGTGCATAGACATCTATCTATGCACAGGGGATGTAGCAGAGAGGACATCGCGTTTTGGACTACGTCGGACGGAAGAGGATTTTTTTAATTAAAGATGGTGTCTCTAATGGCTTTTTTTTTTATTTCAAATAAAATTTTTTCTCTGTGTTGTGTTTTTTTTAACCCTTTATTGGAGATTCTTAGTGGCTGGGTCAAACGTGGCCTGACATTAAGAATCTCGGGCTTAATACCAGCTTGTATAACAAAGCTGGTATTAACCCCTTTATTACCCAGCGTGCTACCGCCACCAGGGCCGCTGGAAGAGCGGGGTTCAGCGCCAGAGGATGGCGCTTCAATGAACGCGCCATCTTCTGGGGCGGCTGCGGGCTGCAATTTGCAGCGGGGGGTGCCCAGAAAGCTTGGGCATCCCTGCGCTGTGGATTCCAGCCCCCAGCTGCTTAGCTGTACCTGGCTAGACATAGAAATTGCGCGGAGCCCCACGCATTTTTTTTAAATTATTTCATGAAATTCTGAGATTCTGACTCTGAGACTCTGACTCTGAAATTCATGAAATAATAAAAAAAAAATGCGTGGGGCTCCACGCAATTTCTATGTCTAGCCAGGTACAGCTAAGCAGCTGGGGGCTGGAATCCGCAGCGCAGGGATGCCCAAGCTTTCTGGGCACCCCCCGCTGCAAATTGCAGCCCGCAGCCGCCCCAGAAGATGGCGCGTTCATTGAAGCGCCATCCTCTGGCGCTGAACCCCGCTCTTCCAGCGGCCCTGGTAGAGGTGGCACGCTGGGTAATAAAGAGATTAGGGCCAGCTTTGTATTATCAGCTGGCCCTAAGCCCGAAATTTATGGCGGTCACGCCAATATTAGACATGACCGCCATGAATTTCTATTAAATTGTTTTAAAAAAAACACAACACAAAGAAAATTTTTTATTAGAAATAAAAAAAAAAAGCCATTAGGGACTCCATCTTTAATTAAAAAAATCCTCTTCCGTCCGACGCAGTCCAAAACGCGATGTCCTCTCTGCCACATCCCCTGTGCATAGTATAGATGTCTATGCACAGGGAATGAGCAGACTGAGAACAATCTCAGCACTGCTACATCATCTCTGTGCAGAGACATTCATGTCTGTACACAGGGAATGAGCAGACTGAGAACAATCTCAGCTCTGCTACATCAGGCAGCAGGCAGGCTCTAGGACCCTGGAGCTGGCAGCCAGCACAGAGGAGAAAGCAGGACTTTATCTGTGCGAGTTTCCCAGCCAGCGATTACAGTTGCAAAGTAAACAGTCCAATGCAAATAAATGACAAAACTAGATTGCTTCAGGCTGAAGCTTCAGAGACACATCTGCGATTTGTAAATCTCACACTACTCGCTATTACTCGCTTCCCCATTCATTAACATTGGACTCGCTAGACTCGCAACGAGTAGCGAGTCCTGTGCTCGGACTCGCTAGAGTCAAGCGATTCCGAGTAATTTAGGATTCGCCATCACTACTCAAAACTGATCAGATTGGAATGGAAAAAACGTGAGATTAGAGGCATTAAAAGGATCCTTAATGTGCCTGGTGGAGTGTTATAAACGTTACGTAGGCTGTGGAATAACATGGGCCAGCCCATTATTCAAGTACAGAAATTGTTTCTTTTTGTCCAAATTTCAATTTGCAGCTTTATTTAGGAAACGTTTGGTATTAGGACTGGGAACAGACAGGTTTTCTGCCCACTCTTTCTGAATTGGGGCTGCAACAGAGACCTAAAGATGAGTCCTCCCAGAAGAGGAAGTGCAAAAATAGGGAGGTGGGAATCCAAAAGCTATCAATTATATGTTCAACCAAATTTGTTGTAGCAAGGGGAGCAGGGGAAGGTGGTAGTTGGAATTTGGAGGGTTGGTATTGGTTAGTATACAAAAAATAGAAATTTTTTTATAAATACTTACCTCTCTCTCTGTTTTTTCTTCACAGGTGAGGCTCGTTTAGTATGGATATTTGGCCATTTTTTCATTTATTGGGGAGCTCTGAGGGCCAATGTTCAGAGGAACAGGCGCCAGTGAGGGCTGTGTACACAGGTGGTGATAGTAAGGTGGATTGGGGTACGCGGCATGAGTTAGCGGCAGGGCTTAATTGACCTTCACCGCTTTGCAAGGTTGTACCATGCTCCCGATGTGTTGGTCCTGCACATTGATTGGGGAAATGACCCGGGAATATGGCCGTGCATGGAGTTGATATATGGAGTGACATTCAACACAATATGTTATGTTTGGTGATATCCGTTCTGAACATGAAAGTGGTTTGGTCAGATATTGTGCCCAGGCAATCTTGGCGGGCTGCATGGTCAGTGGAGCATAATAATAAGACTGATCTAAAAAGGAACAGGGCGGTGGGAAACTTTGTTTTCTGTAGATCCATTGACAATTGTATTGCTTTCCCCATAACTCATAATCCAGAAACGTCAGTGGCTGGATGAAAGAAGAAAGAGTTCATCTGGATCCCAGAAACTCACACAGCTTTTATGCACACACACTGATTACAAGCAAAGAGGTCACAGGTGAGGATGTTACCTTTATTATCCATTCAAACCCATTTGTGTCAACGTCTGTGCATGTTAACAGGCCAAAATCACCAGGTATGTGAACTTTTGATCAGGGTCATTTGGATGTTTTTGGTTGTCATTATGATATAAAAAGAGAAAAAAGTAGTTTGACAATAAATAGCTTTACCCAACCACTAACCATGAGTGGAAAAAAAAAGTTTTTTGTTATCATTTATATTCTCTGAAAAAAGGCCAACAAAGCAAAAAATCTGCCAGGGCATGTAAACTTTTGAGCACAACTGTAGATTCATTACAAACAGAGTGATCTATTTCAAGTGTTTATTTCTGTAAATGTTGATGATTATAGCCAATGAAAATCCACGGGATATCAAAGGGTGAATATAATATTCATGTGTTAGTCAACACATTTCAGGGCTTCCAGAAATGCCCTGAATCACGGCAATATGATATTAATTTGTCCTAAGGAAGCGCCTGAGATACCTGGAATACATTGACTAATAAGTCAATATTATATTCATCCTTTGATGTCTCGTGGAATATGCCCTTCATCCTCCCTACTCTATATGCCCCAAGCTGGGGACTGCGGCAGCTGTGATATGCTTTTATAGTGGTTGTGACTCTCATAACCACACAAGGTGAAGCCTCTGATATCTATTTAGGTAATATTTCATCTCTCAGACCCTTCATCCTCCCTACTTTAATTTTCTGAGATAATGACCTCTGGGTTTTCATTGGCTGTTAGCGATAATCATCAACATTAACATAAATAAACACTTGAAATAGATCACTCTGTAATGACTCTATATAATTATGCATTTCACTTGATGTATTGAATTACTGAAATAAATTAACTTATTGATGATATTCTAATTCATTGAGTTGCACCTGTATGTGGCGATGGTGGAATCTTGGGGGTAAGGAAACCACTACAGTACTGCACTCATGGGAAGGGAGCAGGTGCTAAGGGAGAGAATGACTGAAAGTAAGGAGGAGCGTTTAAACTAGGAACTGGACGGAGCAATTACTGTACAGGAGGGTAAGATCACAAAATAAGTTTTCAACTATCCTTGAATAAGATCATAAGGACTACAAAAATACTTAAGTTCAGAAAGGTGATTTTATATCAACTAAGAGATTCTTTTTTTGCCAAAAACTGGGAAAATGTTTGTAAAAATGGGTGTAAAAAATGGTTTTGAAAATTGCTGAAGAATATAATACAGTCTATTATCTGGGTTTAATGGTATTATTTGCTTCCCAAAAAAATCAAGAATAAAAAATATAAAAGATATATATAAAAGTTATTTGTATATTGCACTAATTATCCCAGGTTCAAGAGACTTGTGGATCCTCGTCGTTTTAACTAGTGAAAAGTCTCCATCTAGTGTTTTTAAAAGGTATGTCATGATAAAGTAAGAGTTTATGGAAATCCTGCAATAACTTAGGTTAATTTACCTCGTGCAGTTTGTGTTTTAGATTTTGAAGTCAAGAATGAATATATAAATAAGACACTTGTGGGATTTTGTTTTCTCTTATCTTTAACTCTTGGTTTGGAAAAATTCCACTGTACACTGTAGACATTACGTAAAAGGAGCTTTGGCAGTGCAGATGTGGAGCAGATGTATTATTGCTTTTGTTATTTGGGAAGCCCACTTTTTTATTAAACCAAGAATCCACTGTAGTAAAATGAGCTCAGTAAGATTGGATGGAGAGCATTTGTGAACAGCAATGTTCAAGTCTTGTCGCAGAATCTCAATGGATCTTTGGTCTGGACTGTGACTGGGCCATTCACACACATGATTTTGCTTTGATCTAGCCCATTCCAAGAAAGGCGGTATGTTTAAGGTTGTTGTCCTACTGGAAGGTGGACCTACACCTAGGTCTCAAGTCTCTTGCAGCTTCTAACATGTTAACAAAAACCAGAGATAGGGAAAGGCACCACCAATGCGTATAATGCAACAGGGATCGCTAGACCAATTTAATACAATATTTGAAGCAAAAAGAGAGAAAAGGTCCAAAAAGCGATACAACCTCAAATTATCATGGTAAATATTAACAAGTTTATTCAAATACAAACAACAGAGAAATTGGTCACACAAAAGCATAAAAACATTTAAAATAGCCTGGTTTCGCTATAACAATTCCAATGATTACAATACATCATGAATAATCTCATTGCCAATCGCCAGTACCAGTTGTGTTAATACATAGTTTAGCAATAATTTGATATTAATAGATCTTGCTTTTTCCCCAAGGGCCCCAAGGGTTGTTAATATACCTTTCATAAAGAGTTGATTTAACAAAATAAGTCCCTCTGAGTACTCAGGTGGTTAGTTTCTCCTATACAGGACCTCTCATTAGGTTCATTAAAGGTTAAAGCTTCACCAAGTATAGGCTGTATGTTACATAATAGAGACACTCAGAAACAAGCATTGCATATATTAACCAAGAACTCAGTACCCGCTATGAATACAATTGCCATGTGTAAATTACAATAAGCAAATACAAATACAATAGGCAAAGGAACCAAGGAGGAATCACCCCTAAATTAGGGTTAAATGGTTTAGAGGGGGTAAAGAAGGGGTATAACAATGTTAATATGGTCTTATATATGGAGCCAGAGTTAGCCTTTGAATAAGGAACCTGGGATCCAGGGGAAAACAAGACTAGTTCAGAGCAGCTGGTTTACCAACTCATGGGCATAGTGGCAAGAGGTGTGGCGCTCCCCGCGCTGCCTTGCAGCTTCGTCAGGGGACAGTCAAAAAAAGTTTTGTTCCACTTCGCGATTGTGTACCACTTGTTGATTCTTCAGAAAAAAAGTAGAATTTATATCTTTATGTTTGAAACCTGAAATAAACAACTGAAATAGATCACTCTGTTTGTAATGACTCTATATAATATATGCATTATACTTATTGTATTGAATTACTAAAATAAATTAACTATTCGATGATATTGTAATTCATTGAGATCAGGGCCGGCTCCAAGTTTCTTTCTGGGCACCGGGCGAAAGAGTCTTAGTGGGCCCATTTAACACATACTGTATATATATATATATATATATATATATATATATATATATATATATATATGTATATATACTAGCTGTGAGCCCGATGCAAATGCATCGGGTGTCTAGAATATGTTTATTTTTTTTTAAAGATTTTTAAATAATAATCGCATCATCAATAGCAATAATATTAGCAATAGCATTATTATTAGCAGTAATAGCAGTATTAATAGCAGTAATAGCATTATTATTAGCATTAATAGCATTATTAATAGCATTAATAGCATTAATAATACAATTAATAGCATTAATATTAGCATTAATAGCATTAATAGAATTATTAATAGTATTAATAGCATTATTAATAGCATTAATAGCATTATTAATAGCATTAATAGCATTAATAATACAATTAATAGCATTAATAGCATTATTAATAGCATTATTAATAGAATTAATAGCATTAATAGTATTATTAATAGCATTAATAGCATTATTAAAAGCATTAAGAGCATTAATAGTATTATTAATAGCATTAATCGCATTATTAATAGCATTAATAGCATTATTAATAGCATTAATAGCATTAATAGTATTATTAATAGCATTAATAGCATTAGTAATAGCATTAATAGCATTAATAATACAATTAATAGCATTAATAGCATTATTATTAGCATTAATAGCATTAATAGTATTATTAATAGCATTATTAATAGCATTAATAGCATGAATAATACAATTAATAGCATTAATAGCATTATTAATAGCATTAATAGCATTAATAGTATTATTAATAGCATTAATAGCATTATTAATAGCAGGAATAGCATTAATAGTATTATTAATAGCATTCATAGCATTATTAATAGCATTAATAGCATTATTAATAGTATTAATAGCATTAATAGTATTATTAATAGCATTAATAGCATTATTAATAGCATTAATAGCAATATTATTAGCATTAATAGCATTTTTAATAGCATAAATAGCATGATTATTAGCCTTAATAGCATTATTAATAGCGTTAATATGATTATTATTAGCATTATTAGCATTAATATTAGCATTAATAGCATAATTATTAGCATTAATAGCATTATTATTAGCAGTAATAGCATTATTATTAGCATTAATAGCATTATTAATAGCATTATTAGCATTAATAATGCAAATAATAGCATTAATATTAGCATTAATAGCAGTAATAGCATTATTAATAGCATTAATAGCATTATTAATAGCATTAATAGCATGAATAATACAATTAATAGCATTAATAGCATTATTAATAGCATTAATAGCATTATTAATAGAATTAATAGCATTAATAGTATTATTAATAGCATTAATAGCATTATTAATAGCATGAATAGCATTAATAGTATTATTAATAGCATTAATAGCATTGTTAATAGCATTAATAGCATTAATAGCATTATTAATAGCATTGATAGCATTAATAGCATTATTAATAGCATTAATAGCAATATTATTAGCATTAATAGCATTTTGAATAGCATAAATAGCATGATTATTAGCCTTAATAGCATTATTAATAGCGTTAATATGATTATTATTAGCATTATTAGCATTAATATTAGCATTAATAGCATAATTATTAGCATTAATAGCATTATTATTAGCAGTAATAGCATTATTATTAGCATTAATAGCATTATTAATAGCATTAATAGCATTAATAATACAAATAATAGCATTAATATTAGCATTAATAGCAGTAATAGCATTATTAATAGCATTAATAGCATTATTAATATCATTAATAGCATTAATAATACAATTAATAGCATTAATAGCATTATTAATAGAATTAATAGCATTATTAATAGCATTAATAACATTAATATTATTATTAATAGCATTAATAGCATTATTAATAGCATTAATATCATTAATAGTATTAATAATAGCATTAATAGCATTAATAGTATTATTAATAGCATTAATAGCATTAATAGCATTATTAATAGCATTAATAGCATTAATAGCATTATTAATAGCATTAATAGCACTATTATTAGCATTAATAGCATTTTGATTAGCATAAATAGCATGATTATTAGCCTTAATAGCATTATTAATAGCGTTAATATGATTATTATTAGCATTATTAACATTAATATTAGCATTAATAGCATAATTCTTAGCATTAATAGCATAATTCTTAGCATTAATAGCATAATTATTAGCATTAATAGCATTATTATTAGCAGCAATTGTTATTTTTATTATTTTTTTTTTTTTTAATATATTTTTGTTTTTATTTGTTATTTTTAATTTTTTTTTAAGATTTTCGCGGCCGCACTTGCCGCAAGTGCAAAACCGCACTTGCCGCACCTGCCGCAAGTCCCCCTATACTTTCTATGGAGATTACCACAACCGCGCCGCAAGTGTAACCGCATCTGCCGCGTATGCGGCAAACGCGGCAGATGCGGTTACACTTGCGGCGTGGTTGCGGTAATCCCCATAGAAAGTATAGGGGGACTTGCGGCAGGTGCGGCAAATGCGGTTTTGCACTTGCGGTAGGTGCGGCCGCGAAAAAAACCGCGGCTGACTGCGTTGGGGGGGGTTGAATACTTTTTGGGGGGGGTTGAATACTTTTGGGGGTGGGTTGAATACTTTTTTGGGGGGTTGAATACTTTTTGGGGGGTGTTGAATACTTTTTGGGGGGGTGTTGAATACTTTTTGGGGGGTGTTGAATACTTTTTGGGGGGGTTGAATACTTTTTTGGGGGGGTTGAATACTTTTTGGGGGGTGTTGAATACTTATTGGGGGGTGTTGAATACTTTTTGGGGGGTTGAATAATTTTTGGGGTTAATGTAATTAATATATTAATTTTATATATATATATTTTTTTTTTTTTATTATTATGTTTTATTTTATTGTTTATTATTTATATTATTTATTTATTTTTTTTTTAGTATTTTTATTGTTATTAAATTTAAAAAACCGCACTTGCCGCACCTGCCGCAAGTCCCCCTATACTTTCTATGGGGATTACCGCAACCTTTGCAAAAAAGATAATATTACTGGTGATCAATTGGGCATCCCCTCTGAGATGGTGGTGGATGTACAGTTAGTGGAATAATTGTCAGACACTGATCCTTGTGTAACAGGGAAAGGTCCATTTACCCTTTTAACCCCTTCCTGACCTTTGACGTTATAGAGACGTCATGAAAGTCGATGCGTTCCTGACCTATGATGTCTCTATAACATCATGGCTTCTTTGCGCTCCTGCAGCTCCGGTGACCAGCTTAGTGACAAGTCACCAGAGCTGCAGGATCACAAGGACCTATACTTTAGCCGAGGGAATAAACTCGCTCTGATGGCAGTTGAAATTGAAACTGTCGATCAAAGCAAATCAATGCGATTCACCCTTCCAGAGCTCTCCACCCCTTGGAGCTCTTCAATCAGATCTGGAGGGGTGGATCGGTGGGTGCCTTCCCCCTCCTCAGCCGCCTTCCGCTCCAGAGCTGATAAGGGCCCCTCCTTCACTCCCATACGCCCCCCCGCCCCTCCGATCATTATCTATCTGCCGGCTGGAGCAACCCGCCGGTGCACCCACCGGTCAGCCTCATCAGTCGCCTCCCATGCTGCTCATCTCTCCCCCAGCTCCCCCTGTGTCCTGCTGCCCCCCTCACTCGCTTCTCCCGGCGGGCTGCACCTGCCGGTGCACCCGCCAGTGCCCCCGCCAGTCATCCTTCTCTGCTGCGGTGTGGGCCCCTCCTCCTCTCCCGGGCTCCTCCTTCTCACCGGTGGATGAGGTAAGAATGAATGAATAAATGGATGGATGAATGAATGCATGGGTGCATGCATGGGTGGATACATGGGTGCATGCATGCATGCATGAGTGAATGGATGAATGGATGGGTGCATGCGTGGATGGATGGGTGCATGGATGGGTGCATGGGTGCATGCATGGGTGCAAGGATGTGTGCATGCGTGGATGTGTGCATGCATCGATATTGCATGGATGGATGTGTGTGTGCATAGATATTGCATGGATGGATGTGTGCGTGCATGGATGTGTGCGTGCGTGGATGTGTGAATGCATGGATGTCTCTGCATGCATGGATGTTCTCTGCGTGGTGGATGTCTCTGCGTGCGTGGATGTGTGGATGGATGTCTGCATGCATGGATGTCTGCGTGCATGGATGTCTGCGTGCATGGATGTCTGTGTGCGTGTGTGGATGTGTGCATGCGTGGTTTTATGTGTGCATGCGTGGATATGTGCGTGCGTGGATGTGTGAATGCGTGGGTGCTTGCGTGCATGTGTGGATGTGTGCATGCGTGGATGTGTGCATGTGTGGATGTGTGCGTGCGTGGATGTGTGCATGGATGGATGTGTGCATGCATGGATGGGTGCATGCATGGATATGTGCATGAGTGGATGGATGGGTACATGGGTGGATGGATGCATGGGTGGATGGATGCATGGGTGGATGGATGGGTGCAACAAGGGATCAAGTGTCTTCTTGTTGTAGTCTCTGGTATCATAGTCATGGTGCACTGTATGACAGATCATTGCTATACAGTGCACCATAACTCTGACCCCAGAGACTGTAGGAAGAGGACACTTGATCCGTTGCTACAATCTCTGGATGGAGCAGAGGTGATCGAGTGTCGTGGGATCTTCGTTGTGTACTACGTCGGAGGCGATTGAGCGTCGTGGGACCTTCGTTGTGGACTACGTCGGATCTTTATAATAAAGACGAAGTCTGAATTTTGTTTGTGTTTTTTTTTTAAATAAAAAGATTTTTCTCTGTGTGGTGTATTTTTTGACTATTTACTAGAGATTCCTCGTGGCCGGGTCTAACATTGGCCCGAAATTATGAACCTCGGGCTTAGTGCCAGCTGCCAAAAAAAAGCTGGCATTAACCCCTTTATTACCGAGTTTTCCACCGACACCAGGGCAACTGGAAGAGCCTGGGTACAGTGCCAGAAAATGGTGCTTCAATGAATGCGCCATTTTCTGGGGCAGCTGCAGGCTGCAGTTTGCAGCATGGGGGGCCCAGAACGCTTGGGCCTCTCCATGCTGAGGATGCCAGCCCCCAGCGGCCAAGTTGTACCTGGCTGGGACAAAAATATGGCGGAGCCCCACGTCATTTTTTTTTCTAGAATTAGTTCTAGGAATTAAAAAAAATGGGCCTCGCTGTATTTTTAGTTGCCAGCCGGTTATAACGAGGCAGCTGGGGGTTGCTGGCAGTCTATAGCTGCCAAGTTGTACTTGGCTGGATCCAATTAGAATTATTAGTGGGCACCATGTCACATATAAAGAGCCCCTGTGTGCCTAAACATTGGAGCTCCCCCACAAGTGAGCCCATTTTGAAAACAAGACCACCCAGGGAACTTATCTAGATGCATAGTGAGCACTTTGATCCCCCTAGGTGCTTCACAAATTGATCCACAAAAAATCTTCTTTTTCCCTTTTACGGACTAATTTGTGAAGCACCTGGGAGTTCAAAGTACCCACTATGCATCTAGATAAGTTCCTTTGGGGGTCTAGTTTCCAAAATGGGGTCACTTGTGGGGGAGCTCCAATGTTTAGGCACACAGGGACTCTCCAAACGCGACATGGTGTGCGCTAACAATCTGAATGGAAAATTAGCTCAAATTGTTAGCGAACACCATGTTGCGTTTGGAGAACCCCTGTGTGCCTGAACATTGGAGCTCCCTCACAAGTGACCCTATTTTGGAAACTAGATCCCCAGGGAACATATCTAGATTGGTGGTAAGCACTTTGAACCCCCAGATGTTTCACAAATTGATCTGTAAAAATGAAAAAGTACTTTTGATTTCACAAAAATTTTCTTTTAGCCTACCGTATATACTCGTGTATAAGCCGACCCGTGTATAAGCCGACCCCCCTACTTTTGCCCCCAAAAACTGGGAAAACTTATTGACTCGCGTATAAGCCGAGGGTGGACTCCAGCACAGGTATACAGGCCCCAGCAGTGGGGTATACAGCAGGCCCCAGCAGTGGGGTATACAGCAGGCCCCAGCAGTGGGGTATACAGCAGGCCCCAGCAGTGGGGTATACAGCAGGCCCCAGCAGTGGGGTATACAGCAGGCCCCAGCAGTGGGGTATACAGCAGGCCCCAGCAGTGGGGTATACAGCAGGCCCCAGCAGTGGGGTATACAGCAGGCCCCAGCAGTGGGGTATACACCAGGCCCCCAGGGGAATACAGCAGGCCCCCAGGGGTGTAAGCAGGCCCCCAGGGGTATATACAGCAGGCCCCCAGGATACAGCAGGCCCCCGGGGGTATATACAGCAAGCCCCCAGTGTATACAGAAGCCCCAGTGGCACTCGCCCCCCCATATTGAGAAGAGCCCCCACACTTTGCAGAGCCCCCCAGTGTATACAGAAGCCCCAGTGGCACTCGCCCCCCCCATATTGAGAAGAGCCCCCACACTTTGCAGAGCCCCCCAGTGTATACAGAAGCCCCAGTGGCACTCGCCCCCCCCATATTGAGAAGAGCCCACACTTTGCAGAGCCCCCAGTGTATACAGAAGCCCCAGTGGCACTCACCCCCCCCCATATTGAGAAGAGCCCCCACACTTTGCAGAGCCCCCCCGTGTATACAGAAGCCCCAGTGGCACTCGCCCCCCCATATTGAGAAGAGCCCCCACACTTTGCAGAGCCCCCCCGCTGCATAATCTTACCATCCAGGGTCTTCTTCACCGGAGGTCCTGCAGTCCATCCTCGCGCGCTGTGTTCCCGGTCTCTTGTGACCCGGCGGTCGCAGTCGAATGACGTCATCGCGCCGGGTCACATGAGACCGGAACACAGCGCGATGATGACAGGACCCGCGGTGAAGACCCTGGATGGTAAGATTATGCAGCGGGGGGGCTCTGCAAAATGTGGGGGTCTTCTCAATATGGGGGGGGCGAGTGCCACTGGGGGGGCTTCTGTATACACTGGGGGGCTCTGCAAAGTGTGGGGGCTCTTCTCAATATGGGGGGCGAGTGCCACTGGGGCTTCTGTATACACTGCGGGACTCTGAAAAGTGTGGGAGCTCCTCTCAATATGGGGGGGGCGAGTGCCACTGGGGCTTCTGTATACACTGGGAGGCTGCTGTATACACTGGGAGCTGTATGCACGGCTCCCCCTGCAGCTGTGATGGGCGGGGGGAGCCGTGCATATCTAATGAGCGGCCCCACGAGATGGGCCGCTGTCAGCAGCCTCCCCCCCCGCCTCCTCCAGCCTCCCCAGCACCCGGACCCATAGGATTACCATATTGACCCGTGTATAAGCCGAGGGGGTGACTTTTCAGCCCAATTTTTGGGCTGAAAAACTCGGCTTATACACGAGTATATACGGTAATTTTTTTTTATTTTCACATGGACAACAGGATAAAATGGATCCTAAAATTTGTTGGGCAATTTCTCCTGAGTACACCGATACCTCATATGTGGTCATAAACCACTGTTTGGGTGCACGGCAGGGCTCAGAAGTGAAGTTTTTGAATGGAAAATTAGCTCCAAAAGTCAAATTGCGCTCCTTCCCTTCTGAGCCCTGCCGCACACCCAAACAGTGGTTTATGACCACATATGAGGTATCAGTGTACTCAGGAGAAATTGCCCAACAAATTTTAGGATCCATTTTATCCTGTTGCCCATGTGAAAATGAAAGAATTGAGGCTAAAAGAACATTTTTTTTAGAAAAATTAATATGTCCATTTTTTCCTTCCATGTTGCTTTAGTTCCTGTGAAGCACCTGAAGAGTTAATAATCTTCTTGAATGTAGTTTTGAGTAGCTTGAGGGGTGCAGTTTTTGGAATGGTGTCACTTTTGGGTGCTTTCTGTCATGGAGACCCCTCAAAGGGACTTCAAATGTGATGTGTCACAAAAAAAATGGTTTTGCAAATTTTGATCGAAAAATTGCTGATGAACTTTGAACCCTTATAACTTCGTAACAAAATAAAAATGTTTTTCCAAAATTGTGCTGATGTGAAGTAGGTATGTGGGAAATGTTATTTATTAACTATTCTGTGTCACATAACTCTCCGGTTTAGCAGAAAAAAAATTCAAAATTGAAGATTGAGAAATTTTCAATATTTTTGCCAAATTTTTGATTTTTTCACAAATAAACGCAAAAATTATCGACCTAAATTTAACACTAACATGAAGCCCAATATGTCACGAAAAAAGAACAATCTCAGAATCGCTAGGATCCGTTGAAGCATTCCAGAGTTATTACCTCATAAAGGGACACTGGTCAAAATTGACAAAAATGCCAAGGTTTTTAGAGTTAAAATAGTCTGGGTCATGAAGGGGTTAAGAAATAAAAACAACAAGATGCCACCAACAACGGCAAAGATGTCCAATATAGACATTTTGTGAATCTTGTCTTTAAAGACCTTAAGTGTCTTGGGAGGGGAAGTCCACAACAAAATCTGAACTGCAGTAGAAAAGAGATGGATGCAATAAAGAAGTTGGAAGAGAATCGCCATATAGTCACCAAACCCTCAGATAAAGGGGGCAATGTGATGGTTCCCGACCACGAACAATATCGTAGGATGTGTCTAGACATACTGCAGGATAGAGAAGGATTTACTATATTGAAAGAGAACCCAACTCAGACATTATTGGACGAACTAAAGTGCATTTTGACTCATGGGCTTGACACTGGGGTATTGAACAAAACTGAGTATGACTATCTACTCTCAAAGTCCCCTGTCATGGAGACCTTCTATAGTCTTCCCAAGGTTCACAAGGGATGATTAAGAGGTAGACCGATAGTGTCGGGTGTCAATAGCCTGAGTCAAAATCAAGGCCAGTTTTTGGACATCATCTTAAGACCATTCGTTACTTCCTTACCATCATACACAGGGGACACAACAGACCTCTCTCTGAAAATAAACAATATCGTCACAGACAGTGATACCACATTGGAGAGCATAGATGTATAGTCCCTCTACTCATCCATCCCCCATGAGAGAGGATTGGAAGCGATGCGTTATTTTTTTCTGCACGCGGACGACAGTACTATGATCACAATGAGATTATACTGGTGGTACTAGAGTTTTGCCTAAGAAGGAACTTTGTGTGTGATGGTAGCTATTACCACCAGCTTATGGGCACAACGATGGAGAGTCCCTGTGCCCCATCGTATGCCAACTTGCTCTTGGGCTGGTTGGATGAGACAGTTGTTGTTAAAGAGGAGAATAGCGTCTTCACCAATTCGATTGAGATGTGGTCCGGCTACATTGTTGACAATTTTGTCTTGTGGCAGGGCCGCATGGAGGATCTAAAGCAGTTTGTGGCTTCTCTTAATAAGAACCAGGTAGGCCTCAGATTTATTTTCAAAGCAAGTATGACCTCATTGCAATTCCTGGACGTGATCATAAGCAAAAAAGGGCATGGCTCTCTGCACATGAGTACATACTGTAAACTGACTTCTATAAATTCTCTACTCAGGTGGGACAGTAATCACCCCTTATCTCGAAAAAAGCGATCCCGAAAGGTCAATACCAAGGAATGAAGTGAAACTGCTTGAATGGGCAAACATTCAGGTTACAAGCGTTCGACCTGAGAGAGAGGTTCAGGCAGAGAGGATACTCTGATATAGTCCTAAGCAAAGCATTTAATGCAACGAAGGCTAAAAGCAGCGGCAACCCTCCTTACAGTAAGTAAAAAAGGAGATGAGGAGGCCATTAAGTTAATTTACATTTATGAATGGATCAAGGCTGGTAAGGCAGATTTTGGAAAAACAGTGGCCAGTATTACAGATGGGCATTGATGTGTGTGAATGAGTGGGTGAATATCGTCATGTCACATACAAGCAAGGAAGGTCTCTAAGGGACAGACTAGTGAACAATCACTTTGTGGCCCCTAAATGTGAAAACCCGATAAAAATCTTATATAAATCGGTGCTGTAAATATGGCAAGTGTGTGGCTTACACCTATGTCTCTCAGGGGAAAACCTTCAAAGGTAACGTGACACAGGAGGAGTTCCCCCTCAGACACTTTATCAACTGCCAGATGCAGGGAGTTATCTATAAGGCAACATGCGTCTGCAGGATTGAATATATCGGAAAGATGAAGAGAGAGTTTCGCAGGTGTGTGGGTGATCATATAAGTGAAATTGAACACACAAGAGATACACCACAAGCGAGACATGTATGTAAAATACATGGTGGTCAAAAGGATTCCATCAGATTTATGGGCATTGACAAGGTGGACAAACCTAGGAGGGGAGGTGACTGGGACCGTACAAAACCCCAGAATGAAGATAGATGGATATTCCGTCTTGAAACTGTAGGTTCTCGAGGTCTGAATGAACAGTTAAACTTTGGATGCTTCTTGTGAGACTATGTGGTATAATGTATTGATACACATTTGAGATATTATTGTGATAAAAAACAGTACATGACCTTACTGACATAACATATATCATGAATCCATGACAGCGATCTGTGATTTTTTCCACATCAGAGAAAACCATGTGTGTGAGACAGATAGGTGGCATTCTGTGGTTCAGCCCCCTTAGCTACTAATTTGGGAGACGACAGAGTTAATACCCAATCCTTGCATATATAAATAAAAGTAACTACTGAATTATGACATTTTTTAGAAGATTTATGTTGTATTGCTTGCTGGACTGTTTCCTGAAGATGTGGGATGCAAGTATAATGAGCCATTCATTTTGATGAAGGACCCTGCGCTTGGTACAATGTGTAGAATGGAGGTGTCCACATACACTCCTCCCCCTGAAAGATTCAGCATCGCTATATACCAATGTTGCATTGCACAGTGTATGCTAGCAGGAAGTGTTATGCATTCCAAAGTGGGAGAGACCGGATGTCACTTTTTCTGACTCCACCTCCTGAAATGTGTCACTCAGCATGTGATCTGGAGCGATTCCCGAAGCTCCACCTCTGGAAATGTGTCACTGTCACATGACCAGTAACAGTTTACATAAAGAGCCACGATCCTGGAAGTAACACTAGTATATGTTAGAATGCTGGTTAATGCCTGAAAACAGGTTAAACACATTATAATAAGTGTATGGGTGGCTTTTGATGCAGACCCCAGGTGGTAACAATCAGAAAGACGGATCCCTATTGGTAGCACATGAGAGGGTGGTGACAAGAACGAGGATATACACTCTCAGCAATAGGGGTCCTTGCACTATACTGTTCCACAAGTATAGTGAGAGATGCTATTAGTTTTCTAGCCCAGTTTGTATTTTTAGGGTGCTACATTTCCCCTGAAGAGCCCCATGGGTGAAACATGTCGGGAGACACCTGGGCATCCATGTAGGGTCAGTCACAGCTAGGGAATGTTGTGGGCTGCCCTTGTCAGGGTGCGAGTTCATTTGATGAGTGGCCAATTAGCCCCCACTATGGTAAGCCTGCTCGATGCACCCTCCCTGGCATCTTGAGGAACACTGCAGTGAATCTCCACTGAAAAAAAGGTGAGATTGTTCCATAATAATGATGTCTTTTACTGTGGAGGTATCATATCTATCATTTGGTGCACCACTTTCTACACCAGGGGTAGGGAACTACAGGCCTCGAGAGCAGCACACAGTGCAGGTTTTCAGGATTTCCTTAGTATTTGATAGTTGGTAATTTAATCTCCTACACAGGTGAACATTCCAACTGTCACATACTAAGGAAATCCTGCGGCTCTCGAGGCATGGAGTTCCCTACCCCTGGTCTACTCTGACGATAGTGAGCTATACATTCTTTTTATAGTCATTTAGCTGCTTCTACATTGTCACATGTGGATTCCAACCCAACACAATTGACTGTTATTTCTGTGTGACTATGTCACAATTGACCGTCTTGCAGATGATCGTTTGATCTTTGTGCCCTACTGGGACATGATATTGATAACCGTAGTTGTGTTCACTTCTAGTTTGTGAGTATATACCTCACATGTTTGTATTTGCTGTACGTCTAGAAGGGTAAGCACCCTCTGTTTTAATTTAGTATTATTACAGTTAAATATTAATTCTCACACACAATTTGCTATTCACTCACCGTGGCAGGGTCTTCGCGTCGCAGGCGTTGCTTCTCCTGTCACGGTTCCGCGCCTGCGGCTGTGGGGCCCGGTGGTCCAGATCAATAGGGGTTGGCTGAACAGATAAGGGTTAATACTTATTGTCGTGACGCCACCTGCGGGAATTCCGGTGATTTCACCGGCACTGCTTGGGCCTCCGGGGGATGTACAGCAGCAAGATGGGACGCTCCCCACAGGATGAGCGGGAGTCCCCGGGGCCAGGCGCTGCACTGGGTGGTGTATGGCAGCTTTGTATTACTGCGTGTTAGATCCAGGAATAATGCGCTGACACACACAAAGTCTTTTAGGTACCTTTACTGGTGGCAACAGGTACACTCGGACCGGGTGATGAGGTTGACACTCCTGGAGTTTCTACAGCAAGCAGTGTGTAGGCTTCCTTTCTCTGTTGTTCTGGTGGGGTCGGGTGGATATGGAATCATGCCGGACCGGGTTATACGTTCAGTGGAACGTGATTCACCTGCTTTAGCTGCACTGAGGGCACTGTTAAAGGGGTGAAGCAATAACTATCCTCTTCCCTGGGCTCTCATCCGTGGGTGCTTCAGGTGAACAGGGGGCTAATCTCCCTATTAGTGGTGCTGGTTCTCTGTGGTTGGCGTGGTAGCTCTCACAGCTCGGTTCCAGTAACCGGATGGTGAGGGAGAGTTAGGATAACTCTTGTGTCCCTGAGAGGTACTTTCTCCTTTCCTATGACCCCAGGTGCAAGGATCTTTCACTTGCTGGGTGTGCTGGTTGGGCCTAGTATGACTCTAGTACCAGAGGTTGCACACTTCCTGCAGCTCTCCTAGCGTCTGCACACTCTGGTGTTTCTCCCTCCAGGACCCTATTTATAGGGGGAACTGGCTCAAGGTGACCAGTGGAGCTCCCCCTAGAGGCCTGGGGTGAAACAGGGTGTTAAAGGTGTTTTGTTTGTTGTGAGTGCTGCTTGCTGTTTCCACTCCATTTGTGTACCAGGAGTTCTGTGGTGCCCCAACCAGGGTGCCAGGGTACCACACTATATCTTTGCAGACTGAGAAGAACAGCTACAGAACACTGCTAACAGGGACGGATGGAGAATTTTCTGCATCAAAAAAGCAGTCATTACATAGCAAAATTGCAACATTTTTGCTATGTAATGTCTGCCAAAGGAGAATGCAGATTAGAAGCATAAAATTCTGCTTCACTTTTTTACTGTGGGACACAGGGCCTTAGACCTACCCTCTCTTCTATGATAACCTTTTACTTCTCTGTCACTGTAGTCAGGGTCACAACATGCAGGCTTGTAATTGTTAGATATTATTGCCAAGCTTCTTTATTAGGACACAACCGATCTTCCCTGACAGGAATTTAAAGTTAGATATAAAAGCACACATTTTAAAGCCTTTTAGGAATGTTTGTAGATTTAAGATTGTTGGACAGATCTTTTGAGCATAAACGCCAGTTACACATAACGACGTGCCAGGGACCCAACCAATGATCGGGATTATCGCTATGTGATCACTGGTAATATGCCAGACAAGCAGATCTCACCAGCGACCAGTGACCTATGTAGCAACCTCGAAATCTTGGAAAAAAAATCCAAACTAATCTTTTCCACGATGTCGAGGTCCCGCTACTGTATTCAGTGGGAGAAAGCTGGTAACCAGGGTACACATCGGGTAACTAAGCACAGCGCACTGAGCTTAGTAACCCGATGTGTACCCTGGTTACCAGCGCTCTGTGCTTAGAAAACCAATGTGTACCCTGGTTACCAGGGAACACATCGGGTTAGAAAGGCATCGCACACGCCGATGTCTGCTACCCAGCAGCAGACCATCGACCAAAAAATAGTCCTAGCCATTCTGCAGCGATCAGCTGAAGACGCAATCCGATAACCGGATTGTTCTGGATGTGTAATCCGGAGCAATCCGGTTACCGGATAGTTTGCTCATCCCTGCTGAGGATAAGCAAACTGTTATCAGTGTTCTAAAAGATGAAATTGTATTAATAAATGTGGCTTTAATGTCTCTAGGGGCTGCCCACCCCCCCTAGAGACATACCACCCACTCAGGTGGGCATATAATGATGTAATTCCTGATATACAGTAGCCGGCTCCTGTCAGCTACTGTACATTTTTATAAATGAAGACGCCGGCTCCTGTGCGCGCAGCGCGCATACTATACCTAATGTAGGTATAGTATGTGCGCTGTCCAGGATCCTGCAGGCATTTACAGTAGATCTATGGTGCTGGGCAGCCCATAGATCTACTGTATAAGCCTGCTGGACTTCTGACAGTGCACATACTATACCTATATTAGGTATAGTATGCGCGCTGCGCAGAGAGGAGCCGGCGGCTTCATTCATAAAAATGTACAGTAGCTGACAGGAGTCGGCTACTGTACATCAGGAATTACATCATTATATGCCCACCTGAGTGGGTGGTATGTCTCTAGGGGGTGGGCACCCCCTAGAGATATTATAGTCACATTTATTAATAAAATTTAATCTTTTAAAACATTGACAACACTTCGCTTATCCCGGCGGCAGCCGGGATAAGCAAAGTATGTGCCGTAACCGCCTTGCTCAGGATTACACATCCTGAGGAATACGGTTACCGCATTGCGGATGTTAGAGCCACTCCAAAAACTGCAGCCTGCATGATTTTTCACGCAGGCTGCAGAGCCGGAGGCGGTAACCGGATTGCATGAATTGCAAACCGATTTCTATAATAGGCTGAGGAGCGTTTCCTGATCCGGTTTTGAGCTTTTTAAGAAATTGCCTCACAGTTGCTGCGTGTGATTGGGGAATTTCACGGCGATAATTCGCCTCTCGGCTGTCGCCTGATTCCTGAGCACTGCTCTGAAATCAGCCACAATCATGAAGGCGATATTTCCGTGTTGTGGCATGTGATAGGGCGATAGTGATGGAATCAGCGTCGCCTATGATTTCCCGTAGGCGTGCCACAGCGTGCTGTAGTCCGTGCCCCGTGTGAACTGATTGGTGTGTGCTACTGTGTTCCCATTGGCTGAAAATTGACACCGCGCCATATTTGATGAGCTGTCCGTCCAGCACCACACAATGGCAATGACGTCATGTATTAGCCAGCCTTCCAGAGCAGGCTGACCAATCGGAACGCTGTTGCGTTGTCCAATGAGCGTGTAAGGAGCGCAGTGTAAACCACTGCGGCATGCCTATCTCTTTGGTGCGCTGAACATGTACGCCCACATTGCCTTTGAGATTGCGGTGTGTGAACCGGGGATGGGATTAGGCAGGATTGCTTCCGCTGTAAGTGAGGCGATTTCCAGAGCGACACATGACCTTACTTTCAGGGCGCAATTGCAGCGTGTGAAACCGCCATCGGCGATCTGAGGCGACCATGAAAAACGTGCACGCGCACGTTAGATCGTCTTATATTGCCAGGCGATATTGTGGCGTGTGAAGGTACCTTAAGGTATACTACTGTTTTTTCAAAGAACACCATGGGCATTGAATAGAGCAGAAGGGCTCATACTTGTCTGCCAGTTGTGTAATCAGTTCAAGCAGGAAACTTTGAAGCATAACTGTCTTAATATTTATTTCATACATCAATAGTACACATGAAAATAAGCAACTTTGTAATATATCTTATCAGACAAACTTGTTTCTTTTTCTGATAGAATTGATCAGTCTGTAACTCAAGCAGAGGCGCCTCTGCAGCTCCCCACGTCCTCTTCTCGGCAGAAAGGCCACTGCCCACACTTTCTTGGCTGCTCAGCAATGATCTCCTCCTCTGTGCTCATCACTGCTTCCTGCTCTCAGGGAATGCTAATGCCACACATGTCTCCTGGGAGTGCGCTTAGGTCACGCGTGTGAGCACCTCCTGTCTCTTAAATGGGCAGCGTGCTCATTTAGGAAACGTCTTTAGCCTAAAGATATTTAAAGGGAACCTGACCCCTAAAAATTAGCCACCAGCCTCTTAAGACCTGTCCCTGCACCATGCTTATACATTTCTAGCTATCCCTTTGTGCTAAAAATGTATATTTAGAAAGTTCATAAAAGTGACTTTATTACCTTCAACAATGTGGCTTCTCAGATTTTGAGAAGTCACAAAAGGAGTTGCCTGGTGCTTCTCCCCACCACCTACAGCCTTATTATTCACACCCCAATGGGTGTGCTAATCAGCAGAGAGCCGCCGCGTCACATTACATGGGCGGTATAGCTGCTATGATGCTAAACGCGTCATATCCGGCTATACTGACCTCAGTACATCCATTTGGGTGTACTTTGGACCTCGCGACACACATTGCGCATGCGCGAAGTGTGTTCAAGGCAGCTCATCACAGATAAGCTGAGGTCAGTATAGCCGTATATGACGCGTTTAGCATCATAGCGGCTATACCGCCTATGTAATGTGATGCAGCGGCTGTATGCTGATTAGCACGCCCATCAGGGTGTGAATAATTAGGCTGCAGGCGGCGGGGAGAAGCACCAGGCAATGCCTTTTGTGACTTCTAAAAATCTGAGAAGCCACATTGATGAAGTTAATAAAGTCACTTTTACGAACTTTCTAAATACACATTTTTAGCACAAAGGGATGGCTAGAAATGTATAAGGATGGTGCAAGGACAGGTCTTAAGAGGCTGGTGGCTAATTTTTAGGGGTCAGGTTACCTTTAATGCATATTATCCCTTAAGGAGGTGCCTTCACAACAAGGTATTGCATAAGCAATAGTGTACTACATGAAAACCTATGTCTTTCATACCAAAAGAACAGATTTATGATGCAATCTTTGCAGGCATAGGATCCACAAGGAGCTCTTCTTTTAAGACTTCCAAAAATGAGATCTGCTAGGACAATGCCACATAAGATTCCAACACTAGTCCACCATCTTGTGTACATTTCACCTTCCTTGGTGTATTGTTTCTATTACTTTTATATCTTGATGAAATGTTTCAAATTTCTCTTTGTTTGAGTCACCAAGGCTTGCTAAAATTTGATTTCAAGAAGCTGTGGACATAGCATGAGTGTTACAGCATATCCTTTTAATAATCGTGTGTAATTATCTGCCTTACTGTTGCATAGAGTTTTTCAAAACAAGAACAAATGAGGACCAGGTATCTGACTTAATTTCATTCATTTATGCTACAAAATGTTTTTCCATGGTAAGTCCAGGTAACTTGTTCTCTTTCCATTCAATATATGAAGTATCTTTTTTAAAAATGGTTTGATCAGGCCTGGCTTTATATGTAGGGATAGCAGTATGATTCCAAAGATTAATTAATTACATTTTGTTCTCTCACTACCACATATTCCCGTGGAGGCCAATATTTTCTTGCTCAATATTTATGTTTCGCTACAGTATTCCGAAGGCTTAAAAAGCAGGGGTACTTTGTGCATCCACTTTCTTGACTAAAAAGGAAATTAACCATCTTCATGTCTACTCAAACCGCCTATTAATGTTCTTGTTAATTTATCTTTTCGAAGTCTAAAGTGATGGTCATGTACTCTTCATTCATCCAGGTGGAGTGCGTGACCTATAAACCATATCATAAGAAACTACAGCTGATTCGGTCTAGCCAAAGCAATTTCTAAATCAGCTCCCCAAAATATCCCCAGGAACAGGCTAAAAACCAAGACATCCCCAAAAATTGTTCGGCTTTGTAATCCATCCTGTTGATAGGTATAAAATATTTTATTCAGCGATAAGTCCTTTAAAAATGTATTGCTTCTACTTGGAGTTAAAAAAAAGACAATTATATTACTAATGCCAGCTTTCATAGGTCAAGACCACTATTAAAAAACCTTTCAAATATTAAAGGGAACCAACCACCTCAGATGACGTGTATAAGCTGTTAATACATGTCCCTGGACCCTATGTACACCATTGCAGCTATGTTTTTGCTAAGAATATTGATAACAGCAAACCGAAATAAACAGTTTATAAACTTACATGATTTAGTACTTGAGGGCGTCTCCCTCGGGCTTTAGTACGAGAGGGCTGTGTCTTATGCAGCCTGAGTGGCTTTCCTCCCCCTCCCTCTCTGTTTGCAGGACGTCACTGAGAAGACGTGCACGGACGGGAGCTGCCTTGGGTGCCCGCCCACACCAAGATAATATCACGCCTTAATGTGACGTCCTGCAAACAGAGAGGGAGGGGGAGGAAAGCCACTCAGGCTGCATAAGACACAGCCCTCTCGTACTAAAGCCCGAGGGAGACGCCCTCAAGTACTAAATCATGTAAGTTTATAAACTGTTTATTTCGGTTTGCTGTTATCAATATTCTTAGCAAAAACATAGCTGCAATGGTGTACATAGGGTCCAGGGACATGTATTAACAGCTTATACACGTCATCTGAGGTGGTTGGTTCCCTTTAATGTATCTGTTAACTAGGGTCAAACTGTGGCTTGTGTGCAAACAATACCACCTTTCATGAAGTGAAGGAAAGCAAAGAGTTGGAAACACTCCATAACATAATGTTATCATTTTCAATTTATATATGAGATTAGATCATTTTCATTTGCTTTGTCAGTTTTTGCACCTGATAGATGCCTCTGATAGTCCCCTTTGCACAGTGGACCTGTGGAATATAATACAATCCATTATAAGCTTAAATATATAACTAATATAAAACTCACACATAAGACAGGATAGGAGATTGATACTGGTTAAAAACTATAACCAAAATACCAAAATGCTACATTTTTAAAGAAAACACATTCAGTTGTATAGTCCTACATAGGTAATACTTGTTTTTTTGTATGATGGGAAAACAGCAATCTATTGTACTTTTATGTTAAAAATGGTTTGCCAGGCTTAAAGTGCAAATGTCATTTCAATAAAGTAAAAAAAAAAAAAAAAAAAAAAAAAAAAAAAAAAATCTGCACTGGTTGTTGATAATAAGTCACATAACAGCTAAGATAATGCTTTTTTGTGCCATATGACTTATTTTCTCAAATGTTTCTGTGTTTATTTTTTTTTTTTATTGCATTTTATGGCTGTGTGAGTGTGGCCAGCAGCTGATAGGGAGAGGTGTGATGTGACAGCAGAGAAGCAGATTAACAGAGATCATGAATGAGCTGTGTGGAGCCAGATGACAGATCAGAAGCTTGTGCCAAGGAAAGAGGAGTTTACACTGCTTCTGACATTCTGACATTGCTTAGCAACTGTGCTGTACCCTGAGATAATCTGATACATTATAACCTCATCAACTGCAATCAGCAGGGTAAGCCATGCCCCCTCCCTTATATGGTTACATGCCCTGTATTCAGTGTAAACACGGATCTGACCGAAAATAGACATATGTCTGCTTCACATACAGTGTAGTGGGGACAACGTGTGGAAGGTTTATGAATGGTTTTCAACAAGATTTAGTTAATAAAGTATATTTGAAAATGTATTAAAATCGTTTGCTCTGCATTATTATTAAATAAAAATGTAAACTGCGGTTATGCTTTAACCTATTGATTACCCACACATACAATAGGTCATCAATATTAAATCAGTAGAGGTTCAACAGTCACCACCTCCACCAATCAGTTGTTTGCAAGCTGAACAGCACAGCTCCACTGTGTAGTTGTCATTCTCAGATACTGCAGCTCAGCTACTATTCACTTCACTATTCCTAAAAATGGCCATGATCTGTGCTGTTGCATGCACAATTTACAGCCAGCGTTGAAAAAATGTGTGAGGTCCCAAGTTTAAAAATCCCACCTATCTGATGTTGATAACTTAGCCTGAGGATAGATAATCAATATACAGTATAAACCCTGGAAAACCCCTTTAAGATGTGTAGGGATGTGACTACACCCCCTATAGTAAAGTGTGAATATTTATATGAATATTGCTGTCTATGTGAAGTGTCCCTGTACAATGATGTTTGCTAATGTAATGTGTTAATAATATGCATAGTGATATGTATAATGTAATGTATAGCAATAGAATGTAATATCGGAATGTGGTGTAAATGCAACAGAGATAGTTGTGCTATAAAATAGAATTGTTAAGTAGTATGTTTGGTGTGCAGGCTAGGGCTACTAGGGGGTAAGTATCTGTTAGGTCCCTTTGGGAGGATTAAAAAGTTATAGTGTGAGGCCACTTTAGTTTAATTTTCAGTCAGGGCTATGCCAACTAAGTAGGATCTTAAGTGTAAGAGCTTAGGCTGCTTTCAGCGTTATAGTTAAATACGATGCTGTCCGATGAAAATCGGACAGCATCGGATCCAAACTGATCCCAGAATCGGATGCAAAATAGGCATCCGATTCTGACATTTTGCAGGATCAGTTCGGTCTCCTGTCACTTCACTCCCCCTCCTCTCTGCCTCCTGTCACCTCGCTGTCCCCCTGTTTTCTCCTGCTGCTCTCCTGCTGTCCCCCTGCTGTCCCCCTGCGGTCCCCCTGTTTTCCCCCTGTTTTCCCCCTGCTGTCCCCCTGTTTTCCTTCTGCTGTCCCCCTGTTCTCCCCTGTCCTCTCCTCTTCTCCTCGCTCCTCCTGTCATTCCAACATAAAAAATCTTTATTCTCACCTGCGAGCGCTCCCTCGGCGTGTCCATAGAGCTCCCGATCGGTTTTACAGGACCTGTGATGATGTCAGAAGCATCATCGGGTCACATGAGCTCTTACCGCGGTAACCGCTCATGTGACCCGATCAGCTGCTCGGGTTGTAACATCATCCCAGGTCCTGTTACCGAGCGGGAAGCTGATGGAGACGCGGGGGAAGCGCTGGCAGGTGAGAATAAAGATTTTTTATTTTAAACATTTGATTTTAGTTATATTTAGTTATATATAAGGCGGCACACAATAGTTTTAGTGTACTGAGCGTGTACTGAGCATATGCATTAATATATGTTAAAATTGTGCCTCAGCGTTACACAGAAAAACTAAAATGTACTGCCTTCTGAATAATGTTCATTCAATTTGTTCACAATAAGTTTGCCTTGATAAACATCTCTGTCGTCCCTCCCTGACATACTTGCAGACCTAGGAAAGAGTGTGACCGGATCGGTCTGAATGCACTAAAAGTAAGATCATCAGTACCCACGCACATCAGGGACTCTCATATTAATATAGCGTGCCAAGGTGGACCCATCACAGCTTTAGCCTATGGCTACCATCGCTCCAGCAAATCCTGGCATCGCTGCAGCAGTTTTACACATTTCAATAATTGTTACATTCAGTGAGTAACTGGTCCATATGAGGTAGTATGGCATACATGGTTGCTATGTCTAATGTAAATTTTTACAATATACCAATCTAGACATTGCTTTGCTAAACACAGGACAAAACATTGAAGCTATATTAAATTCTGTCTAGGATCCAAATGTACAGGTTTAGGCTACAGCCTCTCAACAAACAAGCCATAGTGGGTGATATTTCTGTCTTGTAAATGGCTTTTTATATATATTTGGCATTTCTTTAAAATATTTTAGATTATTTTTTATTTTACCTCTAAAAACTTGAGAGAGAGTACTTGTAGACAAGAAAAAACTCAACTAAGGCTGGGGTCACATTTGAAAATGTAATTGCGGTTACTGCATCCAGATCTGGATGGGGTAACCACAATTGCCTTCAGACACATGTTTGTGTCCAAATCTGTTCATTAACCGCACTGCGGTAACCGGATTGCTCCGTATGTGTATGCTGCTGCAGGGATGAGCAAAGGGTTGAATGTTAATAATAGATGTGGGCAACATGTCTCTAGGGGGTGCCCACCTCCCCTAGAGACATGCTGTCCACTCAAGTGGGCATTTGAGGGGTTAATATGTGTGCTTATAGTAATGCCGACTATTGTCGGCTTTTTCAATTTTATGAATGAATGCGGCGGCTCCTGACAGTAGAGGAGATACTCTACGTAATGCACATATAGTATGAGCCACTGTCCTTGGTCCTTAAAGTTGTAACATTAGTTCTATGGTGGTGCGCTGCCCATAGAACTAATGTTACAACTTTCAGGACCAAGGACAGGGGCTCATACTGTACGTACATTACGTATAGTATCTGCTATACTGTCAGGAGCCGACACATTCATCCATAAAATTGAAAAAGCCAACAATAGTCGGCATTACTATAAGCACACATATTAAATCCTCAAATGCCCACCTGAGTGGACAGCATGTCTCTAGGGGGGTGGGCACCCCCTAGAGACATGTTGCCCACAGCTATTATTAACATTTAACCCTTTGTTCATCCCTGCAGCAGCAGGGATGAACAAAGCATACGGCTGCTGCAGGCATTCACATGTGCCTTGCGGCAGCCACATGGGCTCCCATGGGAGCCCATTATAGCCATCTGCCTCCGATTTCCTTAACCGCTGCGAAAACAGCAGCCTGCATGATTTTTACCACAGGCTGCAGATCCGCAAATGGTAACCAGATTGCATATAGTGCAATCTAATTACTATAATGGGCTCCTATGGGGAGTGGTTTCCTGATCTGGTTTTGAGCTTTTTGAGAGCTCAAAACCGGATCAGGATTTCAGAATTGTGCCGCAAGTGTGACCCCAGCCTCAGAAATATATATATTTAAGTAATACCAAATAAATGAGAAATCTGAGAGTATATGATAAAAAATAAACTAATTAAATATGCTTTGTAACTCCATAAAAAGTAAATTATTAGCAAGTAATGCAACTTACACTTGACAGGCTCAAATTCCAATTTTTCCACATCTGGAGCTTTGCACTGTAAAGATTAATGAATAGCAGGTATTACTTACCACTAGAAGGTTTTTTTAATGGTACAAACATAGTAAAGGGGTTGGCCCATTTAACTTTATTTTAACAGATATATTGAGGACATGAAATAATGCTGTATATAACTATTACAGGTTTTCCTCTTTACTGATAGGCTGCACAGCTCTCCAATCGACAAAATGGCTGCTCGTGGAGGAGCATGTGACCAGACCTGTATTCTATTGAAAAACACTGAACATTGTATAGAGGCTAAAAGATAGATTTGTTCATATATTCTTCTAAGTGCAGCCACGTTGTGGACAGGATAGCTGTGTGGTCTGTAATGAAGGCTGCAGTAACAAGTACAGTAGGAGATCCCATAATACTTGTATTGAGTGAGTGTCTCAAAACCAATGGCCCACCACATATATTAGACTATATATATATATACCCAATTAATCAAAGCTTTCACAAGATAATATTAGCATAAAGAGCTTTGAGAAGTTGCCAAAGTTTTGCACAACCTGAGCCAACGCAAAAATGTTATGACTTTTGCTGTTTCCACACAATTTCCACCCAGCTCCAATAAAGGGGGTGAAACTGGGGAAGTACAGGGGTGTGACAGAACATAGCCAAGTGATGACTGGTTGTGGTGTACTTCGACCCAAATCCAGTCCATGACTGCTTGAATTTGAGAAAAATAAGGTTCTGCTCAACCACCCAATACTCCTAGACTCCCAGGCTTCTGGATTAATGTTAGGCAGTCTTTAGCTTGAATTGGAACCTGACTTCAGTCAGGCATTTTTACTCATAAATGCTGCAGCCAGGTATAAATTACAATTAGACAATTCAATGACTGCATTTGTTTCAGATAAAACATAATTTTTAAAGCCAGTAGGGTACAATAGAGAGAGGCCTAAGGGCCCGGTCACACACGTCAATGTCGTCAGCGATCTGATCGCAGGCGACATTGACGGCTGATCGCTGGTAAGCTGTCACACAGGCAGACTCACCAGTGATCAGTGGACCAGCGACATGGTGGAAATGATTTAAATATTGTTTCCACAATATCTTGCTCCCGCTGCCAGGCTGCAGTAAGTGGGAGCAGGCTGGTCTCCAAGGTAAACTGCGGGTACCTAGGCAGCACGTGCTGCTTAGATACTCTATGTATACCTTGGTTACCAGCCTTCTCCGCTCACCAGCTGGTATCCAAGGTACACAGTAGGTAACTAGGTAACTAGGATACAGAAGGCTGGTAACCAAGGTGAACATCGGGTATCTAGGCAGCGCACGCTGCCTAGATACCCGCAGCTTACCATGGATACCAGCTCCCAGCGCTTGCTGAGAGGTGCTGGGAGCTGGCTGATCTCGCGTCTCCCAGTGTCACACGCAGCGATGCTGCGTGTCCACGGGGCAACTATCGCAAGGTTTTCGGTCCTGTTCGAAAACCTGGCGACCATCAACCAGCGATTTATCGCTGGTTGATGCACCCTGTCACACGCGTCAATATTGTTGCAACGTCACGTGCAGCAGCGATATTGCACGCGATAATGACGTGTGTGACGGCCCCTTGACAAGTCTAATGCAATTGACGGCTAGTGTCATACAGTCCTGCTAGAGTTGACTTTTAAGTATTTATCATGTGTGAATGTAGGGGTTGACTCTGCTCCCTTCAGTAAGGTGTGAATATTAATGTTTATAGTGCTGTCTGTCTATGTGACGTGTCCCTGTACAATGATGTTTGCTAATGTAAAGTGTATTTGTATTGTATTGATAAAATGCATAGTGTTAAGTATATGTTGTGTATAGCAATAGAATGTAAGATAGGATATAAGATAGGAACGTTGTGTAGATGCAGCATAGTTAGTTGTGCTATAAGATTGAAATGTTCAGTAGGATGCTTGGTGTGTAACCTAGGCCCCTGTGGGAGGAGTAAGGAGTTATAGTTTTATAAGTAGAAAGAAACCGGTACGTTGTGGTGCTGACCTTTTGGATCTTCGTTTGTATCAAAGCGATTTCACTGGTATTTTTCCCACATGAAAAAAAAATGTATTACCGTACTCCATAAAAAATGAACAGAAAAAAAATTCATACAACAAGAAAAAAATTCATACAACAGGAAAAAATTGTAAAAGGTGTTTTGGCTAAAAATTGCAAGTTTAGCCTCCAGGTACATAAAAACCTTCCACAAATACATTATGTACCTGAAGAAGGCTAAACTTGTAATTTTTAGCGTTGTACCATTTTTTGCTGTGGTATGAATTTTTTTGTTGTATGAATTTTTCCTGTTCGTTTTTTATGGAGTAATAAAAATGTTTTCATGTGGGAAAAGTACCAGTGAAATCGCTTTGATACAAACAAAGATCCAAAAGGTCAGCGCCACAACGTACAGGTTTATTTCTACTTACAATGCTATATGTGACCTCTGTGCAACTATAATAAGTTCCACTTCAGGTGTCCTGTGAGAGCTGCAGACCGTTGGGAGAATTTGGAGATCAAGGAGGAAAAAAATGATACATTCCTGATCCAGTGAGATTCTCAAAGCATTTCTCACCTTCTATACCAGGTGAGCATAAGATATCTATTGCTTATTTTCTCATTGTTTCAAACCACTACACTCAGAGGGAGTGCCGCATATGTTTTTTATTTCTATCCCCGTTATGCAGGGATTCAAGTTATAAAAATTATAGCGTGAGGCTATTTTAGTTCCAGTTTCATAGAGGGCAATGACAGTGAAGTGAGGACCAAACTGCAGCGTGGAGAGGACATACTGTCCTGGGGGTTCTTGGGTCGGATCGGCCCTCTGAAGCCAGACTCCTCTGTACATATGTGGCAAGAAGGCTCGAGTAAGTTGGCCTGATAGTGGCACCTGAATAACCCTGACTGGACAGGGGTACAAGCATGGGGAGTGTTTGATGCAAGATGTTTGGAACCCTGGAGGTACAAGAGAACCTGAGCTGGAAACTCTGATAATTAATAAAAGTGGTCAGAGTCACGTCAGTCTGAAAGGAGAAATCAAACAGACTTAAAGAATAGTGCAGGTAGAAGCAAGATTATGTCTATTATGTACCAGTTTGTTACAAGCAAAGAATGTTTTAAAATTGGAGACCTGGTGAGTTGTAGTCCCTGCTCGGCCACCCCTGCAGAAGTCGATGAGAAAACAAATAATGACCTCCAGAGGCAAGTGACTGTTTTACACCCCACACAAAGGTGTACATGACCTGCCCAGACACCAGGGCAATGGGGTACTCGGAACCGGGCCAGTCGTTTCTTTTGGGCAATGTCATGGTAGCATGTTCCAACTCCGTGACCCTGGCCATGTCATAAAAAATTGGGGATAATTACATGAGATTAAGTCGTGATGCCACCCGTGGAATTCGGCAATTGGATGGCCGACGCTGTGGTTCAGGTCCACTTGGGCAGTTGGTGAAGCAGCAAAGATATTACAGCTCTCCACGGGTAGAGCGAGGCCCCGGGGCAGTTATCAAGTCTATTTGCAGATGGTATCACATATTGTGGAGGGCAGATGATGCAGTAAATAATTTGAGGACACAGCAGGATGCAGTCTTCACATTTTACTCACAGTTCTGACAGTTCTCCTGGTTTTCAACAGCCAGCCAGGTGCTGTGTCCTCTGGGTCAAGGATCCAGCCAACTCTCAAATAACTTAGGTGCACTTTACCAAAACTCCCTTCTGGTGTACCTTCCGGGGTCGTCTCTCTGCGCTGGCTCTAACCCTCCTGCCCTGTGCCTCACACTCAGTGTCCCAAGCCAGGAGCCTCGGGTCCTGTCGGGTGACGTCTTCCTAGTCCCCTTGACCCTATGCGGCTGCCTTTTCAGCGATTAAGTCCTACAGTCACTCCACTAGTCTGGGGCCGGTCCCCTCTGAGACCTGGTCCCTTCACCCGACTCCTGTCATGGTTGGCGTGGATTTGGGCACCATGGGTGGATTCCTCACTTCCCTTGCCCCTGGGACCCCTTCTCTGTCTCTGGAACCCTTCACCGGCTCCCGAGTTTCTCCTTTCCTTTCCTTTCCTTGTCCTTGGACAAGCCTCTCACCGCTCCAGTCCCCAGGATGTCTCTCCTCCACTCCACTCATGACAGACCCCTGTCACTAACTGACTGCTATTCTAGACCTTTTCACATGTTTCTTCACATCAGTCACGCTCTCTATGTCCCCAACGTACACTCTACATTGTCTCTACTTCCTTTACTACTTCCTGGTGTTCTACCCTTTTCTACTTCCTCCACCCAACCCCTCTACCTAGTTTCCCCTCCAGTTTGAGATCGAGACCACCCTCATTAGAGTCCGACCAGATTCCCTGGCCTGGAGTGGTGTGGTGTTGGGTGGGGGAGTGTGGGTACCGGGTACTGTCATCTCCTTACCTGAGAGTGGGGTACCACACCTCTGGCTGAAGTGCAGTACCTCTGTGACAACTGGACCCTCAGGGGCTCCACATACAGACATCCAGGAACCTGTTTTAGAAGAGGAGGCATGGCCCATCGGCCGGACTTTGGTGCCTAACTTTATGAACATAGGAAGGTACCTGTCAGTCATGGCTGTGAGATGTTGGCTAGGGACTGCATCTGACTAATCAGGTCTAACTATAAATTCCTTGACCAGCTATTCAACCCACATTTTTTCCTCCATGTTTCAGTGTAAAACATACCTTTCAAACAATTCACATAAAAAAGTAATTTTAAAATATACCTGGCAAACATATATGGCTGCAATCATGCAATGCCTTTAGCTTGGGATGAGTAAATTTAAAGACAATATCCCTTTAAATTCAAGTATTAACCAAACTAAAGGGAAAATGGTTTAACTTTGTATGTTACTACAAGCACTACTAAGTGCATCTCAGATTCACTGCTAAAGTTGATCTACGGCAACTGTAGAGAATCAAGAATAGACAAACGTCAACGTGTATGGTCTCTGTTAAAATTTCTATAAGGTGTTAGTAATAGAAAAAAATAGATTTCGTTAGTTATCCAAACCAAATTTGTATTATACAATTTTTAACCTCCATCAACATAAAACTAGAAAATTCATGTAAAAATCATTGCACCTTCTATTATGTTCCAAAGTAAAATTTAGCTACATAAAGAAGAAATACCTTCTCATATTCTAATCTTTCCTTTAGTTCTTGTATTTCAAAGACAAGAGACAATTTCTCCTGTTTCCACTCTTCTTTTTCCATTTCCAAATCCTAAAATGTATAAAGCAACTTATTTTTTTTTTTTTTTTCCATACATGATACAATTTAACATACAAAACTTTGCATATTTTATGTTTACTCTCTTTTTAAGTTTTGGTTCAAAGTAATATGAGCCATACATAGAAGAACGTTTTCAAGTCTAAAAAGCATTTCGATATAGCTTCTGCACTTACAAAAAAACAAACAAACAATGGGTAATAGAAAGCTTAAAGTGAAGCTGACCCCTAAAAATGAGCCCCCAGCCTTTTAAGACCTGTCCCTGCACCATCCTAATGGATTTCTAGACTTCCCTTTGTCTGAAAAATGGCTATTTGTAAAGTTTATAAAAGTTCGTTTTTTACCAGCAGAACTGCGGCTTCTCATTTCTTGAGAAGTCACACAAGGTGTTCCCTGTGGCTTCTCATCGCCGCCTGCAATGTAACTATTCACGCACCTATGGGTGTACTAAACAATACAGTGCTTCCTAATCACTGTAGATGGGCGGTACAGCCGCTATGACGCTAATCGAGTCATATCCGGCTATACTGATGTTAGTACACCCAATGGGTGTACTGCTTCGCGATGCGCATTGTGTATGCGCGAGCTTGGTTTGCAGTAGCTCATCACAAATAAGCTGGCGCAAACCAAGCTAGCGCATGCGCAATGTGCATCGCGAAGTAAGCAGTACACCCATAGACTTACATTGTGAAACGCATCCAAACGCAAGCAAAAATGTGCTTGTATTTGAAAGTATGTCTTTTTCAACACACAAGTTAACTCTACACTCCGCATTACCCTGTAATTGAAATAAAAGCATACTATCAAACGCAACTATATTTTGGCTTGCGTTTGGATGCATTTGGATGCCGTTCAGCAATGAATGTCTATGGCAGCATTAACGCAAGCAAACACAAGCGTTACACTGCATTAATGCTGATGACAAACCCAGACACTTGAATGCAATGCCCGAACATGATGTGGACCTGGCCTTAGAAACCAAAAATCCTCCAGCACTTCCCTTTAGGAAAGCTGACCTTACCGATAGCTTCCATTTAATGCATAATCAAAATAATGTTATTTCTCATTTACACGCAAAGTAGCTTATTCTGAACTGTAACCTGAAAGTATAGCCAGTTACACAATGTATAATAGTTATACAGTAAGTATTCTGACTTGAATAAATTAACAGTATTTTTTTTACTTGAAGGAATGTTGTCAGGTGGTCCATCATAATACACTACAGCATGTACATGAGTTATAATTAAATATGAAAGTAATATTTTCTTACATATCTTTCTTAAGGCCACTTCACATGCTAGGATCTCGTTAACGATATCCTTAGAACGATCACGTGACAGTGATCGTTCCGACATAGTTAGTGCGTTGTCACACACAAGGATATCGTTAACGATATCCCATTCGGCAACACACAAGTTAAATAGGAGAGCAAAGACTGAATGATATTTTAAAGCGGCAGGAATAGGAGATTTTTGAACGACATCGTTCATAAATGTGTCACACTGAACGATGTAGCTTCTTCAAGCAGCATTAATTGGACGACGAACGATAGATTTAGGGTCAGGATCTCAAATCTTGGATGAACGATCCAAGGATTTTTTCTTCCTATATCGTTCGTTTACACGCAATGACGCCCGAACGATATCTTTTGAACGATCACAAATTCGTGACGTTTCAAGGATATCGTTCAGAATATACTAGCGTGTGAAGCGGCCTTTAGAATGAGAAATTGATTTCAATAATTGGCCCTTGGAATTCTACACAGATAACTTAGTTACAGTCAAAATAGTGTGTGACATGATATACAAACACAATTTCAAGAAATTCTAGTCCATAAGAAAAAGATGGCGTATGGCAGCTCACCTTAACTTTATCTTGAAAGTCTTGTGATTTTTTTTCCATTACATCATGATAAGCCTGTATTCTTGTTTTCAGGATCTTCATTTTGTCATGGTAATGATGTCTAAGGCTAAGGGAGATCTGCTCCTAAATTTAAATTTTGTGTTGTTTTAATTTGTCGCAATAATGTTAACTAATGACAATAAATGTTTTAGCCAATGAACACAATAATGTGCGATAGTTGAAAACCATCACTATCATAACCTTGCAAAATTAAATTTTTTGAAAAATACAAGTGAATTTTTCACTGATTTTTATGTAATTTGGTGTGCTGATTATGAAAATGGCCTCAATTTTTTTCCATCACGTAAGGATTTTTTGTAAAACCAAGATTGATATTTTTGCTAAAATCCTATTTAAAAAGGAATTCTGTCGAACAATTGTAATATCTGGCAACAGTGGTTTTTATCCATTTAAATTTATGTATAAATATACAGAGGCCCCCCCCTGCTGGCACACGGCCCCCCATGAGTATACAGAGGAAGGAGGACCATGGGTGCCTGCTGACATCGGAGGGTGAGATCAAGGCGGAGGCAGGGGGCCTCTATATACCGAAGGGGGGGGCCGTGTGCCAGCAGGGTGGCCTCTGTATACCGATAAGGGGGCCGTGTGCCAGCAGGGGGGCCTCTGTATACTGATGGGGGGGCCGTGTGCCAGCAGGGGGGCCTCTGTATACCGATGGGGAGACCATGTGCCAGCCGGGGGTGCCTCTGTATATTTATACATAAATTTAAATGGATAAAAACCACTGTTGCCAGATATTACATGTACAATTGTTCGACAGAACTCCTTTTTAAATAGGATTTTAGCAAAAATATCGATCTTGGTTTTACAAAAAATCCTTACGTGATGGAAAAAATGGAGGTCATTTTCGTAATCAGCACACCAAATTACATAAAAATCTGTGAAAACTTCTCTTGTATTTTTTTCATCGCAGACCTGTGTAATCATCTAAATCTTGCACACCTGACTTTAGAGACTCCTCAGCAAAGAGGACACACCAGCCTTTCAGATGAATAGATATCATTTTACAGTTCCTTTACATTGCTGTTATTGATTAGAGGCTGATGTTAGGGTTTTAAGCACTGAAAGATACCACTGCTAACTAAAGCTAGATGGGCATAAGGTTGGCTCAGGGTTCTTCCCCTTGCCTTCCTGTTAGCTGATGAAAGCAGGTAGGTTAATACCAGTGGCGTAACTTGAAGCTCATGAGCCCCGATGCAAAAGCTCCAACAGGGCCCCCAATTATTACAAATCTTTAACAGCAATAGTCTTTTTCTATAGGCCAAAGGGACTTTTGGGGCCCTCTAGGCTCCGGGGCCCCAGTGTGATCACAACCCCTGCACCTGTTGTAGTTACGCACCTGATTACTGTATTACTTAACTTTTGCCTTCTGAAGAAAGCCAATAAATACTAGTAGGTGACAAAGAAGAACATTGCCCAACTGACTTCTTTTGTCTAAATGGCTGTAAACCCAGTGGTTGAAATAATGTCCAATATGTCCACATATTTAATAAAACAAATTATACCAAGGTTATAAATATATAAGTTTAGGTGCATTTTTACCTGTTGTTTCTTTCTTTTGCAATCCATATTTTTTAGATTATCCAGGTATTTTAATTTCATTTTCTGCATATCATTTGCTATCTGAAATGAAAGTGAACTTACATGCAGATATGCAGGCTATGGAACCACTGCAGCAATCTCATTAAATATACAAAACAATAATAGTCAACTTTTTGAACAAATGTAATGTGTAACTTCAGAATAAGGACTTTTCTACATGTTCGTGCAATTCTGTTCAATCTCAAATTGCAATGCACGGAATGGCTGCACGTCTGTCAAACCCAAGTGTGACAGCTTCTTAGGAATATACGGAGGGTACAACGCTTGGGTCAGGAGGACCATGGCCAGCCCATGCATTGCAATCTGACACTGTATAGAATTCCATGGACATGTGATGGAGAACTAAACCCAGAAATTAACCAACTAGGAAATAACGGAGCTACTAGATTTAGAAACAACACAGTTGAGCTAGGTAAGCCAACAAGATGAACTTCAAGAAACTGCACTCATTCAGACATCTATTGACATGACATTGTTACATTTTATTGGTTGAAGCGCACGAAAAAAGTCACTTTGATCTCTAGAATTATAGGGTACATGTGAAGTTAATGAAGTCAGACAGATCCAGTGCTCTATAGCAATCAGATTTGTCTCCACCAGTAACATCTTCTGTAATGCAAATTGTCTCTTCAGGGAGGAAGTAAACAAACTCTAGTGCCAACTAGTCAAAGTAGCTATCTTAAAATTCAAAATAGATCCTTTAACAAGCCATGTCAAATGACTTAGGATTTATTTCAGATGAGAACCCCAATCTGCAGATGCAGTATTTCATGGTGATTGCCCCTCATCAGTGCAATGTATGGAATCTGATCTGGCTGTGTGAGAGGCTAAGATGTGGTCTTATAGCCGCAATGCTTCTCTTGGAAATATGCAAATTGTCTCTTCAGGAAGGAAGTAATCTTCTGCAATATAGCACCAAGTCTTACAATCACTTTCTATTGCTGCTATTGTAAATTTTAGTTTTTGTCTTGTACAAGTTGTTAGGAATTGGGAGCTTGGCAGAGTCTTACTTTAAGGCTGGAAACACACTGTCTGAGTGATATAGGAGTCACTCGGAGGAGAGTCGGATCATTAACCCTGAACGGCCGCTTACTGTCAGGAGAGGAGTGTGGTGTTGCTTAGAAACACAAGCAGCTGACGCTCCCGTCCTGACAGGGAGAGGCCATTTAGTGTTAATGATCCGACACTCGTCCAGTGACTCATATATCACTTGGACATTGTGTTTCCAGCCTAACAATACCTAATGAAAGAACCCAACAGTTGATCAGTACAGCTAATTATCTCTGTCAAAACAAGGTCAGTGTTTATCAGAAAACTTTGTCAGTTCCACTGACAAATTTGTGTTCGAAAACACTACAACTGACAACAGTAAAAGTCCACTCAAAATAAGAAAAAATTAAGTGTGACTAATGTCAAACTCAAATATTCTACATCCCATTATAATGATAACATACAGATTCCCATATCTATCCCAGACACCTGTGAGTTTAAGAAGAAAGGGTGGAGATAGACAACCATTAAAATTCATTTATGGCACCTTAGCTGTCAAATTTTGGGTGGAGTTAATTATCAAAGTTTCATTTTATGTTTTCCTTCATTAACACTTACCTTGGTAATATACATTTTTGCAAATTCATATGGAATATAAGCTTGTCCTTGGTTAGTCTGACACTCAGTAAGTGCATGACTTTCATTTAAACAAGAGTTTGTAAAATTGTGAATATCTGCAAAAAAAGCAAAATATATATATAAAAAAATTGAGATATTGTTTTGATAAATTGGATTTATTAATATATTATTTTTGAGTAATTTTAACTTCTTGCAGACCTCCCAATATGTTAAAACATTGCAGTGTTGCAAATCTGACAATATAATACAATGTTTTGGATCATCTAAGGGGTCAGAGATGGTTTATTATAATTTTTGCCTTCTCGTTGCCTATACATATAATAATCCCAAAAAGGGCAGTGTATATCTGATCTGTGCTGCCATACAATGAAAGGATCACAAGGATTTGTCAAGCAATGGTGGCTTTATTCAAAGCGTTTCCTGAGGAAGATGAGGGGATAATGCTCCGAAATGCTTTGAATAAACCACCGTTGCTTGACAGATCCTTGTGGTCCTTCCATCGTATGGTAGCGCGGATCAGATATACAATGTCCTTGTTGGGTTTAATTTTGCTACCATTGTGTACTTGTACCTGCAGCAGTCATGTGTGCGTTTGTACTGGTTGTGTGTCACACAACCCACCCAGGTGAGCATCGACATCTATCTCGTTATAAGAGTGTGCCAAGTGATAAGACCCTATTGTGCTTTTATTTCCTTTTTAGTTGTTTTACATATATAAAATGATGAAAGTGTGTTATACAGATTTTATTATATATTAGTTTTTATCATGTATACAAAAGTTTATAGCACTTGCAAATTATTAAATCTATCTAAATCAATTAATAAAGATAAATAATTATAATCTCTTAAACCTGTCCTAATGCCAACTTCCACCACTGTGAGATACCATTCTGTCTAGCATTGACAGAAGAGGGTATAGAGGATTCCTGGATTATGCGTGGTATGTTGTTTGCCCAGCCAGTCCAATGTTATTTCTCTCAAGGTAAAGTATTCTCCTCCCCTACTTTGTGGTGGGAGTGCTCTGTTCTGCTGGCAAACAGGTCACAGGAACCGCCAGGAAACCAATAGCAGGACTGATTTGTTAACTATGGTATTCTACTTAAATTCCCATATGATACCTTTACTTGCCACTGCTACTTGGGCACACTACCCCCTAATGAAGTCCTTAGACGAAACAGCGTAGGGGCACGAGGAGCGCTGGACATACAGGATAGGATATAATATTCTAACAGTTATGTGTAGTGTCTGTGCCTTGTATATCTGTGGACAACTGATTTTATTGCATCACAAACTTAATTTGTTCTGCACTGGTACATACATTTAGAGGCATTGTGAACAGAGACAGTGTGAGTGGCATTGTGAGTATAGCTTTGAGTAAGGGTTGATGTTATCTATTTAGGAATCACCCCAGAGCTTATTCTTATAACCACTTGTGAAGCTGTTGGTTGCTTTGGTTAGGTATATATCAGTGCAGGATTGATATTGATGGAACAGTCTTTTTGTCCAAAGTAGCAGCCATGTGTACAGACGCTGAATCACAGATATGGAGATCTGAATTATACCAACTTGATTTCTTCAACTATTTGGATGTAGGATAATCACCTGATATATGGATGCACCCTTGGGATGATTCCCATACTAATGGTGTTATCTGGTGTCTTAGTAACTTGTGGTACTTAGAATTTTGATTTGGTGTATGTTAAATAAATCATCCTGTGGTTCAAACTGATGTACACAATATACTGTGGATTACTGCATAGGTGTCACTTATTTCTGTATTACCCACTGTATAGTCCATCTCCTCAGTGAGCCGTGAGGCACCCTGCCATATATTATACCACTTGGGTTCCAATTTGCTAGAATTTTAGGAATTTTTTCCTTATTGTTCCTCTATATGATGTTCTATAGTAATGTTGTAATGCTTTTAAAGGCTCTTCAATAAAGTTTTGTATTTTTTATACAATCCATTGTCTCTTGGGAGACTTTTTAATTCAAATCGTGTTTTGGAAGGTATATATTGTGATGGAGTTATGATGAGGTCACAGGAACCGCCAGGAAACCAATAGCAGGACTAATTTGTTAACTATGGTATTCTACTTAAATTCCCATATGATACCTTAACTTGCCTGTAATTTAACTATTAGTAGTGCTCAGGTGTCCTATATTGGGTTGATCCTCTATTTACTGATCTGTCTTTGTAGCTTCTGTTCCACATTTACTCTGCTGTTTAAGTCTTTTATTCTCTTTTCCTAACATCTCTGCCTCACCCACCATGCTCGAACACATCTATGCTCATGACTGTGTTTTTAGATATAATTATATCATTGCCATGTCCTTTTGGTTCTGAGCCGGCTAAGACCTCTTCACACATCTCATTCTAATGGCCAACAGGTACTCTTTGAATGCAACCTGAGGGCCTGTGCAAGTGAAGGTTAAATCTCTATAGTGGGATAAAAGGATAAACATCAGGGAGACTTTAGCACAAGATAAGCAGACTGGTTAGAGTTAAGTCTGTCCGTAGTAGTCTTTTTGACTTTATGCATAAAAAACACAATTAGAATAGTGAATTTCCTATTTTCAACAGTGGCACTTTGAGAATTGTTGTACAGTGGGTACGGAAAGTATTCAGACCCCTTTAAATATTCTCTCTTGGTTTCATTGCAGCCATTTGGTAAATTAAAAAAAAATCTTTAATGTACTGTACACTCTGCATCACATCTTGACTGAAAAAAACAGAAATGTAGAAATTTTTGCAAAATTATTAAAAACTAAAAACTAAAATATCACATGGTCATAAGGATTCAGAGCCTTTGTTCAGTATTGAGTAGAAGCACCCTTTTGATCTAGTACAGCCATGAGTCTTTTTGGGAATGATGCAACAAGTTTTACACACCTGGATTTGGGGATTCTCTGCCATTCTTCCTTACAGATCCTCTCCAGTTCCGCCAGGTTGGATGGTGAATGTTGGTGGACAGACATTTTCAGGTCTCTCCAGAGATGCTTGATTGGGTTTAAGTCAGGGTTCTGGCTGGGCCAGTCAAGAATGGTCATGAGTTGTTCTGAAGTCACTCCTTTGTTATTTTAGCTGTGCGCTTAGGATCATTGTCTTGTTGGAAGGTGATCCTTTGGCTAAGTCTGAGGTCCAGAGCACTCTGGAAGAGGTTTTCACCCAGGATATTTCTGTATTTGGCCGCATTCATGTTTTCTTCAATTGTAACCAGTCGTACTTTTGCTGCAGCTGAAAAACACCCCCATAGCATGATGCTGCCACCACCATGTTTCACTGTTGGAATTGTATTGGGCAGGTGATGAGCAGTGCCTGGTTTTCTCCCCACATACCGCTTAGAATTATCACCAAAAAGTTCTATCTTCATCTCATCAGACCAGAGAATCCTATTTTTCATAGTCTGGGAGTCCTTCATGTGTTTTCTTGCACACTCTATGCAGGCTTTCATAAATCTTTCACTGAGAAAAGGTTTCCATTAGGCCACTCTGCCATAAAAGCCTGACTAGTGGAGGGTTACAGTGATAGTTGACTTTATGGAACTTTCTCCCATCTCCCTTCGGCATCTCTGGAGCTCAGCCACAGTGATCTTTGGGTACTTCTTTACCTCCCTCACCAAGGCTCTTCTCCCATGATTGCTCAGTTTGGCAGAATGGCCAGGTCTAGGAAGACTGCTGGTGATCCCAAAATTCTTCCGTTTAAGTATTATGGAGGCCACTGTGCTCTTAAGACCCTTGAGTACTGCATACATTCTTTTTTAACCTTGGCCAGATCTGTACCTTGCCATAATTCTGTCTCTGAGCTCTTTGGACAGTTCTTTTGACCTCATGATTCTCATTTGGTCTGACATGCACTGTGAGCTGTGAGGTCTTATATAGACAGATGTGTGCCTTTCCAAATCAATTCCTATCAATTTAATTAAACAAAGCTAGACTTCAATGAAGCAGTAGAACCATCTCAATGAGGATCACAAGGAAGTGGACAGCATGTGACTTAAATATGACTACCCGAGCAAAGGGTCTGAATACTTATGACCATGTGATATTTCAGTTTTTGTTTTTGAATAAATTTGCAAAAAAATCTACATTTCTGTTTTTTTCAGTCAAGATAGGGTGCAGAGTGTACATTAATGAGAAAAACATGAACTTTTTAAAATTTACCAAATGGCTACAATGAAATAAAAAGTGGAAAATTTAAAGGTTCTAAATACATTCCGTACCCACTGTATGTGGGTACGGAATATATACCTACATACAATATAGCATACAATAGTGACTCTAAATCTTAAAGTTATTACACAATCACCATATAATCATTACAAAAATAGGGATATAATTTGACATTCATTGTATTTCCAATGTCAGTCCTTTGTTTTCAGGAAATATAACCTTTGTCAAGCTGCCTTGTTTCTTCTTTCATGCCTTTCCAGCAATTCAAAGAGGTTAGCTTGCTTGTGTAAATTCCAATCTTGCTGAACCAAGACTCACCTTGTTTCCCTGGACCTGTAATTACATTCAGAGTTAGCAATAGAAGCAAATAATACTGAAAAGCTAACCCTAGTTTACTACGTGAAGTCCACTGTCAATGATCATGTATAGAATGTAGAATGTAACAAATGTATGTAAGAAAAATGCCCTATATATTACCTTATTTATTATATTGATGGCTGGATCATATATGATGGCACTTGTTACCATTTACCTTTTGTGCCTCCCCTATTTTCTCATAGATTGTAAGCTTGTGAGCAGGGCCCTCACTCCTCTTGGTACTTGTTGAATTTTTTGTTACTCTATAATGTCTCATATTGCTGTACATGTCCCCTCTGAATTAAAGTGTTACAGAATATGTTTGTCATTGGGTCATTCCATGTCAAGTGATCCAAAAATGAATATTTTTTTTCCCTGACGTCCTCAGATTTTTAAAAAATTTTTTCTATCTGAAGAACAACTTTATCTAATTACAAAAAAAAAGTTTTGAATTTTTTTCTTTATCTGTTAATTTTTTACAGATTTTTAAAGTTTTAAAAAAGTGCGAATTTTGGCCTGGTATGGCTTTACATTTTCTATCATATCTCGGGCTATAAATAAGATAGAGAAACAAAATAAACACCAATCTACTCAGAACTGTCCAGGCTTTCATCAGATATGTCACAAGAGGATATTTGTTAATATTTTACCCATGTGATCACAAGCGCAAAACTTTAAAACGCATTTCCGAAAAATCGGCGCGCTTTAAATATTTCAAAAACTGCCCATGTGTCTGCTGTGCTCTTAGCCACATCTGTACCAAATTTCAAGTTGGGATCGCAATGGGATCATATTTTAACATATTTTACTAGTAAGAGCGTCAATGGGTCATTCCATATCAAGTGATCTAAATATGAATATTTTTTTTTACCTGACGTCTTTAGATTTTTTTTTTTTTTTTTCCTTTATGAAGTACTACTTTAGTTAATTACAAATTAAAAGTTTGGAATTTTTTTCTTCATCAGTTAATTTTTTACAGATTTTTAAAGTTTAAAAAATGGGTGAATTTTGGCCTGGTACGACTTTAAATTTTTTTATCTCAGGCTAGAAATAAGATAATGAAGTGGGAGAGGCATCATTTTACTCAGAACGGTAACAGCTTTCATTTGAGATGTTACAAGACTATGTTTCTTTATATCAAATTCAAACTATTGACGGGCAATTGTGAAAAAATGACTGATTGTGTTCTTGGTGACTTTTGAATTGACACTATAATAGTTAAATATTTTGCACTTAGGTCCAATGAATGCGTCCTTGGGGTCAAGCTGGGACAGAGTCATCACAAATTAGCCTTATTTGCAGATGACCTGCTACTTTACATCTCCCAGCCCCTGGTCTCCATCCCTTCGGTCTTAATGGAGTTTGAACGGTTCGGACAATTGAGCAACTTTAAAGTGAATTGCTCCAAAACCGAGGCACTCAATATTTCTTTGCCTGGAGAATTGGTTTCTCATCTATCTAAACAGTTCCCATTTAAATGGAAAGTAGAAGCCATTAAGTACTTGGGAGTCCTTATACCAAAAGATCTTAAACAAATATTCAATTTAAATTATCAACCCCTTTTGACTAACGCGGAATCGGCATTTACCTCCTATAGACAATTAAAGCTATCCTGGTTCGGGAGAATAAACGTAGTCAAGATGGATGTCTTGCCCCGACTCTTATATACTTTTCAGACATTTCCTGTTCTATTGGATAGAGGTTTCCTCTCCAAAATGCAATCTATGATCCTTAGATTTGTCTGGGGGGGCAAGAGGTCCAGATTGCGAATGAATATCCTATCCTTGCCCGAGACCAGAGGAGGGGTTGGACTACCCAACATACGAGCGTACTTTGAGGCTTCCTCTCTTGTTAGAGCTCTAGATTGGCATTATCATGCGTCCTCCAAGAAATGGGTAGGGGTGGAGCAAGAGGGTTTGGGGATTCCGCTGAAACACCTGCTTTGGATTTCCCCTAAAGACTCCACAGACCTAGTACCTTTGACAGACATGACCAGAAACACCTTGAAGGTATGGCACCTAGTGACGAAAACCCTCCGCTTAAACGACAGACTTAGCCCTTTGACTCCCCTTTTTTCCAACCCATCTTTCCCACCCAGATTTGACAGGCAGAGATTTTTATGTTGGCGGATTGTGGATGACACCCGAGTAGGACAGACTCTGTCCAGTGGTGGTTTGCCCCCGATGGCAGAGCTACAACTCAAAGAACCTACGAGACCTCTTAAGTGATTCGAATTTCTCCAATACAGAGCATAATTATATTCAGCTGACCACTCTTGCAGGGTAAGATTGACGCCCAACGTATTGGAGAGGTTATTCCAACTGGAGGCTCCACCGAGGCGCAAAATATCATTTCTATACCAGGCCTTAGGGTCCATGAGAGAGCAGGGCACCCTTTACTTCCAACGTGCTTGGGAGAGGGAATTGGGGTGTAGCATTTCAGAAGCTAATTGGCAGAAATGCTTTATATTTACTCACTCACTAGCTAGCGCTTGTTCTGCACAAGAAAGAAGCTATAAGCTGCTCACTAGATGGTACTTGTGCCCGACGACACTCCGGAACATGTTCCCTGGAACCCCTGATACCTGCTGGCGCTGTGGGGAAGAGAAGGGTACAATGATACACATTTGGTGGAGTTGTGGGGAAATCCGGCGGTTCTGGTCTGAGGTTTTCAATGCATACGCCCGGATAACAGGTAAAGAAGCCGAATGCTGCCCAGAATCGGCAATGTTATCCATTTTTCCAGGTCCTATTGGGCTACAGAAGAGGGATATTCTCCGCTTTTGCATCTCGGCTGCTCGTGCTGTGATCCCGAGGTTCTGGAAATCAAGCCGGGCTCCATCTCTACTTGATTGGTTCAAAAAATTGATGGACACATATCGAATGGAGGAGCTCGCAGCTGATGCGTCGGGATCTCGGAACAAATTCTTAGGGATTTGGGTTGAATGGATTCTTTTTCACGACTCTGCAGAATTTAGGAGTATCTTTTCCAGCACAGATAATATGGCTCGACCTCTGGCTGATGGGGAGCCAGTGGGATGAGTACCCTTTCTCCTTCCCATACCTCACCCGTCCCCCCCCCCTCCTTTTTTTCTTACGTGGCTTTTCTTTCCCAGTATAACTTGTTCTAATGGTTTTTGTTTCTCTTCTCTCTCTCTTCTTTTCTATCTCTCTTTTCTTCCCATCTGATACATTCAGTCTAGGTATTTCCTTTCTACGCCTATACCTTCAGAATTCTAGTGAACATTAGACAGGTATCGAAAACTCTGAGCTGTGAGTAGATCATTAATATTTCGGCCTTCCTTTCCGGTACACCAGTCGATAGACTATTCCAACTAGGCCTCAACGGGTAATGACCCACTTACGTGGTCAACCTGTTAGAAGGGGCCAAGTAATAAAAATCATTCTGCTGGGGCTGCTTGTCCCCTTGACATCAGAACATCTCAAAACCCTGAGAAAGGTTGTATACTTGAGTGTTTGGAATTATATTTAGATTGTAGTATATATTGCACCAGAGATAAGCGCAAAAGTAAATTTGCAGCTTATCTTAAAGTTACTAATAACTTTGTGAATTCTCTTTTTGTATATTTTATATGTCTCAAGATTTTGTTAAAAGATTGAATGTATGTCTTTCATATGTTTTTTCAAAATTTAATAAAAATGAGATTAACCATAGTTAAATATTTTAAAATATGATCCCATCACGATCCCAACTTGAAATTTGGTACAGATGTGGCTAAGAGCATAAAAGACACATGGGCAGTTTTGGAAAATTTTTATTAAAATGTTTTTTTCGGAAATGCGTTTCAAAATGTTGCGTTTGCATTCGCATAGGTAAAAAATTAAAATTAACAAATATACTCTTGTGACATATCTGGTGAAAGCCTGGACAGTTCTGAGTAGAATGGTGTTTATTTTGTTTCTCTATCTTATTTCTAGCCCGAGATAAAAAAATTTAAAGTCGTACCAGGCCAAAATTCACCCTTTTTTTAAACTTTAAAAATCTGTAAAAAATTAACTGATGAAGAAAAAAATTCCAAACTTTTAATTTGTAATTAACTAAAGTAGTACTTCATAAAGGAAAAAAAAAAAAAAAATCTAAAGACGTCAGGTAAAAAAAAATATTCATATTTAGATCACTTGATATGGAATGACCCATTGACGCTATTAATAGTAAAATATGTTAAAATATGATCCCATTGCGATCCCAACTTGAAATTTGGTACAGATGTGGCTAAGAGCAAAGCAGACACATGGGCAGTTTTTGAAATATTTAAAGCGCGCCGATTTTTCGGAAATACGTTTTAAAGTTTTGCGCTTGCGATCACATGGGTAAAATATTAACAAAGATCCTCTTGTGACATATCTGGTGAAAGCCTGTATAGTTCTGAGTAGAATGGTGTTTATTTTGTCTCTCTATCTTATTCCTAGCCTTAGTTATGAGGAGAAACGTAAAGGCAGGCAACAGCGAAATTCACACTTTTTCCGAACTTTGAAAATCATTTAAAAAAAAAATAAATTTTTTAAAAAAATTTTCTCTTCACATTTTGCATTGTCTGACATGCTATTATCAAATAACAAAATCTCAAAAGAATTAAAAATATAGAGGTAATAATCATTGGTTCACTTGACATGGAATGACCCCATTATAGAAATTATTATTATTATGCCATCACTTTATAATATGTGGGAGTCTGAGTACTAGGACTCTCATATATTCTGAAAATGAAGGCGCAACGGTATTAGTTAAAGAAGTTATCTGGACTATCTCAGTTATTTTTTCATATGGGACTAGGAATTTACAGGCAGGTAGTAGACTGGCGCTCTCCCCCTATCCGCTCTCTATTCCCTACTGTGCTGTCTCTCCCCTGTGCTTTGTCTCTCTTCCCCTGTGCTGTCCTCCCTCTCCTGCGCTGTCACCCCTGTCTGCTCTGTCTTCCCCCTCTGCTGTCTCTCCCTCATGCAGTGTGCAAAATAGAGAAGTGTTTTGACTGATTGGTGGGAGACAGAGCCCAAATTGTTACTGATCAGCAGCACATTGCAGTTTTTGCAATTTATACAGCAGGTGAAATAAGTATTAAACACATCACCAATTTTCTAAGTAATTATATTTATAAAGGTACTATTGACATGAATTATTTATAAGATGTAAGTAGCAGCATATCCAATTCACACAGGCAAAGAAATCAAACCATAGGTATCCATAAATTATGTGTAATAATGAGAAATGACACAGGGAAAAAGTATTGAACCCTTGAAGGAAGACAGGTGCACAAAAGCCATGAAAAGTCATGAAATCAGCACAAATCTCTCAGTTGTTAGAAAGCAATTCTGTTACTTAGTGAAAAATAATATCACCTGGTTCATCTCATGGCCTATAAAATCTCATTACCAAGGTGCCACAAAACTAACATCTCATGATGGATAAAACCAGTGAGGTATCTCAAGACCTTCACAACCTTTTTGCTGAAAAAGATACTGATGCCATTGGTTACAGAAAAATTTTTAAACTACTCAAGGTTCCAGTGAGCATTGTTGAGGCCATAATCCCGAATTGAAAGGAACATAATTTCACCATAAACCGGCCCCAACCAGGTGCTGCCTGAAAAATTTCAGACACAAGACTGAAAAGAATTATCAGAAGGGTTGTCCAAGAGCAAAGGATCACCCATGGAGAGCTACAGAAAGATTTGGAGTCAGCAGGTACAATTGTTTCAAAGAAAACAATAAGTACTGCAGTCAATCTCTAGGGCCTATATGCACGGCTCACCGCGCAAGACTCCATTGATGTCAAAAAGCACGTTCAAGTGTAAGCACATTTATAATTTTCTCAAAAAACATTTAGACAAGCCTGTAAAATATTGGGATAATATAGTCTGGTGAGAGAAGATCAAAAACACACTCTTTGGATGCCATAATTTACACAGTATGTTTGGACACCAAAAGACTTTGCATATCACCCTCAAAACACCAAACCAACAGTAAAGTTTGTGTTTGGAACATCATGGTATGGGGCTGTTTTTCAGCATAAGGCACTGGAAAATGTCATGTGATTAAAGGAAGGATGAATGGACAAATGTACAAAGACATTCTTGATATTAATCTGCCACCATCAACCAGGATAATAAAAATGAATTGAGAGTGGATATTCAGCAAAAAAATTCTCCCAAACACAGAGCCAAGCAAAATTTCATGTGGTTTCAGAGAAGGAAAATAAAGCTGCTAGAATGGCCCACCCAACCACCTGACCTGAATCCAATAGAAAATTTATGGAGGGAACTGAAGCTCAGAGTCCATAGGAGACCACAGAACAGTCAGGATATGAAGAGTATTGGTGTGAAAGAATGGGTCATAATCACACCGGAACAATGAATACAATAGTTTCCTCTAGGCATCTTGAAACTCTCATTGTCAAAAAAGGCTTTTGTTCAAAGCATTCAATTTCTGTAAGTATGTTCAGTAAGTATATTTTCCCTGTGTCATTTCTCATAATTAGACTTCAAAAAGAATGGAGTGCTGTGATCCACGCTTCTCCGTACAAATAGGAGCTAGAGGTTAATCCAAGGAGGTGTTTATTTCTCATTCATCTCGACACGTTTCGGAGCCGTCCCTGCTCCTTCCTCAGGAATATACCTCATGTTCATTTCTCAGAATTGCACATCAATAGATTTATGGCCATCTATGGTTTGATTTCTTTGCATATGTTGGTTGCATGGATTGTTACTGACATCTGGTGAGAAAGTCATGTCAATAGTACCTTCAGAAATAATTTACTTAGCAAAAATTGGTGACATGTTCAATACTTATTTTACCTGTTACATATGTAAAATAAATCAAGTGGCTTTTAAGCAGTCTGCGCATTATTGTCATTGTCAGGATTACAATAAAAGATAACACACAGCTATGTTTACGAATAGCATAGGGTTCACCATTCACAATAGGAGACAATCACAATGACCTTTACAAAGGGCCAAAAAGCATGCCTAGACAGGTGTCCTATAGAAGTCAAGGCGTCAAAGCCTATGCATTGCTGTCTGTGGTCCATGTGTAAAACATATCAGTAAATTCTGCTAAAAAAGCTTAGGCAAGACAGATGACCCCATCATGTAAAGAAAAGAAAATAAAAAAAAATCTAAAATGGTAAAATATAAACAAATTAAAAGACACTTACTTTCAATCGAATCATTATCTATAGTAATACTCTTGATTATATATGATGGATGAGTTTTCAGTTCGTTAAATAGATCAGTAGCACTCCCAGGTAGATCAGAGTGTAACATTACTGTAGATAAGTAGGGTTCACTGTCACTTCGGTATGAGATTCCAGATGTCTGTGAAGTAGATGGTATTGCATCCTTTCCCCAGGTTTCTATAGAAGATGTACAATAATATGTTTTAGAAACATTTATTGTAAAGACAAGTTTATATTGTTTCTATTTTTCAAATAGCATTTAAATAATCAAATTTAAAGGTAATTTATCACAAGGTGTTTGCTACCACAATTGAGAGCAACATGATCTGGGAGCCTGTTTCCAGAAATGTACAGTTAGTTCTAGAAATATTTAAACAGTGACACAAAGTTTGGTATTTTAGCAGGTCACCAAAACCTTTTCAAGATACAATTATATAATCAACGTGGCCTAAGAGCAGACTGTCTGATTTAATTTTACATCCTAATTGGAGTAAGGTTTTAGGAATTACAGCTTTTTAAATTGTTCCTGTATATTTTTCAGTGGAAAGTAATTGGACAATTATTTCAAAAGCTTATTTAATGGGCTGCATCCGTTTGTTAATCAATCATTAGTTAAGCAGATTAATGGTCTGGAGCTGATGCCAGGTGTGGTATTTGCATTTGAAAGCTGTTGCTGTGAAGCAACAGTATGTGGTTAAGGGGGTTCTCAGTGGAAGAAATGATCATTAAGTGATCATTTGGTTGGAAAAATAAAGAAAAAATCCATCAGCAAGATATCAGAAATTGTAGGTATTGCCGAATCAACAGTTTTAAAAAAAAATAGTGCACTGGTGAGTGTGGGAACTCAAAAAGGCCTAAATATCAATAGACAACAACAGTAGTGGACAATTGCATAATATTTTCCATGGTTAAGAAAAACCCCTTTACATCATCCACTCAAGTGAAGAATACTCTTAAGGAGGTAGATATTTCAGTACCTAAGTCAATATATAGACAAAATCCCTGCTAAGAGTTCATAGAACATTAAAAGGCTATAACTCAAGGCAAATGCAACACTGGAAGAGTGATAATAAAACCAGTGAAAATAAATAATAAAGATACAAGTGAAAAAATATTTATCGAAAATACCGCAAAACAATATAGAAGGTATACTATCACTATATATATAAAAATAGCTATTCATATCTGACAAGTACATGGATATAGGACAATGATGACCAAAAGGGATAGGTCAGCATAATAAAATGCAGAGCAAGGGAAAGACTAGGAAAAAACAACATGACTGTCTAAAAATGCAGATAATTAAATATTTTTACTTAAAGGGATCCTGTCACCCTCAAACCACCTCCTAAGCTATTAAAAACTGTCCCTAAAGCATAGTAACACTTACCCTACACTCCTTTTAGCTCCTAAATGCAGCAAGTGAAACTGAATCTAAAAGTACCTCATTACTGATGTTAATGAGTGACTATGGTATTCATAGTCACTCAGCCAGGCTGCCCCTCTTCATACTATCACGCCTCAATAGGCGTGATCTTCATGATACATTCAAATGCGCGCCTCCCTGCGCGCCTCCCCGCTCTCCTATTCCAGACGCTGCTGTGTGGGGGCTGTATGACGCGATTCGCGTAATTTCCGGCGCCGGGTGACGTATTTACACCCGCGCCGCTGTTAGAGCTTCAAGCCCCGTACTGCGTATGCGCTTCATCCTGCGCTGAGCCTCCATCCTGCACTGACCACCGAGCCTCCATCCTGCACTGACCACTCTGCCTCCGTCCTGCACCTACCACTCTGCCTCCATCCTGCACTGACCACTCTGCCTCCATCCTGCGCTGACCACTGAGCCACCATGCAGCGCTAACCACTGAGCCACTGTCCTGTGCTAACCACTGAGCCACCGTACTGTGCTAACCACTGAGCCACCGTACTGTACTAACTACTGAGCCACCGTACTGTGCTAACCAATCTGCTTCCATCCTCTGCTAACCACTGGCCCTCCATCCTGCGCTGACCACTGACCCTCCATCCTGCGCTGACCACTGAGCCTTCATTATTGCTGACCACTGACCCTCCATCTCTGTGACCACTGGCTCCATCCTCTGCTGACCACTGAGCCTCCATCCTCTGCTGACCACTGAGCCTCCATCCTCTGCTGACCACTGAGCCTCCATCCTCTGCTGACCACTGAGCCTCCATCCTCTGCTGACCACTGAGCCTCCATCCTGTGCTGACCACTGAGCCTCCATCCTGTGCTGACCACTGAGCCTCCATCCTCTGCTGACCACTGAGCCTCCATCCTCTGCTGACCACTGAGCATCCATCCTCTGCTGACCACTGAGCCTCCATCCTGTGCTGACCACTGAGCCTCCATCCTCTGCTGACCACTGAGCCTCCATCCTCTGCTGACCACTGAGCCTCTATCCTCTGCTGACCACTGAGCCTCCATCCTCTGCTGACCACTGAGCCTCCATCCTCTGCTGACCACTGAACCTCCATCCTCTGCTGACCACTGAGCCTCCATCTTCTGCTGACCACTGAGCCTCCATTCTCTGCTGACCACTGAGCCTCCATCCTGTGCTGACCTCTGGCCCTCCATCCTGCGCTGATCACTCTGTCTCCATCCTGTGCTGACCACTGAGCCTCCATCCTCTGCTGTCCACTGAGCCTCCATCCTGTGCTGACCACAGAGCCTCCACCCTGCGCTGACCACCGAGCCTCCATCCTGCGCTGACCACCAAGCCTTCATCCTGCGCTGACCACCGAGCCTCCATCCTGCACTGACCACCGAGCCTCCATCCTGCACTGACCACTCTGCCTCCATCCTGCACTGACCACTCTGCCTCCATCCTGCACTGACCACTCTGCCTCCATCCTGCGCTGACCACTCTGCCTCCATCCTGTGCTGACCACTCTGCCTCCATCCTGCGCTTACCACTCTGCCTCCATCCTGCGCTAACCACTCTGCCTCCATCCTGCGCTGACCACTCTGCCTCCATCCTGTGCTGACCACTCTGCCTCCATCCTGCGCTGACCACTCTGCCTCCATCCTGCGCTGACCACTCTGCCTCTTTCCTGCACTGATCACTGAGCCACAGTGCAGTGCTAACCACTGAGCCACTGTACTGTGCTAACCACTGAGCCACCTTTCTGTGCTAACCACTGAGCCACCGTACTGTGCCAACCACTGATCCACCGTACTGTGCTAACCACTGAGCCACCGTACTGTGCAAACCATTGAGCCACTGTACTGTGCTAAAAACTGAGCCACCACACTGTGCTAAACACTGAGCCACCGTACAGTGCTAGCCACTGAGCAACCATACTGTGCTAACCACTGTGACATTGTACTGTGCTAACCACTGAGCCACCATATTGTGCTAACCACTTAACCACCCTACTGTGCTAACCACAGAGCCACCGTACTGTGCTAACCACTGATCCACCGTACAGTGCTAACCACTAAGCAACCGTACAGTGCTAACCACTGAGCCACCAGTTACACTGCCAACCACTGAGCCACTATACTGTGCTAACCACTGAGCTACCATATACATTGTCAACCACTGAGCCATCATAAAGTTCACTGAGTCACCGTATACAGTGCTAACTACTGAGCCAGCGTTTACTGTGCTAACCACTGAGCCACTGTATACAGTGCTAACCACTCATCCACCATATACAGTGCTAAACTCTCAGCCACCATAAAGTGCTAATCACTGAGTCACCATGTACAGTGCTAACCACTGAACCACCTTATACAGTGTTAACCACTGTGCCACCATACTGTGCTAACCACTGAGCCACCATACTGTGCTAAACACTGAGCCACCATGTACAGTGCTAACCTCTGAGCTACCATATAGTGCTAACCACTGAGCCACCATACTGTGCTAACCACTGAGCCACCGTGCAGTGCTAACCGTTGAGCCACCATACAGTGCTAACTATTGTACTATGCTAAAAACTGAGCCACCACACTGTGCTAAAACACTGAGCCACCGTACAGTGCTAGCCACTGAGCAACCATACTGTGCTAACCACTGTGACATTGTACTGTGCTAACCACTGAGCCACCATATACAGTGCTAACCACTGAGCCACCATACTGTGCTAACCACTGAGCCACCATACTGTGCTAACCACTGAGTCACCATATACAGTGCCAACCACTGAGCCACCATAGAGTGCTAATCACTGAGTCACCGTATACAGTGCTAACCACTGAGCCACATTACTGTTCTAATTATTGAGCCACCATATACAGTGCCAACCACTGAGCCACTATAGAGTGATAACCACTAAGGCTCTGTATACAGTGGTAACTACTGAGCCAGCGTATACTGTGCTAACACTGAGCCCCCGTATACTCTGCTAACCACTGCGCCCCTGTATACTCTGCTAACCACTGAGATGCCGTAAAGTCTGCTAACCACAGAGCCACCGTATACTCTGCTTAGCACTCTGGTGCGGGCAGGAGGGGGCCGGGGAACAGCGGCCAGGTGCGGGCAGGAGGGGCCCCACGCTCCCTCCTGCCCACACCCAGCTACTGTTCCTCGTCCCCCCTGCCCGCACCTGGCCGCTGTTCCCCAGCCCCCTCCTGCACGCACCCGTTTGCTGTCCCCCTGGCCCCCTCCTGCCCGCTGTCCCCCGGCCCCCTCCTGCCCACACCCGGCCCCCTCCTGCCCACACCCGGCCACTCTTCCCCGGCCCCCTCCTGCCCGCACCCAGACGCTCTTCCCCGGTCCCCTCCTGCCCGCTATCCATGGCCCCCTCCTGCTCGCACCCGGCCGCTGATCCCCCGGCCCCCTCCTGACCGCACCCGCCCGCTGTCCCCTCCTGGACTCAGGCACCGCTGCACACTGGCACCGCTGCACACCGGTACTGCTGTAGGTATCTACTATATAATTGTGTACTTCTGTCTGTTTGTCTGTAACACAAATCCTGCATTGCTGATTGGTCAGGCCAGCCGCCCATGACCAATCAGCAACAGGAACAGTGCGCCCGCAAATTGGCACGGGATTTCAACCACTCTTCTCTGATTGGTTGCGCCTGGCCGGTTGCCAGCAATCAGCGATATTGGCGCAGGATTTAAACCCAGCTTCCCTTTGCCTTATTCTTAAATCTTCAAAAATAAACTACATACATACTCTAGAATACCCGATGCATTAGAATCGGACCACCATCTAGTAGTTAATATAGATCTATACATATGCGGTGGTAGTTCTCTCTCTTTTTGATTTCTGTGATTGCTTACCCAAACCTGACATCTAAATTCAAGGGAAATTTCCTCCATTATATTTAAGTGATGGTTCACTTTACACATCACATTAACTGATGCACACCCCCTTTGACCCATCTAATCAAACGTATTCTTTCACCATATAAACTCGCACAGTAACGAGTCCAATGCAAGTCAATGACAATCCTAGTTTTGTCAGAGTTTACTTTTTCTCACTCGCTAGACTCGCTATATCACATCGCTATGTAGCTTGAATCTCCCTAAATCGTTTACACAATCGCACCGCTTTACGGATACCCGCTGTCAGCAACGAGTCTGAGCGAGTCTGAGCGAATCTGAGTGAGTCTACGAATTCGAGTCCTGTATACTGTATTCGGGACTTGCGAATACAGAATCAGTTATGTTCCGACAAAGCTTCCGAGACAGCCTAGCGTGTTAGGTCAGAAAACTTGTGAAGATGGACAAGCATGTTAGCCAATCATATTCAGTAATGCCACAGCCATGTTGGTTGTGGCAGGACTATGATTGGCTTCTGTCCATCGTGATGCCTATGTCATGTATGAGAGGCGAGGCTGTATATAAGCCTTGCCACCGCCATTTTGGGCACATTCCTGTGAAGATCTGAGCTAGAGCAGGATGAGGTAGATGCTGGAGCAGATCATAGGGAGTGTCAGTCAGTGTAGGGAAACTAAAAAGATTCCTTATATTTAACCCAAACAGCTCTTGTGAGAGCTACCAGGAGGACAGAGGAGTACTGTGTAGAGGACTGTAGGCAGGCAGGCAGGGAGGAGCAGCCTTAGAGTGCACACAGGACCGACCTCATAGCTTAGCTTACTCACTCAGCTGTCCTAATAGCTGAAGTCAGAGGCTTAGCTGAGGTACTATTTCCTATTTTTTTGCACCTGATAGATTTTGGGTCATAAAAACCCCTTCAGCTTTATTTTCTCTGTGGCAAACCAGTGCGTTGCTGCTCTCCTACCTGCAAATAGCACGTACGCCACCTACTTGTGCGACTACTTGTGTGCACTTAATAATTTTTTCAGGGACTAGTGTGCTGCTTCACTGACAAGTGTTAGCTCGCACTTAACCCGCCAGTAAGTGACGCCTACAGCAACACCTAACTCCATCTTGGTGGCTGTGCGCACTTAATAATTTTTTCAGGGACTAGTGTGCTGCTTCACTGACAAGTGTTAGCTCGCACTTAACCCGCCAGCAGGTGATGCCTACAGCAACACCTAACTCCATCTCGGTGGCTGTGCGCACTTAATAATTTTTTCAGGGACTAGTGTGCTGCTTCACTGCCAAGTGTTAGCACGCACTTAACCCGCCAGCAGGTGACGCCTACAGCAACACCTAACTCCATCTTGGTGGCTGTGCGCACTTAATAATTTTTTCAGGGACTAGTGTGCTGCTTCACTGCCAAGTGTTAGCACGCACTTAACCCGCCAGCAGGTGACGCCTACAGCAACACCTAACTCCATCTTGGTGACTGTGCATTTGTCAACAATGTCACAAAAACCACAATTTCCCAAAAATGAGGTTGCAAAGGGACGGGGACGAGGTCGTGGCCGTAGCAGTCGTGCCCAAGAAGGCACTGGTACAGGTAGACAGACGAGGATTGATAGATCTCTCTTTCTCCCGTCTAAAATTCCCAGTACTCAACAAAAACGTGTCTTGAGGCCGGAAGAGCATGACCAGATAACATCTTGGATGGCTGATAACACTTCGACCACTGGTTCTTGCAGTACACAATCGTCCTTGCCAACACAGTCTAGTGTCGCTAAAGACAACGCAGGGCCATCCAATCCTCAAAGTCTTCCTATTTCCTCAACCCATCGGCAGCCAGAGGAAAAATTGGAGTGCGACCTTGGTCACTCCGATGATTTATTTGGTTCTTATCAGCCCTCGATTGCATCTGGCCTTTCTTTGTCACTGCCTGACGAGATACTAGAAGAAGACGTAATGTCTATTCATGGCCAAAGTTTTGAAGCACCTCGTACTGAAGAAAGCCACTTTCACCAAAGGCATACAGCATCTCAGGAGGTGGATGATGATGAGGATGATGAGACACACATCTCATCTGGCCAGCCTGCTCAGTCACGTTATCCAGAAAACTTTGAAGAGGAAGGCGTGGATGATGAGACCACAGATCCTACCTGGACTCTTGGCATGCATAGCCAACAGAGCAGCCAGGAGGAGGAAAGTAGCTATGTACCACCGCCAAAACCACCAAGGCTTACTCCTTTCTCCTGAACACAAACTGTGACAACAGTTGCCAAAATTGTGTCAACTGTTGCACAAACTGTACCAACTGTTGCACAAACTGTAAACACAGTTGCCCAAACTGTGTCAACAGTTGGTGTTGTACAGAGTCATCCTTCTCTGCCTCCAATTCAACATAAAGGACGAAAAGCCATTGTGTGGCAATTTTTTAAGGATGCCACATCTGTACCAAATATGGTTATCTGTAACATCTGCCATGCAAGGCTAAGCAGAGGCCTGGGAAAAGGAAACATGAGCACCAGCAGTATGCGTAAGCATATGTCTGTTAAGCACCCAATTCAGTGGTCGGCCCATCAGGGTTCAAAATCAGTGCCTTCTGATCCCAACACTTCCAGGCCACCTCAGATCCATCCTTCACCAGCTAGTGTTCAGGCATCAGCTCCTGCTCAAACGTACTCCTCCCAAGCTGTGGTACAAAAGACACATGACAGTAGTCAAGCCACTGGTCAGTGTGCGCCAAACATCCAGTTGTCTGTGCCACAGCTGTTTGAAAGGCAGCGGAAGTACCAATCAACACACCCATTTTCCCAAAAAGTGACTGCGCAAATTGCAAAGTTGTTAGCTGTGGAAATGCTGCCGTTTAGGCTTGTGGGTACAGAGTCTTTTCGGGGGTTGTTAGCTGTGGCAGCACCACGATACTCTGTACCCAGCCGCTACTTTTTCTCACGTAGTGCCGTCCCCGCGTTACACCAGCACGTTGTTAACAACTTAAAGCATGCACTAACAAATGCTGTAACCGCCAAAGTCCACCTAACAATGGACACGTGGACAAGTAGTTGTGGACAGGGCAGATACATCTCAGTAACGGCTCACTGGATCAACCTGGTGGACAGTGTCCCAACTTCTCAAATTGGACCATCTGAGATACTACCAACTCCACGAATAGCGGGCACAACATCATTCCGGGTGGCTGCCTCATCATATATGTCCAGTACACAATCTGCTTCTGCAACTTCCTTGTCCACTGCTGAGCTGCCCGCACCATCACCTCCAAGTTGGGAGCTTTGCAGTAGTGCTTCAGCAAGGCGACAACAGGCTCTTCTGAAGCTTATCTGTCTAGGTGACACACCTCAAACTGCAACTGAGCTGTGGAAAGGTCTTAAGCAACAGACTGATGAGTGGCTGGCCCTACTGCAACTACAACCAGGTCTTGTTGTCAGCGATAACGGACGAAACCTTGTGGCGGCACTAAAGCACGGTAACCTTGTACACGTGCCTTGCCTGGCTCACGTGCTGAACCTAATAGTTCAGAAATTCCTAAAAATATACCCCTAATTATCTGACCTACTGGAGAAGGTGAGGCAAATTTGCGCCCATTTTAGACATTTGTACACAGCAGTTGGAAGTCTTTCAGCCCTTCAAAACAAATTAAATATGCCTAAACACCGGCTAATTTGCGACATGCCCACGCGATGGAACTCAACATTCCATATGTTGGCAAGGTTTAATAAGCAGCAGAGGGCAATAGCGGAATATCAGCTGCAACATGCCCGTCACCACGGAAGTCAGACCAGACACATTCATACTTTCGAGTGGGACTGGATCGCTGACCTTTGCGAGTTACTGGAGAACTTTGAATACTGCACCAAACTTGTCAGCGGTGATCAGTCCATTATCAGTCTCACCATCCCCATGCTCTGTTTGCTTAAAGAATCGCTCCTGAATCTGAAAACAGAATCGTTAAGGGCCCAGCGGATGGCTATGGAGCCAGAATTTAACATCGCTGATCCTAGCCAGCCAAGCCAATATCAGCAGGCTACATTGGGTCTGGAAGAAGAAGGTGATGAGGGTGATGATGAAGAAGATTCATTTTTCTGTGGTACTGATGTGAACCCTGATGGTACTCCCAACCCTACGTTTATGTCGGTACAGCATGGGTGGGCTGAAGAGGAGGAGGCGGAGACCGATTTAGATGATGCGTAGTGATCCTCATTCTGTTGTAACCGAGGAGATGAGTCTTTGCAGCTTAGCACACATGGCTGACGTAATGTCTCAATGTCTCTCCCAAGATCCACGCGTCATTCACATCTATTCCAGCAACCTCTACTGGTTGTCAACCTTTTTGGACCCACGGTACAAAGACAAATTTCCGTCGCTGCTGTTGCAGTCACCCAGGGGCTTAACGATGGATTTTTTCAAGAGTGTTGTTGTTGACAATTTGATGTCCATATCACCGTCTGACTCCGCTATACCCCTAAGAACCAGCTCTTTGCAACAGCATCCTTTGGTTGGGACACAAACGTCATCAATGTCAAGAAGAGGTGGGGGTAAGATGTCCACCAACTGGGCGATGTTCAACAGACCTTCCGATCAACAACGGATCATGCCTACGGTCACTTTGACTAGGAGACAACAATTCTCCAACATGGTGAACGAGTATGTCAGTGACAGTACCAGCTTCCTAACCGACCCTTCTGTACCATTTAATTACTGGGTTTCCAAGCTTCACACTTGGACAGAGCTCGCTTTGTATGCCTTGGAGGTGCTGGCCTGCCCAGCTGCTAGTGTGACATCAGAGCGTGTTTTCAGTGCCACTGGGGGTATAGTCACTGATAGAAGGTCATGGCTTACTACTGAAAATGCCGACAGGCTGACTCTCATTAAGTTCAACAAGGATAACAAAAAAAAACAAAAAAACAAAAACGTTGACCCTACAGCTGGTGGTAGGTGGGCTGATTGTGTGGGGCAGCCTCTACCGGGCCACCATCACCCTGGTCCTGGAGGAGGTCCAGGGCCCCATGGATAGCCTCCCCCACTGATTGTAACCCTGTAGGGTGGGTCATCTGGGCCGGGGTGTCAAAATGGCCTTGGGTTGGGAGGTCCATGTTGGATGGCCACAAAGGTTGTATAGGCCTCTGGGCCGGCACATAGCTGTCCCGGGGTGTGGGCCTGTCTAGCCTGTTGGAGTTTGACTGCTGCCACCCCTCCAAATAAGTAAATACCTGGCCAGGGTGGTTTGGGGGCCGACAGGCATCAAGGACAATGTGGATTGATGACCTTGCCCGCAGTCGTCTCTCCAATGGAATGAGTGCCAGGAAAGGTATGAGACTGCGGGCAAAGTCAGGATCACATTGTTCAAGGTGGTCATTTTGTGCCCCCGGGATCTGAGCATGGCTGCTAGGGTTCTGGTGACTCCCCACACTGCTGCCAGTTGGCCATCCAGCTTCGTCCACTGCCGGAGATTGGCTTTGGTGGGAAGACCGTTGTTGTGGCCCTTCAACCTCCTCATCTTGTGGCCGGCCATGCCCCAAAGGTGGTGGTGGTGGTGGTGGTACTCCTTGCTCCTCCACTCGAAGTGGTGGTGGTTCAGGGGCCTCCCTCGCCTCTTCAGGCAGCTGTGCTGGCGGGTTACCACGCCGCCTGTGGTAGCGAACAGCTCTGTGGGTAAATACAAAAAAAATTTGGTGAATGGGTTGCGTTTGGAAACAAAACCATAGGCAAAACATAAAATGTGCACGCTTTTTTGACTCAGTGTATCTGTGTATTCTGTTTTTTTTCATTGTTGGCCTTAAGATGGAATTGCAGCAAATACATTAAGGACATTTTGGCTCATGCCTCAACCAATATTCTATGTGTGGATAGTGTTGGTCCTCGATTTTTTGCCATTACATTAGAAATTAAAAAATTTGTCTGCACTAATACACTGTGCCCTGCCTTAGGCAGGACAGCTATTTAGGCACTTGAAGACATATTAGTGGCCACAACTATTGCTTTGACTTTTTGTTGAAACTTTATGTGTACAAAGCTATAGCCTGACACTGTGAGGCAAACACATTCTTCAGGGTTGTTTGCCATCAGATGGACACAAAAAGATGCAGTGTGGGCGGCCTTGGTCTCAATGCACATAACCCAGATCTATAGGGCAGATGAGCAATACAGGAAATGGAGTCCTGCAGCATAGGTGACACATGAGCATTCGGCGTTAGTGGCCTACACTCCTTTTTGCTGCCATGTATGCTAATCAGGAATGTCTTGGTAAATAAAACACACCAAACTGATGGCTTGGCTTTTGAAACGACTGTAATGGACATAGAGTATGGGGTTCTTTTTGAGCAGCAGGTCACACATCGTTGGTGCCAAACAAGGTGGTATGCACAGATGGACAGTTTTACAGTTATTCCAACGGGGCCGAACAAAAAAACAGGAGCAGCAAGGGCAAACCTCGGGTTTCCTAAAGGACCTTGGACATAAAAGCCTGTTGCACTTAAAATATGGCCCCCTTTAGTTTGATTTTATACAGCATTAATACACTATGTTTTCCGGAGGATTCGTAATGTGGCCATCAGTGAACGAAAAAAAAAAAAATTCACATGTGGGCCCTAATATCTACACCATCACCTTGCAGCCCCAAATATACCCATGGGAAAACTCACCCACACGTATTTGTAGTGATACAGGGTATGTCCTCAAATGTGTGTGACTGTGTCAACAATCTGGATGGTGTACAAACAGTTTAGTGCAAAAGGGGTATATCCTTGTAACGTTATTTAGCCGAAAAAAACACCCACAACTAAACGTGTAGGGATGTATGTGGCCCTTATGCAAGTCGAGACCATTAGGAACTGATACAAATGAGGCTTATCACAGGCAAACCAGACAAGGCCACACACCTTAGAGGCCATTGCAGGGAAGAACATGACTTTGTTCCACAAACATGCCAACAATAATAGCTAATTGTGAGGTCACGGAACATTGTGTCTGCCCACCCAGCAGAACATTGCTTATTTGTCCCAACGTCACAATGTGGCTATAAATGTGTATGTCCTGGATCATTGCCAAAGGTAATAGAATTCTGTTGCACTATGGCAGAAACAAACCCCAGTGTGGGTATGTAAACCACCACACTCATTATAGAGCTTCATACGTAGACTGTGTGCCCTCGTGGACAGGGTCCTCTCCTCTTGTACCTGTATGACCTGATTGTCTTCATGTACTGTTTGTTGTCGTTAACCCTTATCCTCATGTAAAGTGCCATGGAACCTAATGGCGCTATATAAATAAATAATAATAACAATAATAAATAATAAATAATAAATAATAATAACAATAATAGTACACAACAGTGCAGCAGACACATACCTTGGCATACGGACCACCGGTTCAAGGAAGGACAACCGGTCGTAGTGGCGATATATCAGCCCTGGATCTGCTTCCGGTCCCGCCTCTGAGATCTTACGGTGTTGCCTTTTGTGCTGATCCTGACAGCTCCTCCACCGTTTGATAAGCACGTCAACTGTGAAATGATTTCAAACCGGGTTTAGACCTCTGTAACATTTGAAACACTAAAAGTATGTGTACAAATCAATAATAACATTTTATTCATGTTGTGTGTGTAATGTGTATACAAGGCACAGTGACACGAGAGTGTGGAACATCATCAACAGCATTACGGACATTGAGCTCACGTGGCCACAATCACAAATGAGGCAGAGCACATGTCAACGCGTAATAGTGCGGGCACCAGACTCCGCTCATTAGTGGTATTTATATACACCCAACCCCCTGGCCTTCAGAGCCAGGAGGACCAGCCCTTAAACTAAGTGTACTATTGTGACCCCATCCAAATATAGGCAACCATGCGACGGCGCATGATAACACATTGATTGCCCTGTATACCCTACTATGGGGGCCCTGTATACCCACGGGGACCCTGTATACCCACTGCTGGGGGGCCTGTATATCCATGGGGGGCCTGTATACCCACTGCTGGCGGCCCTGTATACCCACTGGGGGCCCTGTATACCCACTGCTGGGGGGCCTGTATACCCACGGGGGGCTGTTTACCCACTGCTGGGGGCCCTGTATACCCACTGGGGGCCCTGTATACCCACTGCTGGGGGGCCTGTATACCCACTGCTGGGGGGCCTGTATACCCACTGCTGGGGGGCCTGTATACCCACAGGGGTCCTGTATACCCACTGCTGGGGGGCCTGTATACCCACTGCTGGGGGGCCTGTATACCCACTGCTGGGGGGCCTGTATACCCAATGCTGGGGGGCCTGTATACCCACTGCTGGGGGGCCTGTATACCCACTGCTGGGGGCCCTGTATACCCACTGGGGGCCCTGTTTACCCACTGCTGGGGGGCCCTGTATACCCACTGCTGGGGGGGCCTGTATACCCACTGAGGGCCTTGTATACCGTAATATGGGGGGCATGTATACCCACTGGGGGGCCTGTATACTCTGCAGGGGGAGCTGTATACTCTGCTGGGGGGCTGTCTACCAGTGATAGCCACTGTATACCAGGATGGCAGTCAATATGTTTTCCCAGTTTTTGGGGGCAAAAGTAGGGGGGTCGGCTTATACACGGGTCGGCTTATACACGAGTATATACGGTAAATGCAATATAACGTGTGAACACATTTAACTTACCCATATTGCTCTGTGCATCCTGGCCGCTGCGATGGAATGCAGGGAACATGACTTGAGCGACCTCCCTCCAGGCTGTAGTCCGCTGGATGTTATCCCCATAGGCAGGGTCAGGGGACAGTCAAAGCAGGGGCCGAGCCTCCACCAGGTCAATTAACTGCAGCGTGTTGACTCGGGCCATGCTTGCTCTGTGTGTGTGCGTGTCTGGCAGCTCGAGTCGGCATCTTTCCAGTTTGCTTAAAGCATGGGGTGTGTTGGAGAAAATCGCTTGCCTCGCCTCATCGGCGCCAAATAAGACAAACACATGCGAGTTTGGCCTCGGACACAGCAGCAAAATACAGTTGCGAGTGGGGATTCCAACACGGCAATGCGAGCGCTTTCTGAGACACATCTGCGATTTTTAAATCGCACATTACTCGCTATTACTCGCTTCCCCATTCATTAACATTGGACTCGCAACGAGTAGCGGTGTCCCGGGCTCTGACTCGCTAGAGTCAAGCGATTCCGAGTAATTTAGGACTCGCCCATCACTACCAATCACAGATACTGTCATAGAAAATGTGTGTCTGCTGACTGAGATATGCAGCAGAGCTGAAGATGTTACCTGTGGATTATGTCAGAGGGAAGGTTTTTTTTGTTAATTAAAAATGGGAAACAGGGTTGTCCTGTATTTTATTTTTAAATGTTTTTTTCCGGTGTTATGTTTTTCTACTGCTTACACTATGAATTTGGCTTAGTGCCATCAGCTAATACAAAGCTGGTATTAACCCCTTTATTACCCAGCGTGCCAACGCCACTAGGGCCACTGAAAAAGTCGGGTACAGTGAAAGATAATGGCACTTCTATGAATGCACCATTTTCTGGGGCAGATGCGAGATGCAATTCACAGCCAGGAGGCCCAGAAAGCTTTTGCGACCCTGCGCTGAGGATTCCAGCCCCCAGCTGCCTAGTTGTAGCTGTCTTGAAACCAAAAATATGGCGAAGCCCCATCTCATTTTTTTAAATTATTTTATGAAATTCATGAAATAATTAAAAAAAGGGCTTCCCTATATTTTTGGTTTAAAGCCAGGTAAAAATAGGCAGCTGGGAGTAGGGGGGACTGCCTGTACCTGCCTGCTGTACCTGGCTGGCACGCAAAACGTAATGGTGACCACTCTCTGCTTATTCTCCTTGATCTCTATGCAGCTTTTGACACTGTCGACCATCAGCTCCTACTCTCTATGCTGCACTCCATTGGCATAAAGGACACTGCTCTCTCCTGGCTCTCCTCCTATCTTTCTGACCGCTCTTTCAGTGTATCTTTTGCTGGCTCCACTTCTTCCCCTCTTCCCCTCTTCCCCTCACTATTGGAGTCCCTCAGGGTTCAGTCCTTGGCCCTCTCCTCACCTCTCTCTACACAGCCCTGATTGGACACACCATCAGCAGATTTGGCTTTCAGTACCATCTTTATGCTGATGACACACAACTATACACTTCAGCCCCTGACCTTACCCCTGCGGTATTAAAGAACATCAATGACTGTCTAGCTGCAGTTTCCAATATCATGTTCACTCTCTATTTGAAACTAAACCTTTCCAAAACTGAACTTCTTCTGCTCCCCCCATCCACTAACCTCCCTAAATTGGACATCTCTCTCTCAGTATGCGGCACCACGATAACGCCTAGACAGCAGGCTCACTGTCTGGGTGTTATGTTTGACACCGATCTCTCCTTCTCCTGCCACACACAATCTCTCGTCCGCTCCTGTCGCCTACAGCTGAAGAATATCTCTAGAGTCCGCCCCTTTCTCACCATGGAAACAACAAAAACCCTCAGCGTGGCCCTAATCCATTCCCGCCTTGACAATTGCAATTCTCTATTAAGCGGCCTCTCCCTCACCAGACTTTCTCCTCTCCAGTCCATCCTTAATGCAGCAGCCAGGATCACCCATCTTGCCAATCGTTACTCAGATGCCTCTGCTGTATGCTAGTCATTGCACTGGCTACCCGTACACTACAGGATCAAATTCAAATTGCTTGTTCTCACCCACAAAGCTCTTCACAGTGCAGCACCCCCCTACCTCTCCTCCCTCATCTCTGTCTATCACCCCACCCGTTCTCTACGTTCCTCAAATGACCTTCAACTAACATCTGCTCTAATCCGATCCTCCCACTTCCGGCTCCAAGACTTCTCCAGAGCTGCACCAATCCTCTGGAATGCTTTACCCCAAAAAGTCAGGACTATCCGCAATTTGCATGGCTTCAGACGATCCCTAAAAACGCATCTTTGTAAGGTGGCCTATCATACTCCCTAATAGAAGTCCTTTGTACTGTAGACAGTGAATGGGCTATCCCTCTATTATTCTTCTACAAACTCCACCAAACCAAAAAGGTCTACACAGACTGTATAATGACCATCCATGTAATCTTAGTTCTATGCCCCATTTCCTCAAGATGCCTGGACCATCAGTGCAATAAGCCCCTGTACCTTGTGCAACCCCTATCCCGTTGTAGATTGTAAGCTCTTTTGAGCAGGGTCACCTTCATTTCTTGCTTTATTTATTGTATTTTCTTTGTTACATTGATTCTATGACTATTGTTTTGTATCCAATTATTGTACTGTATTTGTTCTCTACTGTAATTACTTACTGTATATTTTCTGTACTCTAACCCTACATTGTAAATCGCTGCGGAATATGTTGGAGCTATATAAATAAAGCTTTATTATTATTATTATTATAAATATACAGTGAAGCACACTTCATTTTAAAAAAAATAATTTTCAAGAATAATTTTATAAAAATGTCTCAATTATGTTGTGGCTTTGGTGCTTTTTTGGGCCAGGAGATGCAGATGAACACATTGATTATAATGCACCAAGAAAATATGAAATCTGCGACAAAAGACGTGTGGCGGTTTTGGTGCTCTATTTGGCCAGGGGATGCAAATGATCACATTGAACACAATGCATGCAGTTTTGCCCCAAAATTGCACCAAAAGCATGAACTCCACAGCAAAAACCGCATTGTGGTTTTGGTGTGCCAACTCTCTGTGATATCATCTGTGATTGGCTGTTGGGTCCCTCTGCAGTGAATATCCAGGAAGTTAATGAGCGGCCCCACTAGTACAAGCAGGTGGATGCCAGTAAGTGTAATGCTGTGTAATAACTATCTTCGTTCTTTTACAGCCTCCTAGCCCACATCTCATAAATTTACAGTCCAAGTTCGGGGCTCGGACTCAAGTTCGAGCCAATTTCGACCCCGAACCGAACTTTAAAAAAGTTTGGCCGAGTCCGTTGAACCAGTACATCAGAGGGTTCACCAATCCATCACTAGTGGTAAAAGCTAGTTTTTGGGTTATTATGAAGCTTGTCAGTGACCATACCGAGGAATATGTATATATGCTATGAGCTGGAGTCAGTTGTGAATATAATATACACTCAGGAAGAGCTTCACAACACTTAACTTAGTAGAGAAAGCAGCCATCACCTTGTCCATAAATCATCAGTCAATTGCATGTTGTCCTGATGAATAGAGGCAGTGAAGTGCTGTTTGTGACAAATTTTGTGATCCCCTGGCTGTCTCCTTGACAGTCAACATCGACTCTTTAATAAGCCTTGCCACATGATTTAGGATGAGAAGCCAACCTAAAAATTCAATTTGCAGGCATGTATTTCAGGCTGGTGCTCCTCCTTTTATAAGTCTACATACAGAGAAGATCTGTTATCAGTTCTCCAAGAATTTTGGCACAACCTCCCTGCCAAGTTCCTCTCCGATCTGTAAGGAAGCGTAGCTTGAAGAATCACAGGAAATATTGATTTGATCTACATTTCTACTTTGCTCATTAACCTTGCATTTTTTCATTCATTAAACACTGCTAGTTTTAAAAGCATTCTTAATTTACAGTGTTTTCCACAACTGCCTAAAACTTTTGAACAGTACTGTATATATGCATGCACACTGTATAAATAAGGTTATATACAGTATCCTTCTAAGGTTTGCATAACCAATTTTTGGCTTTTTCTATTTACGTATGTAGATTTTCTCACCCATTGTAAATAGACTATGTGATGCAGGAACCACATCATTCTTCTTTTTCTTCCAAGAAGATGATCTTGATGTCTGGTTAGTGTCATATGATGGTTGTAAATAAGGAGCTAAATAAAATGGAAATGTATAGAAAATACAAATTAGTTTAGAGCTTTAGTATAAGGTATTATTATTATTATTATTATTATTGCGCCATTTTTTCCATGTCACTTTAAAAGTGAAAAGGGGCATACATAGACAAGTATAACAATTATGAACAATACAAGGCACAGCAAGGCACTGGAGGAGAGGAGACCCTGCTTGCTAGGGCTCACAGTCTACAAGGGATGGGTAGGTGAGGAGAAGGCCCTGCCCACGAGGGCTCAGTCCACAAGGGATGGGTGAGGATACAGTAGGTGAGGAAAGAGGACCCTGCCCATGAGGGCTCACAGTCTACAAGGGATGGGTGAGGATCCAGTAGGAGAGGAGAGAGGAGCCTGCCTGTGAGGGCTCACAGTCTCCAAGGGGTTGGTGATGATAGAGTAGGTAATAAGAGAAGATCCTGCCCATGAGGGCTCACAGTCTACAAGGGATGGGTGAGGATCCAGTAGGAGAGGAGCCTGCCTGTGAGGGCTCACAGTCTCCAAGGGGTTGGTGATGATAGAATAGGTGATAAGAGAAGATCCTGCCCATGAGGGCTCACAGTCTACAAGGGATGGGTGAGGATCCAGTAGGAGAGGAGCCTGCCTGTGAGGGCTCACAGTCTCCAAGGGGTTGGTGATGATAGAGTAGGTGATAAGAGAAGATCCTGCCCATGAGGGCTCACAGTCTACAAGGGATGGGTGAGGATCCAGTAGGAGAGGAGCCTGCCTGTGAGGGCTCACAGTCTCCAAGGGGTTGGTGATGATAGAATAGGTGATAAGAGAAGATCCTGCCCATGAGGGCTCACAATCTACAAGGGATGGGTGAGGATCCAGTAGGAGAGGAGCCTGCCTGTGAGGGCTCACAGTCTCCAAGGGGTTGGTGATGATAGAATAGGTGATAAGAGAAGATCCTGCCCATGAGGGCTCACAGTCTACAAGGGATGGGTGAGGATACAGAGGGAGAAGAGAGAGGACCCTGCCCATGAGGGCTCGCAGTCTACAAGTGATGGGTGAGGATACAGTAGGTGAGGGTCTGATAATAGTATAAGGCTAGGTTCACATCAGCATTGGAGAATCCAATGCAAAAATGGTTAAATGTACTGGAGAAAATAGTACAGTTTGCTTCTGTAATTTGTCCTGTGCATGATATTGTGGCAAAAGCTAAACACTTTTAGAGTTAGTGATGTGTGCTGATATCTATCATGTGAAGAATTGAGCACTTTTGTTAATTTTATTGATTTGCACATATATTATAGCAGAATAGCGAAAATATGTTAAACTAATGTAAACAGACCATGCAAAGATCAGTTTCAACTTTCTCATGTTGAATAAAATGTATCTCTTTCTTCACTTTTCAGCCCTTCTTTTCCTTCTCCAGTTCCTACATTGCTCACTATCTCTGAATTAGAGAGATCAAGTTACATGCTGCATACAGAACTCTAGACAAGCAATGAGGGGGAGGAGGAGGAGGGTGAAGCTGCTGGAGGCAGAGACACATAGAAATGCGGCTTAGATTGAGTGTTGTACCGTACCTCATCACAGCATACTTGTCAACTTTCCCATAACATCTAGGATGCTGCTGGAAAAAGGGGAGTCCTTACCGAATTTTCTTTAAAGGGAATCTGTCAGCAGGTTTTTGCTATGGAATCTGAAGACAGCAGGCTGCAAGGGTTAAAACATAGCATTCAGGGATGCCTGTCTTGCCAAGGTCCTATTGTTTTGCTGGAATATTTGTTTAAACCATAGGACTCTGCAGAAAGTATGTCTGACATGGCTCCTCCTCTCATTGGCACCTCACTGTCAATGTTCAATGTCTATTGAGAGCCTGGTGTGGGTGAGGGCAGCTTTCTCCGCTATGGATGGCTAAATCTAAAAATGTGGATTGTGTTAGAAAAGCCGCACTCGGGTATCTAAGTGACACATCGTACAATGAAGGATCTCTTTGCCTACATCACGCTGCTCTCAGATGAGGGTGCAAAAACCTTCTGACAAACTCCCTTTAAGTCTCTTGTCCAACTATTAAAGGGGAGGGAGACATCTCAAAATCCAGTTAATCAGAACGGATTACTGTGCACTGGTGGCTCAGGATTGCAGAGACCAAGCCATGGACTGGTGGGAAAGGTGGTGGAGAAGGTGGCGGAGGGTGTGGCACTGAAAGATCTGTGGCTACAGTTAACATTTTTTGTGATGTTCTCTTGATTCACTTCTTGGCTATTAGTTTTCTTGATGCCAGCTATTTAAAGATAGCAAGTATAATTTACAGTTGCTTTATCTTGTTTTCTATGTTACTGTTGCGTCTAAACATTTGCTACCAAAAGTACTGCACGGACACTAAAAAAGACAATCTATGGGATTGTGTTGTTCATGGATTAGACTTCACAATACCTAAACAGTATAGAAACAGTAACTACAGTAGATTTACTTACAATCCTGGCCTAAATTTTTGGCACTCACAAAATGTTTTTAGAAAATGAAGTACCGGTATTTATCCCATAAAATTATTGCAACAACACGTTTTGTCACACACATGTTTATTTTTTTTTTTGTGTATTGAAACAATACACACACAAAACAGAGAAAAATAAGCGAATTGTACATAATTACATGGGCTGTACCCCAAATTGGACCAGACAAACATTTTGGCACCTTTCCACAATTGTGGATACACAACTTTGTTGCAAGCATGTGATGCTCAATCAAACTAACCTGTAACAAGTAACAGATGTGGGCAATATGAAAATCACAACTGAAACCAAATAAAAAGTGAAGATATTGACTCAAACTTTACATTGTGTGTCAGCATGTGCCACACTAAGCATAGAGGACAGAAAGAGGTGAATAAAACTATCTGAGGACTTAGGGTGCTGTTACACATAGCGATGTTCCAGCGATCCTGACAATGACCGGGATCGCTGGAACATCGCTGTGTGGTCACTAGGGAGCTGTCAAACAGGCAGATCTCCTCAGCGACCAGGGACTAGGGAACCAACCTCCACATCGCTGGGTAAGCGGGAGAATGCTGGTAACCATAATAAACAGTGGGTATCTAGGCAGCGCGTGCTGCATAGATACCTGCTGTTTATCATGGTTACCAGCGTCCTCCCGCTTAGCGCTGGTAACCATTAGTGTTGAGCGAACATGCTCGGCACTACTCGTTACTCGCACGAGTATCACTGTACTCGGGCGACTCGCCGAGGACCGAGTAATCTCGCGATACTCGTGCTGTGCTCGTGGTCGTCATCTCTCCATGTTGGCGCTCTTTTGAGAGCCAGCCCACGTGCAGGGATTGGCTGACAGACCACTGCAATGCCACAGCCCTGTTGGTTGTGGTATAGCAGTGATTGGCCGGCCTGCACAGCGTCACCGAGCCTTTATAAGTCCCGGCGCGCTGTGCTCGGCACACAGCCTTCCAGACAGTGAGTGTAGGGAGAGTGTCTGCTGCTGATTAGGGACAGATTTGCGGCCCTCATAGGTAGATCCGGATCAGGGCTGCAAACTGCTGCTGACCACAACAGTCCTTCTCAGGACTAATCTAGGAGGACATAGGCAGGGTGATCCAGATCGGAGTCCAAGATTTCCAGTGACCAGAACAGTCCTTCTCAGGACTAATCTAGGAGGATATAGGCAGGGTGATACAGATTGAAATCCAAGCTTTTCTGTGACCATTAGAGTCACCACACTCTTGTACTTAGTACCTTAATACAGGTTAGGGACTAAAATCCTCTCTTCAAACCATTACAGTCACCAGACAGGTGTACGTACTACCTTAATACAGGTTAGGGAACTAAAATCCTAACTCTTGTCATCAAAACAGTCACCAGACAGGTGTACGTACTACCTTAATACAGGTTAGGGACTAAAATCCTCTCTTGAACCATTACAGTCACCAGACAGGTGTACGTACTACCTTAATACAGGTTAGGGAACTAAAATCCTAACTCTTGTCATCAACACAGTCACCAGACAGGTGTACGTACTACCTTAATACAGGTTAGGGACTAAAATCCTCTCTTGAACCATTACAGTCACCAGACAGGTGTACGTACTACCTTAATACAGGTTAGGGAACTAAAATCCTAACTCTTGTCATCAAAACAGTCACCAGACAGGTGTACGTACTACCTTAATACAGGTTAGGGACTAAAATCCTCTCTTCAAACCATTACAGTCACCAGACAGGTGTACGTAGTACCTTAATACAGGTTAGGGAACTAAAATCCTAACTCTTGTCATCAAAACAGTCACCAGACAGGTGTACGTACTACCTTAATACAGGTTAGGGACTAAAATCCTCTCTTCAAACCATTACAGTCACCAGACAGGTGTACGTAGTACCTTAATACAGGTTAGGGAACTAAAATCCTAACTCTTGTCATCAAAACAGTCACCAGACAGGTGTACGTACTACCTTAATACAGGTTAGGGACTAAAATCCTCTGTTTAAACCATTACAGTCACCAGACAGGTGTACGTAGTACCTTAATACAGGTTAGGGAACTAAAATCCTAACTCTTGTCATCAAAACAGTCACCAGACAGGTGTACGTACTGCCTTAATACAGGTTAGGGACTAAAATCCTCTCTTCAAACCATTACAGTCACCAGACAGGTGTACGTAGTACCTTAATACAGGTTAGGGAACTAAAATCCTAACTCTTGTCATCTCAACAGTCACCACACTGTTGTACGTCATACGTTTCTACAGGTTAGGGAACTAAAATCCTAACTCTTGTCATCTCAACAGTCACCACACTGTTGTACGTCATAAGTTTCTACAAGTTAGGGAACTAAAATCCTAACTCTTGTCATCTCAACAGTCACCACACTGTTGTACGTCATACGTTTCTACAGGTTAGGGAACTAAAATCCTAACTATTGTCATCTCAACAGTCACCACACTGTTGTACGTCATACGTTTCTACAAGTTAGGGAACTAAAATCCTAACTCTTGTCATCTCAACAGTCACCACACTGTTGTACGTCATACGTTTCTACAAGTTAGGGAACTAAAATCCTAACTCTTGTCATCTCAACAGTCACCACACTGTTGTACGTCATACGTTTCTACAAGTTAGGGAACTAAAATCCTAACTCTTGTCATCTCAACAGTCACCACACTGTTGTACGTCATACGTTTCTACAAGTTAGGGAACTAAAATCCTAACTCTTGTCATCTCAACAGTCACCACACTGTTGTACGTCATACGTTTCTACAGGTTAGGGAACTAAAATCCTAACTCTTGTCATCTCAACAGTCACCACACTGTTGTACGTCATACGTTTCTACAGGTTAGGGAACTAAAATCCTAACTCTTGTCATCTCAACAGTCACCACACTGTTGTACGTCATACGTTTCTACAAGTTAGGGAACTAAAATCCTAACTCTTGTCATCTCAACAGTCACCACACTGTTGTACGTCATAAGTTTCTACAAGTTAGGGAACTAAAATCCTAACTCTTGTCATCTCAACAGTCACCACACTGTTGTACGTCATACGTTTCTGCAGGTTAGGGAACTAAAATCCTAACTCTTGTCATCTCAACAGTCACCACACTGTTGTACGTCATAAGTTTCTACAAGTTAAAGAACTAAAATCCTAACTCTTGTCATCTCAACAGTCACCACACTGTTGTACGTCATACGTTTCTACAGGTTAGGGAACTAAAATCCTAACTCTTGTCATCTCAACAGTCACCACACTGTTGTACGTCATACGTTTCTACAGGTTAGGGAACTAAAATCCTAACTATTGTCATCTCAACAGTCACCACACTGTTGTACGTCATAAGTTTCTACAAGTTAGGGAACTAAAATCCTAACTATTGTCATCTCAACAGTCACCACACTGTTGTACGTCATACCTTTATACAGGTTAGGGAACTAAAATCCTAATCTCCTGTGACCTCCACAGTGACCAGGCAGTTGTCGCTCTATACAGGCAAAATGCGCAAAGGCGTTGGCAAGGGCGTTGGCAAGGAACAAGGAAGTGGACGTGATGGTGGTGCAGGCAGAGGCCGAGGTCGTGTGCAAGCACTCATTTCGCAACAACAAAGGGCCACATCTCCTCGCTCGCACGTCCTGTCCCAAATTCTTGGGGCCCGCAGCAGTACACCACTGTTGAACCAAGACCAGTGTCAACAGGTTGCTACTTGGATAGCGGATAATGCTTCAAGTCAGATGGGCACCTCCACAAACACCCTGTCTTCCGCACGGTCAACTGTCAGTAGCCGTGATACTGCACCGCACATTTCCCAACCTGATCCTCCTTCCTACCACCTGGCCGATTACACGTCCACGGACATTACAGATCCCACACTAGGACACTCGGAAGAGCTGTTCACGTATCCATTCGCAGAATCTGGCCTGTCGCCACCTCCTCTTGAAGTGGGTCATGAGGAGATGGTATGTACAGATGCCCAAATATTTGAGCAGCCACGTTATGACGAACGGAGCGTTGTCAAAGTGTCTCAACAAGGGGTGGACAATGATGAGACACAATTGCCAGGAAGTCAGGAGGAGGATCAGGGTGCGGAAGAGGAAGACGACGTGGTGGATGATCCAGTAGCTGACCCTACATGGCAGGAGGATATGCAGAGCGAGGACAGCAGTGCACAGGGGGAGGGAGGCGTAGCATCACAACAGCCAGTACGAAGCAGGGGTGCGTCCGCAGGCAGAAGGCAGGCAACCGTTCCCCGGAACAACAACACGACTCAAGGTGCCTGTGCAAATGTTCGGTCTTCCCGAGTCTGGGAGTTTTTTAAGTTGGCTCCAGAAGACTCTAAAAAGGCCATTTGCCACACCTGCCATGCCACTATCAGCAGAGGTACGAAAACTAGCAGCCTGACCACCACCAGCATGATCAGGCACATGTCAGCCAAGCACCCGACTTTGTGGGAAGTACCACAGAGTCGAGGAGCGGTGCGTGCTGATGTCACTGCTAGGTCTTCGGCTGTTGTGCATGCAAGCCAATCCCCTGTCCATGCTGGCCGCGAACAAGCCTCCTGTCCTGCACCTGAAGTTGCTGAAGCACAAATTACGCCACCATCAAGCACGTCCTTGTCCCAGCGCAGCGTTCAATTATCCATTCAGCAAACATTTGAACGCAGGTGCAAATACGCTGCCAATGCCCCACATGCCACAGTCCTCAATGCTCACATTTCGCGACTCATAGCGCTAGAAATGTTGCCTTTCTGTCTGGTGGAGACGGACGCATTCCGCGACCTGATGGCGGCTGCTGTCCCACGTTACTCGGTCCCCAGCCGACACTATTTCTCCAGATGTGCCGTCCCCGCATTGCATAACCACGTGTCCAACACCATCACACGTGCCCTGAACAATGCTGTTTCAGCCAAAGTCCACCTAACCACAGACACGTGGACAAGTGCTTGTGGGCAAGGCCGCTACATCTCCCTGACGGCACACTGGATTAATATTGTGGAGGCTGGGACCCAGTCTGAGCGAGGGACGGAACACGTCCTTCCCACACCAAGGATAGCAGGCCCTACCTCTGTCATGGTTTCACCGACACTCTACAGCTCCGGAATGTCATGCTCTTCAGCCTCCTCCTCCTCCACCTGCGCATCCTCATCCACTGTACCCTCCACACCAGTCCCAAGCTGGAAGCACTGCAGCACTGCCTCTGCAAAGCGGCAACAGGCTGTGCTGAAGCTAGTCTGCATAGGTGACAAACCCCACAATGCAGAAGAGGTGTGGACAGCTCTGAAACAGCAGGCAGATCACTGGCTCACACCTCTGAACCTAAAGCCAGGAAAGGTCGTGTGTGACAATGGCCGGAACCTGGTGGCAGCTTTGAGGCGAGGGCAGCTGACGCATGTTCCATGCGTGGCCCATGTGCTCAACCTGGTGGTTCAGAGGTTTGTGAAGTCATACCCGGAGGTGTCTGACCTGCTGGTAAAAGTTCGGCGTCTGTCTGCACATTTTCGCAAGTCACCTGCTGCTTCAGCCGGCCTTGCAAGCTTTCAGCGCCGTTTGCGTCTTCCGGCCCACAGACTGGTGTGTGATGTCCCCACGCGTTGGAATTCAACGCTGCACATGTTGGTCAGGATATGTGAGCAGAAGAGGGCAGTTGTGGACTACCTGCATCACCTAAGCCGTCGGGAAATGGGTCAAACTCCACACATAACACCTGAGGAGTGGAGATGGATGTCGGACCTATGCACCGTCCTCCAAAACTTTGAGGACTCCACCAAGATGGTGAGCGGTGATGACGCCATTATTAGCGTCACCATACCACTACTCTGCCTTCTAAAACGGTCTCTGCTGAAAATAAAAGAGGATGCATTGCAGGCAGAGCGCGATGACTTAGAGCAAGAAACTGTAGTGGGTGTGGGTGAAAACACACAGCCCAGCCTCATGTCATCACAACGTGTAGTGGAGGACTATGACGAGGAGGAGGAGGAGGATGAAGACATGGAGCAACTCTCAGGCCAAATTGGGGATATGACATGCACACCAGTCATACCCTCGATTCAGCGTGGCTGGCCAGAGGACAGGGGAGATGAGAAGGAGGAGGAGGAGGAGGACAGCATGTTCAGTCATCGTGTTGGTCTGGATACTGATGTGATGGCTGTTAAGAGTCTGGCGCACATGGCTGACTTTATGGTAAGCTGCCTGTCTCGTGACCCTCGCGTTCAGAACATCTTGGCCGACAATCAGTACTGGTTGGCAACACTCTTAGACCCACGCTACAAGGAGAACTTTATGTCTCTCATTCCTGAGGCGGAGGAGGTCAGCCAAAATGCTGCAGTTCCAGAGGGCCATAGTCACGGAAGTTGTGAAATCCTTCCCCTCACAAAACGCTAGCGGCATAGGTCAGGATTCGATGGACAACCAAGGCGTACGGCCGAGAGGGGCACAAGTCCAATCCGCCAGAGGCAGGGGAACTGTCTTTACGATGTGGGACAGTTTTCTCAGCCCCTCACGTACCACAACCCCTGAGGTGCGGGGTAGTGCCACCAGAAATGCTAAGTTCGGGCAGATGCTGAAGGAGTACCTTGCAGATCGAACAACTGTACTGCGAGATTCATCGGTGCCTTTCAATTATTGGGTCTCCAAGCTCGACACGTGGCATGAATTGGCTCTCTACGCCTTGGAAGTCCTGGCCTGCCCTGCCGCTAGCGTTTTATCAGAGCGTGTTTTCAGTGCAGCAGGTGGAATCATCACTGATAAACGCACCCGCCTGTCAACTGAAAATGCGGACAGGCTCACTCTGATCAAGATGAACAAGGGTTGGATTGGGCCAGACTTCACCACACCACCAGCAAATGACAACTGAATTTTATTTTGTATTTGAATTTGACATGTACCTCCACTCACCAATGGGTACACACTTCCGTACTTTGGCTAATCGCTGGACTCCTACTCCTTCTCCTCATGTGACACCATGATGAGCGTTAGAATAGTTAGGCTCTTGTTTGAGGTATACGCACAGTGGTAAATTTTGTAGCCCATTCTGTTAGAATGGGCATTACAACGACAGGAGACCCGCTCCTTTTCAATGGGAAAAATATTTTTAGGTACTCCTACACGTCTCTATCCAGGGACAAAGAGGAGCCTCCAAATTTTTGGCTGCCCTGACAAAAGGGCTACACTACAATACACCCTGTTCTTCTTAACAGGCCCTCCTGCACGTCTCCATCCAGGGACAAAGAGGAGCCTCCCAATTTTTGGCTGCCCTGACCAAAGGGCTCTACTACAATACACCCAGTTCTTCTTAACAGGCCCTCCTGCACGTCTCCATCCAGGGACAAAGAGGAGCCTCACAATTTTTGGCTGCCCTGACCTAAGGGCTCTACTACAATACACCCACTTGAGGGTTACAGGCCCTACTACATGTCTGTATGCATGGGTCATTGTTGAACCTCCCAATTTTTGGCTGCCCTGACCAAAGGGCTCTACTACAATACACCCACTTGAGGGTTACAGGCCCTACTACATGTCTGTATGCATGGGTCATTGTTGAACCTCCCAATTTTTGGCTGCCCTGACCAAAGGGCTCTACTACAATACACCCATTTGAGTTACAGGCCCTACTACATGTCTGTATGCATGGGTCAATTGTTGAACCTCCCAATTTTTGGCTGCCCTGACCTAAGGGCTCTACTACAATACACCCACTTGAGGTTACAGGCCCTACTACATGTCTGTATGCATGGGTCATTGTTGAACCTCCAATTTTTGGCTGCCCTGACCAAAGGGCTCTACTACAATACACCCACTTTTACAGGCCCTACTACATGTCTGTATGCAGGTCATTGAACCTCCCAATTTTTGCTGCCCTGACAAAGGGCTCTACTACAATACACCCACTTGAGGGTTACAGGCCCTACTACATGTCTGTAGCATGGTCATTGTTGAACCTCCAATTTTTGCTGCCCGACCAAAGGCTCTACTACAATACACCCAGTTCTTACAGGCCTCCTGACGTCTCCATCAGGGACAAAAGGACCTCACAATTTTTGGCTGCCTGACCTAAGGGCTCTACTACAATACACCCACTTGAGGGTTACAGCCACTACATGTCTGTATGCATGGTCTTGTGAACTTCCAATTTTTGCTGCCTGACCAAAGGGCTCTACTACAATACACCCACTTGAGTTACAGCCCACTACATGTCTGTATCATGGTCATTGTTGAACCTCCCAATTTTGGCTGCCCTGACCAAAGGCTCTACTACAATACACCCACTTGAGGTACAGCCCTACTACATGTCTGTATGCATGTCATTGTTGACTCCCAATTTTGGCTCCCTGACCAAAGGGCCTACTACAATACACCCACTTGAGGTTACAGCCCTACTATGTCTGTATGCATGGGTCATGTTGAACCTCCCAATTTTTGGCTGCCCTGACCAAAGGCTCTACTACAATACACCCACTTGAGGGTACAGGCCCTACTACATGTCTGTATCATGGTCATTGTGAACCTCCAATTTTGCTGCCCTGACCAAAGGGCTCTACTACAATACACCCAGTTCTTCTTAACAGGCCCTCCTGCACGTCTCCATCCAGGGACAAAGAGGAGCCTCCAATTTTTGGCTGCCCTGACCTAAGGCTCTACTACAATACACCCACTTGAGGTTACAGGCCCTACTACATGTCTGTATGCATGGTCATTGTTGAACCTCCAATTTTTGCTGCCCTGACCAAAGGGCTCTACTACAATACACCCACTTGAGGGTTACAGGCCCTACTACATGTCTGTATGCATGGTCATTGTTGAACCTCCAATTTTTGGCTGCCCTGACCAAAGGGCTCTACTACAATACACCCACTTGAGGTTACAGCCCTACTACATGTCTTATGCATGGTCATTGTTGAACCTCCCATTTTTGCTGCCCTGACCAAAGGGCTCTACTACAATACACCCAGTTCTTCTAACAGGCCCTCCTGCACGTCTCCATCCAGGACAAAGAGAGCCTCCCAATTTTTGGCTGCCCTGACCTAAGGCTCTACTACAATACACCCACTTGAGTTACAGCCCTACTACATGTCTGTATGCATGTCCATTGTTGAACCTTCCAATTTTTGGCTGCCCTGACCAAAGGCTCTACTACAATACACCCACTTGAGGGTTACAGGCCCACTACATGTCTGTATGCATGGTCATTGTTGAACCTCCCAATTTGGCTGCCCTGACCAAAGGGCTCTACTACAATACACCCCTTAGGTTACAGCCCTACTACATGTCTGTATCAGGGCATGGAACCTCCAATTTTTGGCTGCCCTGACAAAGGGCTCTACTACAATACACCCAGTTCTTCTTAACAGCCCTCCTCACGTCTCCATCCAGGGACAAAGAGAGCCTCCAATTTTTGGCTGCCCTGACCTAAGGGCTCTACTACAATACACCCACTTGAGGTTACAGGCCCTACTACATGTCTGTATCAGGGCATGTTGAACCTCCCAATTTTTGGCTGCCCTGACCAAAGGCTCTACTACAATACACCCACTTGAGGGTTACAGGCCCTACTACATGTCTGTATGCATGGGTCATTGTTGAACCTCCCAATTTTTGGCTGCCCTGACCAAAGGGCTCTACTACAATACACCCACTTGAGGGTTACAGGCCCTACTACATGTCTGTATGCATGGGTCATTGTTGAACCTCCCAATTTTTGGCTGCCCTGACCAAAGGGCTCTACTACAATACACCCAGTTCTTCTTAACAGGCCCTCCTGCACGTCTCCATCCAGGGACAAAGAGGAGCCTCCAATTTTTGGCTGCCCTGACAAAGGGCTCTACTACAATACACCCACTTGAGGGTTACAGGCCCTACTACATGTCTGTATGCATGGGTCATTGTTGAACCTTCCAATTTTTGGCTGCCCTGACCAAAGGGCTCTACTACAATACACCCACTTGAGGGTTACAGGCCCTACTACATGTCTGTATGCATGGGTCATTGTTGAACCTCCCAATTTTTGGCTGCCCTGACCAAAGGGCTCTACTACAATACACCCAGTTCTTCTTAACAGGCCCTCCTGCACGTCTCCATCCAGGGACAAAGAGGAGCCTCCCAATTTTTGGCTGCCCTGACCAAGGGCTCTACTACAATACACCCACTTGAGGGTTACAGGCCCTACTACATGTCTGTATGCATGGGTCATTGTTGAACCTTCCAATTTTTGGCTGCCTGACAAAGGGCTCTACTACAATACACCCACTTGAGGGTTACAGGCCCTACTACATGTCTGTATGCATGGGTCATTGTTGAACCTCCCAATTTTTGGCTGCCTGACCAAAGGGCTCTACTACAATACACCCACTTGAGGTTACAGGCCCTACTCATGTCTGTATGCATGGGTCATGTTGAACCTCCCAATTTTTGGCTGCCCTGACCAAAGGGCTCTACTACAATACACCCACTTGAGTTTACAGGCCCTACTCACTTCTGATCATGGGTCAATGTGACCTCCCAATTTTTGGCTGCCCTGACCTAAGGGCTCTACTACAATACACCCACTTGAGGGTTACAGGCCCTACTACATGTCTGTATGCATGGGTCATTGTTGAACCTCCCAATTTTTGGCTGCCCTGACCAAAGGGCTCTACTACAATACACCCACTTGAGGGTTACAGGCCCTACTACATGTCTGTATGCATGGGTCATTGTTGAACCTCCCAATTTTTGGCTGCCCTGACCAAAGGGCTTACTACAATACACCCAGTTCTTCTTAACAGGCCCTCCTGCACGTCTCCATCCAGGGACAAAGAGGAGCCTCCCAATTTTTGGCTGCCCTGACCTAAGGGCTCTACTACAATACACCCACTTGAGGGTTACAGGCCCTACTACATGTCTGTATGCATGGGTCATTGTTGAACCTCCAATTTTTGGCTGCCCTGACCAAAGGGCTATACTACAATACACCCACTTGAGGGTTACAGGCCCTACTACATGTCTGTATGCATGGGTCCATTGTTGAAACCTCCCATTTTTGTCTAGCCCTGGACCAAAGGGCTATTACTACAATACACACCACTTGAGGGTTACAGGCCCTACTACATGTCTGTATGCATGGGTCATTGTTGAACCTCCCAATTTTTGGCTGCCCTGGCCAAAGGGCTATACTACAATACACCCACTTGAGGGTTACAGGCCCTACTACATGTCTGTAAGCATGGGTCATTGTTGAACCTCCCAATTTTGGCTGCCCTGACCAAAGGGCTATACTACAATACACCCACTTGAGGGTTTACAGGCCTACTACATGTCTGTATGCATGGGTCATTGTTGAACCTCCCATTTGCTGCCTGGCCAAAGGCTATCTACATAAACCCCTGGGGTTACAGCCCTACTACATGTCTGTAAGCGGGTCATTGTTGAACCTCCCAATTTTGGCTGGCTCACATGGGTATTACTACATTATCACACCCATTCTTGTTTCAGGCATCCATTTGACATGTCTGTATCATGGGCATTGTGAACCTCCAATTTTGGCTGCCTGGCAATAGGAAGATACTCGACAATAGCCATTCTTCAAAATGGGCACATTATTTCTAGACAGGGCTTCATGTACGTCTCTTGTCAGGGTCATCGGAGTGCCGCACAATGTTTTCACGTAAAATCTTTCTGTAATCACAAAAAGTAACATTACACAGCTGTATCTCACTAATGGTATGTGCCCTTAACATTTCCACCCTAAATATTCATTTGTGTCATTTGGAAGGTTTTCTGACTCCGTAAATGCGTGAAACTCGGACACATTGTTCACAGCTGTGATTTGAGTGAGAAATGCTTCCAGGGTCTTCCCATGGTGTTGCATGTCATTTCAGCACTTCTGAGACTTTGTGACATTTTAGGTTTTTCCAGGCAGCCGGCAGTCATTTCATAAAATACCGTGTCTCCCATAGGAAACATTGGCTCAATACTCGGCCGGTACACGAGTATCTCGGGATGCTCGGCCGAGCTTCGAGCATCCGAGCATTTAGTACTCGCTCATCACTAGTAACCATGATAAACATTATGTATCTAGGCAGCGCATGCTGCTTAGTTACCCAGTGTTTATCATGATTACCAGCCTGTGAGGTAGCTGATCACGGTTTCTCACTGTCACACGCAGCAATGCGTGCCGACCAGCAGGAGACCAAGGACCAAAAAATAGTCCTGAAGGATGTGCAGCGATCAGCGACCTCACAGCGGGGGCCCCGTCGCTGCTGCTTTTCATACGCAGCGATATCGCTGGCAAGGTCGCTGATTTCAGCGATATCACTAGCGATGTCGCTATGTGTGGAGTACCCCCAAAGAGCCAAAATTGTTGAACAATATCAACAATCCCAAGGTTACAATCCCAAGGTCCATCTTCGGAGATCATGATGTTTCTTTGTCCACGGTATATATATTTAGCCGGTCCCCCTGTAAACTGTATGTATATCCCCAGTCCTCCTGTACACTGTATATATCGCCCGGTCCCCCTGTACACTGTATATATATTCCCGGTTCCTCTGTACACTTTGTATATATTGTATATATCCCCCTGTACACTGTATAGAATGTATATATATATCCCTGTTCCTCCTGTACACTGTATGTATATACTGTATATATTTTACCCTATACACTGTATATATAGATCCGCTGTCCTGGTCCTCCTGTACACTGTATATATATATTGTATATATCACCCTGTCAGTGGTCGCAGGGGTCGCATATGCGACCGGGCCCAGAGGTACAGGGGCCCGGTGCCCGCTGACCCCTGCACCTTCTTTACATGGATGTGCGTCCCTGAGGATGCACATCCATGTCACTGTGCAGTGGTCTGCCTGGCCGGTCCCCAGGCGGCTGATCATGGCCGCCAGAGGACTGGCAGGCACTGTAACTTTAAAACTCCCATGGCCGCTGCGTGCTGCACTGTGATGAGGTCATGTGACCTAATCACAGTCAGGACAGAGCTGCCGGCTGTAGCGGTGAGTGTGAGCTCCATTCAGGAGCCGAAGAGCATCTCACAGCTTCTGGAGAAGGAGAGAAAGGGGGGAGGGAGTGTGTGTGTCTGTGTGTGTGTAAATGAGGGCTGTACAAGCAACAGTGTGTCTGTGTGTGCATGCCTGTATGTGGGGGGGAGCTGTTCAGGGGGCAGTATGACTGTGTGTGTGTGGGGGAGCTGTACAGTAGGCAGTGTGTCTGTGTGTGTGGGGGCTGAATTAGGGGCAATGTGACTGGGTGTGTGTGGGGCTGTACAAGGGTAGTGAGACTGGGTGTGTGGGGGGTTGTACAGGGACAGTGAGACTGGGTGTGTGGGGGCTCTACAGTGGGCAGTGTGTCTGTGTGTGTGGGGGGAGGGCAGTACAGAGGGCAGTGTGACTGAGCGAGCAGGGCAGGTTGTACAGGGGGCAGTGTGTCTGTGTGGGGAGGATGTATGCTATATGGAGGGTTATGAGGCTGCATTATGGCATTATACTATATGAATGGCTTTGACACTGCATTATATTATATGAAGGGCTGTGACACTGAATTATATTATATGAAGGGCTGTGAGGCTGCATTATACTATATGGAGAGCGGTGAGGCTGCATTATACTATATGGAGGGCTATGAGGCTTCATTATACTATATGGAGGGCTGTAGGGCTGCATTTTGCTATAATGGAGGACCATATATACCAGGATAAGTGCATATTCCAGGAGGAGGACCATATATAGCAGGATGAGGGACATTAATACATAATGAAGTAGAGAGGGGTCAATACATGAGTCTTTATAGGGTATAGAATGTTACATGGGGCTCATACATCTTACCAATGTGAGCACGCGGCGGAAGGACAGGGGCCCATTTTGCACCAGGGCCCTTTAAGCCACTGGGAGACACCCTTCAAATATAAGAGAGATGGAGTAGTTTACAAAAAAAATGGTCTAAAAGTCCAATTGAGAGGGGTAAGTAGATTGTTGATAATGTGATGATGCAACTGACTCAGCTGTTGTTTGGGGTAAAGTCAGGAACGGTTTCCATTTATACAGTCCAGTTGGTTTATTTGCAAATATCATAAACCGCTCCAAAGGAAAACAAAAGCAAGACTTTCTCTGGCATAAAGGTTCACATATAGGATATATTTAGCTGCTAGACCACCTTCTCAGGACACATAAGACACATTTTCTTCAACTGGACAAGGTTTCACACAAGTGTCCACATGTACCACTCCCAAGGGTGGTGGTATATGAGCAGCCATTCCCACCCATCTCTCTGACTGTTTTAAAACCTGGCTCTGATGTGCTCTATTTAACTCTCTTAGTAGTAAATATACTAGAACTGCACCTGGGCTTAGATCACATAGAATAACCACCTCTGAGATTCATACCTCCCATTGACTATGTGTCCAGCCGGCATCTTAAATTGTTATAGGTAGAGATGAATGAACTTTCCCCAAATATGTTTGCCAGTTTCAAATTTAGCAAAAACACTGCAGATTTGGTTCACGATTGGAAACTTGAGCTTTTGACAAACATATTGCCAAACACAGCTTTGTTAGGGGAAAAAAAAAGCTTGTAATTTAAAATGGCTCTAACACTTTCCCTGTTTGGGGCTATAATGCTCACCGGAGGTCCCCTATGTCCATTACTTTTCGCTGATGGAACTCTGCTGTATTTTTGGTCACCAGCAAAGGTACAGCAGGCAGGTATGGGCTTCCAAAAAACCCCAGCTCCTTAGTGTTACCTAGCTGGAAATCAAAATACAAAGGATCGCATTTTTTCATTATTTTTTTAAATAATTTAAAAAAAAGACATTGGGCTTCGCTGTATTATTGGTTCTCAGCCAGGTACAACTAGGCAGCTGGGGTCTGGAATACTCAGTGGGGGAAGCCCAAGTATTCTGGTTCCCCCCCCACTGCAAATTGAAGCCTGCAGCTGCCCCCAAAAATGGTACCTTCGCAGAAGCACTATTTTCTGGCTCTGTACCCTACTCTTCCAGTTGACCTGGTGCCAGTGGCAAACTGGTATTAATGGGGTTAATGCCTGCTGTGTATTGCCAGTTGGCACTTAGCCCAAGGTTCATAATGTTGGGCCAATATTAGACCCAACCATTAGGAACCTCTAATTAAATAGTAAATAATACAACATGAAAAATATTTTATTTGGAAAAAGAACACAAACACAGTCCTCTTTTCCATCTTTATTACTCCCATAATCCACAATCCTCTGAGACATACTATCATGGCGGGAGCAGAAATTTACTGATTTTCAGCTAGCGATGTTAGTGGGGTGACATCACAGTCAGGTTCACCTCAGGTCACAGCTCAGCCTTGTCTTTGTAGCTCAGGTGAACCAGACTATAACATCAGCCCACTCATAGTAGCCAGTCAGTTTCTGGCTTTTGCTGCTGGAGTGTGACTTACCAGTTCTGAAAGTACTCTATGTCAGGTGCGTAAATTCGCCAATTAGGACTTTAATCATTGATTACAATAAAGTTGTGGTTTGAAACCACTCATGCTGCCTCTCACCAGGTCCCCCCACAGTATAAGCTTGTGTACATACATTTTTATTATCCAGATTGCCACCGGCACCAGGGCAACTGAAAGAGTCAGGTACAGCTCCAGAAAATGGCGCTTCTATGAATGTGCCGTTTCCTGGATGCGGCTGAGAGCTGCAATTCACAGTGAGAGGGTAAGACTGATTGGGCCCCCCACGCTGAGGATTCCAGCCCCCAGCTGTCTAGCTGTCACTGGCTAGCAACCAAAAATACAGTGAAGCGCATGTCCATTTTTTCAATTATTTATTTATTTTTACAGTAATCTGACGTCATTTTGGTTGCCATACTGGAAACTGATTACAAGTGCCGGCAGAGAAGGTGGGGGGGCTATATTTTACATTAATATTTTAGGAAGCTAATGTCCATGCGAAAACAGTGAGGTTCCACTCTGAAACAGTTTGAGATGTATTTGGCATCTTTTGGGCTCATTTGAAAATGTTTTTTATGCCTGTGATTTTGCCTCCCATTGATTTGAATGGGGTTCGGAAGTTCAGTGACCTATTTGCCGAAGAAGTCAGCGAACATATACCCATTTAGCGAACAAAACTGATCCTGAACCTCAAATGGTTTGTTTATCTCCATACTCGATAGAAAATACTCTGCCACCATTATTTTTCAGAGAAAGGGAGTCTACTCTGTGTGCTGATGTGCAGCAGTCCACTACCTAGACTTGCTATTGCGCTTGAAAAGATAATGTACTCTCAAATCATTAAGTATCAATTATTGACAGGAAACTTGACTCCCTTAGAGGCAGAGCCAATTTTCATCTAATGGCCAGACCAAATTTTTTCAATCTTGAAAAATAAATTCATAGAAAACATTTATAACTATATTACATATATAGTTCATATCTATCTATTTCACTTTACTATAATACCAGAATATGGAAAAAATACATGGGTTATTTGGGACAGTTATAGAAGCTTATAATCCAAAGTGTGGATTTTAAAGTCCACATTCATATCATCTGATTTAAGTGTTTTTAATTTATATATCCACTATATTTTCTTCTTTTCAATATGGCCGTGCGATTGTCACCTCTCCTCAATGGTCTATAATATGGAACTTTAAATCTTTCTCTTGGTGTTTGAGTTTAACAAAATGTTTTGATAACGGTAAGTTTAGTCTTTTCTTTCTGATTGAATATGTGTTGAGCAAATTTTGTCTTGAACTCACATGTAGTTTCCCCTATATACCACAGCACACAGGCATTATAATAAATGTACTACATACTCACAATCACGTCAAATAGGGTTTAATGTGGTATGTGTATCCAAGAAATTAGAACCCTTCAATATTGAGTTGCAATTAATGCGTGCCTGTCAATGGGGTTTGTGTACATTTCTTAAGGGGACCCACATTTGAATGTACCAACTGATCTCTGAGGCATTTGCCTCTTCTGTATCAGAAAATAGGTGGCCTACTGAATTCATTAACATTTGGAATACCGCTGTCAAGCATGCCCCAATGTTTTCTGATAATGCATGTTGTGTCCGCACTCTCTTCACTATAGTCAAGAACAAAGGGTATGTGATCCAGCTCTTTTTTAGTTTTTTTACTAGTAAGTATTCCCTACTCATATTGTCAGTTTTATGCATACGATTTCATAGAATTTGTTTAGGGCATCCCCTGCATTCAAATTTAGACACCATCGAATCCATGGTCATCTGAAGGTTCTCATGGTTGCTTTCAATGTGTTTTGCCCTCAGAAGCAAAAGGTGTAGCCTCCTTCATGGTTTTAGGATGGTGGCTAGAGAAATGTAATGTATTGTTTTTATCAGTAGGCTTAACAAATACCTTCAGTTGTAAGAATATTCTGTTGTCTCTTAACCATAACATCCAAAAATTGAACATTACTTTGGGAACTCACCATGGTTAGCTTAATTTTAGTGTCAATCACATTTAAATAAACATGAAAGTCCTCAAGTTGGTCTTGTGTACCTGCCCATAGGAGGAAGACGTCGTCTATGTATCTCCACCAACACAAAAGTAGGGAAAAATGGTGGGACACATGCACGAAGTCATCCTCCAGGACCCCATAGAGATATTTGCATACGACGGTGCCATATTGGCCCCCATCGCAGTGCTTCCTTGTTGCTGAAAAAAACTATCACAAACTAAAAAGTATTTTTTTTTAATACCAGTTGAAGGAGATCAAGGAGATCAAGGATTAGTTCTTTCATCTTTGCAGAATACTAAAAGACATTATCCGGGATATATTTATAAATAAAAAGCATGTGCCTAAGCACCATCAGGCAGTAGCTGCACCTACCTGCCTGTTGTTGCCGACACCACTCCCCGCTATTCACCTCCAGCACAGAGTTGTCACGAACCGCTCCTGCCGGGGACAGCATGGCTGAGTAAACACAGAGCAGAGCAGCTTTTCCACTCTGCTGTGTGGAAGTGTGCAGAACAGCCGACGTCACATTGATTGACAGCTAGCTCCTCGCTACCTGATTGATGTCGGCTCTGACGCTCCCCTCCGCTCTGTAGTTGTGACATCAGCGGAAGCCAAAAAATCATTGACAAGAGTGTTCTGAGACCGCTCTGATCAGCAGTGAACAGTGCCAGGAACAACAGGTAGGTAGGTAGCTATCTGCCTGTTAGTGATTAGGCACAATTTTTTTTTTAAATATCCCGGATATCCTCTTTAAGTGTGTCTAATTTTTTTCTTAACACAGGACAAGCCAAATTCATGTTCAATAGAAGTGTATATTGCTGTAATGTCAAAAGAAGCTAAAATAAGGTCTCCCCCTATTTTTAAATCTTTGATCCTGTGCAAAAAAATCTGTGGTGTCTTTTATGTAAGAAGTAAAGCTCACAACTATAAAGGTACCGTCAAACGCGGCAATATTGCTAGCAATTTCACTGGCAATTTGCTTTTTGCAGTGAAATCATGGACACATTGTTACATTTGTACACAGCAACAAAATAGAACAATGCCTCCATGATTTCACTGCAACCAGCAAATTGCCAGTGAAATTGATAGCAAAATTGCCGCGTGTGAAGGTACCTTTAGATTCAAAATTTTATCCAGGAACACCTTAATGTGACTGAGCACTGAATCTGTCCTAGACACAATGGAGAACCCTGAAGGATCAATTATTGATTTGTGGAATTTCAAAAGAACATATATACCAGGAGTAGTTGGTAATTTTCACACAAATCTTGGTCGATGGTACCACTAGCTACAGCTGGTTCCACAATGTTTTGTGTTTCTCAATGACAAATTTAGGATAAAAAAGAAGTTTCTTGTAACCAACTGCATCATACACCTGTCTCTCAAGTTCCACAATGTATTTAGCTCTATCCGTGATGATGACAGTACCACCCTTATCGGTGCTCTTGATGATGATGTCATCATCATGAACGTGCTCTCTCAGCGTTCCCATTTCTGCCATTGTATTATTGGAGTGTCATAACTTAGCACTTCACAGTGCTTGAAAAAGGCTTGTGTCAAGACAAAATTTTTCACCACATATGGACTAATAAAAGTCCACTTTTTGCTTATTTATTGAGTGCTGCCTACAGCCTGTGTACAGTGGTTTGCATAACCAGAATATCCCCTTATCGGGGTTTTCCTATGATTTACCAAGATTTAAAGTTGATTTTAATCAATAGATCTTGGACACAATTGAGTGTGTTTAAAAAATGTTAAGGCCCAGTCACACATAATGATATTGTTAGAGATCGTTGTAACGTCACAGTCTCTAGCGATGTCGTTATGTGTGACACTTAGCAGCGATCAGGCCCCTGCTTTGAGGTCGCTGATCACTGCAAAGTGCTGCGGGTCATTTTTTGATCGTTGGTTTCCCACTGGTCAGCACGCATCGCTGCGTGTGACCGCGAGAAACCAGCGATCAGTGACCTCACTGGCTGGTAACCATGGTAAACACCGTGTATCTAGGCAGCGCGCTCTGCCTAGATACCCGGTGTTTACCATGGTTACCAGCGTCCTCCCTGCTTAACGCTGCCTGTAAGCAGGGAGAACGCTGGTAACTATGATAAACACCGGGTATCCAGGCAGCGCGCGCTTCCTGGATACCTGCTGTTTATCATAGTTACCAGCATCCTCCCTGCTTACAGGTAGCGCTAAGCAGGGAGGACGCTGACATCGCCTTCAGCGATGTGAGAGGTGGCTCCCATGGCCCTGATCACTGGAGAGATATGCCTGTTTGACAGCTCCTCAGCGACCAGGTAATGATGCTCCAGCGATCCCGGCATGTCGTTATCGCTGTCGGGATCACTGGAGCGGTCGTTATGTGTGACAGGGCCTTTACTGTGCTGAGATAATCTTATATATGTGCCCCTGCTATGTACTGTGTAATGGATGTGTCAGACCATACAGGAACATGGTCTGATCATATCACATCTCCTGTGCTGAGATAGTCTTATATATGTAGAAAAGAAAAAACAGCGCCTCTCAAGCCGGTATATAATAATCAATGCTTCATTTTATTCTTGTTCCGTCCATCCCTCTGCACAATGTTTCGGTCCTCTGACCTTTTTTAAAAAAGGTCAGAGGACCGAAACGTTGTGCAGAGGGATGGACGGAACAAGAATAAAATGAAGCATTGATTATATATACCGGCTTGAGAGGCGCTGTTTTTTCTTTTCTACAATTTGAAGTCCAGGTGGGTCTCCCTGGTGGATATGAGCGCCTCACATATTGGGGCTCAGTGGGCTCCTAGCTCATGCAGTGCTGTGGATACTTTTGTTGATTTGTGTAGTCTTATATATGTGTCCCTGCTATGTACTGTCTGTGTAATGGATGTGTCTGACCATTCAGGAACATGATCTGATTATACCACATCCCCTGAGCCGGGTAGAATGCAAAAGAGAGTACACTGACATAACAGCATGGCATCATAGATTATTCTTTTTGCGAGCTAAAACATTTCCTTGCCTATTTTAAAAAAAACGTTTTACCTAAAAGACAGAATAGTTTGTGATCTTGTGCTGTACTGTCTTTATATTTTGTTCCTTCCTCCCCTCCCAGGAGATGTGGCATGATCAGACCATGTCCCTGTATAGTCAGACACATCCATTACACAGTACACAGCAGGGACACATATATAAGATTATCTCAGCACAGAAGATGTGGTATAACCAGACCATGTCCCTGTATTGTCAGACACATCCATTACACAGTACATAGCAGGGACACATATATAAGATTATCTCAGCACAGGAGATGTGGTATGATCAGACCATGTCCCTGTACAGTCAGACACATCCATTACACAGTACACAGCAGGGACACATATATAAGATTATCTCAGCACAGAAGATGTGGTATAATCAGACCATGTCCCTGTATTGTCAGACACATCCATTACACAGTACATAGCAGGGACACATATATAAGATTATCTCAGAACAGGAGATGTGGTATGATCAGACCATGATCCTCTATGGTCAGACTCAGCCATTACACAGTACATAGCAGGGACATATACTATTTCCACATCCAATTGGGGAAATTATCATTATTTCAAGATCTATTGATTAAAATTAAATTTGTTCACGGGAAAAGTCTTCTAAGGCTGGGGTCACACTTGAGGCTGCCGGACCCGCTAAAATCTTGAGAAAGCAGCCGCAGCACACAGCGGTAACGCTATAGCACTGCCTGTGGAACGGAGCCCCATAGCAACCCGCTGTTTATCTTAGCAGTCGTCACACACCAAGCTTCATGACGTGCGCTTTAGCAGAGCGCACAGAAAAACGCTGTCTGCAGGAAAACGCTGTATGGCGTCACACTTGGCATGCAGTAATTTTGGTTATTTTTTACCTTATTCAGTTTTTTAAAATTGCATTTTTTCATCATTTTAACGCTACGGTTAACGCATGCGTTAATGCATGATACCTATATGTACCATGGTGTTAACGGATGTGTTTCCCATAGTGTCCCATGTTACAAAAGCGAATGCATTTTTGCTACGGCACCCAAAAACGCTGCTAGCAGCGTTTTTTGATGCTGATGCAAAAACGCATAGCGTTTTTAGCAGTGCACTTTGACACTGCGTTTTATGCATTGGAGCCTATGGATCTGTTAACGGATCCGTTTTTCAACGTTTTCAACTTGGAAAAATGGTAGGTTTTAGCGGATCCAAGGCTCAAGTGTGACTGCAGCCTAACACTATTTGATGACAATATGGCACAGAGAGTTAGGCTAAGTTTCCACGATGAGTGCATAGTGAGCCTTTTTGTTGCAGATTTTTACTCTTTCTTAACTTGCATTTTTATTACTTCTTTAACGGTGCAGACCATATATGGACAATGAAATATGCTCATACGAATCCAGCCTTGAAACCTCATTCGAATGTGAATTTTTTTTCATGTACAAGAAAAAAGTTTAATCAGTGTTTCATCAGAGTGATATTTGAGTTTCATCAGAGTTTCGTCAGTTTTTCTTTGATGGAAAAAAGGTTCTTCTACCTATCAGTCTGTGAAAGCAGACAGTACCCAGATTGGCTTCTGTCTGATTTTTTCACCGACCTATAGACCTGCACTTGCATTGTCAATTTTTATCCATCACTCAGATCAATACTGGGCATGATTTTGCATGGACCACTTGGTCTGAGGAAACTAATGAAAATGTGCACTATCTCACAGACTATCATACTTAGGGTACGCTGTAATGGGACAAAATGCCGAATTGCCCGCGCTGCCACCAGAAATCACCAGGAAACAAAGAGTTAACTGGGCAGATGTTTCTTTATTCTATCCTACGCGTTTCAGAGCCTCTATCCGAGCTCCTTCCTCAGGGAACATCTGATGTTCCCTGAGGAAGGAGCTCGGATAGAGGCTCTGAAACGCGTAGGATAGAATAAAGAAACATCTGCCCAGTTAACTCTTTGTTTCCTGGTGATTTCTGGTGGCAGCGCGGGCAATTCGGCATTTGTCCCATTACAGCATTCCTGTTTCCACGGTCATCGTGAAGGTGCGGCCCTGCTGCAGCCATTCTACAAGCCATCTTACAGGCGATTATACCGGTTGTGGGTGACACAACCGAGCCAGGTGAGCAGTTCCTATATACACCGCTACAACCCTTTGTTAAAAGGATAAGACCCTATGCGCATTTATCTCACGTTTACAGGTATACTTAGGGTACGGGAATGGTATCCACGGTCCGCTCTGCTGCTCTTTATCCAAGGAATCCACAAGAGGTTATTACCATCAAAAGTTCTTTATTTCATCACACCAACGCGTTTCGGTGCTGTCCCAGCACCTTCCTCAGGCCCTTAGGCCTTGTGGATTCCTTGGATAAAGAGCAGCAGCGCGGACCGTGGATACCATTCCAGTTTTATCTTCTGATTTCCCGCGGTTTTGTGGCGTTGGTGGAGGTTCTGCAGCAGCTGCCATATGCTTTTAAACTGGTTGTGAGTCTCACAACCATAAAAGGTGAGTGGATACACTTATAATCCACATAAGAACTATAGTGTCTGTTTGATAGGGCACAATCTGCGCCTCTTGTATCTCCCTTCTTTTCTAGTATACTTAGGGTATGGACACACATCCAAGTGGAAAAACTGTCCGATTCACGGATCCGAGAGTTGGACGAGTGTCATCTGACTTTTGGTCAGTGTGGCTTGCGAGTGCTGTCCGAGTGCAATCCATTTTTTCCTCAGCAGCTAGTTACTGTATAATCATTTACTGGTGCATTTTGTACAGTTGTCTGAGCTACAGAATGGTAATGTATCAATTAAAACTCGCATCAGACTCGGTGCGATCCGAGTGCAATCCGTGTTTTTTGTCGGACCCATAGATTTGCATTGGCGAGTCTCGTCTGTGACTCGCATAGAATTGCAACATGTTGCGATTGACTCGCAATCCGAGAATCGGATGTGGAAAAAGCGTATGAGACTCGGAAATGTTCTCTTGGACATTAGTTAACATTGGTCTGAGAGCAATGCGATTTTTCTGCACAGTAAACTCAGACGAGTTTCACTGATGTGTGTCCGAACCCATACAAATACTTCCTGTGGAAAACACAGATAGCACTCATACGAAAAACTGATGTCTAAATGAGACCTAATAGCATTACCACTGTGTATATGAAAAGTAAATATGTGAACTCATTAAAGCGTCTTCCACTAGAGGGAAGCCGTGAAGCTTTTGATGGCATCTGGGTGTGCCTCAAGAGGAATGTAGCATAATCAAGTCTGGGTTTTGTTTCTTCAATCCTTCTCACTCTTTTCAATATGTAAGAACTGTTGAGAGATCACATACCGTGCCTGAAAGGGACATACCTTTTGTTTGGCCTAAGCTGAGAGACACAAACAGTCTCTGAAACCAAATCAAATAGCAACTAACAAAAAGTGTGGTTGGGAGCAAACTGAAGTTTGTAACAGCAGGATATGATTCATTGCACCCGGTGAGGCGTGCTGTAACACTCACTGTAAACCAATGAAGATTTTTTTTTTTGTTCGGGAACGAGAATTTAAAGCATGTGGAATCTCTAAATCTCGTCTATTATTGCTTCTTGTTCAAATACATCATCTCTAATTATTGCAGCTTAGTTTCATCTTCAACAAATGAAAAGTCAGCCTTTTTACACTGCGAGCTGGAAAAAGCTTGTATTCTATAAATGCATCATAATTTCATACATTTATTATCAGAATATATGCCTTGAAAAACTAACGTTTTCGCATTATTTACACTTAAATCAATTTTATTTATATGTGACATACAATTACAAAGTAGCAAGTACTTGCAAAGTGTATGAGAAATTATATATGGTTTTCTAAATATTAAAAAAAAATAAATCTGAAAATATCGAAATCCTAATGAACAATTGCCTCCAGATGTCACATAATTAGTATATTAGGTCTGCTGTTTTGTGAAGGCATGAAAGGTTTATTTGAGAACATGTTTCCCAAACTCCAGTCCTCACAGCCCCCAACAGGTCATGTTTTCAGGATTTTCTTATTATTGCACAGGTGATGCCTTGATAATAATTCCATTACCTGTCTAAGGGCCGCTTCATATTGTGGCATGATCCGGTCCGGGGCTGTCCGGGATGACCCAGACAGCTGCGGACCGAATCAGCACACAGGACTGGGGGGGCTAATATGCCCTCTGGTCCGGTGTGCAGCGCACGCAGCTGCAGCCGCTGACAGGTCAGGACCGCGGCGCCCGCCCCGGACCGGATGACGCCACAGTGTGAAGCGGCCCTAAGCCTAAGGAAATCTTAAAACAGTGTCCTGTTTGGGGCCATGAGGATTAGAGTTTGGGAAACATTGAGTCGTAAGGGATGAAAAACCATCCTGAAAACTGGAACACACCAGACAGGTCAGGGCTCGCTCACACAAGCGTATAAATCAGACAAGTGCAGTCTGATAAAAAATGGAATTGTACATGATCTTCAAGGGAGCAGCGCAGATCTACATTTTTATCTCAGCTGAATTTGGCATTAGAAAAAAAATATGCAGAATACAGCATGCTGCAACTTGATTTAGAAATTGCTAAAGTGAGCGAATAAAATTGGATGTCATATGGACACCAGGATTCTAAGGGTATGTGCACACTGACCGGGTTAGGGTCGGTTTAGATGTGTAAACCGCCGGTCGGTTTACATAAATTTCATGTAAATTTATGTTAATCCAAACCGGCGTTTGGATTAACATTAAAACCTATGAAAACCGACACCCGGTGTCCACACACCGGCGGTTTACACATGCTCCTCCGTTGCTAACCCGCTGGGTTCCCAGCGGGTTAGCAACGAATGAGCATGTTCTATAAACCGGCCGGTTCTGCAGCGGCTGCAAGCAGAATCATGTACTGCTTCCAGCCGCCGCAACACCGCCGGCGCTAACCCGCTGGCCACCCGCCCGGCACCCGCCCGTCACCCGCCGCACATACCCGCCAGGATGTCGGTGGACGGCTCCGGAGCTTCCTGGCGGGTCCGCCCAGCCGCCGCCGGCCAGTGTGCACATACCCTAAAGGTCCCACACTGGCAAAATATTCGGGCCCCCGTGACACCCCACGCAGGCTCCACCCCAGCTCCAACTCCACACCTGAACCTTCCACAGTCCCACCACCACTCTGGGAAAAACTCCACTTCTGCACCATGTCCTCACACATTTACATCTCCCATTGAATACCATCTGCTGGATGTATGTATATGGGACTTGTTATTAATCATCATCAGACTGCAACGGGAACCACAGCACTGATGAGAATCAGTCAGTATCACACAAACATCATCTCCAATTGGAGTCGTTCTCTTTCTTACTTTCTTATCGTCTTCAGCTGGCCCAGACGCCATGATGACTTTATATATCCACATCTTGAGATCTTATATATATATAATATCTACATATCAAAGAGACAAAATGCAAAAAGTGCAATACCTGCTTCCATGAGAAAGTGGCTTGCATACAAAACGATCCTCTCACAATGAAGCATAAAGTAGGATAGATCTTGCCACATGTTGAAAAATTTATGTGGTTGAAACACTAGAAAGGCCAAGGTAATACTCTTTCACTGCAGTCTGTATGCCAACCAGATAATTAGAGACATTTTTGCCCATTAATTACATTTTATGTTTAAGTCATTTTGTGTGTACATCACAAAAGAAACCACATATTATTCTTGCTTAGCTTATAAATAGAAAAACACTTTGCAGATCTGTTTGACAACTTGACACCTCATCTAAAGTACAGAAACTATGAAATGTAGTCCTAAAACCTGCAGTGTAATTTAATGGAACTGGAAATTTTCTTTCATTAATTCTCACAAGCAATAAATTTCAATTGTGCAAAAATATCTCTGTTGTTCTAAAGCTTACGTGGCTTCATTTTTGTCAAATTCAAATGACAAAGGTATACCATTACATATTTTTTGAATATTATTATTGTTATTTGTCTGAGTATTCTCTGCATGCATCATCTTAGAAAAAATGTCACTTAACGGTTAATGCTCTGAGAAATCTATTCACATCTTTGATTGTTTGGAATCAGGGGCAGACATTGACAGCTTGGGGCCCCCGTGCAAGAAATTTAGCTGGGTCCTTCCCACTTTTATGGCGACAAAGCTACAGGTATACAGTGCCTTGTGAAAGTTTTCGGCCCCCTTGAACTTTTCAACCTTTTGCCACATTTCAGGATTCAAACATAAAGATATAAATTCAATTTTTTTTGTGAAGAATCAACAAGGGGACACAATCGTGAAGTGGAACAAAATTTATTGCATATTTTAAACTTTTTCAACAAATAAAAAACTGAAAAGTGGGGCATGAATATTATTCGGCCCCCTTGAGTTAATACTTTATAGCGCCACCTTTTGCTGCGATTACAGCTGAAAGTCGCTTGGGGTATGTCTCAGTTTTGCATATCATGAGAAATTGAAAGGTGCATTTATACGGAGACTTGATTACACACAGGTGGATTCTATTTATCATTACCAGCCATTTAGGACAACATTGGATCATTCAGAGAGCCTCACTGAACTTCTGGAGTGAGTTTGCTGCACTGAAAGTAAAGGGCTGAATAATATTGCACGCTCCACTTTTCAGTTTTTAATTTGCTAAAAAAGTTTAAAATATGTACTAAATTTCGTTCCACTTCACGATTGTGTCCCACTTGTTGTTGATTCTACACGAAAAAAATCTGAATTTATATCTTTATGTTTGAACCTGAAATGTTGCAAAGGTTGAAAAGTTCAAGGGGGCCAAATTCTTTCACAACGCACTGTATGTGTATATACACATATATACTACATAACCCATAACACACCATGTGTGCCCACTCAGCACTGAAAAGCACACAGCACTGTGGGGCACAAATGGGGTTTGAGGGGCAGACATCACTGGGGGAACTCAGCACTGGGGGGCACTATTGGGGTTTTGGGGCAGACACTACTTGGGGCACCGCACTTATGGGGTTTTGAGGGGCACATAGCACTGCTGGACACACATGGGGTCCTGGGGCAGATACCACTGGGGGGCAGACATGGGGTTTTGGGGACAGACACAACTGGGAGGCACACATGGGATTTTGGAGGCAGACACAACTGGGGGGCATATATGGGATTTTGGGGGAAACAGGGTGTTTTAGGGGCACACAGCAGGGGCATGCACACAGAAGTGGGGGGATTAAAGCACTGAGGGGCACCAGTCTGTCCCCTTCGTGCTCCCCCTTCTCCTTTGTTCTCCACACAGCCTATTAAAAGTGTAAAAAAAAAACTCACCTTCGCTCCCACAGCGCTGTTTCTCTTCTTTTCTGCTGGGTGTGTTCATATGATACAGGCGCACGCCTGTGTCACAGACAGGGCCAGCTCTAGGTTTTTGTGGGCCCTTGGCAAAAGAGTCTCATTGGCCACTGTCGCAAAGCATTCACTGATCTCAGGGAGACCAGTCCAGAAAACACTGCGGGCAGCCGGCTAAAGCGCTCAAACACAGTCAATTCCTAGGCACATTGCCCCCTGGGAATTATGAATATGCAAATAGAGTCTGTGGAGCCTCGGTTAGGAGTCTCAAACACAGGACTAGCCATATATCCCTCCAGGGAAGGACCCAGCCAAGGGTGGCTCCTTGCGGAGAACACCATAACCACCATATTAAGTGGCCCTTTTAGTCAATATCCAGCTCTTTTACAAGTTTAGAGATATGACAAGGGAATACCAAGGCCAGGTATCCATCCACAGACAGCTGTTTTGGGGTGCTGCCCCTCAGGGCCAGAAATCTGCTGCACAATGTAGGATAAAAAAAAGTCTATGTGAAGTAGGGAAGAACTGTGCCAATGCTGTGTATTTTCCCTGTGACGGAAATGCTGCGCTTTTTAGTGCAAGAAAATCTTCAGAATGTCAATCATTCCGGCAGATTTTCCCACCAAAAGGCAGCACTTCCCAATACATAATCAATCATTTCAATTCTGGTCCTTCCCTGCATCACTCAGACACATTAATTTGGTAGAGCCTGAAAAGATAATAAAACAAAACACACCTTATCCACTCCAAAAAAAATACATTGTTGGCGCAACCTTTTTTCTGCTGCATTTATTTCTGCAGGTGCAGATTTCTTATGGCAAGAAATCTGCACCACTATTTTATAGTCGATGCAATGCCTAAAGGTACCGTCACACGCAGCAATAAGGCTTCCATGTAGCCGTAAATTTGTGTGTTTCGGTGATGTGGAAACCACATCGCCTGTGCTTAGTGGCATGAGACAGGGAGATTTTACGGCGTCAAATCGCGGTGGAGCGTCGCCTGATCTCCATCCTCTGCTGAGAAATCAGACGATTTCCACCAGGCAATTTCAGTGCATGGTGGCGTGTGTGACAGGGCGAGAGCGACGTAGACAGTGATCGTGAAAGAAATCAAGTAAATGAAAACAGCAGAAACAGACATGACATATGTGAAAATATGGGAGCACACCCGTGATATTACAAAATATATACAAAATTTTATTAGAACAGTGTACAGACAAAAGGAAGTTAAAACCATTTAAAATTGGTAATTAGACCAAACAAGGGCACCAATATATATAACAAACTGTCAGATCAAACAAGTTGATTGCAGCAATTTATATATCAGCATAGACAGTCAAAAATAAATCAGAACCCAGCGGGGCTCAGAGTTTAATGTATAGGAAACAATAGGAGGTCACTCCTAGATCAAGGGATCAGTCAATCTGGAAATGGATGTGTGTCACTCCAGTTAGGAGTATAGTCTCTCTGCTTTACAAAGAATATACCACTATCTATGAGGATTCACAAAACCTCTTACATGAATCTACCACTATATAGCAAGAGAAACAAACTCTGGGCTGAAACACCCTGTTAAATAGTCACATGTATACCGTTATACTCGTATAAGCGAGTTTTCAGCCAAAATTGGCTGAAAAGTCCCCCTTGGGTTATACGCGAGTCATACGGCCCCCCTCAAGTTTGGCGCCCACCTCAGTTTCTGGGCCCCCACGCAGCAGCGCTGCACATATACATTACGTGTCTAGCAGCTGTTACCTGGTGGCAGATCGCGCTCCCGGCTCCGGGCTCCATCTTCCTCTCTGTCTTCCTGGTTGTCATGTGACCGGCGCGATGACGTCATCGCGCCGGTCACAAGCAGGAAGACAGCGAGGAAGATGAGCCCGGAGCGGGAGCCTGCGATCTGCCACGAGGGTAACAGCTGCAGACACGTAATGTATATGTGCAGCGTGCATGCGGGGGCCCAGAAACTGAGTGGGGCCAAATTATAGGGGGCCCTGCTGGGCCCTGTATATACCACTGGGGCTATATTACTACCACTGGCTATATACTACCAGGGGCTTATATACTACCACTGGGGCATGTATATATACTACCACTGGGCTATATACTACCATGGGCTGTATACTACTACTGGGGCTATATACTACCCTGGGGCTATATACTACCACTGGGCTATATACTACCACTGGGGCTGTATATATACTACCACTGGCTAATACTACCACTGGGCTGTACTATCTACTACTGGGGCTATATACTACCCTTGGGCTATTACTACCATGGGCATGTATGTATATACCACGGGGCTATATACTACCACGGGGCTATATACTACACTGGGGCTGTATCTACTACTGGGCTATATACTACCATTGGGCTATATACTAACACTGGGGCTGTATGTATACTACCACTGGGGCTATATACTACCACTGGGGCTGTATACTACTACTGGGGCTATATACTACCACTGGGGCTATATACTACCACTGGGGCTGTATGTATACTACCACTGGGGCTATATACTACCACTGGGGCTGTATACTACCACTGGGGCTATATACTACCACTGGGGCTGTATACTACCACTGGGGCTGTATATATACTACCACTGGGGCTATATACTACCACTGGGGCTGTATACTACTACTGGGGCTATATACTACCACTGGGGCTATATACTACCACTGGGGCTATATACTACCACTGGGGCTGTATATATACTACCACTGGGGCTATATACTACCACTGGGGCTGTATATACTACTGGGGCTGCGTGTATACTACCACTGGGGCTGCTGCTGTATACTACCACTGGGGCTGCTGCTGTATACTACCACTGGGGCTGCTGCTGTATACTACCACTGGGGCTGCTGTATATACCTCTGGGGCTGCTGTATACTACCACTGGGGCTGCTGCTGTATATACCACTGGGGCTGCTGCTGTAACACTGCTGGGGCCTGTATATACCACTGGGGAGGCTGCTGTATACCACACTGCTGGGGGCTGTATACCTGTGCTGGGGTCCACCCTCGGCTTATACACGAGTCAATAAATTTTCCCAGGTTTTGGGGGCAAAAGTAGGGGGGTCGGCTTATACACGGGTCGGCTTATACACGAGTATATACGGTATATAGAATATAATGTGAGTACACCCTGTTGTGGACCCCTCAGTAGGGTAACTATTAACAAGTGAACAATATTACCAGAGGTTCATGGTGATACCGGGGTCTACAGTGTATACGCCTGTTAATGGAAGACCAACAAGTCCCTAATACAATCAGTTTGAACTGTCAAGTAAATCTGTGAAGCTGCAATTAAAAACTGGCATCACTGGTATCTATAACTTCAATATCCCCACACACAGCCTATTATCATTGCAATAGCCCTGATCATAGTATTTCACATTGCATATCATTGCACATCAAACTATCAGGGCTGTGCTTCCCTGCTACACATGAATGTCCCACAATCCCTGACGAAGCTGCACAGGAGGCAGCGATACCGGTGGGGTCCTTTCCCACTCGGGCACCAGCATCACAGACCTGGTAATCTCTCTCCTTCTCACTCTCCTCTCCCTCTATCCTTCTGACCAACTGGTCAGAACATAGCAGTTGCTTACTGAATGCAGTGATAGGGGCACGGTGAGACACACTGTAGCACGCCCCTATCATAACAGAATGGAGACATCGCTGCTACTATGGTAGCGTGAGACGCAGCGATGTGCAAAAGGGAAAATGCTTCCAGTTTGTGGCAGGGGATTTCTGGAATGCAGGATTGCCGTAGAACGCAGTCGAGATCTCTATGTGTGACAGGGCGACAGCGATGGGTAAAAAAGTGCCCGGGACGCACTCGCACACGTCAAATTGCTGCGTGTGATGGTACCTTAATAAAGATGGTTTAATTAAGTCTGGCCATCATCATCATCATCATCATTGTCACGATGACTTAGTGAGGACCTGTAGCTCTCTAGCGCCCCCTTAGCCTGCTAGCCACATCTGGTATTGCCAGAGGATAAGAAAGGAGCCCAGCTGCCCTAATTTATGTTGTCTACTGCGGCACGTGATGTGACAGGATGTATATATACCACCAGTTCCTGCTAGGAATGTATATATATATATACCTCGATCCAGTCACCCTCAGGCCCACAATATCACATAAATACCAAAATTAAACTGCCACCACCGACCTCTTCCAGGTGGATCGGTAACCTGTATGATAGCGTAAAACGAACAGTGAGGTCGTGAGCTTGTTCATAGGACAAGGAGATCGAGACTAGTAAATTATAATATTTTACTCCCAAAGATGGGCAGTGATTATATAAAAGATTTACAGAATATTACATAAGAGACAAGGTACATGTATGCATAAACAGTTATAAAAATAAAAGGAATGAAAGAGAACTTGCCAGACCTAGCCACGCATAGATAAACGTAGTTCCGTGGGGGGGGGCAGCTTCCCAGAAAGGTATGATTCCGCCACACAGATGGTAGTCTTGCTATGTCTGGCCCCAGGATGGGCTTGTCCTCTGAGACCTCCTCTCTCACCAGGCTTAATAAATCTTCATTCTTCCTATTTGGAGATGGGGTGGGCCCATATCCATGATATACATCTCAGATTTACGGTCATTTAATTCTGAGAATATTGATACCAAATATGACCTACTTATGATGTTCAGAAAGCCAGAACTCATTTCCCAGGTCCCTGAGTGTTACATAGATATACAAGACATATCATTAAATGCGCAAAACGGTGATTACTCTAAAACATGTATTATGTGTATGTGTCATGAACGAGTCTTCTTAAATTCAACATTGAAAAACTGTAGGTTTAAACAAAGGAGTTTCTGGATGGACAGGTCTGGTTCAAACCTGTATAAGCTCTGCTCCTCTCAGCTTCAGGATTTTAGGGGGGTCGTAAATAGTTCTGACTGGGGGTCGCTGGGGAAAGCAAGCAAGGATCTATGTAACTTACTCACAAACCAAAAGGGCGGAGAGATGAGTGAGCTATTGTTGGCTGACTCTTCAAGCATCTTAAAATCGTGACCAAGATTCATACATTCATGACAATCGTCATGAATAATCTGAGAGCACTGGACCTGTCAACTACCAGATCCCTCAGCTGGACAGTGCACACTAAAAGCAGCAAACACTAGATGGCAGAGGCCACTGACAGCAGAGTCCACTGATGGTAGAGTACACAGAAAGCAGAGCACAGACAGCAGAACACACTGGATGGCAGAGCACAGACAGTACAGATAGCAGAGCCCACCGGAAAGCAGAGCATGTGTCTTGGGAGGCCTTCACACCTTTCGGGTGGGCTGTCCTCTTAAGTGTTTGCCGCCAAATTGATGCTTTGTCTAAGTGTGTGCACACCACCGATAAGAACCACGCTGACAACAAGTCAAAGTAGAGCTTAATGACAAAGACCTTTATTAAGGGAGGGGTAGCCAGTTTTATACAGCTCCTTAAAGGGATATTAAAGGGGTGTTGCATTTTATCCTCAAGAGAACATTCAATCATATTCGTGTGTTAGTTAGCAATTCAGTTAACCTTGGTTAGTACATTTGGTACAGGAACATCTTGACAAGAGCTTCAGCACTGCTACATAATCTGAGACAGAGAAATTCCAGAGGAGGGGAGGACGCTGGAAGAAGAAGGAGAAGTGATAACTAGAGGAAAGTGAAAGGATTTATATGAACATGCTGTTGGAAGATTTCTGAATGACTTTAATAAACTTATATAAATTATTAACTATTTATTGCCATGACACATGGACAGCAGAACCCATTGTTGGCAGCACAGTCCTCTGGCCCACATTAGGGATGGGCGTGTCTACTCGCTACTATTCGGCACTCGTCGAATAGTAGCGGTATTCGTGTACTCGCTACTCGCCGAGTAAATTAGGATTACTCGGGAGTAGCAAGTGCCGAATACTTTTGCAGTGTATCAATAGATACAGTGCAAAAGTCCTGTAAAATAAAGGAAAAGTGGTTAAAAAATTTAAAAAAAATGGATACTCACCTTAACCGACGGCTGCACCGGGACCGGCCGATGCACATCCATTCATGTAAAAGGACCTGTCACTCTCTCAGCCAATCAGATGGCTGGGAGAGATCTGGCCAATCAGATACCGCCACGTCACAATGACGTAATCGCTAGCGGACACCTGATTGGCCAGATGGTACACCGAGGACCTTTCCATCTGGCCAATCAGGTGGCCGCTAGCAATTACGTCATTGTGACGTGGCGGCATCTGATTGGCCAGATCTCTCCCAGCCATCTGTTGGCTGAGAGAGTGACAGGTCCTTTTACATTAATAGATGTGCATCGGCCGGTCCCGGTAGAGCCGTCGGTTAAGGTGAGTATCCGATTTTTTTATTTTTTAACCACTTTTCCTTTATTTTACAGGACTTTTGCAGTGTATCTATTGATACACTGCAAAAGTATTCGGAATTGCTATACTCGCAACGAGTAGCGAGTACCGCTACCTACTCGTTGCGGGTATAGCGATTCCGAATATTATGGTACTCGCCCATCCCTAGTCCACATCTGTGTTTAGAACAATGCAGCGGCCAGTGCGCAGAGCAGTGCTGGCAGGGTTTGGTGCAATGCTCTTCAGATTCACACAACCCCAGCAGAATAGCTGAGCACTTGGCACATTACATTATCTGTAGAGCATTGGGCACTGTACATGCTCTGCAGAGCACTGGGCACTGTACATAATCTGCTTAGCACTGGGCACTGGACATGATCTGCAGAGCACTGGGCACTGTACATGATCTGCAGAGCACTGGGCACTGTACAAGCTCTGCAGAGCACTGGGCATTAGATATGTTCTGCAGAGCACTGGGCACTGTACATACTCTGCAGAACACTGGGCACTGTACATGCTCTGCAGAGCACTGGGAATCATACATGCTCTGCAGAGCATTGGGCACTGTACATGCTCTGTAGAACACTGGGCACCGTTCCTATTCTGCAGAGCACTGGGCACTGTACATGATCTGCAGAGCACTGGTTTCCCCTCCAACTGATGTGTGGACATGCTGCCTGATGGCTGTGGGCCCCTGGGAGCTGTGTATTTGCTCCTGACAGGGGGCCCCCTGTGCACTGCTCCCTTCCCCATCCCCCCCGCTTTCCCTCCATACCTGTGTGGCAGACGCTGATCATAATGCCCATCTGTACTGAGCTGGAAGCAGATCTCTATCTCCTGCACCAACTGCACATCCTGCAGGAGATCATAGAGATCAACTGCCAGCTCGGTACAGTCAGGCACTGTGATCAGCGTCTGCCACACAGGTTAGGAGGGAAAGCGGGGGGCCCATTTGTAATGAGGGCGATCAGGCCAAGGGGCGCCCGAAGCCTGGAGCGCCAAACTACTGACTAGATAGCCTTCATTTTTTCCTGACCAGCAGTGGCCCCCTCCACACCTGTGGCCCTGTGCAGCCGCACCGGCCGAACATGTGATATGTCCACCCCTGTTTAGAGTAGATTACCCTTACATGGTGGAACATGTGGGAACATAGTTTAACCTCAACCTGTGCAGGGGACATAATACATAAAGAGAGGATAATAACAGAAAAATCATCTTCAAACTCTATTAATATCTGAGTTTTATGAAAAAGTTTGTGATGTTGTAAAGATGCAATATGCTAGAAATCACAGACTTAGAACAACCAATTTCTGTTGCTATGGCTGATATGGTGACGACTTTGACAATCTGCTACCTAAAGGTACCGTTGCACACAGAGATATATTGCTTGCAACTCACTGTTTGCAGTGAAATCATGGACACATTGTTCCATTTTGTTGCTGTGTACAAAATGGAACAATGTGTCCATGATTTCACTGCAAACAGTGAGATGCAAGCAATATATCTCTGTGTGTAATGGTACCTTAAGGGGACCTTTACACATGGCTACATTTGTAGCTTGTCACCAGGTAACTTACTGGTTGCAGTGAAATCATGGATACATGATTCCATTTGTACACAGCAACAAGATAGAACCATGTATCCATGATTTCACTGCAACCAGTAAGTTACCTGGTGACAAGCTACAAATGTAGCCGTGTGTAAAGGTACCCTAAGGGTACCTTTACACGCGGCTACATTTCTAGGGTGGCTACAGGTAACTTACTGGTTGCAGTGAAATCATGGAGAGATTATTCCATTTGTACACAGCAACAAGATAGAACCTTGTCTCCATGATTTCACTGCAACCAGTAAGTTACCTCTAGCCACCCTAGAAATGTAGCCGCGTGTAAAGGTACCCTAAGGCTTTCAGTCACTTTGGAATGACACACCATTTTTGAAAAGTGAGTGCAAACTGGAAAGTTAGGCTACCACTTAATTGTAAAATAATTAAGGAAATTAGCACCAGGTGCCATATTAACACCAATAATTTGCAGGTATATAAAAGTGTTCTCTAATTTTGATCAGTGTTCTTTTTCATTTATCTCATTTATGAATTTATTCTGCGCTTTAATATATATACAGTTAATAAAATAAGCTTAAAATACTGCTAATTTAATCATGCTAGCATATTTTCACATAGGACAACACAATGACCTTAACAATAAGGAAAATGTGTGTTGTTTTCTATGTTTGATCATCATTTTATATATGGTACATTATTGCAAATAAGATAACCAAGGATATAATAAAATATACAGTATGTGTGCCAAAATGGTGCCATTAACAATACAACTCGTCCCACAAAACAGTAAGGAATATTAAGCCTTCAACAGAAATATATAGAGGTTAATACTCTTTAATACTCTTAAAGCTAATACTCTTGAAGTAAAAAAAAAAGTTGTCATTAAACTCAAAAATAAGTGGTTACTTAGGGCTTAATATATTTAAATTATATTCTGTTTTACCAGATTCAAAATAATACATTTCTCTGGAAAAACTTTATGGGAATAAGCTTCTTTTGTAATTGTTTTACATTGTGCTTGTCTATTTGGTAATATAAGAGGCCAAAGCAAACAAAAACTTTTCAACTGAAATAAAGCTATTGGAATTCTGGGACATACCTTTACAGGAAGAGGAATCTCATCCTCTTGTTCCTTTTGTTTTCTACAATCTGGAGTGTGACCTCCCTGCCCAACCCTGCTACGCCCTGATCATCTCTAGGTTATTTTCTCATAAAATATTCCTGTCCTGCCCTCTACGAAGAAAACAGATATTCCAGAATTTTTTTGTTAATAGAACATTATTGCACAGTAGAATACTAAGCATTAATATTTGTATTTATGAAAGAATACCTTGCATTAGTTATATGTAAGTCTAATAGTGCACACTATATTTAAAGGTAGTCTGTCATTAGGTTTTTGCTACCTCACCTTAAGTGCAGTATCATGTAATAAAGACAAGATTGACATGCTCTTGGTCGAATAAATTGGGGTGCTGGAGATGTGGGATTTCTAATCCTTTAATGCTGTAGGTAGAGATTTAACGCTACTCTTCGGATTATGCAATGTGAATCAATGTGACATGTATTAATGCTTCGCCCCTGCCTGGGGCTTATTCATAATTTCGCTGTAAAAAATATATATATATTGTGCTTCTGTGGAACCCCTGCAGTTTGGTTGCCGCAAGTGGTATTTCCCCTACATCATTAATAATGCCTTGTCTGAAGGGTTTTAGAGCTCCCTATACTGGGAGTCTAATGCATGCACACACTACCTGATCCCTAACCAAGAGGTTGAGCATTAAGACCTATCTTTTTCTGGTTCAGCTCAGTCTCTATTTGGGGAGGGGTTAGTTGCATTGATGGAGAGAGAGAAGAATTGGAAAGCTGGAGCTACTTGTACCATAGACCATGCTGCTAGCAGGGAACCAGTCCCTCTGCTACTCAGGGATTGCAAAGCCTGTGGGCAGAAGCTGGAGCTTAGTGAATTCCATGTTCACTAGTCACTTAATTGGGACTTCTGGGGCACAGTGATACAGAGGGCCAGAGAACTGTTAAAGAAACAACTGCTCACAGGGCCACATTACCTTTCTGGCTGGAGGAACCCACATGGAGCAAGAGGGAATATAGGACAGATCAAATGCACCTTGAAACCTATTAAAATCAATGAAGTTAGGAGGAAGGCTATTTTTCTAACCCAGCAGAGTGGACTACAATTACCATCAGGCTGGAACAACTGCATACCTGGTGGAAGTGTACTATTCTGGACTTGCTGCAACATCTTTAGTAAAGAAAAAAAAAAAATAATAACAAAATAACAAAAAGACTGTTTCCTTCTGTTTATTGCTCTGCTGCCCTGCACCCATTATTCCCACTACTACCCTCATTATCCTCATTCCCCCTGTGAGCCAGCCCTAGTTGGGAAGGGCTAACCACCTTCACTGCTATACCACGTATCTCCCAAGGATTATCTGTAGTGTCAGCCACCCAAAGGCTGGAAATCCCAACTGGCATTACAAACATATTATTTTTCTTTTGTTTATTTTTCTCCATAGTTACTCTCTCTTTCTCAGTGTGAGTGAGGCCCACAGCACTGGCCACAGCCACCATGATCCTGACCACTGGTTCAGCTGCAGTGTATCCCACCCCTTTGTGCTCCACATTTTTGGCATCACAAATGGATAAGAAGCAGGTCAGGTGCGCCTCAGAGATTGTGTAAAATGTTGCATATTGAAATGTGCTTTTGAAATGTATAAGTGGCAGCATCTGTGAGGGAGACATGTGCAGCAGCTAATCCTATGCAAAACTGCCCCATCATGGGAGTGCCACAGAAAAGGCGCCAAGAGTAGCCCTTCCTACTCCTCTTGGGCCTCAACTGCAGTCTCAACTAAACTGCTGTGTGCCTGCTTCCACATGTGAGGAGCTGTGCAAAAGACCACACTGTACAAAGAGGGAGCTGTAAAAGACATGTTTGCTAAACTCAGAGACACCTTTGACACCTGTATTGCCTCTGAGAAAAAGATGCAATTTTTCAGCTACCAACAGAGATCACAGGACACTGTCAGAGAATATGCACTTATCTTACAGGAGGTGCTGTGGGCCCTCAAACAAACTGACCCAGACAGTGTACAGTATGATAGCAAAATGCTGAAAGAGCAGTTCATTAAGGCCCTTTTGTCTGATTCCAATTAGGCTCAGCTGCGCATGATGTCACTGCAAAACTCTGATATGGACTTCACTCAGTTCAAAGACATAGCAATCTGGAAACCACAGAAATCCACCTATGCCTGCACTGAGCCAGTTAAACACTCTGCAAATACATACCACTGGCGAGCAGAGTCCTTTCCACAAATGCCTGTAGTACAGTATGCTCAGACCCAGGTTGATAATCCTTCTGCAGATTTACATGTACAAGTGCAGTAGCTAACTGAAAGTGTGGCTGCTTTACACAAAACTGTTCAGTCTCTCTAGCTATGTTCCCCCTCAAAGAAGATTCAACTACCCTCAAGCCTGGATGATGTTCCATGGTAGATGACTGATCCACATTGATAGCAGATCTATTGACCAGATTGACCCCGCAGGATAACCCATCTGCAGATCCTGCGAAAGGTCGGTCAAAATAAAAGAGAATGTCCTTTAAATGAAGTGACAGCCATGGAGGGCAGTGGACAAATCCTCAGAAGTAAAACTGAATGGTTCAACAAGCTGTAAAAGCAAGTATGTCAGAGAACGTCCACTTTTGATACAGGTGGCGTACAAGTTGGTTGTCATTAAGGTGAAGAAGTTGGAACTTAAATCTAAGGTTCTTGTGGCAGTTGATATAGAAAGAGGAGAGAATAATTCTGCCATAATCTTGGGTACGAATGCCATTGAAAACTGTCTAACTGAGGTCATTGCCATTTTAAAAGACATAGTAGAGTCGGCCCCTTAAAAAAGCAGCATGCCCTTAATAAGGAATCAAGGCATTCGTGCACCAACAGCAGGTGGAGATAACAGGTGGGGAGATTGGTAGTGTAAGAGTGAGCGACCCCATCTTCATTATGCTTTTCCCCGGGAGTGAGAATGTCCTCTGGTGCAAAGCAGCCATAAGGCCAGGATTACTAGGCTTTGTTAGAATCAGTATACTCAGATAGCAGACCTACTCTTATGATTGCCAGAGGGGTTGTTGATTACAAAAGGGGAATGGCACTTGTATGGGTCCTGAACTGTGGGGAGGAGAAAGCTTGCTTGCCCCATTAAGCCGCTGTAACCAAATTGTTCACCATCATTAACAATGATATCCAGTAAGCAGGACCCTTAGATTCATCTAAGTTAACAGATGGCAACGGCTCCTTGGTTCAGTTGGAGAACTGGTGTCAAAAGATACATGTTGGCATTGAATCCACTCCTCCACATCAGAAAAATGGAGTGCTTGAGTAGTCCAGGAGTACAAGCAGGTTTTCAGTAAACACCCCCTAGATTTTGGGCAGGTAAAGGGAATTTAACATACCATTCCTACAGGAGACCATTCACCTATCAAAGAAAGGCATCGTCCTATACCTCTTGCTCATTACCAGTGTGCAAAAAGTATGTTGAAGGAAATTAAAGAAGCAGGAGTAATCAAGAACAGCTGCAGCCCTTGTGTAGCTCCCTTGGAATTAGTTAAAAAGAAAGATGGTACCATGCAATGTGTGTAGATTATCAGAATTAACAAAATACTTCACAGAGAATGCTTAGCCTTGCCACCTAAGAGTTTCTGCAGCATTAACGTCAGCTAGTATTTCTCACTCTAACCAAACCCAGCGGTGTGCAGTCCTTCAATGAGGCTGACATGAAAAGACTGGCTTTCATGCATCTATGGGGCCTATGTGAAATGTAAGGCTATGATTAAATGATGTGATGAATATTCAGGACGTCCCAAGAACACTTAGCAACACTGGCAGAGCTTTGAAGCATGTCCAACTTCAGCTAAAGGAAAAGTCATCAAAATGTCATTTATTGAAGCCAAACTTACAATACTTAGGTCATGTTATGAGTGCAAGAGGGGTAGCACCAGAACCAAAAAAGGTGACTGTTATCAGAGACAGGCAGGTACCCACTACCTTCCAAGATGTTCGACAATTCTTAGTGCTAGTAGTCTACTACAGACGCTTTATTAAAGGCTTCAATAAAATGGCGTCTCCCTTTCATGACCTCCTAGTGGGACAGACTAAAAAGGTCAGGAATAAGAACCCTCTGATTCAATGGGATGACACATTGGACGAGCCCTTTGACAACCTTAAACAAACACTCACTGGAGAAGAGATCCTAACTTATATGGACTATGATCAGCCATTCATCCTCCACACTTATGCCAGCAACACTGGGCTAGGACCTTTCCTATCTAAAGAACAGCAAGGCAAAGAGAAAGTCATCAGCTATGCCAGTTGGAAGCTTTGCCCTACCAAGGGGTCCCCTGCCAATCACAGCTCCTTCAAGCTAGAATTCCTTGCTATCGTGTGGGCAGTGACTGAGAGGTAAAAACGCCATCTGGCCTCTTCCAAGTTCACCATCTGCATGGACAACAATCTATTGAGGCATCTGGAGACTGCCAGGCTCAGCACCTTGAAGCAAAGGTGGATGGCTCAGTTATCCAACTACGAGTTCATCATCAAATGTCAAGCTAGTAACAGAAATGCCAATGCAGATAATTTGTCCCATATGCTGAATCCTCCAAATCCAGAAGAAGATCTGGCAGGCCTGAAAGAGACACAGATGCCAGCATTCCACAGCCGGAGTGCCTCCCAAGACTCCAACCATGTGACCAGAGAAGTCGAGCCATCTGAGAAGTTTCCCTTAATCCAGTACCTCACCATGGTTGGGCAGAGATGCAGAACAGTGACCCAGCTATATGCATGGTTGAAGAACTACTTGTTGCTTCAAACTCATCTTCAGCTCCTCATGCACCTGCCAATTTCCAGTAGTTGTGGAATTATCTACGATCCAGTCAGGTTACACCTATGGGCCCTAACAATAGTGGATCATTACTCTTGCTTCCTAGTGGTTGTTCCAGTAAAGACCAAACAGCAAGAACAGCTGCTAAGGTATTCCAAGAATACTTCTGCAGACCCAATGGATACCCACCCAGATCAAGTACTGACAGACAGAGGTCCAGCCTTCATAGCAGAAGTCTTTGAAGAATTTTGATCCTTAATGGCTGTAAAAAGATCAGAACAATATCCATACCACCCAATAAGATAGCAGAATGTTTGTGAAAAATTAAATAATTTTGAGTAATCAACACATATTGCAGATCATACTGCTGTAAGAATGTAACCAATGGTCTGAAAAATTTGCTGATTTGATTGAGATGTACAATCATATTCCAACCAGTTCGACAGGATACACCACTTCTAACTGGATGTGTGCACGCCATGTGAATTCCCCATCCACCTCGAAATGGGAGTCCTAACTCCTGAAACTGTACCTAGACAATTATACACAGAATATAAAACAGAAATACAGTTGCAGTATCAAAACGTTTACCAATGCATAGAACAAAGTCTGGCACAAACAAGACAAATATAGGAAAGAGAATTTAACCGTCATGCTATGGCAACCCCCTTATCACCAGGTGAACAGGTGCTGGAGAAAAAGAGAACACACAAATTAGACAATCAGCCTTACTCTGTTCTCTTTGTAAAAACTTTATTTATTAATTCATTCTTGTTTTTATACACCTCCATATAGAGGCACAGGGCTGCAGCATCCGATCGCTTGTGACAGGTTCCGATGAGCTGTAGCACATCGGGACCTGTCACAAATGCGTACTGTGAGTGGTTGGCAGCGCTTGCCAACTGCTTACAGGAAGTGATCTGAGACAGCTTCCGGGTCAAGCCAGGACCCCGGGCTGTCACGTGAGCACCGTAGATACTGCGATCTTATCGCGGGATCTCCAATGCAGGCAGGGAACAGTTAGTTTCCCGCCACAGAGTTTTGGATCCCGCTGTCAGTGATTGGTAGCAGGATCCAAGTAGCTAATGGCACCGATCCCAGATCTGATCGGTGCTGGAAGCCTGTGATCCTGACCACTGGCTCAGCTTCTGGGTACCCCAGCCATTTGTGCTCACTTCCTCATTACAAGAATGCCAAATATATGGATTTTAACTATGGTGTGGATGGATTGTGGTGTTAAGAAGGGATGGGGCCATTTGGATTTGAAAGCAGAGGCTTTACTAGTTTTGTTTTTAAAAGAGGAGCTCTAGCGCTTTTCCAGAGCCTTTATGCTATCAATAAAAATGAAGTCCCCTATATTTCTGTTAACAGATGATGGATCAGAGTGGGGAATCATTATTTTTGGGTTGAGGTTGTGGAGCCCACTGGAACGGGGTACTCGGTACCGGACAGGGGTACTGCTGGGGGATGTCACGGCGGTCCTGGTCCGGACCATGTCCCGGGTTCACACAAGTAAATGGGGTGTATTTACAAGGGATTAAGTTTGTCGTGACGCCACCCACGGGTTGTGGTCAGGGTGACCACCGCTGCTGCAGAACTTCCGGGGATGATGTTTTGGCAGCTTTAGATGGAACGGCTCTCCGCAGGTAGAGCCTGGTTCCCCGGGGCAGTGGTAATTAAAGTCTGTGATGGTTGTTACAGATGTTACAGGATAATAGGGGTAGTAGTAGAGATGATGAGAGTGGAGGCAATGGCAGTCTATGAGAGAAAGTAGGGTTTCAGCACAAGGATGACATACACTCACGTTTGTTGTAATTTTCCAAGTCTTTACTGTGCAGATGGTAAAGCAGAGTATTGTCCACGGAGTCTGTACCAGGGCCGGGTTGCTCCCACCCTGACCGAGTCCTTGGCTTCCTACCTCTGCACAGCATCGGATCCGGTATCCGTCCTAAGCGTCTCTCCGGGGTGAGTTCAGGGTAACTCCTTGTCCCGGGTGTGTTCCTCTGTTTCTCTGACTCCTTCCCTCTGACCTCTCAGGACCTCCACTCCAACTCGACTCTCCTCCAACTCCAGACTCAAACTAAACTAAGCTACAAACTGACTGTCACTCCTGCTCTCAGGTAAACAACATTAGCTCCTCCCACTCTTGCAGGTGCCACCTAAGCTCCTACCACTTTCTAGTGTAGTGATGTGTGGGGAGTAAACCCGTGTTGCTGTTTCTGTGGCACATTAACCCTTGGGGTGCCACATTCCCCCTTAGTTAAAGACAGTACTCCGGGACTGTGGAACAACAAAGAAACAAACAATTAATACAATTAATATTTACAGAGACTTAAAAGACTTAAAAGTACAAAAATCATTAAAGTTCAAAAACAGTCCAAGAATTCAAAAAGCAGTCCTTCCGGGGGTTTTGTCTATTGCCTCCGGGCTGATGAATATATACAAGAAAGTTTATACCACAACCAGTCCGTGGTAGTATGGTCCATAAAAAAAATAAAAGGAAAAAGTTTGAAAAATATGCAAAAAGTTCATACAGGATAGTCTCTGTAGGTACTGGGCTTTTTTAACGTTGCATTAACTATGTACATTTGCAAAAACATATTTACATTTTACAGTTAATTTGGCTATTTAATCCCTGTACCTAGCAGGTAACTGACCTCTAGTACTACGCTCTGATCTGCGTAAAACGGGTATACTAGACGTATGTAGCCTATTGGTGCTGGTGGGCATGTACCTACTTGTAGTGTTTGGTACTATAGAAGATGAAGATCTGACTGTAGGACTGGCAAGCCCACTGGGACCAGGAATTGATTCTTCCTCTATGGGTTCTACTTCCAGTTCTTCAGGTCTTGGGACTTCTTCAGGTAATACGGGTTCTGGTGTTGGTTCCACCATTGGAGGGAAAGCAATCATTGGGACTACAACTGCTCTGTAGTAATTTGGCCATGTTTTGGGGAAATCTCCCAGCACCGTATGAAATACTTCCTCTCCTTTAACAGGTTGGACCTGTACTGGTACTGTTACTTCTGGTGTCTTCAGGGTTTCAGGACACGGTTTGAGATGGTCTCTGGACACAACTGCTAAAGTTCTTCCTTCATCTTTACTTATTAGACACGTTTTAGCATTGTCTAAGTTAGATGGTAAGACTGTGTATGGGATGGTTTCCCCACTGGTTATCCAATTTGTTAGTGTGTCTCTTTCTCTTGAGAACTTGCTCACCAGGTTGTAATGGAGTTGCTTGAGCACTTTGATTATAGGTTTTTCTTGTCTTGCTCTAGCTTGCTGAAGATTTTTCTCTTCGCACTCTTGTACTAGGCGATACTGTTGCTGATGTAGGGTATCCCAATTGGATTCTTCAACTTCTGCATCTGGTTTCACGATTCCCATATCTAAGTCAATTGGTAGCTTGCCGGGTCTTGCACGCATAAGATAGGCTGGGGTGCAGTTTGTAGAATTCACTGGAACATGGTTGTAAAGTCTACCAAATCAGGTAATTTATCTGGCCATTGATTTCTCTCAGATTCTGGTAACGTTTTCAATAGGTCTATTACAATATGGTTCATCTTCTCGCATAAGTCATTTGTTTGGGGATGGTACCTGTCGTGCGAATCTTCTTACAGCCGTACATATTGCAGAATTCCTGGAAAATCTCTGATTCAATGGCTGGACCTTGGTCTGCAAGGACTTGTTCGGGTAACCATGCGGTCTACAGAAATGGGTCTGAAATGCTCTTGCAGCCGTCTTCGCTGTCAGGTCCTTGATGGGTACCACCACTAAGAAGCGTGAGTAATGGTCCACGATGGTTAAAGCATAGACATAGCCTGACCGACTTGGTGACAACTTGTCTAATGCAACTAACTCTAGTGGTTGCTTGGTTACTATGGGGCTCTCTGCTGATCTCTTCTTCTGAGGTTGCACGGGCCACATTTTCTGCACCAATCTTCAATTGATTTTCTCATGCCAACCCAGTAGAATCTCTCTCTTAGGAGCACTTCCAACTTCTTCCATCCAAAATGACCTGCACCGTTGTGGTAGGCTTCTAAGACTATTTTGAATCTCGCTTGGGTACGATTATCTGCCAGACCAATTCATGTGTTTTTGGATTGGTATGCCTTCTGCAGAGCTTCCCTTGATACAGGAACAACTTGCCTCTTTCTTTCCAGAGCTGTATAGTCTCAGATGGGGCGTTCTGGTTAGGGTACACACCTTGTTGTGTAAGCAGTTCTTTCACTAGCTTCACAGCTGGATCACTATCTTGGGTGTCAGCCCATCCATAGTGTGCTAACGGGTTAAGACTTGCCTGTTGTTCTCTTTGGTAGATGCTGGGTTGATACTGGTCTACCTTTGAACGATGAAAGGCCGGTAGTTCAATTTCTTCCAACTCTTCCGGTTCCTCTTCCATGTCTTTCAATGGTGGCATCTGGGATAAAGCATCTTCGTTCCCGTTCTTGCGGCCTGCTCTATATTTGATGACAAAATTGTAGTTAGACAGCCGGGCTATCCATCGCTGCTCCAAAGTACCTAATTTTGCTGTATCCAGGTGGGTCAATGGGTTGTTATCCGTGTAGATGGTGAATTCCGCAGCTGCCAGATAGTGCTTGAAACGTTCAGTTACAGCCCAAACTACTGTCAGTAGTTCTAACTTGAAGGAGCTGTAGTTCTCAGGATTTCTTTCTGTAGGACGGAGCTTCCTACTTGCAAAGGCAATAACTCTCCTTTGCCTCCTTGCTTCTGTGACAATACTGCTCCCAGTCCCACGTTGCTGGCATCCGTGTAAAGAATGAATGGCTGATGGTAATCAGGGTATGCCAGGATCTCTTTCTCCCGTCAGTGCACATTTCAGCTTGTTGAAGGAGTCTTCCTTTTCGTCACTCCACTGGAAAAGGGGGATTACAGGTTGCAGACTTTCTTGATTGTCCTACCAGAATGTCTTGTAGGGGAGCCGCTAGCTACATGAATCCACTGATAAATCTTCTATAATAGCCTCCAGGCCCAGGAATTGCCTTACTTCTTTCACATTTGTAGGTCTTGGCCAATCCCTTATCACTGTGACTTTATCAGGATCCGGTGCTACTCCCTCTGAACTCACGACATGTCCCAGGTACTGTACCTTTGGTTTGAGAAGGTGACACTTGGATGGCTTGATCTTCATGCCATATTTGCACAAAGCTTCGAACACTTCTGCCAGGTCTTGTAGATGTTGCTCATACGTCTTGGAGTAGACTATGATGTCATCTAGGTACAGAGGACAGTTTCAAAGTTGTCGGCATACAATTGAACTCACAGACGGCCATCGGCGTAGTAAACGCTGTCTTCTCCTTGTCGGCCTCGGCCACAGGAACCTGCCAGTACCACATAGTCAGATCAAGGGTGGAAAAGTAGTTAGCAGATTTTAATGCAGCTAATGACTCCTCAATCCTAGGTAATGGGTATGCGTCCTTATGTGTGATGCGATTAATCTGCCGGTAATCTACGCACATTCTCATGGTCCCATCCTTTTTTTAACTAACACCAGAGGTGCTGCCCAGGGGCTACAACTGTCTCTTATTACCCTTGCAGTTTTCATTTCTCTGAGCATGTGTTTGGTGGTTTGGTAGTGAGCGGGTGATAATCGTCTATACCTCTCTTTTATAGGCTGATGGTTACCTGTAGGTATAGTGTGCTCTACCCCTTTGATTTGCCCAAAGTCTAACGGGTGTTTGCTCATATTCTTTCACTACCCAGTATACTCCATGCTTTTGATGGAAGGTGTAGAACTGGTACCTACATGTAACTTTTGGCATCAATCCTCCAGCTTCTCTCTTGATCCATTGTCATCCGCCTGACTTGACGGGTCCAAGGGCTCGACGGCTGTGATGGCATTATTATCAACCGTGTACAATTTAGCCATGGTAGCATACTTTGGTAATGTGATCTAATCCTCTCCGCAATTTAATAGGCCTAATGGCACTCTTCCCCGGTGTACCTCAACCACTCCTCTAGCTGTGAGTATAGTAGTTCTACTGTCTGAATACACGGGTTCTACCAGGGCTTGATAGTCTTGCCCTTTGATGCCTATTGCGGCTCTACACCAGACCAACATTTCAGTTTTGGGAGGTATTACAATGGTATTGGATCACTTACTCGTACACTGCCGATTTCACCTCCGGATATTTCTACCTGTTGCTTTAACATCAGAGCTTTTATTTCTTTGTGCAAAAGCCTCTGCTGTCCGGTTCCGGCAGTCTCGGCGATCTGCTGCAAGACAGTAATTACCTCGGAAAAACATTTTTCAATTACATTCATTCCTAGTAACATTACTGGTTCACGATCTCGCCGGTCAACATCTATAATTATAATACCCTGGTTCTGCAATTCTACCTTTCCAATCTGAATGGTCATTTCTCTAAACCCAACCTGTGGTTTTAATTGTCCATTACTAGCCCATACATTCATTTTAAAGTCTGATGACCACTATCAATGTCTGAATCACCCCAGTACCTCTGTAAAGAACATGTGGAATCGATGTTATCTTGGACCCGGTATCCACAAGGCATTAAAGGGAATCCATTCAACAGCATAGGATCACCGGCTGTCCTCCCACGAATCTGTCAAACCAGGCTGAAGGACTTTAGAGTTCATACCTGAGGAGCGGCCCACCTGCCCAGGGAATCTCCTTTTAAAGCACACTCGCGGGCAAAGTGACCTGGTTTATGACATCGGCGGCAAATGGGCTGTCCATCCAGCTGATAGCGTCGCTGGGTCGTCCTCTTGTCGCTTGATATCTCCTGGGCCTTATCCACGGAACATCCTCCTTGCTGTCGCAACCCGATCTTGGGTGCAGGCTTGAATCCTCGCACTCCTTGATGACTTGGCCATGAGATAACGGTGTCTGTAAGGGCATCTAGCTTTGATTGAGGGCCTCATTAGAGATAGGCTCTCTGTGTTCAGCAGCAGTTGTTGACATGGCAGATGTCGCTGATGCTATCGGTTGCTGAGGTGCTGCTGCAGGGCCCTGAATAAATTGCAGATGCCGGGCTCCTCTACCTGCTGCAGACGAATAGCTCTGTCTTTTAACTCAGCAAATGTCATTTTAGGATTCTGGATGAGCATCATACTCAGCTGTACTCTGTGGACGGGATAAGAGACCCTCTATGAACTGGTCAATTACCATTTTGTCAGCTCCGGGGCTAAGACAGGTTCTGCTAGCTTAAAGGGAACCAACCACCCCAAATGACCCCCCGGACTATTAATATCGTTCCCTAGACCCAGCACATACTTTGCTGCAAGGTTTTTTGCTAAAAAAACTGTTTTTTAAAAGTTAAGATAATGCTTTAAAGTTTATAACGAAGGGACGGGTGGGCGTTACTTAGCTGGGGCTAAAGCCGAGTTCCAGCTGCCAGTCATCCTCCTCTCCCCTCGCAGCATTGAAGTCCAGCCCTTTCTTGTCGTCCAGCCTGGTGCACGGATGTCATGCCCGTGCACACGTCATCAGCTACAGCCGGGTCGCGAGCACGCGCTCTGACTTCCTGCGCTCAGCTGTGGAAGTCAGAGCGCGTGCTCGCGACCCGGCTGTAGCTGATGACGTGTGCACGGGCATGACATCCCGTGCACCAGGCTGGGACGACAAGAAAGGGCTGGACTTCAATGCTGCGGGGAGAGAGGAGGATGACTGGCAGCTGGAACTCGGCTTTAGCCCAGCTAAGTAACGCCCACCGTCCTTCGTTATAATCTTTATAAAGCATTATCTTACTTTTAAAAAACAGTTTTTTAGCAAAAAACCTTGCAGCACATGTATGTGCTGGGTCTAGGGAACGATATTAATAGTCGGGGGGTCATTTGGGTGGTTGGTTCCCTTTAAGTGCTTTGAGTGCTTCCTGCAGATTTAAGGCAAATCTCTGGCACTCCTTCAGGCTTTTGTTGACATGCAAAGAACCTTATTTTATCCTGGGTATCAGCATAGATTCAAATGCTGTTTCAATCAGCTATTAGATGCTCTACAGTGTCCTTTTCTGTGTCCAGCCAGGATGGACCTCCGCTGTGCATTGCCTGTTAATTGTCCAATAATCATTCTACACGTTGGGCTTCAGTGAGGGGGTACATCACATAGTATGCTTTTATCTTGCTGATAAAGTCATTAAGAGTATTAGGCTCACCGGCATATTGGGGCAGCCACATTGCCCTGGAGTATACAGCATCAGGAGCGGCATGATAGGTGCTGCTCCTTGTGCCGCTGCACGTTGGGTGCAGCTCCTTGATCCGGCACTGGATTCTCACCGCTGCTCCGCCGCTGCTTGGCACCGCTGCTGCGACATCTGCGCCCTTAGTTAAGGTTCGCCCTCCTGTCTTCCGCTTCCGTCCGGATGTCTAAAAAGGTTCCCGCTGCGCACCAGGGTTTCTCTTCCTTCCGGATGACATCAGAGCGGTGAGAGGTTTTTCTTCCCTCGCGTCGCGCTCTCTGTAATGGCGGATTTTGAAATTTACAGTCTCTGTGCGCAGTTAAAATTCAGCTTTGCGGCTGATTCAAAACGATCACTAATCACGGCACACAATGCCCGGTACCAGGCACGGTAGGTCCTACTCATGACGCCAGGTTGTGGAGCCCACTGGACGGGGTACTCGGTACCGGACTGGGTACTGCTGGGGATCAAATCATTATGCGATGCACATATCTGAACAGGGTGCGTCCCTTTATGATTTGTCCTGAGGAAGAAACTCGGTGTGGCCTTGAAACGCGTTGAAGAATAAACCATTTACCAATTGCCTGGACAATTTGATATTGATTTTTCAGCTGACAGTAGCGTAGTTTTACACCTTTTCTTCTATTTCTCTACTCCATGTGGGACTGCTGCAGCTGTTTTCTATGTGTTTATAGTGGTTGTGATCTTCACAACCATCTAGGGTGAGACTCGTCATGTCACATCATCTATTTATTTAATGGGATAAAACTCGATTTGCGCTTGTTTTATTTCCAGGAAAAACTACCTTTACCTTATAAAAGGACACTAGTCACAATTGAAAATGAGGCTCGGTCATTAACATACAAAGTGCCTCTGTCCTTAAGTGGTTAAAAGGAATCTATTATACAAAGTTTATATTGCTCTTGCGTATAACTCATCATTATTTCAACTAGATCATTTTTGTTTTAAGCATGATCTTGAAAGACCAGTCTATCCAGTCATATTATATGTTGTGGATTTGTCATCCTTTCAATTTTTCAACAGGTTCATACGGTAGCTAAGTGACAACTAAAGAATTTGGATTTTAAGATAACAGTAAGATCAACAATGAGCTAGTAGACAACCTTCAAGCCCTGATGTTAGTAGCCCTGGTCTTTGTAATGGAGAGGTATCTATCAGACACCCTTATTAATAAACCAGTAATTGTAAAGCAAAAAAAAAAAAATGCATACACATAAAAATATTTTATTTAAAAAAATACTCCCAGACTCTTTGGCTAAAAAGTGGCATGCCTTATGGCAGGGGTGGGGAACTTCAGGCCTCGATGGCCGCAAACAGGTCATTTTTTTCAGGATTTCGTTAGCATTCCACAGGGGTTGGAATAATCACCTGTGCAGGTAATTCAATTTTAACCTTTGCAATACTAAGGTAATCCTGAAAACTTGACCTGTTGATGGCCCTCGAGGCCTGGGGTTCCCCACCCCTGCCATGAGGTATTGACTTTCTAAATGTAATAACACAGTACTAATATATGTACTGGCTTTCCTGAATAGAGGTATTTGTGTGAATGATTATTCTAATCTTTACACATGTATTTATATAGTGGACTTGTTACAATCTAAAAGATTTTTTATTGCATTTACATTTTTGTCCCATTATAAAAATAACTAGTTTTTATAAATCCTATATATACTTATCCCCTGAAATAAATTGTACCTTTTTATAAAAACCTTGTTTTTGAACATAACATGAAAAATGCTGTCATAAAAATTATTTATTGTATAGGGTGTCATAGCTTCTAAAAAGGTATCTAAAAAACTCATTAAATTCTAACATAGTATTAGCTCTGGAATCGTGCTGGTTCACTCACAATTTTAATTATATTGTTTTAGTTACAACAGGGTCCGGGATAGTGTATAACTCTAACTGAGACATAGCATTAAGATAAGACCAAGAGGAAGGCTGCAAATCTGAAAAGCATAGCTGTATCTATAGAAGCTCTGTACTCTCCTGTATCTGTGCCTAGTCTATATTAAAGGGAACCTGTCACCCCTTTTGGGCATTTTAAACTGTCCCCACCTACTTACACATGATGTAATTGAGGTTCTTGTAACCCCTCCATGTGCCCAGACGTCCCCCTCATGCCTGAGAAATCAACTTTTATTCTCTGCCTTGCTGCATCCTAAAAGGTCCGGGAGGTATGCTCTCAGGTGCTGGTGTATATGGTCTTCACCAACCCTTGCCAGCAAAACCCACCCTACATTTTCAAAATTGCTGCCCCCTCCTGTGGACGGCCATTGATTGACAGGCACACTCGCGCCTGTGTAGTGGAGCAGGTCACCATGCTCCATTGAAGATAGTGCCGAAGTTTAGCGAGATTTGTGAAGTCTCACGAAATTTCCACACTATCTTCAATAGAGCAAAGTGACCTGCTCCACTGAGTAGGCGCAAGTGCTCCTGTCTCTCAGCGGCCGTCCATAGGAGGGGGCAGCAATTTTGAAAATGCAAGGCGGGTTTTGTTGGCAAGGGGCGGCGAGGACTTTATACGCCAGGATTAGATGGCATAGAGATTGATTTCTCAGGTATGAGGGGCATGTCTGGGCACATGGAGGGGTTACAAGAACCCCATTTACATCATGTTTAAGCTGGTGGGCACAGTTTAAAATGCTCAAAAGGGGTGACAGGTTCCCTTTAACATGGACTTTCAATTTGAAAATGTTTTTTAAATGTATGAAAATAAAAATTTAATCTTAAGCAAGGGTCCGAGATCGTATATAAAGCTACGTGCACACACAAAAGTAGTAATCTGTTTGTGCTTGGGAAATTCTGCATGAAAACCTTATTAGGTTTTGTTAAAAAAGCAGCAGAAATGGATGACCTTTTCAGCAGTGTTCATGCGGTGTTTGTGCACATACAAATGCAGCTCAAATAAGGGGACACAGAGACAGACATCCAGATACACAGACAGATAGACACTCAGACTCAAAAACAGCCAGTCACAGACACTTTCTCACCCTCCGTCGAACCAGAGAGTGACCAATGATTTCTTACTTCTGTGTTCGGTACTGCAAGATCCTGCAGCCTGACAGTCACATGGTGCAAAAGTCCTGGAAGATAGCGAAACAGCATCTGCGATGCCCGGGAAGAAGGCATTACTGGGGATCGCCGTAGGATCGTTGGGGAGGGTGAGTATTGCAGCAAAATCCGGATCAATTAATTAACGTGATTCTTCTTCTCCTAATTAGGTTTGTGCAGCAAATCCTGATCACGTAAAGTCACAGCCGTTGGCACAGCATTTCAGAAGTCTCATATACTTTGCTGGCCTGACAAAAATTGATCTGTTTTTTTGTACAAAAATGCAGCACAAAAACTGAATCAAAAACGCCCAGTGTGCACATAGCCTAATACCAACTGAGATATAACATTAAGATAAGACCAAGAGGAAGGCTGCAAAGCTGAAACGCTATGTACTCACCTGTATCTGTGCATAGTGTATATTATCAAGGACTTCTTATGCTATAAAGGTCTTTCCTGCTGGAACACTTTCTTTCTTCTGTGGCCATTGCATAAGGGTGTGCCTCCACCTGCTCCATGCGGATTCCTGGCAGCCTCTAGGACTCCATGAAGACAAGTGATTGGGTGAGCTAGCTTTCTTTTCTGTTTACATATTTACCGTATATACTCGTGTATAAGCCGACCCGTGTATAAGCCGACCCCCCTATTTTTGCCCCAAAAACTGGGAAAACGTATTGACTCGCGTATAAGCCGAGGGTGGACTCCAGCACAGGTATACAGATCCCAGCACAGGGTATACAGGCCCCCAGGCACGGGGTATACAGGCCCCCAGGCACGGGGCATACAGGCCCCCAGGTACGGGGCATACAGGCCCCCAGGCACCGGGTATACAGGCCCTCCCATCCCTCACAGTATACAGGCCCCCCATCCCTCAGTATACAGGCCCCCCCATCCCTCACAGTATACAGGCCCCCCATCCCTCAGTATACAGGCCCCCCCATCCCTCACAGTATACAGGCCCCCCCATCCCTCACAGTATACAGGCCCCCCCATCCCTCACAGTATACAGGCCCCCCCCCATCCCTCACAGTATACAGGCCCCCCCCCATCCCTCAGTATACAGGCCCCCCCCATCCCTCAGTATACAGGCCCCCCCATCCCTCAGTATACAGGCCCCCCCATCCCTCAGTATACAGGCCCCCCCATCCCTCACAGTATACAGGCGCCCCCCTCCATGCTGCCGCTGCTTAGTGTACAATAAATATAGTGTTATTATCTCTCACCAGCCCTGTCTCCGTGCATCCTCCCTCCTCCCTGCGAGGCTGCGTGTCATGTGACCGGCTGGTGACGTCATCGCTGTGAGCCCCAGTCACATGACACACAGGGAGGAGGGAGGATGCACGGAGACCGGGCTGGTGAGAGATAATAACACTATATTTATTATACACTAAGCAGCGGCAGCATGGAGGGTGGGACGCCATACTGTGAGGGATGGGGGGGACTGTATACCCCGTGCTGGGGGGCTGTAAGGCGATATGCACTGCTCCCCCCGCGGATGGGCGGGGGATGCAGTGCATATCATGAATAAGTTATGAGCGGCTCCACGTCACGAGCCGCTCATATTGCAGCCTTCCCCCACCTCCTCCAGCCTCCTCCAGCCTCCTCCTGCTCCCGGACACAGCCCCCACTTATATGACTCGTATATGACTCGTGTATAAGCCGAGGGGGGACTTTTCAGCCCAATTTTTGGGCTGAAAAAGTCGGCTTATACACGAGTATATACGGTAATCTGTATAAACCGCGCACATAATTCCCATGTCCAGTACAGTACGGCACATACTAACAGTATGCAAGATGACAGAGAGTTCAAACCAAAGTTTCACAAACATTGATGATTATAAGGCACGCTTGGATAGATTTGCCTCAATTTTCAATGGACAACCTTCACATTCACCACATCCTCAAAAAACACCAGATGAACTTTCTAGCATGATAAAGGATTTAGAAAGTAAGATGTATAAAGTTGAGAGTATGTTGGGATCCAAACATTTGGAAAACTTATCATGAAAAAGACATGATTCTCTGTGGCCTCTGTATTAAGAAAAGAGTCACACAACAATATAGTCAAGATTGCCATAAAAATGAGATGGTATTCTCAGTGACTGTTCTATAAAACTAATTGAATTATTTATAAAGGAGGAAAACCGACAATTAGAGGTTTTTAAGAATGAAATCAAGACCTTGCAAAAAGCAGTACAAAATCTCACAGACGTTAAGGATTTTAAAATTTTGAATGATAAATTAAACATGAATCTGAGGAAATTAGAAACAAAGATTACAGAAATTAAGAAACCAAAGTATAAAAGGAACATAGATGGTTACAAAAATTATAACGTCTATACCTGAGTTAAAGGGAACCTGTCTCCCAAAATCACCTTTCTAACCTCTTAATACCTGTCCCTGCAGCCTTACACTACTATCTAAGCCATACCTGTCTGACCTTTTTTAGTAATATAGTAGTAGAATAAAGTAGTTTTCAAACTTACAAAATCTAGGACAGAGGGGCGTTCCTCGCGTCATCTGTGACGGGTAGGCGGGTCCCATGTGCCGCGCTACCCCTGCCTCGCCGCTCTATTACGCCCTAATGGGCGTCATTCCAGGCTGCAGAGATGGGCACGATTAAAATCTCGCGCCCGCAACATCACCACTGCGATGTGGTCACGTGATGGCAGGATCGTGTCACTTCCGGTCACCGCAGGTCTCACACAGGCTGACTTCAGCATGCAATCTGCATATGCGTTTAGTCGGCCTGTGTGAGACCTACGGCGACCGGAAGTGATGCGATCCCGGCGTCACGTAACCGCGTAGCAGCGGTGATGTTGCGGGCGCCAGATTTTAATCATGCCTGCGCTCTGCTGGCTGGAATGATGCCCATTATGGCGTAATAGAGCGGCGAGGCAGGGGTAGCGCGGCACAGGAAACCCGCCTACCCGTCACAGACGCCGCGAGGAACGCCCCTCTGTCCTAGATTTTGTAAGTTTGAAAACTACTTTATTCTACTATATTACTAAAATAGGTCACGCAGGAATGGCTTAGACAGTAGTGTAAGGCTGCAGGGACAGGTATTAAGAGGTTAAGAAGGTGATTTTGGGTTCCCTTTAAACTTCTGCCACCCATATTAAGAGGAAAAGGTAAAACAACTAAAAAATCAAAACCCAAGAAAGCCAGAGTCACCTTTTGTGAATTAAATCCAACTTTAAAACAACAGCTAATTCTTCAGAGGAACAAACAAACTCATCTTCTGAATCTGAAGAAGATTGTGAGGCAAAAAGAGGAAATCATCACAGTAATAAGATTCCAAAAAATGTAGGAAGTGGGAGAAAATACAGGAGGAGGAGGTTACATGACACAGGGCAAGAACAGGAAGATGTGACTAACACCATATGGAACCTGTTCAGCTATAGCTATCAGAAGAACAACTGTCTTTCATTTCAAGAGGATTAAGTTTCGCACCAAATTATTTTGACATCTTAAAGACAATACTAGATGTTAATTGCCTAGCAAGAAATATCAGTATAGAATGTCACTTTAAAAATGATATAACAGAGAAAAACGACACAACTACTTACACAGAAGAAAACAATACCTTATTCATGTTTAAGGAACACATCATAATGGTGGATTTGAGTGTGATGGAAAATAAGAGAATAGAGGATGAGATAACACTGAATGAAGATTTTCCAACTCCAAACCTACATTTTTACCCACTTAAATCTCGACGAGCAGTTTGGATACCGTATATACTCGTGTATAAGCCGACCCGTGTATAAGCCGACCCCCCTACTTTTGCCCCCAAAACCTGGGAAAACCTATTGACTCGTGCATAAGCCGAGGGTGGACCCCAGCACAGGTATACAGCCCCCAACAGTGTGGTATACAGGCCCCCCCAGTGGTAGTATACAGCAGCCTCCCCAGTGGTATGCAGGCCCCAGCAGTATATACAGCAGCCCAAGTGGTATACAGCAGCCCTTAGGTAGTACACAGCAGCCCCAGAGGTATATACAGCAGCCCCAGGGGTATACACAGCAGCCCCAGGGGTGTACACAGCAGCCCCAGGGGTGTACACAGCAGCCCCAGGGGTATACACAGCAGCCCCAGGGGTAGTACACAGCAGCCCCAGGGGTAGTACACAGCAGCCCCAGGGGTAATACACAGCAGCCCCAGGGGTAGTACACAGCAGCCCCAGGGGTAATACACAGCAGCCCCAGGGGTAGTACACAGCAGCCCCAGGGGTAATACACAGCAGCCCCAGGGGTAGTACACAGCAGCCCCAGGGGTAGTACACAGCAGCCCCAGGGGTAGTACACAGCAGCCCCAGGGGTATATACAGCAGCCCCAGGGGTGTATACAGCAGCCCCAGGGGTAGTACACAGCAGCCCCAGGGGTAGTACACAGCAGCCCCAGGGGTAATACACAGCAGCCCCAGGGGTAGTACACAGCAGCCCCAGGGGTAATACACAGCAGTCCCAGGGGTAGTACACAGCAGCCCCAGGGGTAGTACACAGCAGCCCCAGGGGTAGTACACAGCAGCCCCAGGGGTAGTACACAGCAGCCCCAGGGTAGTACACAGCAGCCCCAAGGGTATATACAGCAGCCCCAGGGGTGTATACAGCAGCCCCAGGGTGTTACACAGCAGTCCCAGGGGTATTTACAGCAGCCCCAGGGGTAGTACACAGCAGCCCCAGGGTAGTACACAGCAGCCCCAGGGGTATATACAGCAGCCCCAGGGTGTATACAGCAGCCCCAGGGTAGTACACAGCAGTCCCAGGGGTATTTACAGCAGCCCCAGGGTATTTACAGCAGCCCCAGGGGTAGTACACAGCAGCCCCAGGCCCCCCTCACTTTTTGGCGCCCCCACCTCAGGATGGCCCCCCCCCGCACGCAGCGCTGCGCTCATACATTACCAGCCTGTCAGCTGTCATCCTCCGGTGGCGGATCGCGGCTCCCGGCTCCGGCTTCCATCTTCTTCTGTGTCTTCCTGCATTGTGACCGGGGCTCATCGCGATGACGTCATCGCGACGCCGGCCGGTCATGTGACATGCAGGAAGACACAGAAGAAGATGGAAGCCGGAGCTGGGAGCCGCGATCTGCCACCGGAGGATGACAGCTGACAGGCTGGTAATGTATGAGCGCAGCGGGAATGGGGGGGGGCATCCTGAGGTGGGGGCGCCAAAAAGTGAGGGGGTCCCGTATATACTCGCATATAAGCCGAGGGGAGACTTTTCAGCCCAATTTTTGGGCTGAAAAACTCGGCTTATACGCGAGTATATACGGTAATATCCAAGAATTGATTAAATAATAACTGATTGGCTTGAGTACAAAAACATCTGAAGTTAAACAACTAAATAATAATCTCACAAAAAAGGAAGAGAGAGTTTGAAAAAATTAAAAGAAAATGTAGATTTGCTTGTGAGACAAGTGGACAAAGTTGAGGGTGTGATACTGATTAGAGATGAGCGAACTTTGCACAAAGATGTTCGCCAATTTCAAATTCGACACGAACATGGCTAATTCGGTTCAGTTTTGCGAATTCGAACACTTTACCAAAATTTGTTCTGGAAAATGTTTTGAATTTAAAAGGCCCTGAAACTTTACCTGTTTATTTGGGGCCAAAACGCTTGCCAGACCTATTGGCTGGGGACTACATCTAACCATTTGTTAGGAGTGTTCCCGGCCATCGAATCTACCAACTTGTGTTAAGCTATAGAAGTTTTGGGAATTCTTTGGATTTGTTTTAAGCTTCTGTGGTGCAGCGGCTGGCTGCATTGCTGGTATCGGTGCTGTAGGTGAGGAGACCTTGGGAAGCCAGGTTCATCCCAGGGCTCAGGGAGCCCAATCCTAGTTGGAGCCCGGGCAGACAAGAGTCTGTGAACTTCCAGGAGAAGGAGGTCCCTCAAATGCGCCTAAGGTCAGTGATTCCCTCCTATGGACTGATCAGGATATGTGTTTGTTATACCGGCCATTGGGACAGTCTGAAGAGACATAGTTATGTACTATATGCAGTTTATGAGGCATATGAATAAACTGCTGAACTTTGTGTCACTTTAAAACACGGTTGTCTGCACTGTTTTCCGCTGCCAAGCAGTTTCCTCGGTGTGGCAACTCGACCCAGTGGGTCATTAGAGCACGTTAGTTGATGGTAGCGCTGGAAGTGCATGTGAGCGACTTGGTTGCTACGGGCAACCACACGATGAGCGGGGATACAGGGATACAAGCATCTGGCTGGTGGCTCGGAGGGGCCACAAAGAGTCCAGGCCGTCGCACTCAAGTCCGGTTTTTGCTTGTGGCTCGGCAGGGTCATAAAGTTTGTCACCGCTCTCAACCCAGGTGCACGTGGGAGGAGTCAAACGACTGTCTGTGAGACGTGGGCTCTGCTTGGTGAGCAGTAATACACCACAGGCTGGAGATCCTGGTTGTATGGGCGGCACAACCAGGAAAGGTTAGTCTCGTTCTACTCCCCCGTACCCGCTAGAAAACCGGGTATCACCCGTTGGAGCGCCCCTCCTGTTTTTGTATCACTGCAACTAGAGAAGCCTGGCAGCATGGAGGAGCTCCTGAAACACCTGCTGCAGAGCCAGCAGCAGCACCAACAAGATGTTGTGGGGTGTCCCCGGAAAATATTCCCTATAGGCTTGGTTGCCCAAAAGCGGGTGGTGTCGCAAAAGGGGTCGGAATCCCAAAAAATGGTAGTTGCCCAAAAGGGGGTGGTGCCTCCCGAATCCCATGCGGAGGCGCGGATGGACTGTAACTAAGCTCAATTTTGTTTGTACTATATGTGTCCAGTCCGCAATATGGACTTCCCACCTGGCGAGGTTCCATGTGCGTGTTCCATGGATGTCAATAGGAAATTTGTGTCTGGATTCGTAGACCCTGGGAGCCTGGTGACCTTAGTGAGGGCCGCGCCGGATGTCTACCTGAACCTCGGAAGGAAGATTGAAGTCACCTGCAATCATGGGGTCACTAAAGACTATCCGGTATCCAGAGTGGTCATTGAGACAGCCAGGGACATTGGGAGCAATGATGTGGGTGTGGTCCCAGACTTAGTGTGTCCAGTCATAATAAGCTGGGACTCTAAACTATTTTTGGACTTGTGGGAGCAAGGGCTTGTGTCTGGCTGCTCAGGTAAGAGCCAGAACAGTTCTAAGGAGGTGCTGTTACAGTGGGAGGCTAAAGGGGTTGCCTGTGATATCGTTACGTGTAATAATAAGTTAGTACTCCATAAATATGACATCCCAGAGTTAGTGGTGTCCAAAGAAAATGGTGGATCTCCCCAACGTAGTGAAATGATGAGTAAAGAGGCAAACTACACTGTGACTGGCAGTGATGTGGTAGCTAAAATGAATGGAGCTGACACCAAGTTAGTGAGTGACTTGGGGTTCACCAGACTGTGGAGTATAGCACAGACTCAAGGGCTGACTGTAACTCTGAGAAAAAAATGAGTACAGTAAGGAAGGACCCAGCAAGGAAGGCAAATCCTGCCATCGCAAAAGGAGCAAGCACCACAAAAAGGCTGCCCAGGAGACCGCAGCTGATAATATAATGTCTTGTGCTTCTATGCCATGTGTGAGTTCTCTTCCAAACACCAAGAAGATCAGGATGGAAGGTGAAGTGACATTGCCTGTAGAAACCACTGGAGCTGAGACAGATATTGTGCTGTCAGAGGAACTGACACAGTGTGACAACCCTACACTTCAAGTGAAAGAAAAGGAGGAAGAGCCACCCAGGAAGACGGTATGGGTGTAATTTCCATTGCCTGAACAAGCAGCTGATGGTCGGTCAGTTGGTGGCGTTGTAGGAGAAGACATCCTGGAGAGAGCTAGTGGAGCAAGAGTCCTTGATGGTCATGGAGAGCAGACCAATAATAGACCCACCTCTGGGGTGGCTGGAAGTGGAAACAGCACCACAGCAGAGATGGGTGGAGTTGTGGAGAAGAATGAAGAGATGGAGGGTGAGAAAACCTCTGAAGATGACACTACAGAGACCCAAGAGAGGGCCGAAGGTGAAACTGCTGAAACCCAAGAGAGGGCTGAAGGTATCGCCATCGAGACCCATGAGAAGGATGAAGCTGATACTGTTGATACCCTGGTGAGGGCGACAGATGGGGCTGCTGATGCCCAAGAGTTGTGTGACATGGCAGAGGTCACAGGTGAAGAACTGGAGACCCCTGGACAGGCACAAGGTGATCTGGTTGAGGTTGCCAGGGGTGCTGCCGAACCCCAAGAGGGGGAGGTAACTGCAGAAGTGGAAGACGCCACTGAGCAAGTGAGGGGTGAAGTGAATACCTCCTTGGGTGTTGTGAGCTCGCCTGATCCGGTAGGATGTCAGAGCCAAGATAAGGGAGCTCAGGGAGATGCTCCAGGCTCACTTGAGACGTGAGAAGTGTGGAGACAGGCTGTCGAGAATCGAGTGGGTGCTTTGGAGATGGAGAGGTCTCAGAGGATTCTGCTAGAAGAAGAGCAGTTGAAGCACAAAGGGCTTCGAAGATGAGCTGCTGAGAGGCGAGTTGCTGAGCTAGAGGACGATGTCTCAGAGCTAAAGGGTCGCCTGGCAGCATGCCAGACAAGGAACGAGGCCCTTTTGGAAAAGGTGGAGTATCCAGTGTTCCTCCCAGGCAAACACGCTGAAGAAGCCGAAAGTCCATTGGCCCTGAAACCTGATCCGGGTGAGCAAGAGGGACCCATAGCATGTCAGAAACATTTCTGCACAAGTGCCTCGTGGAGGTACCAGAAGACCTGAGGGAAGAATGCATGAGAAAGTCAGTGCATGAAAACTTTAAGAAGGCCGTGGGAGTGAACTTAACCCCAGAAGCCAACCAGCTGGTGGTCCTGTCCACAACAGAAGTCACAGTGAAGATGGTGGCTATTAGAGATGAGCCACCACCCTAGTGTTCGAATTCGATTTGGTTCGTCGAATTGGGGGGGTGTTCATCGAATGTTCGTCGAATTTTCGTAGAACACCATTGAAAGCAATGTCAGGCAAACACAAACACATACAAACACAAAGAAAACACATAGAAAACACCTTCAAAGGTGCATAAAAGCTGACAAACTACTCAGAAGACACAACAAACACATGGAAAAGTGACAAGTACACATAGTCATGCGAAAAGAAAAGAGGTGAAGGAGTAAAAGGAGGAGGAGACACAGATAAAGGCATGTCATGCCCTTCTAAAATCATGTAAAGCACAGGAAGGGGACTCCAACAAGAGTCTCCATTTTTTCCAAAAATTTGGGCACAGACACCACTTAAGTGGCATTAGGGATGAGCGAGAACTAAAACACTCGGACGCTCTAGACTCTTAACGAGTAGATCCCGATACTCGGTACCATTTACGAGTCTAGCGAGTCCAATGTAAGTCAATGGGGAAGCGAGTATTGCGAGTAATTCCTCTGCTGCTAGACCCTATAAAGAGGTCTGGCAGCAGAGGAAAAACCTGCAATTCCCCATTTCATTGTTTAAAAGCCAGCGGTAAAAAGCCACCAGCTTTTAAACAATGCTGACAGCCGCTGACAGCTTCCCTCCCGCCTGAGAGGGGAATCCTCCACTCCCCCCCACCGCCTACCCACCCTATCCTAACTTAGGATCGGGTGGGGAGGCTGCGGGGGAAGTGGACGATCCTGCTGTCAGGTAGCCGGGGAGCGCAGAACCGACCTGCTCCCTGCTGGCCGCGGTCATGCATTAAGTGAAAACCGGATTCTTCCGGATTGCCCAGTCCGGACGGGTACAATCCGGGAGAATCCGGTTTGAAAACCGGTTTGAAGTCATTAACTTCCGGTTTATTCACTGCTCTGACGGCGCTCGGCAATCTCCGGCGGCCGGCGGCAGAGTTCGGCTTTGACAGCAGGGTTCACCTCAGGTCATAGCCTGAGCTATGACCTGAGGTTAACCCTGACTGTCATAGTCACTTGTCAGTTTGCAATGACTCTGCATAGACGTGTGTGTCTATGCAGAGTGATGTTTGCAAGAAAATGATTTAGCGGTCTTGTAGAAGCGCTACTAAAGCTCAGGCACCAGGATGATGAGGTTTATAAACAGCAATCATTATTTTCCCCTCACAGCTCCACAACATGTTTCAACTGCTCAAGGCAGTCTTCCTCAGGTAGTGTCAGGAAGACTGCCTTGAGCAATTGAAACATGTTGTGGAGCTGTGAGGGGAAAATAAAGACTGCTGTTTATAAACCTCATCATCCTGGTGCCTGAGCTTTAGTAGCACTTCTACAAGACCGCTAAATCATTTTCTTGCAAGCTTCTATTCCCCCTGAGGGATCAGCGGCTGGAGCAGCACAGCGAGGGCACAGTGGTGAAGGACCTGGCTTTCCCTAGATAACAAGCAGTGACGCACATCCGGGACCGGCGCCAAGTGACCGGAAAGGTCCTATACGGACAGCTGAGCACCAGCGAGGTCAAAGGAGCAGAGCGTGCACATTGCCGGGGTCCCCCATATATCAGAGGCCATTACACGAGCTGCACAACCCAAACAGGTGAGTGGCCACCTGTAATAACGCCATATTAACTGAGCTATAGTGATCCTACACATGCGCCCTTCTTTCCCTTTTTTCATATATACAGAGTGATTGTAGCAGTGCTGAAATTGCATTTTGGGACTACGGCGGATGGAAGAGGATTTTTTAATAATTAAAGATGGAGTCTAAGTGTCTTTTTGTTTTAGTTCTAATAAAATATTTTTTCTATGTGTTTGTTTTTTTTAAAAAATTCACTAGAAATCATGGCGGTCATGTCTAATATTGGCGTGAACGCCATGAATTTCGGGCTTAGGGCCAACTGATAATGCAAAGCTGGTTCAAACCCCTTTATTACCCAGTGAGCGACCGCAACCTGGGCCCTGGAAGAGTTTGGTTCAGCGCCAAAATATGGCGCTTCAATGAATGCACCATTTTCTGGGTGGCTGCGGGCTGCCATTCGCAGTGGGGGTTGCCTAGAACGCTTGGGCCTCCCTGCGCTGCGGATTCCAGCCCCCAGCTGCCTAGCTGTACCTGGCTGGACATAGAAATAGCACGGAGCCCACGCATTTTTTTTTTTATTATTTCATGAAATTCATGAAATAATAAAATAAAAAGGGGGTCCCCTATATTGTTGTGTCCGGCCAGGTACAAATAGTGCACCTGGGGGTTGGTGGCAGCCCGTTGCTGCCTGCTGTAACCGGCTGGATACAAATACGGCGAAGCCCACGTTAATTTTTTTTCTGAAAAATCCAAAAACAATATGAATGAAAGGGACTGCATCTTTATTAACCCTCAACCATGGTTGATGGTTAATAAAGATGCAGTCCTTTTTATAGGGTTGTTTGCTGGATTTTTGCAGAAAAAATTTGACGTGGGCTTCGCCGTCTTATTGTATTTCAGCCGGATACAGCTGGCGGCAACGGGCTGACCCCAGCTGACTATTGGACCTGCCTGGACACAGAAATATCAAGAAGCTCTTATTTTTTATTATTTGCGTGGGGCTCCGCGTGATTTCTATGTCCAGCCAGGTCCAGCTAGGCAGCAGGGGGCTGGAATCCACAGCGCAGGGAGGCCCAAGCCTTCTGGGCACACCCCACTGCATTTGGCAGCCCGCAGTCACCCCAGAAAATGGCACGTTCATTGAAGCACCATGTTCTGGCGCTGAACCCAACTCTTCCAGGGCCCTGGTTCGGTGGCTCACTGGGTAATAAAAGGGTAAGGGCTAGCTTTTTGTTATCAGCTGGCCCTAAGCCCGAAATTCATGGGGTCACACCAATATTATATATGACCGCCATGAATTTCTATTAAATTGTTTAAATAAAAACACAACACAGAGAAAAAATATTTTTATTTGAAAAAAAAACAAAAACACACTTAGGGACTCCAACTTTATTTTAAAAAAATCCTCTTCCATCCGATGTAGTCCAATCCAGGGTTCTTCTTTAGCTCTGCTACATCTCTGGTAGAGAACCTCCACCAGAGATGTAGCAGAGCTTTGCACCCATGGGAAAGTTCATGTGAGTTCATGCAGGCAAGCATGAACTCACATGAACCCTGCCAGCACTGCTACTTCAAATGAACAGTTCATGTTATTTGTTGGTTTGTTTACTTGTTACGTTTATTACCCTTCCCCTCCCCCCTCCCCTCCCTCTTTATTTATGTATCTAATTCCCTCCCCTCCCCCCTCCTTGAAATTTCAATAAAGATATTTGGACAACAAATGAACAGCTGACCTGAGTCAGCTGTTCATTTGAAAATCCAGACGGGAGGGTCAAAAATCCGGGTGCAATCCGGGACCATAGAGCCCCATGGGGCGCTGGGATTGCACCGGACCGGTTTCAAACCAGATTCTCCCGGATTGTACTCGTCCGGTGCCCCATAACATGGGGCTCTATGGTCCCGGATTACTCCGGCCGGAGCAATCCGGGAGAATCCGGTTTTCACTTAATGCATGACCATGGCCAGCTCCCTGCTGGCCACGGTCGGTTCTGCGCTCCCTGGCTGCCTGACAGCAGGGTCCTCCACTCCCCCCGCAGTGTCACCACCCGATCCTAAGTTAGGATAGGGTGGGGAGGTGGTGGGGGGAGCGGAGGATCCTACTGTCAAGCGGCAGGGAAGCTGTCAGCAGCTGTCAGCATTGTTTAAAAGCCGGCGGCTTTTTACCGCTGGCTTTCAAACAATGAAATGGGGAATTGCAGGTTTTTCCTCTGCTGCCAGACCTCTTTATAGGGTCTAGCAGCAGAGGAATTGCATTTCCCATTGATTTACATTAGACTCGTTAATTTCCGAGTAATCGCTAGGAAGCTCGCAGAGTAACGAGTAGAGTGAGTACCGTACTATTCGCCGAGTAACGAGTAGTAACGAGTAGACTCGCTCATCCCTAAGTGGCATCAATTTGCCCAGAGCTTAAAATGGTGACTGTCATGCAGCACATTCAAAAATCCACAAGCCTTTAGTCTCCCCAGGATGACACATGGGTAGAAAAGTCCTTCACTTGTTCATTTGATGAACATTAATCTGTCTACATTGTCGCTGGACAGCCGCGTGTGCTTATCCATTAGGACACCAACAGCAGCGCTGAAGACACGGTCAGAGAGAACTCTGGCTGCGGGGCACGACGAGATCTCCAAGGTGTGAGTGGCGAGCTCAGGCCATTTTTCCAGATTGGAAGCCCAACATGAGCAAGGGTCCAGTTCCATAGTCATGGCATCGATGTTCACTTGGGGATACTCCTGTACCATCCTCTCTAGGTGTTGACTATGTGTCAAACTTCTTCTCTCTTCTGGCCTTGCAAAGGATGGTCTAAAAAATTGGTGAAACGATTCCACAAAATTGCTGTTACTCTTAGGGCCCCTTTACACGCGGCTACATTTCTAGGGTGACTACAGGTAACTTACTGGTTGCAGTGAAATCATGGAGAGATTATTCCATTTGTACACAGCAACAAGATAGAACCTTGTCTCCATGATTTCACTGCAACCAGTAAGTTACCTGTAGCCTCCCTAGAAATGTAGCCGCGTGTAAAGGGGCCCTTAAGGTACCTTTACACGCGGTAACCTTTCTAGGAATTTCACTGGCAACTTACTGGTTGCAGTGAAATCATGGAGACATTGTTCCATTTGTACACAGCAACAAGATAGAACAATGTGTCCATGATTTCACTACAACCAGTAAGTTGCCAGGGAAATTCCTAGAAAAGTTGCCGCATGTAAAGGTACCCTTACAGTTTGAGTGATGACTCAACAGTCCCACGGTTGGCAAGTTAGAACTGTGAGATTCACTATGTGCACCACCGGTGTTTTGTGGAAAAGCAGATCTAAGATTCTGTAACAGCTTCTGCTGATACTCCTGCATGCATGCATCCCTTTCTATGGTAGGAATTATTTCGCCAAATTTACTCTTGTACCAGGGATCTAAGAGTGTGGCAACCCAATAGTCGGCATTACTTCGAATTCTGACAATCCGAGGGTCATATTGCAGGTAGTGCAGCAAGAAGGCACTCATGTGTCTTGCGCATCCAGGAGGACCAAGTACTTGTTGTGTTGGTGGCGACGAGGTAATATTTACGCTTCCTTCCTCTGCCCTCTCCCCTCAACCTCGCGCAACAGAAATGTGATCTAGATCTCCCTCATCTGCTGAGTCTTCCATGCCCATCGCCAGTTCGTCCTCCATTTGTTCCTCGGCTCCTGCACCTTCCTCAACAGTTTGGCTGCTACCATGCCCCCTCACTAATCCCTCTCCCCCACCCTCCAATGCCTGCCGCCTTGGTGCTGCCGACCGTCTGGACCTTGGAGATCTTGTTATCCCTTCCGCATACGACTCCTGCTGTACTTACTCCTCCTCCTCTTGTCCCAGCACCTGACTCCGATTACTGTTTAAAGTGTGCTCCAGCATGTAGATGACCGGAATAGTCATGCTGATAATGGCATCGTCAGCACTAAACACCTTTGTCGCCGGAGCCCAAAGATTGCGTCATCCCAGTGGAGACCTCAGTTCACCCTGTTCCAGTGCCTGAAGCCGCAGCCAAATCCGTTTTAGAGCCGGAGCTTGCAACCTGCTCCACAGAAGAAGCCGCTACCTACCTGGTTCCCGCTGAGGAACCTGCGACCGGTCTCACATCCATTCCAGAGACTATCGCCTGTTTCTCCCCTGAACCGGAGGCCTCCTCTGCAACTACAGAGGTCTACCTGGTCACCAGGATTGAAACACCACTACCCGGTGTAACAGAAGAAGAAGCAGGCAGCCTGGAAGCCCTGCAGGACGACCCTGTGGAAGGATCCGCAGCACCGACGCCCTGTTGTCCGGAGGATTTAATTCCAGCATGTCCACCCGCTGAGCAGCCCGATGTAATCATCGAGGGAGAGGAGTATGACGACGACGACGAGACCCACAGCGCCGCTGAGGACCTCTACACCGGATTCGCCTGGGGAGATACCGTGAACCCTTTGGCCGAGCAACCCGCTCGGGTATGTTGGGCAGGTGCAACTGCAGCATCTTCTCCGGTGCCGTTTACCCGGGTGCCTATCCAGACTTCCCGCCAAACTCAAGCTTTTCAACAGTCCACACGTCGCAGTGACTATATCCATGCCCCATACCGCACCGATGATGAAGTACGTCAACTCCGCCGGGAGCAGTGGCGAGCTCGTGTACGCGCCAACATGGAGGCCCGTGCCGCGGCTCGTCGCAACCCCCGATACCTGATGAACTTTGCAGGGAAGGTAGGGTGACCTCGTTCAACCTATCCACCGGGTGGAGTTTTGCCAGGGAGGAGGGCGTGTTTGAGGAAGTGTTTGTAGGAAGACGCGATGTAGAGCCGCACTTACCGCGAGGACACCCAGATCGCGACCTGTATAGAGGGGACATTATTACCTAAAGGTACCTTTACACGCCGCTACAACAGGAAGGATACAACCCGCTACAGGCTACGATTGTAGCTTGCGTCGTCAATATAGCCCGTAGTAGCGGCGTGTGAAGACGGTAGGAGGCAGACGGCAACAGATACATCTGTTTCCGAGCACTGCCCTGAAACAGGTGGCTACAAAGCCGATTGTAGCGAGCTGTATCGGCGTGTAAAGAAGGAACAGAAGGGTTGTTTCTACACCATGCTATGTAGCTGGGGCGTGACACAGGCTCCGGGTTACCGCGCCCCCTTCAGCGATCATTAGAGGAAGCTCCTGCGTTGCGATTGGTTGTCGCTGCACAGGGCGGCATATTTAAGGAGCTGACCAGTCACACTACACAATTGCTCGAGCGTCATGTATTAATCAGCCTCCTGCGATGCCTGCCCAATCATGATGTTCTTGCTTTGTCCTATCAGCGTACGGACGTCTCGTACTCCACAATTGTGGCACGCCTATGTGCTGTCCCTGCTGCACCAGGTCCGCCCATATTAGCTTGTTGTAGCGGTGTGTAAATGAGGTAAGGTAAGCTACAGATGGCTACTTGAGACACCCGGCGATGTATCTAGCTGTAGATGTAACGTAGCGTAGCGCACCTTGTGGCGGCGTGTAAAGGTGGTGCGTTTCCCGTTTGTAACCGTTTGGGCGTGCTCGTGCACGTGAGGTAGCGGGTTGTATCCATCCTGTTTTTAGCGGCATGTAAAGGTACCTTAAGAGCGACATGCATGCTACGATGGGTGATTCGCTATACGGGTGCGTAATAGTGCCCTGCATAAGTGACTTTTTGTTTGAACTTTGCCAAAGACTTCTTCCTGTTTAATCGGCAACACCGCGACCTGGCAACTACAGCCTGGACTCATATGAAGGACAGCCGACCGCCCGCCAGGTCCGCAGAGTGTTAACCTGTTATACACCAGTTTATAAGTGAATACCTGTTATGAATAAAAGTGTTACTTTTATGACCTGTTATAAAAATACAAAAATCTCTCTGTAATGTTTGGGTAGCGCGACACTTGGGGACAAGTGTATTTCACCAAGGGGGAGTGTGGCGCCCCGCAACGAGCGTGTCACAGGAGGGTATTGCAGCCAAGACAGCAGCAGCAATATTCTCTGACTAAGCAATGACACAGTTAACTCAGAGATCCATCCCCTACATGCATCATCAGCATAGAGGGCCAATAAGGTCCTGGTGGGCGGAGTGTAGTGGTAGTGTGAGTGGAAAAGTTTAGTACAGAACTCCCTGAAACAACGTAGGACAAGGAGCAAAAACAACAAGCTCTGCAACCTAGGAGAGGGGGCCTGCACAGTCCTGTGCAGCTCCCTGGCCGTCACCCCCGGTTGGGCGCCATTACTCCCGGTGCCTTAACAACCGATCTACGGGCATCTACATGCGGGTTCAAAAACACCCCGTGCCCATCTACAGCCGGTTTACTGGTACCGAAGCTAGTTGTTGTTCAGCACTGCTACGCGAACCAGAAGTGTATAGGGACCGCTTTACAGGAGCACCCCACCACCGCCGCTTACAACAAGTCATCTAGCCAGCGGAGTACCCACCAAAAGGACCCAAGGCTCCCCACAAATGCGGCCAGAATTCTCCGGTAGGGCAATTGAAGCAGCCTCCTTGTACCCGACCTGGCATTCCATGGCGACCTTGGCAACACAACTTAGTTAGAATGGAGGAACACCGCGGAGCTCTGAGAAACACTGGTCATTGCTAAGTCCTCCCGGTCCGTTACCCGTATCTGTATACCATGTACTGCCTGCTGGTTACAGTAAAGTACCCGTTACAGAGACTTTCAGTGTCCGTGCCTTCTTATGAACTGTCTATCTTCGCACACTAAGGTAACCGCGGCTGCCTCAGAACATCTTGTGCAGCTCCTGGCTCCGGGGATCATCGCTCAGCCTGTAGGGAGCGTTCCATCTTGCCCAAGGAGCGCCGGTGGACATCACCGGAACACTCATAGGTGGCGTCACGAAACAATTAACCCCTTAACTGTTCAACCAGCGACGTCTTTATTTTGAATTGGACCACCGGGCCCCACTACCGGCAGGCGCGGCACCCCGTGACAAGGAGGAAGAAGAAACGCCTGTCCCTTGGAGTCCTGGCCACGGTGAGTCACAACCTCTTCCTGCCTGACCGAAAAGTGAAGTTGTCTTTCCAATCAGGTATCTCAGTCTCATCAGCATCTTCCTCATTGTCTCCACCAACAGGAGTTACAGTTTGGGAATGAAGGTCTACATTATGCTCAGAACCTTCTTCATCTGGGCCTGGATCCAACTCACAAAGCTTCTGGGCATCAGTGCAGATCATTTCCTCGTCTGGATTCACAGAAGCTTTGGAACAGAGTGACCTCTGATTCCCAGGCTATAGTATGAGTGAACAGCCCTTCAGACTCAACCATCTGTGTTACTCCATACTCAGACGGGCGGCTGGAGGGTATACATATTCAATAGAAATCTACTGTCAGTCACCCTATTTGGCAAAAAAACATGTCTGATTTGTGCCACATTGTGACTGAGATAGGGGATACATATTCAATAGAACTCTACTGTCAGTCATCAAAATTGGCAAAAAAAACATGCCTGGCTTCTGCCACATTGCTAATGAGATAGGGGATACATTTTTAATAACAATTTACATTGACTGTTGATGACCGACTGATGGCCCTCTGAAAACTTGAATTGAGGGCCACAACTACTACAGTACTCCATTGTAGATTATATTTGTCAAGGGAGGCCCTTGTCATGGAATCTTCCTGCACTTATGACACAGCCCCGAGGAGTAATTTTTGGAAATACGATGCACATTCTGCACTGAACCAAGTAGTAGAGTATCAAGAAGTCTTCTCTTCCTATATAATCTGGGAATATTGACAATAAAAATTTCTGAGCCATTTGGACAAGCTTCTCCAACCCATCCTGGAGGGGGAATACCATATATTCTTTGTCCATTGACTTGCACAAGTGATATGTTTGAGCTCGTCGTACAGTTGACTAGTGCAGCTTTATTTTTCTGGTTTACAAAGTTCAGCCAAACCTGAGGATCGCAGGCCGCACTCACTGCTACCTTCTAGTACTCTAGTACTTGCCCTTTTTTTCTGTAGTCTCTGTTCTTTAAATGGGTTAAATAATTGAGGGCACTACAGTATGAATAAGTGAAGGCACTCTCAAATATACAAAAGAGGGACCTCCAAAATTTCAAGAGGAGGGCACTTCCAAATGTATGTTCCAGGGTCACATGAGGACTCTCACAAAACTCAGGTTTCCTGCCTACTGCAGGCCCTTTGAACATTTTAATGTTGGGCTGCAGTATGACTTGGTGGTGGAGGAGGTAGAGAAGGAGGGGTCAAGCTCAATGCTACAATAGGCACATTGTAAACTGGTATGGAATATATATATTCGACTAACTGAATCTCAATGAGGGAGGGACCGCCCAAATTTCTAAGTAAGAGCAGTCCCTCTAAAATGCACGTTACAGGGCCATCTCTGGGCCCTCACCAAACTCAGGTTTCCTGTCTACTGCAGGCATTCTGAAAATTTGAATTTAGGGCTGCAGTATCACATGGTGCTGGTGGAGGAGGGTCAATCCCAACGCTACAATAGGCACATTTTAAACTGCTATGGAATATGTATTCACTATCTGAGTCTCAATGAAGGAGGGACCAGCCAAACTTATAAGTAAGAGCCGTTCCTACAAAACATATGTTACATGGCCACCTGAGGCCTCTCAGGTCAAAGATCAACATACCTACTGGTACCTTGTAGCTCGCCTTGTAAAGTGCTGGGGAATAGCTAACTAAAAATGATGTATGACAGAGGGACCTACAAAATGTATAAGTCAGGGCCCTCCAAATTGTAAAAGGCAAAAAAAAAAGCCACAACAGTACATGAGAACGCTAAACGCAATAATTTTTAGTTTCTCTGGTTTATTGAGACTTATATACAAGTGATTATTCAGGAAAAACTGATACTTAACCTTTTTGGCCTGTTAAATGCAATTTAGGTTAGGTTTGGTAGTGGTTCTTGTGTATCTGTAAAAGTGGCGTAATACTGAAATAAACGTATTCCCATAAACCTTATGTGAGTCAGAAAGACTTGCACTTCTGTTGGACAAAATGCTGCAATGCACGCGCTGCCGTCAAGAACCACCAGAACAATGGATCATCTAGGTGTAAAGGTCTTTAATCTTCCGACGCGTTTCGGAGCTATAACCCAGCTCCTTAGTCAGGGAACACAACCACACCAGGTGAGCAGTTCACACTTATTATCCACTTCATCTCTTTATTTTAGAGATAAGACCCTTTTGTGCATTATCTCATATCTACAAGAAAGGCTTGCAGGCATATTCTCCAGCCTCTTCCCATTCTGTTTCATCACTTTCCCATCCATTTCAGCCTTTTCCTCAAGCCCCCCAGACCTCTTTTGTAGGGTCCAGCAGAAAATTACTCACATTTCCCATTGGCTTGCATTGTACTCGCTATTCGGAATGAATATGTGATTATTACAAAGTACTCGTTACGAGTATAGCGATTACGAATATTTCTGTACTCGCTCACCACTAGTCCTGGAAAAACTGGACAGTCCTGGAGTTGAGTTTATACCATGAATTCTTGGGTATCTGCTGAATGTCCGTCTGCCACCAGGGATGGACTGGCCCAGGTGGCAGGGGGGCAAGTGACCCCTAGGCTGGTGGTATAGGCCACATCTAGGGCCGCCCCCCTACAGAAACGGCTGGCTGCGGCAAAAATTTCTGACAGCATACCCCCCTGGTCCTCAAAATTTCTGATAGCAAACCCCCCCTTCCCGATTCCTCAAAAATTTCTGTCAGCACCCCCCCCTCACGCTTCTCAACTCAGTCCGAAACTGCCACCCGGGGTCAGAGGCCCCAGCCACCCCTCTGACATCTTATACTGCTAGGGTAGAAATAAATGGTGCATCATGTTTGGGGTTAGGGACATGGTCAAAAATTGCTGTTGTGCGCTATGCACATAATTTTACCGTCTTTCTATTTTTCAAATGTTGGAATGCATGCAGCTGCAGGGAGAATATAATTTAATTTTATCTACTGCCTGACATGATTTAAAGTCTATTTACCTGCACATTACTACTGTATCCACAGGTAAATAGGGTTTTAGAGGTTTCATTTAATTTCTCAGTCTATGCTATTAAAGAAAGGATGAGAACTGACCTATCTTGAATCTATACAGAATGGTTTGTCACGTCCAGTTGCAAATTATGGGACAATTGTGCTGATTCTAAGTAAAAATCTTCTATAACCAAATGTCAGGGATTTTCTATGTTGGAAATAATGTGCTGTGTGTCTAGCACTATTGCCTCAAGCCAACAGTCTTCTTGCCAACCAATCAGCGCTCCTCCAGGGTATGTGAGTTGTTAGGTGTGGTTTAACAAGTTCTTAAATCTGGAGTTCTGCTTTCCTCCCTTCCACCTCACAGCACTCACATCTCCAGGCTCTTTCTCCAGGAACACAAGGTGGGATTTAAAGGTTTTCTGATAGAATTTCCTTTCGTTTCCTTCTTTAACGGTTTGACTGCTAGAAAGCAAATGGGTTATGTAGGATCTGACCTGCTGTAACTGCAGATTTCACTTTATCTATATGACTATTGTCCTGTATCTATAATGATAATATAATCTAAGTTTATATAACGCAGATTTTGTTATTTCAAAGGGAGTGTCTCAAATCTTTGGCATTTTATGTACTGGACAAGCAAATGAACTATGTGGAACTATTAAACCGCGGAGTCTGCTGGTTGCCAAGTTTGTTGGTTTAGTAGTAACTGTAAAGATAAGGAAATTATGCAGAAAGCTCATTGGAAGGAAGTATAGTTTTGTATTTATAATATTGCAGTTTATGCTCCTTCCCCTTTTTTTTTTTTTTTTTTTTTTTTTACATGTTCTATTGATACCAAGTTCCAACCTGTTGCGATGTGTAACATTTCACTTTCCCACCAGGTCCCCCAGCAGTTTGTAAGGGAGGTGGTGTAGGGTGTGCCTCATAGTGCTGGAGGCACATACTGTGATGACGAACTTTTTCTCCAGTAATATGGGTTTGGCTGGAAACATTGTGTCTGAACAATTGGCTTTTCCTAAATTATATTCTACTATTCCCAAATGCCCTATTCACCTCAACAAAGTGTTATTTGACAGGTACTGTTATATATAATTTGAACGCCCTTTTATTTTCTGTACTGGAATACACTACTGACTACTTTACTTTCCTATACAGTGGATAACTGCAAAAATATGTAAACCATACACTAAATAAATATTTCTTTTCATTGGTTCCCTATGGTCTCTGGAGACCAAGGCATATGTCCAGATTGTGGCCCCTATTGGGCATATACACTCAGGAGCTCTACATGCCATAATAGGCACTATGGCGGTACAAACTTAGTCTGAGAAATGGTACAAGCAGAGCCCAAATCCATCTGCTGACGTCACTTTTGTAGTTGGTTATGTTCTGCTTTTAACTGACAACGCCCACAAATTGAGCAGCACTTTAAGATTGATGGTGGGTTTACACACACCAATTTATCTGTTCAATATCTGAACAGATCTCTGGTTGCAGTGAAATCATGGACACATTGTATTATTTGTACACCGCCACAAACTGGAACTATGTGTCCATGATTTCACTGCAACCAGAGATCTGTTCAGATATTGAACAGATATTGGTGTGTGTAAACCCACCATGAGAGGTTTATATACACTCATCTGCAAACTTGCAGATTGGACATCCGGATTTGAATGGCTATGATGCGGTTGGAGCCGAGAGGGGGAGTCGTCGCTCAGGCACAATGGGCGTCACCGAGTGCCCAAAATTGATGGGCATGAGGTCACATGTAAAGTGTGTGACTGCCCCATGTCATGTTCGTGACTGACCCAGTGTGGTGGTGGGCATGACTAGCCAAACTGACCAGCCAGTAGCAATGGCAGTTTTACAACAGACGGCAGGAAGTTGCAGGGAGTGAGCTGCTTGGGTGGTAGCCGTGGTTTGCCATTGGGGGGGCGTGGCTCAGTAGTTCTTTCAAGAACCAAACGAGCATTCATTTTAAGTTCATGCGGGCGTGGAGGGGATTATATTAGACGGGGGGAGGGTGGGCTTTCAAGATCCAGTATAGCACACTGAGTACGGCCGCACCACCGTTTACCGAATAATTTGGTCAATGCCTCTAATACATATTAGGTATGCTTTGCCCCTCCTGCACCCCCACCTGACTGGGGATCTTGCCCTCAGAACCATGCTTCCAATATAATCGCCTCCATGCCCGCATGGACTTAAAAATGAACAGTTCAGTTTTTGGAAACCACGAGCCTTGCCCCCCGACAGCAAACCATGCCTACCACCCGAGCTGCTCACTCCCCACAACTACCTGCCGTCTGTTGTATAAGAATGCTGTAGGAGTTAGAATATGAAAGCCCAGTGTAAACATACATTAGAATTTATGCTTAATCTAAACTCCACATGGTAATAGAGTTGATTATAATAGAAGCAGGGACCTGGCAGTAAGACCACCAGGTGGGAGGAAGCTCCCCCGGCACAATTTAATGTTTAATAGGTTGCATAATACATGTTTTCTAAACAATGCACTGTCCTTCCACATATTGTGTATAACTATCAGGACACAGCTGAAACTATACCATCTTCATTGTTACATTTGCAGCTCATTGTAAATTTGATATGCAAGGGGGACTTAACCTCCCCCCCTTTCTCTCCCTGCCCGGGGTCTTACCCCCATACCCCTGCTTCTATTATAATCAAGTCTATGACCACATGGATTTAAAGGGAGCCAACCACCCCAAATGACCCCCCCCCCCCCCGGACTGTTAATGTGTCCCTACACCCAGCACACACATTTGGGGCAATCGTTTTTGCTAAAAAAAACTGTTTAGTAGAAGCTAAGATATAGCTTTATGAAGTTTAATAAATTGAGACGGATGGGTGTTGCCTAGCTTTGTCCACGTGCAGTGTTCGTGCCTGTGAGCCTCCTCTCCCCCCTCCCCTCTCACTTTCTAAGAGCCTGGCCGCGTCATGAAAGGGGGCGGGGCTCGTCGCGATTTAGTCCCGCCCCTTTCATGACGCGGCCAGGCTCTTAGAAAGTGAGAGGGGAGGGGGGAGAGGAGGCTCACAGGTACGAACACTGCACGTGGACAAAGCTAGGTAACACCCATTCGTCTGAATTTATTAAACTTCATAAAGCTATATCTTAGCTTCTACTAAACAGTTTTTTTAGCAAAAACGATTGCCCCAAATGTGTGTGCTGGATGTAGGGACACATATTAACAGGCAAGGGGGGTCATTTGGGGTGGTTGGTTCCCTTTAAGAAGTAATGCTTATTTCCTTACTTAATGAAGACCGCGGATAGACACCACATCGGGGCAGTCTGGTCAATCACGCCCATGACAGTCGCATCCTCTGCGAGTTAGCTCGCGCACATCAATTTTGTGTGCTCTGTCATGCCTATTGTGTCCATGCTACTCCGCCCACTGGCTGGAGCGATGGCTCCTCCTTTGTCAGCTCCGGGTCTCATCGCGGCCATTCTCTTACAGATGTCTAATCGTCAATATTATAATTGTATATGTATGTGTATATATGAATTATAAAATATCTGTATAGAAAAGATAAAAGCAAAAATTACAATCTTGCTCGTAAGATCTTACAATGAGGTGGGTGTGACACAAAGTACAGGTGCTTATTTGCAATGCTGGTCCAGCCACTTTGAAGAAATGCAGGGTAGAGGCTGTGTGGCGCCACAGGGAGGTACTGCACCCCAAACAGAAGGTGTAGTGCCTCCGTAGTCATAAATATGGGGTTTCTAACAGTCTGTCATAAGCACCCATACACTAGGCCACCTTAGGATAGGGGACCGTATATTCAGTAGGTCGCAGGGGGTGGAGCCTAGAGTAGAGTGGGAGACTTGAGTGACAGTTCTGGTCAGTCAGCAAGAGGAGCAGGAGGACTGACATGAGACTGCGTCCGTGGCAGGAGGGCGCCTCTTTGGAGAGAGGTGACCCAGACACCGGAGGGGACAAACCAGGACCGGTTGGAGACGGCTAGGGAGTCCGGGTCAACATCGGCACACCCGGAGCCGAGGCAGTCGGTCGGTCTATCTCTGACTGCAAACCGACAAGCTGTGGGACAGACATAAGGGAGCCATAGCACCACAGACTGAATCCCCACCTCAGTTCCAAATTGGGTCCAGGACCCTTTAGGGAAAGGACTGAATTCTGGTGGTGGGAGGATTACTCTTCTGTTGCTCCTGTCCGTACCGGTAAGGAACCAACTGTACCTAACAATAACAGACCAGGGGACTGGCGAAAGGCCTCTTCAGGGTGGTTAAAGAGAGTTAAGGGACCCAGACCCAGAAGCTATTACAAATGGGACCACCGACAGATTCTGCAAAGTTACCTCAATCTGTGGCTACGTCCCTGCTAAACCAGACTGTAGTGTGTACTTCAACATCTTCCTGGTACCAGTAAAGAACTTCTTGAGCTAATCTGGTGTCTGTACTCATTTTCTCCACCGCCCGGAGGGCTCCCACTGGATCAAAAAGGTGAGGACAAAGACTTCCCTCATCTACCCCCACTGCCCTGGGGTAAAGCTCCACCTGTGGGGAGCTGTACTACTCTGAGATGCACCTCAATCACCTTAGCGTTCAGTGCAGAACTGCTATCCACGTTACCAGGTACCACAGGTGGCGTCACCTTACCATTCCCCCATCCATCATTATCATACCCCACCATCCCCGCCATTGAGGGTCCAGGGCACGGAACTGGGAACCAAACAGCCGTGATCCCTCACCGAGGTAACAACCTGTCCCGGTATCCGAGTACCCTCTACCCTGTCGACCGTCTCAGCTGTATGACCCAGTCACCATAGGACTGATTGACACGTGCGACAGGGCCTTAAGTGTACAATGTCGCTAGTGACCTCGCTGAAAAGTGACGCATCAGCGATGTCGCTAGAGATATATAGCAAGTGCATCGTGCTGTGACAGTGCGACACAACTGCGATTTATCGCTGGTCGCAGGTTTACGAGGATGAACGTAACCCTGTCAATCGTCAATCTGCAACCAGCGATCCAGCCTATACCGCAGTATTGCTGCGGATCGCTCACTGGGCTGATCCCAGCGAGTGATGGCTCCGCCCGCATCACTGCGGCGTCATTGGCAACATGTTGCCGTGTGACACCAAGGCTGCGATGTCGGAAGCGACCGCGCACCCGCACATCGCTTCCGACATCTCAGCCTTGGTTGACACGTGTGACGGGGCCTTTAGAAGTGGTAATACTAATTATAGCCATTATTTGCGCGTTGCTAATCAAATGGCATGTTTTTCTTTTTGATTGGGGGAAAAACACTGCACTCCTATTGGTTACCAAGTACAGTTTACCTGACTGTAAACTGTCAGGGAAGTGTTACAAAGGAAGTTACACCTTTAGATGCTAAGACCAGATAATGTCAATGTCACTGTGGTGATATAGTATTTCCAGAATAGATCAAAATAAGTCTTTTTTTTTTTTTTTTTTTTTTTTGCAGTTTAGGTGCAGATTGTGGTCAGCCCAACAGAGTGGGCATATCTATTGTTTGCTGTGTTTTTCAGTCATCCCAGGCATTGACAATGGTGGGGGAAAAAAAAAAAAACAGGCCTAACCACAGGGTGCGGTCTAGCAGGGTTTTTGATCCAAAGGGTGATGCCCCACCAGGTAGGCCGCCACAAGAGGTACTGCACTCCTGCGGTTAAGGAGAACAGTGCCTCTGCTCTCCAGTTGCTGGGGTGGCGCAGTTGAGCCCAAGAAACACACAACTGTAGACCCGTGGGATGATGGGAGGACCCAGGTTCAAAAGGGGGACAGGGAAGAGTAGTTAGGAGTAGGATTTGGAGAGTAGAGACCATCGAGAAAGGAGTGGAGTGGGAGTCGAGAGTGTACCCGCATTGCAGTGCCGACTCCCGTAGGCTGGAGCACAACCACGCTCGTCCACGGCAGGATAAGAGCGACAGGTGGGAGAAGACGAGAGCCCTTGGGGTCACTGGGACGTCGGTACCTCAATGTCTCGTGCGGCCAGTGTTCGCTACTAAAGACTCGCACCACAGCAGTTGCGTCTCTCTCTGGCGAGCGAGACACTACTCTGCCCCCCAGGCTCTCAGTGCCTCCGCAGCGCAGAGTACCGGCAGCTGCGGGTGCTGTTGTGTCCCCTCCCGGGCACTGCTCACTAGTTCAGCCACCTTCCCCAAGTTATGTCGGGTGTTCGGCCACAGCTCTCATTAGAAGCTTGGGGCCTCCAGTCCAACGGCTCAGGCATACAGCTTCCGCACCGTGTTCAGGGCTAGGTCCCTGTCCACCAGCCCCTCCGTCTTGTCAGATTCGGGTGTATAGGGATCGATGTCTCTTCTGCTTCTTTTAAAAACTCGGGATTCTGGCAGATTTGAAAAACGGCAGATCAAGCAAACCTGAAGTTCAAAAGTTCAGGTTTGCCTGATCTGCTGTTACTGACACAAACCACAGATCTGAAAGTGTGGCAACCCAGAGTCTGGTTGCAACAGTGGCATTGCCTCCCTCGGAGGCGATGTCATGCTTGAAAGCAAGAAGGGGTATCCACACCAGGTAAGCCCACAGCATGCAACACCTTTCTTCACTCCAGACCAGAAGGGGGAGTTCTGACTTGGGTTCAAGTGCGCGCCCCTATAAATTCTGGCATGGGGGCAGGGTTAGGCAGTTCAGTTCCTAGGAGGACTGTGAAGACATCCTGCAGACTGGAGCAGTGCTGAGCTTGTCTGAGGATAGAGACCAGCAAGCATGAGAGACCTGTAGGAGAGGGTCTGAGGAAGGAGAGCAGGCCTGGGCAGTGAAGCCTGTTAACAGTTCACCCCAGAGCAGAGCACCTGAAACTGACACCGGGGCCCGAGATTGTGAAGGTACTACAGGCCCAGCAACCAAAACTGGAGGACGGGAGACTCCATGTCTCCTGGCCACAGCAAAGCACCTGGAGGCAAAGCAGCACGGTGGAGATCAGGGATAGTTGCCAAGGAGTGGTGCCTGGGAAGGGCTCACACTGCTTGCCATACTGGTGAGAGACTTAGGCTATGTGCACATCTGACGTTTGTGCATCTCTGCAGACCGTCCAAAAACCTGGGTTTTTTTAGCAGAAACTGAGTTTTCTGTGCTCAGCAGTGTCCCTCGTTTTTTGCTCGTTTTCCGCCCGGTTTTACAGCGTTTTTCTCGGCGGTTTTCTCGGCGGTTTTGAAAACTGAGTTTTTTGTGCACTTGATCAGCTGAAACCGGTGGAAAAACGGTGGAAAGAAGTCACTTGCTCTATTTTTGGAAAACCGGTGGAAAAACTCAGTTTTGACTGAGAAAACTCAGTTTTGACTGAAAACGACCAGAAGAAAACCGTTCTAGTGAAGACAGAGTTTTCTAAAATCCATTGACTAGCATGTTAATCCAACCGGAGGATAGGATTAACATAAATTAACATAAAACTGAGCGGAAAACGCCGACGGAAAACGTCCAAAAGCAGCCCACAAAACGACTGATGTGCACATACCCTTAAAAAGCAGGATTAGAGGGTCGCAGCTTAGCTAAAGGCAGCCAGGACCAGTTAAGAGGAGTGCAAGAGGGACGCCTTCCAGGCCTCCCAGATGCCCAACATCAACTGTGGACAGTGTCTTGGTCTGAACCTGCAACTACCAATAAAGGAAACGAAGACTGTCTGCCACTCATTCCGCACCCTCAGTCCTGCACTCCCAACAGCCTACCATAGACTACCAGTTGCCCTGGGAACCGCTCCACCCATGGGGAGCAATATCGCCTTAACTGAGTTTCCATCACCCCCAGAGGTCCCGCACCGTAGTGTCGGCCATCAATAGCCAAACATCATGGGTAGTGCCACAACAATTCCCAAAACCCTATTCCCTGAACTTTTTTACCTGCCCACCAAGGGTCACTGAAACGGATCTCAACCCCTGTGACTTCCCAAGAATTCTAAAGCCTGGTTCCGAGTATTACATGGCCCTGGGGTGCATTGTAAGCATCCTTAAATGTGTGTGATGTGGTGTTTGTGCGGATGGGCTCCGGCAGAGGGGCTCTCAATGCGGCAGCCACATGGCTTCAGGATGTTAAAGGGAACCTGCCCCCAGGGCATTTTATACTGTGCCCAGCAGTTAAACATCATGTAAATGAGGTTCTAGTAACCCTTAACCCTTCCCCCCCCCCCCCCATTTTATGTGCCCAGTCTGACTCCTCATACCTGTGATATGAACTTATATTCTCTCCAGAGCTGACCTCCTATTGAGTCATGAAGACTGGTATAGTCATGGTGGAGAAACATCGCTCCACCCCCACAGCTGTAAATCCCGCCCTGCATGCTTCAAAATTCCCGCTCCTCCTCTGGCCAGTGCAAGAGTGACAGACGCACTCGCGCCCGCACATTGATGGGGGGTGTCTGCGGGTGATAGAACAGTGAAGTCTTGCTAGACTTCACTAATCTTGCGAGCCTTCGGCACTGACATCCTGCGCAGTGGAGCAGGTGTCTGCGGCACCCGCTCCACTGCGCTGGCGCGAGTGCTTCTGTCACTCATGCGTTGGCCAGAGGACGAGCGGGAATTTTGACACATGCAGGGTGGGATTTGCAGCTGTGGGGGCGGTGAGATGTTTCACCAACATGACCCAAATAACTGCCTCCATGACTCAATAGAAAGCCAGCTGTGCACAGAACATAACTTCATATCACAGGTATGAGGGGTCAGTCTGGGCACATACAGGTGTTACTAGAACCCAATTTACACGTGTAACCTGCTGGGCACAGTATAAAATGCCCTGGGGGGGTGACAGGTTCCTCTTTATAGCTTTAACTTTTCTTTCTTTTTGCATGACCCGTTCACCATTTTTTAAATTGCATGCTGCAGGTGCATTACAATATAAAATCTCATCCACAACACTCTTTTACGACGCAGAATACCTGTATGGGAAACCGTAAGCGTATTAGACTCATGTTAACATATCCTTAAAGGGAATGTGCCCCCTTCCTAACCCCCACCCCTCAGTGCATAGCAATCTAAATGCAGCACTGAATGCAGCATGTCTGCTGCATTCAGGGAAGGGGTCCTCCATGTGTCTGTGTACCCCAAGATATAGCCTTGGGCAAACTCACTGTTAAGTTAGGGGGGCATTCCCTGTTGCAGGAGTCAGCTTGATTCACAGGGGCCATTCCCTCCCCCTCTGTATATCTGTGCCGCCTCCTGCTGTGCTGTTTATGCTTTCTTCAGACAGCAGGGCAGGACAAATGATTTGCATGCTGTGTGCAGTATGAGGAGTGTCACAGAGAAGGCAGAACTAGCACGGCAGAAGCAGCATAGAGGGGCAGGGGGAGGGAATGGCCCCTGTGAATCAAGCTGACTCCTGCACCAGGGAATGCCCTCCTGACTTAAGTGAGTTTGCCTAAGGCTATATCTTGGGGGTACAGAGACACATGGGGGACCCCTTCCCTGAATGCAGCAGACTTGCTGCATTTAGATTGCCATGTACCAGGGGGGTGACAGGTCCTCTTTAAATTTTATCCTGTTGACTAAGAATTCTCTGCATTGGCAATGTTCTTTTAATCTATGAAAATTCTACCATCCTTGCGTTTGAAATATATAATTTTGTTTTCCTACTGTGAGTCTTTAAGGTACTATACGTTTGTCACTATAGCCTATACTGTGTGTTGATACAATTGTAGAACGTTGTATAATCATTCTTTTTTTTTTTTTTTTTTTTGTTTTTAGACACCAAGGTCAACATGTCTTTCATGCAAGAATTCCTCAAAAACGCCAACTTTTTGGAGGATGGTGGCCATGCCCCATGCACTGTAAGTGTTGACTAAAATGAATGCATTGCCCAGTATGCAGTATATGACCTTTGCAAGATAACATTTAGTAGTTTGAAACCGATGTTATTGTTCAGTATATTTACTATATTCATATCCATAGAGCAGAAAAGATCTGTCACTCTCCGAAACCGCTTGGAATAACACTGTTTCCACAGCTTAATGTACAACAAGTTTTCATAAATTCCTGTTAGTACAAATGCCTTAACGATTACTCATCAGATGTGAGACGAGCCCAGCCGCTCCCATCTAAACTGGCAGCAGTCTGCTCAGAGAGGCTGTCTACAATGTCTTCACTGCCTACAATGGCTATACTGGTTAAGATTAGCTGCTTGCCTTTCATGCTTCTTTAGTAATCATCTAATATCCCCCTGAATTCTGTAATGTGTTTAATAGTCTCTGCTGCTTAAATATGTGGACAAATGGTTTGGGATGCGCCAAATCCTCCTGAAAGACAAGCTGAGATTAAAGAAGTCACAATACATGAAGGTGAAACCACCAAAGTAAAAAGGGCCATATCCTCGTCAGCATGTTCTTTGCATAGCGCTATTTCTGACTTGACATTTTGCAGTAAACTGCAGCTCTCCCATTTCACTTTATGGAACAATTGCATATACTCAATGATTAGCGGTTTCTAGCTCTGGTATCTTCTGGGTCATGTGACTTTTATTCTAACTAGGCAGATCACCACACTGGGTTTCTGTGATCCAGAAGTGGCTTTTACAATGTAAGTCTATGGAGCATCAGAACAAGGCTCAATGTAATGTCAGCAGATTTTTGCTTTATGATCTTATAGCAGCATAACATGGGGCAAGAGAGCCTGATTCCAGGGATGTATGACTTGCTTGGTGCAGCTTTCATAGAATACCTGCAGGTAGCTATGTCTTCTGTTCTGTGGCTAACCCTGCCCACACCCCTGACTGGCAGCTTCCTGTGGATAACGATGCCCACACCCCTGACTGGCAGCTTCCTGTGGATAACGATGCCCACACCCCTGACTGGCAGCTTCCTGTGGATAACGATGCCCACACCCCTGACTGGCAGCTTCCTGTGGATAACGATGCCCACACCCCTGACTGGCAGCTTCCTGTGGATAACGATGCCCACACCCCTGACTGGCAGCTTCCTGTGGATAACGATGCCCACACCCTGACTGGCAGCTTCCTGTGGATAACGATGCCCACACCCCTGACTGGCAGCTTCCTGTGGATAACGATGCCCACACCCCTGACTGGCAGCTTCCTGTGGATAACGATGCCCACACCCCTGACTGGCAGCTTCCTGTGGATAACGATGCCACACCCCTGACTGGCAGCTTCCTGTGGATAACGATTGCCCACACCCCTGACTGGCAGCTTCCTGTGGATAACGATGCCCACACACCTGACTGCACTTCCTGTGGATAACGATGCCCACACACCTGACTGGCAGCTTCCTGTGGATAACCATGCCCCCACACCTGACTGGCAGCTTCTGTGGATAACCCTGCCCACACCCCTGACTGGCAGCTTCCTGTGGATAACCCTGCCACACCCCTGACTGGCAGCTTCCTGTGGATAACCCTGCCCACACCCCTGACTGGCAGCTTCCTGTGGATAACCCTGCCCACACCCCTGACTGGCAGCTTCCTGTGGATAACCCTGCCCACACCCCTGACTGGCAGCTTCCTGTGGATAACGATGCCCACACCCCTGACTGGCAGCTTCCTGTGTATAATTTTACAGGGGTTGGTTACACAGATTAGCCTGACCTGCCTGTGAGCTGTATTCCAATACTGATTTATCTCCTGCTGCCAAAATGTTGATTGCATTGAAACTACAACCCTAAAAAGTGACAATAGTCTGATTATTATCGCGCTTGCAATACACACTTGCACAGGCTTCGGAATAAAAAAAATTTTCAGTGGTGCTTCTTTAATTATATTTTTACCTTCCACATGCGAAGGAAGGTTAAGAAAACTAAATATGGTGGTACCTACTGAACTATACTAGTTGCACTCAACTTACTATGCCCTTCCCCTGACTACTCTGAAAGCGCTGCAGGTGTTCAGTTAGGGATTGGCTTGAAAGATCTACTTGGATCTCTTAAAATACAGCTGTGCTTTGTTTTCTTTGCCTATGAAGAAGAGAAGAGAAATCACCTGGAATTTCAAGTGTTTTAATTATTCTTTACAGAAGGTTTTATTTTTTTTTTTTTTTTTTTTTTCTTTGTAAATCCACATCTTGAGCTTTGAGTAGTTGGTGACTTATGAGGATGTTGCAACATCCCATGAAAGTACATTATGAAATAAGGAAAAAATGTGATTCTGCTGAATAAAACAGTAAATTGTAAGATGGCGTATTGTAAAATTTCTTAACTCTTTTGTTGCAGGCTGAGGAGAGTGGACCTTCTCTCAAAGCATCTTCTGGATATAATCCCGCTCAAGATGCCGCAAATTTAGAAAAAGCCATAAAAGCTAAAGGTCATATATTTTGGCTATGTTGTGTGAAAAATTTATTTAGGCCATGTATGTAATTAACTGTGTATATGCTGTAGTGATTACAGTAATGGCATGTAAGGTGTTATTTGTACTTGACAGTTTTATTACTATACATCAGCTGCTACAGTCAAAGGTTACAGCACCACTCCCTATTCTGTGAATGGTGGCTGTATGCATGCCCCTGGCCCTGCAGCGCATCTGACGACAAGGTGTGTGTGTGTGTGTGTCTTCCATTCAGTCATTAAAGGGTGATTGTTGCTCTGTCACTGTTCCATGCATAGTCCTGCAACTGAAAGTTGTCAGCTCCTAAGAGGAAATGAGCTCATTTTCTCTGGGTGCTGCAGTTTGTGACTTGGCTTTGCAGTGTTGTAAGGATGTTTACCTGCAGATTTTCTGTATGTCCAGGTAACTGCATTGATGTTTTCTGAGGGGACTGCTTACTTGTCAACTCTAAAGGCCCCGTCATACCTAGCGACGGGGCTGGGGATGTTGGCGGCGACTGGCGGGTCCGAGCACGATTTTGGTGCCCCGCCAGCGTCGCCGTCCCCCGTTTACATGGGGCGACATCTCCAGCCCTGCACCGGCGAGCTGACAGGCGGCATTGCCGCCGGGGTGTCTGAAAACCCCAGCGGCAATGCAGGACAATGGGAGGCTATGGCTCCCATCGCCTGTCAGCTCGCCGGCGGCCGGTTACATGGGGCGATGTGTGCACATCGCCCCAGATCGGTTGCCTGGTTTCAGAGCACTGGTCTGAAACCAGGCGACCAGTAAAAGGTGTCGCCATCGCCCCTTTTACATGGGGCGATGTTGCCGCCGATAGGTGACGTAGGCGTCGCCTATGTAATCGGCGGCGATGTTGCCCCGTGTGACGGGCCCTTAAGAGGGACGGGGAGGAGTGTAGTGGATCCATTCATTGAGTTCATGAACTGGATAGTGCTCTACGGTAGATATATTTGTGTAAAACAGAGGCAGATCTAAATTTCCAGAATCCAAGGCAAAAATTCCATTTTGATGCCCTTCCTATACACAGCCCAAGCTGCACTTCTTCCACCTCCCCCATACTGTTTTCTCACCGATTTTTCCACCCCACCTCATCATACAGTATTCCCCCTATCCCCAACTCTGCCCCCTTACAAAACTTCCCGTTGCAATAAATCTTTAAGTGCACCAATGGAACTGAAGAAACCAATCTGAAGTCATCACGCCTACTCCACACCAGAGCATAACTTCACTAGCATGATCCAATTTGATCATGTTGAGTTGCCCTGATCCAAAGTGTCGGCAGTCAGGCCTTAAATTGTACTTGTACATGAAAAATATGAGTACAATTAATTACTGGAGCCAGCATGTTACCTTATTTGAGCTGGCTGTTGACTTGACAGGTGGTTAAGAGAACTGCCAAATCAAATTTTGGGGGAGGTGGCAGCAAATTGCATCTCGCTGGGATACACCTTGGCCTGTCAGATGGTGCCCCATTGCAAGCTGTACCTGGGTAAATGCCATGTCTGCCCATCCTTGCTATGCCCTTTCTACAGGACTCTTCACACAACATATTGATGGAATATGCCATCACTTTTTTGAGATGGGGATCTGACTTATGGGACAAAAATCAATATGGAGATTGATGTCCACAGTTTAAGTCCCCCTTGGTCTGTAAGTGCACAGCAAAGGCTACGAAAATGAGAATCTACAGCACCCTGCGTAGCTAGGTGGCCTGGGGCACCACTAGTGGTGTAGGGAAAAGATGTCAGAACTGCAGCAATAAATCCGAGCTATGGCCGTTTAATTCCACTGATCAATGGGGCCCCCTAGATGTTGAGGTATGGCATGTCACTCATTTCATAATTACATGTAATTAATTTGAGTGCCCCTTAAACTGTTACCTAATGTTAAACATTGTCAACATTTATTTGGTTTGTGGTCACGTTTTAACCTTTTTTTTTTTTTTTTTTTTTTTGTAGGTGTTGATGAAGGCACCATAATTGACATCCTAACTAAAAGAACCAATGATGAACGGCAGCAAATTAAATCTGCTTATCAGCAACAAACAGGGAAGGTGAGAACAACATTTTCCTGCGTAAGAAGCTGTTTTACAATCACATCACAGAAGATCTGTTCTTGCCTTGTCAGTGGTAGCCGAGAATCTTGAGCGGGGGGTGGCCTTGAAGTTCTCTAAATGTTCAACTGGGTCAGATTAAAAACATTCCACAACGTTACAGCCCTTGCAACCTTGCAAAGTTAATTTTTCCTTCTCTTAAAAGGAACCTGCCTTTTCATTGTACCCATAAAGTGTGTACCTCCCATGCAGCCTACATACAATATAATGGTCTCCACATAGTGCTGCACAGTGTGATGAACCACCCACAGAAACCTTCACTGTATAATTGCTTACATAAGGTATAATGGCTTTCAAATATGAGCTCTGTTAAGTATTAAGGCTCCCTCATAGTCCTTCAATATAAGTAATAATTTGGCCTCACATAGTCCTCCACATATTCTGCACCCCCAAAAATGTATGGAAAAATTGGCCATATAGTCAAATTGCAGTATTGCCATTGACCACCACGAATGTACTCAATGACTTAAAAATATATATATACTTCTTTTGTTCTCTGCCACACATCTTGGCACAAAGTGATGTTGCGCCGAGGTGCCCGATCTCTCGAAGAAAAGAATAGTGGAGGATGGAGCTGAGCGCTCAAATTTTCATCGCGACTTTCAACTGTATCGGCATCCACTTTGCTGGTGCAGTTGAAAATGTGATGCTGGTGGCAGTGGGGTCATGCTGCCATTATGCAAATTTACAAGAAATAAGTAATAGCAACACAGTGTTAATTAGGTATTTTTTTTTTTTCTTCCCTTTTAGTCTTTAGATGATGCATTGAAGAAAGCCCTGTCAAGCCATCTGGAGGAAGTTGTTCTGGGACTAATGAAAACCCCTGCCCAATATGATGCCCATTGTTTGAAGAATGCAGTCAAGGTAAAATAGTACTTTAGCTTATTCGGCTTCTGTTTCATGCACACTTCTGAGTTCTGACTCTTGTTCCAGTTTCAAGTAACATAGAGCAGTGTTATCCTATGGAGACTTATACTTACATAGTTTTGTAGCTGCTTTTGTACTTTGTATGTCGCCTTAATGTTTCTATGCGATATGAGGGGTATTTTTTTTTTTTTTTTTCTTCATTAAATCCTGAAAACTGAACCTGTATAGCTCGGTCTACATAAGCCAGTCAGGGCACTTGTATTGCAACTGTCCTATCTCTGACCAAAACGTGAAGATCTTTAAAGTTCTCTGACCACTACTATAGAATAAGAAGTAGACTTCAACTTACTGGCCATCCGCTGTGTAGGTAACTGCAAAAAGTCTTTATGCAAATTTTATGTTGCTGACATTAGCTGAAGAGGGTAAAATTGAGAGCCCCTCTTTCCCCCTACATATATGGTCAGTCAGTACCACTGAAATGGGTGGGTTCAATTGCCATTCTGATGCGTATTGGCATCATTAGTATGGAATGATGCAAACCCTACCCAAACTATAATTAGAATTAGTTTGTTGGTAATTTCTCTAGCTTCTCAATTGTGTGCAATAAATTATGAAAACATTAAGTTGTTGCCTTCTATCTGTCAAATATTTTTCAGGGTCTTGGAACAGATGAAAATACTTTGATTGAAATTCTGGTATCACGGGACAATCGTGAGCTTAGAGAATCAACAAGGTTTACAAAGAAGGTTTTGTGTGTGTGTGGTGTGTGTGTGTCCCTTCCAATGTTGACATCCAACTCAGCAAAACTATTTAGATCATGGGTCCTTAACTCCAGGCCTCGGGGGCCACCAACAGTGCATGTTTTCAGGATCTCCTTAGTATTGCACAGGGATTGGAATAATTACCTGTGAATTTTGATCACATTAACAGCTGTGCAATACAAAAGAAATCCTGAAATCCTGCACTGTTGGCGGCCCTCGAGACCTGGAGTTGGGGACCTCTGATCTAAATGTTTGTTGAGATCTGGCTACCCATAAAGATGACACACTGGTGAATTATATTATTCCGTATATTGAAATATAGGGGCACCGGGCACCTTCAGGGCTATTGGTCCTTCTTATTGCTCCATAAAGACAGGCCGCTGTCTTTTCCCCAGTCACCAGGTGGTGCTACGCCTACATCAGCCAATCAAACATTAACAGTCCAGGTATAGAAAACAAATAGGCGGCACTCACCGTATGTTCGTAGGTGCTTTCTTTATTGGGGAGGGGGTGTATGAAGGTACAGACAACAGGATAAACCGCGAAACAGGACCTGTTGTCTGTACCTTCATGCACCCCCTCCCGCACCTCTTCAATAAAGAAAGCACCTACGAACATACGGTGAGTGCCGCCTATTTGTTTTCTATACTTGGACTGTAAATTATATTATTCCAGTCTGGGGGAAAAAAATTAAATGTACTGATCACAAACCTACCCTAATTTCAGAATTCAAAAAGGAACTTGCAAAAGATGTGGCTTCTGACACATCCGGAGACTTCCAGAAAGCTCTTGTTGCTCTTATCAAGGTAAATTTGTATGAAAATGGTTTGTATTTGTTAATAAATTTCCATATGATGTTTGCATTTATATGTTGTAATATAATATATAATATCCATGTGATTCTAGTAATGGGGTGCCAAGTCAACTACCACCAACATATGCAATATATGAGGAGCATGTGTTGGTCCAGTTAATAAAGTGCTAAATAAACTTTTTTTTTTTTTTTTTTTTCCCTATTTAGGGGGAACGCAATGAAAGCACAGCTATAAATGAGGAGCAAGTTGACAATGATGCAAGGGTAAGGATTGAGTCTCAAGGTTTTCTGTATCTCTTGCGTTAAGACAATAAAAATCCTAAGGCTACCTTCACATTTGCATTCCCCTCTGCAGCGTTCTGCGGAGGGGATTTGCAATGTGACGCAGCACCGCAAGCCCCTAGCTTTATAATGGGAGCGTACGGTGCTGCGCTTGACTGTGCATAACCGTGCGCACCCATTCACTGCCATATGTGATCTGTGCGCACGCGGATTCCTGCGCACCAATCGCCCAGTCTCGTCCGCACCAGAAATGCAACATGTCGCGTTTGTGGTGCAGAAGAAACTGGGTGATTTGTGCGCAGGCATCCGCGTGCGAACAGATCACATATGGCAGTGACTGGGTGCGCACTCCCATTATAAAGATAGGGGCTTGCGGTGCTGCGGTCACATTGCAGATCCCCTGCGGAGGGGAACGCAAATGTGAAGGTAGCCTAAGTCATATGAAAAGGCTTGTTAGTCAATTATGACTTTAAGGATTGCTAGCCTTATTGGGTGGCATTCGTTTTTCACTTCCTTACTGAAGTGACACTTGACAAAGTATGAATTCTTTTTATTAGGCATTATATGATGCAGGAGAGAAACGAAAAGGAACAGATGTGTCTGCGTTCATAAACATTCTTACTTCCAGGAGCAAACCACACCTCTGTCAAGGTAAAGGTGTACGTCCGAAGTCTTTTAGATATTGCATGTGATGCACCCCCAGGCTATGGGGTAGGGTACTCGGAAACCGGTCCGGTCCTGTCTTGGGATCGCTGTAGTTGTGACCCGGTCCTGTAGCCTGGGATCAGCCCAAAAAGGGGTATTTACAGGGGATTTGTCGTGATGCCACCCGGGGTATGTGGTTAGTAGAACCACCGCTGCCGTATTCCTGCTGGGAGACAGGGACTTGGGGCAGCGTGGATGGTAAGCCTCCTCAGGTAGGGCTGAGGGTCCCCAGGGCAGGAGTAGTAGTTGTGGATGGATGTAGTGAGGGGCTGTGCTTGGATGGATGTAGTGAGGGGCTGTGCTGGGTACAAGTCACTTACTTTTCTGCTGCAGCTTCTCCAGCCAGTGTGCAGGGCTGACAGGCTGTGGCTTCCAAGATGGGACTCCTCTGCGACACTGCAAGTAAAACCGTCTCGGACAAGTGTGAGCTTACTGGGTACTTGATCTTTCCAAAGCAGTTTACAACAGTTCAGTCACAGTTCCTTCAATATAGATCACACAAGTCACACTTGCGGTACCTTTACACCGTCAACTTTTCTAGGAATTTCACTGGCAACTTATTGGTTTCAGTGAAATAATGGATACATTGTTCCATTTGTACACGCGACAAGATAGAACAATGTGTCCATGATTTCACTGCAACCAGTAAGTTGCCAGTGAAATTCCTAGAAATGTTGCTGCGTGTAAAGGTACCTTTAAACACTCCGGGTTACTCCAACTGGGCAGCTCAGGTACCATTCTGTGTTAATCCCTCAGTCCTTTCCGGCCCTTCTCTCAATATAAACGTAGTTCCTCACTCACGGGTTTGGTCTGGCTGTCTCGGACTCACTGAAGAATTTTACCTTAAAGTCAGGGTCACCAGTCCTATCGTGACAACTGTGTTCCTCTGCCGTAGTGGAAGTTAGGCTGCAGCATGTGAAGTCACTGCCCCACACTGGTGTGTCTCGTGAATAGGGTATAGAATCCCTGGTCACCTCATCAGAGCCGGTTCTCTGTCAGCCTTGCCCTCCAGTGTCCCAGGTATAGGTCTGTCCTCAGGAACACCAGGCTCCTTCTTTCAGTTACTGTCCTAAGGCTTCCTCCACGCAGCACGGGTCTCGGGCTGCCAGGCCCTTGTCCTCCCACCGTCCTTGGCTGTGTGTCTCTTTCCAGTCTTTCCCCTTCCCTTCGCTTCCAGGCTGTGGACCGGGCTTTCTCTCCAGGGTTCTGTGCCTCACAGGATTCTGCGCCTCTAGTGAGTCTGAAACTGTCTGGGAAGTGTCTTTCTGTTTCTGCTGTTCTGTTCTTTCTTTCTCTTGTCTTTGCTCACTAACTTCCCGGTGTGTTCCTGGTTTGTTGGAGTCTCTCCACCCACTGGACTACACCCTGCCACCCTTTGCCTATCCTAGAGTCCTAGGCGTAGGGTCGGTGCTTGTGCTGTGTGGGCGTGTCTTCAACCTTGCTTAGGGCCCTTTCACATCAGCGTTTTTTTAAAATCGCGGCAGATGCGGTGAAAAAAACGCATCTGCCGCGATTACCGCATACCGCTGCACTTGCGGCGCGGTTGCGGTTTTTTCCATGCAAGTATAGGCGGACTTGCGGCAGGTGCGGCAAGTGCGGTTTTGCACTTGCGGCAGTGCGGCCGCGAAAAAAACCGCGGCTGACCGCGTTTTTTTCGCGGCCGCACCTGCGCAAGTGCAATACCGCACTTGCCGCACCTGCCGCAAGTCCGCCTATACTTTGCATGGAAAAAACGCAACCGCGCCGCAAGTGCAGCCGGTATGCGGTAATCGCGGCAGATGCGGTTTTTCACCGCATCTGCCGCGATTTAAAAAAAACGCTGATGTGAAAGGCCCTTACTTGGCTGCATCTCCCTCTTGTGGCCTCCTGGTCGCAGGGGTGCCACACATGCATAATGTAAATGTGGATGAATATTAAATATTTCTATATATACTTTGATTTTTAGTTTTCAAGAGATATTCCAGATACAGTAAAAATGATATGGCTAAGGCTCTTGATCTGGAGTTAAAAGGAGACATTGAAAACTGCCTGATCTCACTTGGTGAGTAGAATAGGGTTATATTTATTTATATTTTTTTGTATACTGAAACTTGCTGTAGGAATGCATCATAATTTAAGGTACTTAATTACTAGAATTCACTACAAAAATAAGCTTAGAGTGCATTGAGATTAGCTTGGAGGGAAAGATCACTTAAAAGCTTCTCCGACACCTTTTTCTTGCTTGCTGGGGGTCTGTTCCAGTCATAAAGATTGAACCATTCAGGCCAAAGGGCCTGCTGAGCCATTAACCTCAAATGTCTGTTCTAATGTTGCTATTGAGAGCTGCTTTGCCTCTGTGGCACCAAAAAAGTGCAGAAGTTGGCTGGATACGGTCATTCTATACAGTGCACTCCATGCCTAGGAAACCAGCCAATGCTCAGGTGACAGATAACCAAGGCAATGAACAGTAAAAATTAAAGGTGACTTTTTGGCTACAGACAGTGACTTTTTATGCTTCCTTACTAGTTTTGCTAGTGTATATTCCACTGCTGGTATGGTTGGCTTGTACCTGCAGCAAATTTAGTTAGTCCTATAATCCCTGGAGGAAACACCTGCATGTGATGTTGCAAGAAGTGTGCTTTCTATAAGAACATTGTGACTACACGAAGATACTGTCTGTTAATGAGTGCCAAAGTAAGTTGTAGAAAAGCATCAAGCAAACGGGAAGACTGATAGCTGCTCCCTTGTTTGAGGAGCTGTGCCAGAGCCTTATAAAATGACTTCCAATGGTCTACTGGTTGTGTGTCAAAGTGACTCCTGAGGGTCCGAGATCATGTAGTGGGACCTATCCTCATAGCCTTGCAGTGTGCATCTCGATTTGCTAAAATCTCTTTGCTGTTGAGCACATTTATGAGACCATGTGACAAATGTGAGTCTTGAGAGACAAAGGTGAACATTATGATGCCTGCGACTTCATCCGGCATGAATTTCTTGGCAAGTGAGTCATTGATGGCCTGGGGAACCACATGCTCGGAGGTTACACAAACCTCCAAGTGACAGGGAACTATTTCTTGACTGTAGTTGGGCTCTCTGGATTCAATCCCGCACCCTGTCAGATTATGCTGTTCAGTGGCTCCTGATCCAATACATAATTGGGCTTATATGCAAGTTTATCAGAACGAGCATACTGGCTTTTTGTGTACAGGTCGGCCATTTTCTCTTGTTACTGCTGTTTTCCTCACTCAGACCAACATATCTAACCATACAATAGCTGCTGGTGGAGGAACATATATTATCAGGTCAGTCTATTGTCCGCCCCAAAACACCTCACATGGGAAAGCTGCTTTTCTACGAGAAGAGACTGATTTGGTCAAATTTTACTAAAAAAAGAGGAGATACAAGATTGTGCCTTATCAAAAAGACACTGCTTGTTCTAGTGCGGATTAAATAGAGATCCACTCATCTTTTTAGGTTGTGAAACCCACAACCAGTTTGAAAGCTTTAGCAGCTGCTGCAGAACCTCCACCGTCGCGCCAAAAACCGTGGGAAAAATCAAGAGTTAAACAGGAATGGTTTCTATGGTCCGCGCTGCTGCTCATTATCAAAGTATTTGACCGTGGAAACCATTCCTGTTTAACTCCTGATTTGGTCAAATGTTCCTCCACCAGCAGGAATTGTATGGACCGAGTCAATGTGTTGGGAAGCTAAAGTAAAGTTAGATACCTATGACTGACTAGATGGTGGCCTGATTCTAATGCATCGGGTATTCTAGAATACCTTGTAAACAGGAGTGAACTGCGTCACACTATGACGCAGCATTCAAATCGTGCACCATGTCTCATTGGTCACCGTAGCAACTGAGACGCGAAATTCAAACCGCGTGCCAAGCCACGCAACTTCTCTGGTTGCTGTGGCGACCAATCGGCAAAGCGCGCGGCTTGGTGGGAAATATGAATCCGCACCGCTGACTGGTCGCCGCGCTTCGCTGATTGTTCGCACAGCCGCAGCAACCAATGAGAGGTAGTGCGGCTTGGCACACAGTTTGACTCACGCTTGGGTACTACCGCAGCCGGGAGATGACCAGCTGACTTGCCGCGGACCTCCGTGAGGCAGGTAGCCTCGGCTCAGCTACTGCTGCAGAGGTCAGCGGCTCACCAGCTGGGAGATGACCGGCTGGTTCGCTGCGGACCTCCACGCGCGGCTGTTTTGCATACGGCTAGCGGCAGCCAATGAGCGCTGGCGCGCGATTTCGGCCTCAGATGGAGGTAGCCACAAGGCACTTATATAGTAGGTTCTTAGGTAGTGGACTGGTTTGAACAAGAAAATCTGTAACTTGTCTTTTTATTCTTATCTCCCCTCAGCTAATTTACATCCAAATTAAAGGAAACCAACCTCCCTATTAACTATTTTTAGCGTTAATGCCTTAATCTTAATGGTCTTTTTTTGTTAACTTTTTTTTTTTTTTCTTTTTAATTTACAGTAAAATGTACAACAAGTAAACCAGCTTTTTTTGCCGAGAAATTCTACCTGGCAATGAAGGTATGTTGAGTAGTTTCTGGAAATATTTAGGTTACTTAGGAAATTTACCCCCAAAAATTGACATTTTGTGTTTAAGTGACACTGGGTATGAGTTGAATGCTGCAGAATAAAATCTGCCTCAGCCAAGTAAATATCTATTTGAAAGTTTTGCGAATTGCTAATAAAGTTCTATTGGCCCAGGTATAGTCTTAAACGCACCGTGCTAGACGCAGGGACAATCTGCTATCATGTGATTAGAGCTATGTAAAGCAGTCTGGCTGTCTATTAATTTTAATAACTAAGCTGCTTGCTCATCCAAGAGGTCAACTGTCCTTCCCATATTGTTCAGATCATGTGCTGATCCAGAAAATGCATTCTTGGGTGACACCCAGATATCCAGAGCTGGAGTGACAAGCAGCTGAGTTAATAAAGCTATATTAGTAAGAAACTTCTTGCTATTCAGCCATTATTTGCATTATATTATGTTGTCTGTTCATGACACTTGTATAAAAGTTTTAACTTTTTCACACGTTTAAACAGTATAATCTTGTTAAAAAGAATATCCTTTTTATTCATTTTTATGTGTTTAGTAAATGTATTAATATGCTCTCCTACCACGGTTCCCTCTGGTGTCCAGCCTCAGTTTTCTTCTCTTTTGGGTGAAGCCACAGCTCTCAACTGTCCGGGTCATGCTGCATCTGCTTGACCCGGAAGTGACTTCTACAATGCAAGTCTATAGAGCATCAGAACAATGCTCCATAGACTTGCATTGTAAGAGACTTCGCAAGCTGGCTGATCTTATGAGGATGTCACTGACAAGAGGAGCAGAACAGCACTGGACGCTAGAGCAGTAGTAGGCAAGTATATGAATACTTTCACTGTATGTTCACATGGAATGAATACATTTTTCAGAAGTGCTTCTTTAGTGGGCTTATTCTTTGTAGAACAGTTCTATTAGGCAGTTCTGTAAAATTGCATTTCCATTCTAATTTCTCTGTACAAATTTAACCGCTGAAACGATTGTTTACCCCATAGGGTTCAGGAACTAAGCACAAGGAATTTATTAGGCTGATGGTTTCTCGCTCTGAAATTGACCTTCAAGATATCAAAACTCACTACAAAAGGCTTTACGGCAAATCCTTGCGACAAGCTATTATGGTATGGGAGCAAACAGTACAAAATAGAAGTGTGTTTGTGAACCTAGATCTATTAACCAAAAATTATGATTCTGACATTATCTACTAATGGTATGTAATTATATGTAAAACATGTATTCCATGGCCTCGTTCACATGTGTTGAGCATGTTTGCCCACTTATTTTATTCCCGCCGTTCTGTGTAGCCTTCCCCCATTATACTGTTCCATAGATATGAGCCTTTCCATAAAATGCTACTTTTATGGTCTTTAGGGGATATTGCTGAGATACAGCAGGTAAAAGATGTGTTCACCCCAGAGAATCCTGTGAGTTATGGGACTTCGCACGCGTGAATGTCGCCAGCGATCTTATCGCTGACAACATTGAAGGCTGATCGCTGGTGAGCTGTCACACAGGCAGACTTGCCAGCGATCAGTACCAGCGAGATTGCTGGTAACCATGTAAACAAGCGGGTAACTAAGCACTGTGCGGCACTTGGTTACCCGCTGTTTACCATGGATACCAGCTCCCAGAGCTTGCTGGGAGCTGGCTTCTCGCTCGCTCCCGGTGTCACACGCTGTGATGCTGTGTCCATCGGGCGACCATCGCCAGGTTTTAGAGCCAGTTCTAAAACCTGGCGACCATCAACCAGTGCGTATCGCTGGTTGATGCGCGCCCTGTCACACATGTCAATATCACTGCAACGTCATGTGCAGCAGCAGTATTGCACGCGATAGACGCGTGTGATGTCCCCATTACACCCTCTTGGTAAAGGACAATAAGAGAAAAAGCCAATATGTCTAAACTTTTATATTTAATAATAACCCATAGATTTACAAAAAAGTAATACTGGCCACCTTTTTGACTGGGTGACAGGTTTTCTTTCATAAAAGAAAAAATTCTGGTTGCCTGTAACAACTTGTAGTGGAGATAACTGCATGTGTGTGTTTACTGATTGTTGCACTCTATTGAAGATGCATAAATCTGTATGATGGCTACATTCAGCAATTACCGTATACACTCGTGTATAAGCCAAGTTTTTCAGCACATAAAATGTGCTGAAAAGTCCCCCCTCGGCTTATACACGGGTATATACGGTAGCCCCAGCTGTATACAGCCCCCCCCCCCCCCCGTGGTATCCAGGGCCCCCCTTGCTGCACCTGTAAAGGAAGATGTCAGTATACTTATCGCTGCCGCCGCCACTCCGCTGCTCGGTCACCGCGATGCTCCGGGTCTTCATGCTTCCTGTTCCTTCTCCGGCGCTCAGGAAATGACGTCATTGTTCGAGCGCCGGAGAAGGAACAGGAAGCATGAAGACCCGGAGCAGTGCAGTGATCGAGCAGCGGAGCGGCGGCGGCAGCGATTAGTATAATGACATCTTCCTTTACAGGTGCAGCAAGGGGGGCCCTGGATACCACGGGGGGGCTGTATACAGCTGGGGCTGCTGTATACAGCTGGGGCCCCTGTATACTAATGGGGGGGGGGGGGGTCTGTATACCTCTGGGGCGGCTGCTGTATATGCCCCTGGGGCGGCTGAGGGGGCCTGTATACCTGTGCTGGGGTCCACCCTCGGCTTATACACGAGTCAATAGGTTTTCCCAGATTTTGGGGGCAAAAGTAGGGGGGTCGGCTTATACACGGATCGGCGTATATACGGTATGTGGTCCCCTCATCCTGGTACATAATCCCCCAATCACTTGAAGAAATAAATGTCACTCATCTCTCAACCACTCCTACCTTTAGCAGCAATGTCCTCCTGTCTTCTCAAGCTGAATGCTGATCAGTGTGAGCAGTGTGCACAGCACTTGTGCCACTGTCCTGCACCCGCTTCACTCACTGATCAGCGTTCATCAATCTGCATTAGACAGGGGGACTTTGCTGCTGCAGGTGGGAGCAGTGGAGAGGTGAGTATGATTGTGTTGTGTGTGGTTTCCTCCACCCCAAGTGATGGGGCTACAGCTGCACCCTTGATCACTTTCCTGGCCATTTAAGATTATGTAATATTAACCTCTCCCTCCCCCTTGACCTCCTCTCAGCACCGGCTTTAGTGCTGAGAAGTGAGGGGCAGTGAGCATTACATTAGCCTAATGAGCAGGTCCACATGGTCACCAGCTGCAGCCTGCTCCAGCCTCCAGTTACTACTTGGACTGTGAGCCCTCGTGGACAGGGTCCCTGCCCCTTCTGTACCTGTACGTCCTGATCGCCTAAATTTAGTGTACTTGTTCTTGTCTCCCTCATCCTCTTGTAAAGTGCCATGGAACCTAATGGCGCTATATAAATTAATAATAATAATAATACTCCAAAGCACTCCCTCTACAGCAATGGTGTTCCTGCACTAAACATGTATTATGTGGGCAAGCTGACCATGGTTCCCCTGCATCTGTGGGCTCTGAGCAGTAGGCCAAATTGCCCTTATAATCTGCCACTGCAATGGGCACCACAGCAGCTGTTTAGTCTCCCTTTCAGTGACATCGATGTGTGTCCTCAGGGACGCACATCCATCTGAAACAGGTGCTAAGATCGACAGCCGGACTGTCCATGTACCTGTGGGCCTGGTCAGCCATGACCCAGATTGTTACTCCCTTGTGCAGTTAAATGACCTAGCCCTGATCATAATATGAACTCTTAACAAGCGATCCTTCCTATATATGGTGCGTTGAGTGTTAATTTTTCTTTAATACTGGTCTTTACCTCTCTTTAAGCCTCCACTTGTTATGCAGATCAATAAACTGTTGATTCCTATGTGCTGAATGCACAGGCCTTCCTATATTTGCTAAGCTCTATGCCCGGTCTCTATGTAATATATTTCACTGCCTGTATTTCTGTATTTTGACATTTTAAATCAATATTTCCTTTAACTTTATATAAACTCATATGAAACCTACATTTGTTAAATTGTTTGCCTTACGGATGCTTTCTTTTTCTAGGAGGAAAAGCTGAAGGGAGACTATGAAACAATTGTCATGGCATTGTGTGGCCCTGACAACTAAAATACACATGAAGGTCATTTTGTGTTTTCTGTCATGCGCCATTTCTCTAGAAGACTTGTGGAAATAAGCCTGTTCACTGCATCTTCTACTTTAGTTCAGCACCAATATTCTCAAATTCACCTGAAATCAATGACTAACAAATATTTTGTATCTAACAATAAAAGTTGTTTGTAGAGTACGACTTTTTTTATTTATTTTTTTTATTTTAAGAAGTTCTCTATACTTGTATAATTTATAGGGGGGGGGGGGGAAAAAAAACCTTTTCAATGTGCAACTTATCCAAATATTAATCAGCATTTAGATTTGCACCCTTGATGCTTATGAAACGCTGCACGAAGTACGATTTGGCATGATGCAAATATATTGTTTTACACAGAAGATATATCTATAATGCAACTAGTACAAGATGCCACTATGATAGAGGGTATAATGGGACCTGGAGAAGTCAAGTTGTCTTATAATGCCAAGTCAACTACACACTCAACTGATAATGTCCACTTGTAGCATTCACAACATTATGAGAGGTGGTTGCCTGCTGATCGTGTACAAGACATGCCAGTTATGTGTAGATGTGACCTCACATTTCTTCAATAACCCTTTATGTAGAAGTGAGGGGACTATTAAAGTCCCTTTTTTAAATAACTTTTATTTAGCACTAAACATTCCACAGAGCTTGATGAATCGCCGTTGCCGGATTCTCACGTCTCAGGCGATGCAGCACTTTTCACGGTTCCGCGCCTGAGGCTGTGGGGCCTGGTGGTCAAATAAAAAGGGGATAAAGGGATTGGCATTAGTCTTGATTGTCGTAACGCCACCTGTGGGAGTACGGTGATGGCATCGGCGCTGCTTGGGCCTCCGGGGGATGTGCGGTATCTGGATGGGATGCTCCCCACAGGATGAGCAGGAGTCCCCGGGGCCAGCAGCTGCTCGGGATGGAATGCAGCAGCATCGGTAGTTTGAGCAGGGTTAATAACAGTTCTGGAAGAAATGCACTGACACAATGCTCCTCTGTAAAGGGTCTTTACTGTAATGGTTGATGTAGTACACAGTATACAGTCGGTAGGTAACGGACCGGGTGGCCCCAGCGATGAATGACCTCAGTCCAGAGCTCCACGGTGTTCCTCCTTTATCTAACCGTCCTATTCTGGTTGCCTTGCTGCATTAGTGCACCGGGTCGGGTACTGGGAGGACTTCAGCTTAGTCACGTTAACCCAGAAGAGTCCTGGATCCCGATGGGGGGGTACCTCGCCGGTAAGACTGCTGATTTGGGCTGTAGTGAGGCGCTCCTAAAAAGCTTCTCCGTCACTCCGGTTTGCAGAACAGCGTGAATGTCTGTTTGCCTCGGAACCGGTGTCCAGTGAGGTTGGGCATGGGTGTCTTTTTACCAGTTGCTTATTTGCTTTGGTTGCCCATATTCCGGTCTGGGTCACCGCTTGATGGGGCCCTGCCGGTTAGGTTACTGTTCCAGGGCTGCATGGCACTGTGCAGATCCCTGTTTCTTCTTTTTGACTTCTCCTTCAACTCCTCTCCTAACTTACTTTTTCCCCCCACACTACACCTTACACTCCACCCACCAGGACCTGATTGGCCCTCTACCTATGGTGTGTTGTGTGGTGTATGGAGCTCTGGATTTAACCATTTTATCACTGAGGGGAAGATATTACATCTTCTGTCAGGGATGCAATACCTTCCTGTGACGCACTCGTTGAGGGGTGCCACACTTGACACATCAAGAGTAATGCAAATTCAACAGATGCCATGAGGAATGAGTGCCCTACATGAAAACTTACATACTAAAAGGAAAAATGGGGGGGGGGGGGGAGGCACACATGGTAAAAGGTGCATTATATACATCCTACTATATAATCGCCTTATTGTGTCTGTCTCTCTGTAATTGGTCGCCGCTGAGCGCAGCGACCAATCTGTGACAGGTGCAGTTTGGCTGCAAATTAGAGTGGGATTTGAACCACGCACTCCACCTCTGCTGTCGGGATCAGTAGTGCTAGCTGCTGATCTCCTGATTGGTAGCTGCGGGACATTTCCTGCCGGACAGAGGTCTGTGGCGACTCAGCCAGGAGATGAGCGGTGCTAGCTGGTCATCTCCTGGCTGCTCACAGCGACGTGGGATTCATATCTCCTGCCAAGCCGCGGCCCATTTCGCTGATGGTTGCCGTGGCTGCTCAGGAGCGAGCACTGTATGGTGGGTTAGTGGCAGGAGGCAGAAGGTGCATGGGGGGGACAGTCACAGGGAGAGACGTTGTGTGTGTGTGTGGTGTGTGGTGCATGCGTGCGTGCGCGCACACACAAGGAGAGACAGGGGCTGAAAACACAGAGCGGAGAGAAAGGCACAAGTAAGACAGAGCAGACAGCACAGAGAGGAGAGAGTGCACAAGGGGACACAGGCACAGATACTGCCCTCCTGATGCAATAGCATTGGGCCTATTTCTATATTCTAGAATATCTAAAGGTACCGTCACACGGGGAGATATCGCTGGCGATCTTGCCGGCAACTGAGGGGCGTGGCCAGGTTGCGGTGACATCGCCGGCGAAATTGCTGCGTGTGACAGCGCATAATCAGGCGATCAATCGCCTGAGTAACATCGCCAGGTTTCCCAACAATGTTGGGAAACCTGGCGATGTTGGTCAGGCGATCATGCCTGATTTGCCCTGTGTAACGCGGCAACCCGCAATGTTACGGGCGATTCCGCCTATCTACAACATTGCGGGGTTATCGCTCGCTGGGTTGCTGGGCAACCCAGCGAGCGATAGCCGCGGCAACTAGCCAGCGACATCGCCGGTAAGTTGCTCCGTCTGACAGCTCCCGGCGATGTTGTCAGGGATGCGCGCTCCCGCGAACCCCGGCAACATCGCCGGCGATATGTCCCTGTGTGACGGTACCTTAATGCGTTAGAATCGGGCCACCATCTAGTGTGTGTGTGTGTGTGTGTGTGTGTGTGTGTGTGCATATGGATATATAGGATAGAATGGGAATAGTTAAGTGAGACGAGGCAATAGGCCAATCTAAAGACATGTTTGTTTTTAAGGCCCACTTAACCAGTTAACAACATGACGTACTGGATTCGTCCTACATTGCCTCGCCAACTTTGGATCAGCCGAAATGTGCAGGGAATTATGAGAGATCGCATCAATCAGCTGATGTGCAGTTAACAGATGTGGGCAGGTCTGCACTACACCCACCACTGTAATGGTGGGTTTACACACACCAATTTATCTGTTCATAATCTCTGGTTGCAGTGAAATCATGGATACATTGCTCCATTTTGTGGCTGTGTACAACATGGAGCAATGTATCCATGATATCACTGCAACCAGAGATTGGTTCAGAGATTGAACAGATAATGGTGAGTTTACACACACAATTTAACTTCTTAAATTGCACGGTCTGCGTTTTGGTAGTGCAATCTAAAGCAGGGATTATTGAGAAGTTTTCCACCTTGTGATGCAATCATGGGTCTGTGTGCTGCTGTGACAGCCAGTGACCAGTTGTAAACACCACCATCCCCCACCCCCTCCCCTGCCGGTGCTGTAATGACTCCCTTCCTGTGAGCTATGTGTAAGCAGCATTGCTCACAGAAGGTGATTTGTTTTGCAGTACAGAGCTGTGATGATTCATGGCTCTGCACTGCAGAAATTGATACTGCAGTGTTGAGGGCCCAAGTAAAGTGAAATTAATATAAAAGGTTCAAATCACCCCCCCCTTTTTTTTTTTTTCTCCAATTGATAAAACTATTAAATATTTGATGTCGACATGCCTGATTTTGCAAAAATTTTTTACAACTAATGCAATCGTCTCTCCCCAAGCTACCTCCACACCTCATGTGAATCAGCCACTCTGTAGCAAAGCAGCCCTTGCTGTCCCAGGGGTTATTTGCAATCCTCACCCCTTGGTTGATGTTGACTGTCCATGGGGAACCACAAGGGAGGGGGTTGGAAGATCTCTATGATGCTGAATTAATCTACCAGCCCCTACCTCCAAAGAGAGGCACTGCCAGGGTCACTCTACACCGCTACCCCCCCCCCCCCCTCGGTAACTGGGGGCCATGTGCTGCAAGAATCCTGTTGCCTGACCCTCCAGCCAAATGTGGAAGGGGGGATTTTCTGTGTCCTGCTGCCACCAGATTGCTCCCTGACCTCTGCTTGGCCCTACCGTCATACCACAGACACCCAACACAACTGGAAGCACACCCATCTCCAGGTTGCTGCAGCTCCAATTTTTGTGCTTCGAGCTGGCCAAGCCCACAACTGTGACCGGAAGTAGGCTGTGAGCAGGCCACCTCCACTTCCTGTTGGCTGCGGCAACGGTGAGGATTCCTCCCAGAGACCAGAGCTAGAGACCCTGGACACCTACTCCACTCCTGGAGGGACCCAGAAGGGGGGCTCCAAATTGCATCCTCCTACCTTGCCACTGCCTGCTGTCACTGGTCTGGGACCTGACTCATCGATTCAGTGCTTGATGGATCAGGTAGCAGTGGGATAGCGCAGGCACCCTGCATGTGTGTGCCTTTCTGTGCTCCCTGTGGCGCACCTGCGGGCTGGTACCCACAGAGTGAACTGCAGCTTGTCCGAGATTCCGCACCAACACCCCACACACCCTGATCCTGAGCCCAAGTTACCTCACGTTGGGTGAGGGAAGGTGGGAGGAGCAAGTGAAGGGGTGGAACGGGAGACACAGTACCTGGGAAAGGGGTGGAGGAACAGTAGTAAAACATTAGGAACAGTAACCTGGGAGGGTGAGGAGAAGAAGACGACTGCACCACGAGAAGGGGAGCATGCACTTCTGGAGGAAACCCAAGACGGCCCGGTTGTGAATGAGGCATCAGGAGTTTCCTGCTTTGCTTGGGTGAACCTGCAGCAGCCTGACGCCGTGGGAAAGCTGGGTGCTGGTTAGAGCAGACCTACGTGCAGGATGTTGTAACAGAGCATGGCGCACTGGCAGGTGCCCTTGTCGCAGGAGACCGGGCCACTTGCAACAATGCCGGCCCGCGAGGTGGTGGAAACCTTTGGGGAGACCTGGAGGAGGAAAGCCCAGGTCTACAAGCACCGTTGATCCCCCGCAGCTCAGGAGGTCCGAGGAGAGGTCCTCCTCTGCTGGTGGGAGAACCCCAGGGGGGAGATGTTAGGCTTCCCTGGGGAGGTAGGAACTGGAAAGGGGCGAGTGGAGATCCTCACCAGGGAGGAGTTTCATAGTTGGATCACCAGATGGGATGCCGAGGAGGCTGAGAGATGGGTCCAGAAGTGCGAGATGGTGGCTAGGACAATTGAGGCCAAGGCTGCGGTGAGAGCAGATCAATTGGCCCAGAGGGCTCCACGACAAAAAGGAGTTGTAGTAGCCTTTAAGCAAAATGAGGGGTATGGTTTTCTCCGAGAGCCTGAAGTGGAGCGAGAGACTTTCGTATCCTGGAGGGATGTAGAGTCGCACTTACCCCATGGACCCCTGGGCAGGGACTTGCAAAAAGGGGACAAAGTAACATTTGCTCAGCAAGAAGGAGCACGGGGCCCCTATGCAATAAGGGTCAAGCGGCTGGCCAGGGAGACCAATCTGACAGATGAGAGAGCCCCAGCAGCTGCTTCCCTTCCAGAGACACCGGTAGCTGCACCTACCCCAGTATGTGCATTTGTCTGCAGCCAGGAGACCCAGACACTACTGACAGGATGGCTGGAATACTCGGCATCGGCTTCACACGTGACCTGCTTTTGGCAGCGGTACTGCCCTGGAAGAAGCAGAAGCAAGAGCAGCCCGGATGGCTGTACAAAGAACACTAAGTGTGAGTGACATTTTTCCTTGTTGTTCCCATTCCTTCCCTGCGTGAGCATGTTTGATTCCCTGCATTCTAAAGACTATGAGGTCATGAACTGTGTGTGACTCGGACTAAAGCTGTATATAGTTTGTGTACCCCGTGTAGACACTAGTGGTTTTATAGAAAAATTTTAAAAGTGTAATTCATAAGAATGAGTGAATTTAAATTGTTGAATGGACACTTTGCAACTGAACTGTGAGTAATAGAGACTGCACCGCTTAAAAACCCACTGGCGCAGCCGAAGAAACGGTCATTGTGAGCCCTTGTCACTGGCCCAGGGTGATAAAAAGGGTTTTCCTGGTGGTGGGTTGCTGAAAACCATCAATCGCGGAATGCACTGAACTCTTGGAACTGTGTCTGTTTAAAATTTTTGCATTTTTTATAACTTTTTCTACTTTTATACCGATAGAAGTGTTTTTGTTATGTAACGTTTAAAACTGTACCTCCCGTAACGGGAAGAAAACAAATGTACTTATGTTGTTGTTGTTTGGTTGATGCATAAAAATAATTTGAGTTGTGTGTCACCCGTACCGGGTTCTGGCACGAGGATGCGCCAGGCTTTGCTCCCCTGCGGACCGGTAGCCACAGAGTGAACTGCAGCTGGTCAGGTAAGCCAGGTATTCCGCACCAACACCCTATACACTCACTCCAATCTTGAGCCCAAGTTACTTCAGGTCGGGCAAGGGATGGCGTGAGGAGCAAGTGAAGGGGTGGAAGGGAGACACAGCACCTGAGAAAGGGGTGGAGGAACAGTAGTAAAACACTGGAACACTTAACCTGGGTCGAGAGAGGATGAGGAGAGGTTCCCAAACTGAGACACCCAACAAATAAGTGTGGTCAAGAGAGAGAACAAGGGGCCCGGCGACTGTCACCACTGATGGCCGGCCAGGGACTCAGGCTGAACCCTTGGGAAGGCAGAAGGATTCAGGTGTGCCCGAGTAACCTGGGACACTGGTGGCTGGCTAGAAAACCAGAGTGCACTCTGTAGACGTGGCGGGGTAACTCCAAGTCCCAACCATGAGAAATCCGCCGCGGTACGGGGACTCTAAGCCCTGGGATCCAAAAATCCCTGGCACCCAAGAAAGGCTTACATATAGGACTGGGACCCCAAAGAGGGAACAAGCCCATGGAGAGTCCGCGTCGGCTGGCCCAAGGGAGACACGCGGGAGGGAAGGAGAAAGAGGCCCGAAAGGACAGGAGATGAGATACCTATCAAGCCTGATCTACCTGCAGAGTGGTCACCGGGTCACCAGAGAACTGTGAGAAAGCCCATACTGCGATTGTGTTTGGTGTAAGCAGTAAAGTAAAGGACTTGGTAAACTCAAGGCTTGTGTAAGATTGTAATTTTAAGTGTTTCTACCAGGGGATTGCCTGCGGAGCCGCATACTGACTGCTTCAACTGCTGTGTGGGAAGCAGCGAGCATCTGCAGAGAGGTATCCTGACCCCTGCATGTGCTGGCTGGAGGAGTTGCGGAGAGAAGATACGCGCAGCATCCCGGGCATGCGGCATCCCTATATCTGCCTGGGGACCAAGCCCTACCTGTGGAGGGCTCAACATCCTGGCTGCTGCCACAACTACCACTGGCCATGATCCACGGGTGGCGTCATGAATAAACCCCATAAACTTTATTAAACTATTTTTTTATTGCCGCATCTGGAACCACAGAAATGGTCCACGCCACCGTGGCACCCAGAGACAGAATGGTCTGGCTCTGAGTACCCCTTGATACAGGTAGAGGGGGGGCACCAATCCCCCCTCATCTCCTTTATACTTCTCCATACTCCTGCCCATCTCCCACCAATCTGGATGCCTGCTGGTCTCCTCCATAACCTGCATATGACCCCTATTTTACACAGCATCATTAACTTTTTCCACTCCCCATTCGTCTGTCTTGTCATGCTGTCTGTCCACCTTATGGGATCCCTGGCATTTCTAATCTCAAAGGAATTATAAATGAGATGATTCATTTTGGTGTGTGTGGTATGGAGAGTGTTTATGAAAAGACATGCTATACCCATTTTGAATAGACTATAATGGTCCTTCGTCCCAAGTTACCTATTTTTAAATGCCAGAAGGATACCAGCATGCACAGTTGTCATTTAAGACCACTTCCTATAAGGAGACAACTATTTTTGTGGATTCAACAACCTTGCATGAGTCTTTAGGACCTCGTTCAGTGTTTGGTTAGTTTTTACCTCAGAATTTGTAAGCTAAAACCAGAAGTGCATGAAAAATGCAGAAGTGGTGACCATGTACTCCATTATAATTTTTGTCAGATTTTTCTACCACTGAGTTTGGTTTGAAAATAATTAAGTAAAACAGAGATCAAATCGCTCAATGTATGACCGTGTGGCTGTGTATATCTAATTAGTTTGTTGCCCTTAGCAGCTACACCTGTCACTTTGCAGGACAAAGGGCGCTTCACACTGCGGCGTGATCCGGTCCGGGTCTGTCTGGGAGGACCCTGATTGCCGCGGACCGGATCAGCACACAGGACTGGAGGGCTATTATGCCCTTCGGTCCTGTGTGCAGTGCACGCAGTTCCCGCTACTGAGAAGTCAGGAAAACAGGCGCCTGTCAGTGGCTGCAGCTGTGTGCGCAGCACACAGGACCGGAGGGCATAATAGTCCTGACCAGTCCTGTGTGCTGATCCAGTCCGCGGCTGTCAGGGTCCTCCTGAACAGACCCGGACCGGATTACGCCGCACTGTGAAGCGGCCCTAATTCAGTACTTCACACATTCCTAGTACTCAACACCTATTTCACACCTACATTGAGTTTAACCTAAAGCCTAACATGTTGATCCAGAGGAATGCAAAACCTCCATGGGGCAGACTCTATGCTCTATATTAGGGAGAAAATTCCTTCGCGACTCCACATACGTCAATCAGACTTGTTCCTTGGATCAATGCTCAATGGCAGAATCTAGTACACACAACCAGTAATATTATACTTTATCCCGGCCCCAAAGCAGCATTCAGAGAGAGGATCCACCTCAAGGACAGGAAACTCACAAACTTCAAAATGGTGAAGCCTCTCCTCGAGCCCCAGTGGTTTGCTGTCCTTGAGAGCAAGACTTAGGCTAGGGTCACACTCAGCGCTGCGCCAGCGGCAGCCGGATTGCTTACAGCAGAGCTCAGCCTGCTGTAACCGCCAGCGGTAACGTCGGGAACCTCGGGCGAGCATAGCCCTTAGTTACCGATGTGTACCATAGTTACTGGTCACACACAAAGCTGCCTGGACTGCGGTAATCCTGAGCACAGAGAAAAATGTTGCTCTGCTGTAAAGCAATCCGGCTGCCGCAGGGGCAGCACTGAGTGTGACCCTAGCCTTACAGCACTGGACGTATGGCATGGGTAGGGAGATAATGGAGATGTAGGGAAGTGCAGTTTAAATACAGTTGAAGTTAACTTTGAAACCTTTATCTGCTCTCCTCGTCCATTAGTTTTTAGTGCCTATTAGGCCTCCTTCACATGTCTGTGTTTTTGGTACATATGCAAATATAGTCTGTGGAGCCTCGGTTAGGAGTCTCAAACACAGGACTAGCCAGTTATCCCTCCAGGGAAGGACCCAGCCAAGGGGTGATTCCTTGCCGAGAACACCATAACCACCATATTAAGTGGTCCTTTCAGTCAATATCCAGCTCTTTTGAAGATTAGAGATATGACAAGAGAATACCAAGGCCAGGTATCCATCCACAGACAGCTGTTTCAGGGTGTTGCCCCTCATCAGTGTGGAGTAGGATTCTGGCTAGGTGGGAGCAATGCCTAGTAGACCAACATCACAAAGCATTCACTGATCTCAGGGAGACCAGTGCAAGAAAACACTGCAGGCAGCTAATGCGCGCAACATAGTGAACTCCTAGGCACATTGCCCCCTGGGAATTATGAATATGCAAATATAGTCTGTGGAGCCTCGGCTAGGAGTCTCAAACACAGGACTAGCCAGTTATCCCTCCAGGGAAGGACCTGGAGGTTATGGTGTTCTCCACAAGGAATCCCCCTTGGCTGGGTCCTTCCCTGGAGGGATAACTGGCTAGTCCTGTGTTTGAGACTCCTAACCGAGGCTCCACAGACTCTATTTGCATATTCATAATTCCTAGGGGGCAATGTGCCTAGGAATTCACTGTGTTGAGCGCTTTAGCCAGCTGCCTGCAGTGTTTTCTTGGACTGGTCTCCCTGAGATCAGTGAATGCTTTGTGTTTTTGGTACATATGGCACTCTGGAGTTTTGGATGGGCCATACTGCGGTGTTGTGACAGGGTCCAGATGCGGTATTATGGGGTGAGGAGTGCGGTAAGTACATACATTCGATGCATGGTGTTCCATGGCGCGTGCGGTTTCTGGGTATGAGCAGTGTGACCCAGTGAAATCACTCTCCAAAAAGCCATGAGATTACAGGCCAGGAAAGTGCACACACATGTGCACAGGACAGAGACCAGTGGCGGGCCTTTTGAAATTTTAAAGTACCTAAGCACAGAATGCAGAGCAGCAATACTAGAAGTCAGTATATACTGAAGTCTCACTGCGGTGGAATCCCTGATTTTTGCGGATCCAGTGTGTAACTGGAAGCAATTCTTCATAATGGAAGAGAGTAAACTTTCAATAGATCTGATAGAGGAGACGACCACTACAAGCACAGTAGTCCCTGCTTCTAGGAGAGGCTGAGCCTCAAGAGCATTTGTTCTATTCTTAATATTTTCCTTAAAATGCCCATTAGGACAAACTTAGGAAGGTGCAGAACAAGAGGAAAATAAGGACTGTGCAAAGTTAGATTTTTACCATTATATGATAACAAACTTTGCATAGAAAATACACTAGCAGAGAAATCCCCTTCCTTGGCAAGAATCTGAAGATGATAATTGGATCCAAGGTATTAAAGACCTTAATGATAAACCCATGGTGTCATTAGGCAAGAACTCTCCAACCCTCAGAAGATAATGGTGGGTTTACACGCTAGGATATCGTAAGCGATATCCTTGGAATGATCACGTGACTGTGATCGTTCCGACATCGTTAGTATGCTGTCACACACAAGAATATCGTTAACGATAACCTATGCGGCAGCGCAACTGTTAAATAGGAGAGGAAGGAGTGAACGATGTAATAAAGCGGCAGGTATTGGAGCTTTTTGAACCATATCGTTCAAAAAGCTGTCTCACTGAATGATGCTGCTTCCTGAAGCAGTGTTAATTGGACAACGAACGATAGATGCGCAAACGATATTGTTTCAACAATCTCAAATCCAAGATGTTGCAACGATATCGTTTATGACAGGGTGGGGAACTCCAGCTCGAGGGCGCAAACAGTGCAGGTTTAGGATTTCTTATTGCAAGGTGATAACATAATCACTTGCACTGGTGATGATTCCAATCCCTGTGCAATACTAAGAAATCGTGGAAAACCTGAACTGTTTCGGCACTCGAGGACGGAGTTCCCCACCCTGGTTTATGATATCCTAGCATGTAAACCCACCAATAGAGGATGGTGCTTAGAAGACTTTATCGGAAAGTATCATCTTCATCACAGAGAAGATGAGGGATGCCCTGTTTTCAACTGAGATAAGGACAAATTAAATAAAGCAATCCATGTGGTCATGGATATAGAGGATTTAAAAACCTAGATCCATATAAGCTCAAATGTTCAAGGGCTGGGAATAGAAGGCCAAAGGTTTCCAGATACATAGGAATATTCTATAAAGGCCCAGTACACACACAGATAATTGTGCAGAATTGTTTGCAGATCTCTGGTTACAGTGAAATCATGGACACATTGTTCCATTTTGTGGCCTTGTAACACAAGGAACAATGTGTCCATGATTTACTGTAACCAGAGATCTGGAAACAATCTCTGCACAATTATCTGTGTGTGTAAAGGCCCTGTCACACATAAACAAGATCGCCAATGAGATCGCTGTTGCGTCACAGATTTTGTGACGTAACAGCGATCCCGTTAGCGATCTCGTTATGTGTGTCACGCACCAACGATCTGGCCCCTGCTGTGAGATCGTTGATTGTTACACACTGCTCTGGATCATCTGTACGTCATTGCGCTCCCACTGGGCGCTACATCGTTGTGTTTTGAAAGGGACAATGCCAACGATCTCAATGCTACGCTATGGAATGACAATTCCCAATGACCTCAGTATAATTGTGGATCTCTAGTGCGTTGTGTTTCACATTGCTGTGAGATACCTGTTTGACATCTTACCAGCGATGTGAAAAACGACGCACCAGTGACCTCTGCACATCGTTATCGTTATCGGGATCGCTGGTGCGTCGTTATGTGTAACTGGGCCTTAACTGGGCCTTAATTTAAAGGGAATGAAAGAAAACAGATAAAAAGGGATTTATTGCTAGGACAGTTGAAAGAGAAAGTATCCCTTCTAACCAGAGGTCTTGGAGAAGGTGCCCAAGATAAATGTGGCTATATCTAAAGCGGCCGTCACACGCTGAGATATCGCTAAAGATATCGTAGACGAAGTTAAATTTGCATATCGTCCGAACGACGCGCAAAATCGTTCATCACGACGCTACACCCACAGACATCGCTCAGACGATTCCTCGATCCACCGATCCAGCGATCGTCTGAGAGATGCAGTTATCAGCAGTGGACATCGTTCAGCTAAAGTCACACAGAAATCTCCTAAACGATGTGGGAGCAAATGTGGGCGTTATCGGAGCCGATAGGCGTGGTACATGGGCTCCAAGCTGCGCCCCTCACTACACCATTGGTGCTCAGTACTGCGTCCTCATTGGGTCAGATGTCCTTTGAAACATGGCGGCCTCATCCCCACAATGTCCTGTGATATTGATCGTAATGTATATGTGTGCTGTAGCACATAACTAAATTGCAATGGGCAAAACGTACAGCCGCGTTATGTGTGCCGCGCCCGCCAACATTGTGTGGGTATATGACAAGGTGGACACTATATAGCAGGGTCGGGGACCACGCAGAATCGATTATCAAGTTGACGCAATTGGGTGCACAGTTCGGAGATATTGTGCAGCCGACGCCTATGTGTGGTGCTGAAGACAGCGCTTTCAAAATGGCGCCCTGTGAGGGCAGCCAATGGCAACGCATCATCTTCCACCAATGCGAGCTAGTGGTGAAGCAGCCAATCCGAAACCATTTCGTTGCACGAATCACCACTGAGGAGGTCAGGCAATAGGAAACTCCTGACACGCCTACGTGATGGATTTTGCCATCGCTGAAATCACACGTTTCGTCTGATGTCGGGAATTTACACGTGTCGATTGTGCGTAGTTAATTGGGCGATATCGTCAGATCTGAGAACCGAACCTCAGATCACGATTTAGAGATTTGATCAGATATCGCTCGTCGTATCTGGCCGTCACACGCACAGACATCGCTTACGCGATGTTTAATCTGCCGCTTTCAAGCGATATCTTGCACGATATCTCAGCGTGTGACGGCCGCCTTAGGTATCCTGTAAGTCAGTGCTTCCCTTTAAGGTCTCATGATATTTGAAGGCCCCCTTGGATAAGAAGGCCAATAGTTTCTTTAAAAGGGCATGGGAGTCAGGAGCAACAGCATTTAAAGGGACACTGTCAGATCATTTTTAAGTATGATACTAATATTACCCTGGAAAAGGGCCTGGGCAGACCTTTTAAAAACATGTAAAATCATTATTCTACCCTATGTAGCTTCCATGTTATCAACATCTTCACACCCTGCAGGGAACTGCTGCATTAGTCCTGTCCCATTATAAGCAGAGATGATTAGTCCTGGCTGTATAAACTGTCATGCAATTATGCATACCTTGTCTGCAGCTTTCTCCTCCCTCTGCTCTCAGTGCTGTGTGGTTTCACTTTCTAGAGCTACTGTTCTGTTCAGGACACAGAGGGAGAAAGCTAAAAGGTCTGCCTTATGTGATCTAGATTCCATTTGTTTCTATAATAAGGAATGTGTGCTGTGAGAGATCCTGTGTTTATCTCATCTCTTGGTTTTGCTACAAAGAGAGTAGAGAAGAGGATGCAGGCCCCCCCCACTGAGTGTACAGCAGAGAACTAAGTGGATCACTCACTGTGATTGACAGATGGAATGAATCGCTTCATTTGAAGTTTACAGAAGATAGGAGGGTAATATAAACAATAGAAATACATAAAAATAGATAGCTTAAAGAAGGAATTAGAAAATGATTGCAGTTACATATGGATTTTTGACCTGACAGTTTTCCTTTAAAAGGAACCAACCGCCAGGATTTAGTGCTATTCAGCAGGTGATTGACATGTGCAGCATGACATCACTATTTGAGTTTTTGTAGCTACTCCCCTGAGGGATTGCCTTTTTGCTGTAAGCCGAACTCTCCCCCCCATCTCATCCAGCCTTCCATTTTATTTTGATGAGAGGGAGGGGGGTTAGCTTACATCCAATATACAAGCCCACAGGGAAGAAATTATAAAAAACTGTGATGGCATGCTGCACACATCAATCACCTGCTGCATATGTGGCGCCCCACAAGGTCTGGTGTCACAAAGGGGTATTGCACCCATAAAAGAGGTGTAAATGCCCCAGCTGCAGGTGGACCCTAGGATGGTGGGTGGGACCCATTCCCAGCACTCCCACATTAGCTCAGCGGTGGAAGGTTACCCGGGAGGGGATAAATTCACAAAATGGCCAGCTTAAGAGGAAAAATAGTCTTTCTATAGTCAGAGAGAGAGAGAAGGAGAAGGGTCTCTGACTAATTGAAACATGGCGGAAGGTCAAACCGGGGCGGTTTGAAGCCGAACCGGAAGAAAGAAGAAGGGACCTTGAGGAGGTCCTGAAAGAGGGCACCCAACGAGAGAAGTCTGGGCCCTAGAGAGAAAGGGAGATCCTCAGAGTGGAGCGACCATACTCCAGGAGATACTTCAGTCCACCACGGGAACACGGGAACACCGGGCCCGAGGATCCGGCCAAAGTCCAGCTTTGCAGTTGGCAACCGGCTGTTGTGGCTTGTTTATCAACCGCAGCACACTTCCAGTGAGCGGTCTGCCTGCTTCCTCAACACGAGGGAGAGGACCCCTGGTACTACCTACACGGAGCTACTGGGTATAGGCCCATCATAGACGGGGAAGAACGGACACGAGTTAGTTAACAAAGGTACAAGAGTTTCCTCATACCACCTGGGATCCAATTGCAGCTACTTGTTAAGCTACCCATTCTTGTAACATCTAAATGCTGAACTGTGAACTGTAACTGATACTGCTACGAGTTGTCAGTAAAGTACCCGGGAGAAAGTGACTTTGCTTCTGCGTGTGTTTTCCTACATCAACCTGTTCCCTTCTAGGAATGCTGCCCCAGAGGAATAGCCCTGTCTGTAGGGGGCTTTTCCATCTAAGCCGCACTACCATCCACCTCCGGCGGACTGTGGCGGCGCTGGTGACCCATCACTGGACACTACAGGTGGCATCACATAACAAAAACTTTTATCCCCCTGTAAATAACCCCTTTTTGAAGTGTCACCCAGGCCACAGTATCAGGCGCTGCCACCCGTGACATCCCTGAAACAATTTGAGCCGGATACCCGAGTTCCCCAGGGTTCCCTTTAAGCCTAAGGTCAAAGCTACCTGGTTGGTGAGGTCCCTAATGCACTGGTTGGATCAACTTCAAACCCAGATCGGGGAGATGTGGCCTGGGAACAAATTTTGGCCAGCCTCCCTACTATTAGAAAGGAGGCAGATTTCCTAGCTGATGCTTCAGTAGACACAGTAAAGTTGTCGGTCCAGGCATGTTCACTATCAAATTCTGCTCACCGAGCCTTGTGGTTGAGAAATTGATCAGGGAATCTAAAATCCAAGATGAAGCTGTGCGGTATCCCATGTGAAAGAGAATTCCTCTTTGCTCTGATTCTTGACGAAACCCTTGAAATGCTGGAAGATGCAAAAAAAGGGTTCAACTGTACCTTTACCCAGAGGAAGCCCTAATGTCCAGTGGGAAAAAAACGTTTTTTTTTCAGCAAAATACTGAGAGTCAAGATGGAAAGGATCAAGATCAAGGAAAACATTGGGTGAGAACAGTGTCAGATATCAAACAGTTCACAGGAGAAATTGAGGCTGATGCATATATAGTATCACAGGAGACATTGGGGCTGGTGCATAAATCACAGGAAACAATTTGGGGCTGGTAAAAATATCACAGCAGACACTTTGGCGCTGGTTTATATATCACCGGAGACACTCATAGGCTTGTCCATATATCACAGGGAACACACATGCATATGTCGAGGTGCCAGTGGAAAGTTGGCTAGGTAGTCAGGTTCGAGTCTGGGACCAGACTGTGAAGCATCCCCGGGCCCATGGCAGCACACACTCCAGCTGAAAAAATTTGCTTTGCTGTTAGGCTACTTTCACATTACGATTTTTGCATTTCCGATGCTGTCCGAAAAAAATCGGACAGCATCGGACCGATTTTCGGACCCCATGCATCCCTATGGGGATCGGACCGAATCGGATGTGCACTAAAAGCCATCCGATTTGGTCCGATCCGAATCTGTCCGATTTTTTTATCGGTGCAAAAATCGGAGCTTGCTCCGATTTTTGCACCGAAAATAAAATCTGACAGATTCGGATCGGACCAGATCGGATGGCTTTTAGTGCACATCCGATCCGACCCGATCAATTTGACATGGGGCCCTATGGAGCAGGGTCCGAGAAAACATGTTATGTCTCCTCGGAACCGATTTTAGTGTACTGAGCATGCTCAGTACACTAAAATAGCTCCTAAAAGTAAATTAAGGGGTTAATAAAAAAAAAAAAAAATCTATGCTCACCTGTCCACGAGGCCCACGTCGTCTCCCGGCATCTCCGGTGTCTCCAGGTATCTTGCCATCTGTGCTGATAAGACCTCTCGTGATGTCACAATCACATGACTGCCAGGAACCAATAGCCGGCAGTCATGTGATTGTGACATCACGAGAGGTCCTGGCAGCACAGAAGACAGAACAGCAAGGCACCGGAGACTCGCGGGACCGTGCAGGAGTCGTGGACAGGTGAGAAAGGAGAGGAGGAGAGGAGGGGGCCAAGAGGGGAAGACGGGGGCCAAGAGGGGAGACACAGGGGATGAGAGCACCGGGGGCCAAGAGGGGAGACACAGGGATGAGAGGACCGGGGGCCAAGAGGGGAGACACAGGGGATGAGAGCACCGGGGGCCAAGAGGGGAGACACAGGGATGAGAGGACCGGGGGCCAAGAGGGGAGACACAGGGGATGAGAGCACCGGGGGCCAAGAGGGGAGACACAGGACCGGGGGCCAAGAGGGAGACACAGGACCGGGGGCCAAGAGGGGAGACACAGGGGATGAGAGGACCGGGGCCAAGAGGGGAGACACAGGGGATGAGAGCACCGGGGGCCAAGAGGGGAGACACAGGACCGGGGGCCAAGAGGGGAGACACAGGGGATGAGAGCACCGGGGGCCAAGAGGGGAGACACAGGGGATGAGAGCACCGGGGGCCAAGAGGGGAGACACAGGGGATGAGAGCACCGGGGGCCAAGAGGGGAGACACAAGGACCGGGGGCCAAGAGGGGAGACACAGGGGATGAGAGCACCGGGGGAGAGACTGTGAAGCTCAGGGAGCGATCTGACAGGAGGGCGGGCATCCTATTTTCTGTCGGAATCGGATGCCTATTTGGCACCCGATTCCAGGCATTAGAAGAATCCGATGCTGTCCGATTTATATCGGACAGCATCGGATTTTACAAAAATCGTAATGTGAAAGTAGCCTTACTCTCATGAGGGTTAAAATACTATACTATAAGAGTTTTTCACATCCAACAAGATATCTTTACTGAAACAGCCTTGTGAAACACATGCATCCTTAAATGTTACTATCGTTAGCGCAGACTGCTCCACCTTTTCTAGCATGTCCAGGATTATGTCCACTACACTTAGCATACCAGCTCTTGACTGTGTTCTCATCAAGTCCCCACTAGCTTCGATCCTGAGCTTCACATGGGGATCCCCTCAAAGAAATAGTCAGGGTCATACATTAGGACAACGTTCCTTTACTATCATTGTCGAATTAACCCACTTACCAGGGTATATGCTGGAATCCACCATACTTACAATGGGAGAGTCAGTAAGAAGGCCAAATTAATACATCCGCTAACATTCCTGTGGTTCTATTAAATATCAAAGCAAAGAGTCCCAGACACTAATCACAGCCCTCCATTCGACCCATTAACAGCACTAGACATTTGCAGCGTTGCTCAAATCTCGGGGTCAAAGTCCGTGTAAAGAAATAAATAGAATGAGACGGCACTCACCGCTGGTATGATGTCATTCGGCTTCTTTATTTATTTGTTCGTGGGGGTTACAGACTGGAGTGGAGGCAGGGGGTGCGGAGGTGGACAATGGGCGCACCGTTTCGCACTGGATGTGCTTCAACGTTGATTCACATCCAGTGCGAAATGGTACGCCCGTCATCCACCTCCGCACCCCATCCCTCCACTCCAGTCTGTAACCCCCACGGACAAATAAATAAAGAAGCCGAATGACATCATACCAGCGGTGAGTGCCGTCTCATTCTATTTATTCCTGTGGTTCTTTTGGCTCCTTCTTGGAAGTTTCCTGGCTAACTACTGTGTAAAGCCCCTTTTCTATACCAAGCCCCACCCACCAAAAACATCTACAATTATTATTAATAACTCACGGACACTGGGGGAGTAGACTTTACTCTTGCCATTAGAGGGCCACCAATGCACTGCTACACAAAGGTACTCTACATAATTATGCATCTACTAGCACCCCCATGAGTACAGGCTGTTCTTTATGGTAAGGTGAGGCTTACGCACTCCCACCCACCTTACATGTATATCACAGGAGATACCTTGGAACTGATGCACACATCACAGGAGACACTAATGCACGTTGACTAATAAATCAATATTATATTCACCCGTTGATGTATTGTGGAATATGGCAGCATAACCCTTTAACCCTTCATTCTCCCTACTCTGTATGCACCACGCAGGGGACTGCAGCAGCCATGATATGCTTTTATAGTGGTTGTGGCTCTCACAACCCCACAAGGTGAGCCTCTGATATATATTTAGGTAATATTTATCTCTCAGACCCTTCATCCTCCTTACTTTAATTTTCTGAGATAATGACCTTTGGGTTTTTATTGATTGTAAGCCATAATCATCAACATTGACATAAATAAACATTTGAAATAGATCATTCTGTTTGTAATTACTCTATATAATATATGCATTTCAATTTATGTATTGAATTACTGAAATAAATTAACTTTTTGATGATATTCTAGTTAATTGAGCTGCACCTGTAATTCTTCATTTCGTGTGCCTCAGCATTAGTAGTGAAGGTTGTGTACTCACAGTGAAAAAAGAAATTAAAGGGCAGAAGCACAGGGCTGCTGGCCCAAGCACTTCAGTCCCTGGGAATCAGCCCAGGCGTAAGAGAATAGGTCATTTTTAGCAATTAACTGGACCATTCAGTAGTTTACAAATTGTTCTGTAACCAATGTCATCAGCATGTTTTGCAACAATAAGGTTGTGAAGATCTTGAATTAGCTCACTGATTTTACCCATCATGAGATGTTTCTTTTGTGGCATCCTGATAATGCAACACTATTTATAGGCCATCTGTTGAAGTTGCTGATAATATTTTTCACAAAATGGCAGAATTGCTTTCTATTTACTGAAGATTTCAGCTGGCATCATGACTTTTTGCACCTCTTTTCATGTATTTAATACTTTTTTGTTGTGTCATTTCTCATTAATACATATCAGTACATTTATAGACATTCATGGTTTGTTTTCTTTGCCTGTGTGAATTGGATGACTTTTTACTGACATGGTGGTGAGAAATTCATGTCAATAGCACCTATAGATATATATTTAGCTAGAAAATTGGTGATATGTTCAATTCTTTATTTCACCCACTACATCACAGGAGAAACAGGGGTTGCCATTGCGGTCTTCACCTGTGGGAAGGGAGTGCATCGCATGCTTACTCCACCCACAAAGTACATCTAGATACTGGCACAGGCCATCGTCAGGACATAATTTTTCATTGTAGGAATCTCATTAGTAGTGAAGGCCGTGTGCTCTAGCGCAAGAAGAAATTAAAGGGCCAGTAGTTAAGGGCACTTCAGTCCCTGGGAATCAGTCCAGGGGCAAGAGAAAGGATAGTTTTTAGCATTTATCACTTTAACCCATTTAAGGCCTTTCCTTAACTTTCTGTAACTGCTTCTTGCAAATTTCACTACAGATTAAGCTCAAGATATGTTCCTGTACATACCAGCCTTTTTCTTTTGGAGATTTGTCCATTTATAACTATTTCATCCCTAGTTTAAAATAATCACCTTAGGTGTTACTCTCCCTCCCCAGGTCGAGATACTCTGGTCTTTGTTGACAAGCTTGCGTTGGTGATGTCCTAAGTACAGCACAGGTGACCACTGCAGCCAATCAATGGATGCAGCATTCTATGCCATTTACATTCACTTAGGGCTCAAACTTGACTGAGGAGACTCTGAAAGAGCTGGAGCAGTGACCCTGAACGGCTTCTCCCTATCTGGACGGGGCTGTCAGCTGCTTGTGTTTTTGTGCAGCTCCAGACTCACCATCCAGATAGGGAGAAGCCGTTCAGGGTCACTGCTCTAGCCCTATAAAGGTACCGTCACACGCGGCAATTTTGCAAGCAATTTCACTGGCAATTTGCTGGTTGCAGTGAAATCATGGATACATGGTTCCATTTGTACACAGCAACAAAACAGAACCATGTATCCATGATTTCACTGCAACCAGCAAATTGCCAGTGAAATTGCTTGCAAAATTGCCGCGTGTGACGGTACCTTTAGAGTCTCCTCAGTCAAACTCGGATGTAACTAGGAAAGTGTGTCCAAGCCCTAAGTTGACATTCAGCACTAGACCTGGGGGGAAAAGCTACAAATAAAAAAAAGTGCTTTTTAATTCATACAACAAAATATAAAAAAACAAATGCTTCAGGCGTTTAGACACTTTAAATTCATTTTGTACTTTATATTTACTTCTTTGCAGTTGAAGTAGTTTAACCAGATTTGGCATGGTTAATGAGCCTCAGTACGGTGGCTACTGGAAATCAGCCATGTTTTCCCTGTGACTGACAATGCTGCAGTGTTATGCAAGTCATGCATGAAACAGATTACGTGAGTTTGCAGAAAATGTTGGCTTCAAGCCCAAGCAGACTTCTTTAGCGATTATCTTTTTTATATATTTCGTAAAAAAAAATCAGTAGTTACCATTTCAACCAGATGAGTTGTTTTGGAGTCTTTTTGGTTGGCGGGATGTTTTTGGTAATAGTTAAAGAGGTTATCCAGGACTTTTTTGTGTATGAGGTTAAGAACTAACTAAGTTGCTGTCTCTTCTGCATGGCAATAAATCCTTTTGGCTCATGCAGTGATTTCCCTACTTTACCTGTCATCAACAGAGCTGCCCTTCCTCTTCTGGGTTGCTCTTTCAATAAGAGGTCACAGCAGACATCATAATAATTGATGACCAGCTCCCCACATTTAGGCAGTGGGGAGCCTGCTGTCAATCAGCATTACAGTGATAGTTAAGCTTCATCATCAGAGCAAAACAGAAGAGAAGACACTGTGCTATCAAAATCACGACTGTGGAAGCTGCTGTGAATTAACACGTGAAACGTGTATTGGGGGTTGATTGTGGAGATGGTCATTTCCTTCTCCTCACCCTAATAGCACCTGCAGAGCATTTGCACTTCAGGTATGACGGTTGTTGTACACAGGGCCGTATTTAGAGTTCCTGCCCCTCTAAGCACTTTCAGTGGTCGCGCCCCCCCTACTTACCAGTCAGACTTAGCGTATGTGCAGAGACACAGCCTTTTATTTTTCAGACAGATCGGCTCTGTATCCCACCTGAAAATCAACAACTAAATGCTAAAAGTATGAACTCTTGTACAGCAATGTAAAAATTACTTGATGTTCATATGTTCAGTTTTTTTAGTTTTTTTTTTTCAACTTTGTGTCCTGAAGCATCATTTATCTGAATTCCAGTATATCGGGGGTTCACAGATGTCAGAGTGCCCGTAGCCTTCAGATAGTAGTGAAGATCTCTATACACATGATACTAAAGTTGTCTAAACCCGCCGATATGAACAGGTTCCGCTGACAGTCTAAGGCGGCCGTCACACGCTACAATATCGTGAGCGATATCGTTAGCGATCACGTGCACGCGCGATCGCTAATGATATGGCTCACATCGCTGGTGAGCTGTCACACAGACAGACTCACCAGCGATATGGAGCAGCCAGCGAGATCGCTGGTAACTATGGTACACATCGGGTTACTAGGCGCCGCGCGGCGCTTAGTAACCCAACGTTTACCATAGATACCATCTCCCAGCATAGGCTCTGCTGCTGGGAGATCGTTCATCGTGGTGTCATACACCACGATGAAGCAAATTGAACAAGCGATGATCGCTTGATATGAGCTCCGGCTCACCAATCTGCGATGTCACGATCAAGCGATTTTACATTGTAAAATCGCTTGATTACACGCAGCGATGCACAAACGATATCGCTTAAGCGATCATAAAGCAGATCGCTTAAATGATATCGTTCAAGAAATTGAACCGTGTGACGGCCGCCTAATGTGTATGGGAGATCTAACTGATGATTGGTTGAGTGAAATAAGGATCAGCATGTCCGATTACAGGCTGTAGATCCTTTTTTCCTCTAAGTAATAAACTGCAGCCAGAGATGTCTAGCAGCAGCTCCAATAGAGAATACAGGAACACTTGGCAGAATGAGTGCTCCTGTACATGGGAGAGCTGAGCAAGATAACTGCCAGCCGAGCGATTGGACACCTATCTATAGTGTTTGGGGGCTTTACATTCAGCTGTATTTTTAGTCCAGGACATTTACCTTATAATTTTTTAGGATCTTTTAAGTCAAAGATTACAACATTCACATGACTACATCACCAGAACCACTGTCAATACAATAATATATCACTAGAACCCACATCAGATCATCACCAAAACCAATGTCAATATAGTAATGTCGCCAGAAACACTGTCAATATAGTAATATGTGGCACCCCAGGGGTTAATGTGCCACAGTAACATCACCAATGGTTAAATCCCCACACAACCCACAACACTACACTAGCGCCTCCAGGCCAGAAGGGGGAACTAAAGCTGCTTCCCTATATATTCTGGGTGGAGAGGAAGTGGCAGTTAGTTCAGTTCTTGAGAGGACTGAGGGAAAGGACTTGGGTGTAAAAGGGCTGCGTTAGGCTCACCCCACGGTCCACTGTCCACTTCCAGGCCAGCAAGGATCTGAGGAACAGGAGTAGGAGAAGCAGAGGAACACAGATTTACCCTAAACTCACCCCGGAAAAGCGCAAAGACTGTATACCGAATCCGCAATTGTGCCTGACACAAGCAGCACAGAAAACACCGGATTAGTGAAGATTACATATCTTCCCTGTACCACAGCGAAGCAACACGGCGTGGTCAGAAACACAAAGATAAGACTCAAGTTGCCTAGCAGATTGGTACACGTGAGGGGAGATAGGGCCGGCAGCCTAGCTAAAGTGGCAGCAGAGCCACACACACAGCGCAGGAGTAGGAAGCCAAAGACCCGGTCAGGGTGGGAGCAACCCGGCCCCGGTACAGACTCCGTGGACAGTACTTGCTGGATACCATCTTCAGTAAAAGACTTGGAAAACTACAAAACCATGAGTCTGTGTAATCCTTGCACTCGAGCCTTACTCTCCCTCACAAACTGTCATCATTTCTACCACTACCCCTACTCTGCATCATCCATAGACTATTGTCCCCCACTGCCCCGGAGAATCAGGCTCTGCCCGTGGAGAGCCGTTACATCACCAGCTGCCAAACATCATCCCCTAAGGTTCTGCAGCAGCGGTGGTCACCCTGACCACAATACTACGGGTGGCGTCACAACTTTCTCCCCTGTAAATAACCCCCATTACTTGTGGGCTTGGGACACGGTCCAGACCAAGACCTCCGTGGTACTCCCCCGTGATACCCTGGTCCGGTACTGAGTACCCCATCCCAGTGGGCTCCACAACTACATCACCAGAACCACCATCAGTACATCATTAGAACACTACGTCCCCTATATAAATGGGTATGCACATTAATTGTCATTTTGGGGGTAAAAAATTCCTTTGGAATTTGGAGTAGGGAGGACGATTTAAAAAAAAAAAAATTTCAAACTTCATCGTGGCAACGCCCCCCTGGAACCTGCTGCCCTAGGCACGTGCCCTCAGGTGCCTAATGGAAAATTTGGCCCTAGTTATACCCTACTTGTACTGTATTGATCTGTACTTTGCGTTTACTGTTTTATCATGTGACTATTATGTCTGTAATTTTGTACAAAGTGTTTGATCATATACAGTATATGTATAAAATATGCTTGATGTAAACTTTGCGGTGCTATTTGGTACCAACCAGTCATCTACTCATATAATCGGGAGTTGGGAATTCGGGCACTGTAGCCGAATCCCAAGCTCCTTTGCGCGAGCCGCAGCCGCACTACTGTTTACAAAAAAAAAACAAAAAAAAAATTGCTCACCTCTCCCCGAGCCCCCGCCATCTTCCGCCGTATTCCTGCAGTGTCCCGGTGGCTCCCGCAGGCTCCCGCTGTCTGCACAAGTCTTCTACTGCAGTTCAGGACCTCTGGTGATGTCACAGTCACGTGACACCAGCTTATTCCATGCTAAACTGGTGTCACGTGACTCTGACATCACCACAGGTCCTGAACTGCAGTAGCAGACCTGTGCAGACACCGGCAGCCTCCGGGAGCCACCGGGACACTGCAGGAAGACGGCGGCAGACGGCCGGGGCTCGGGGAGAGGTGAGCATACCCTGTCCCCTGTCTCCACACTCTGTATACCCTGTCCCCTGTCTCCACACTCTGTATACCCTGTCCCCTGTCTCCACACTCTGTATACCCTGCCCCCTGTCTCCACACTCTGTATACCCTGTCCCCACACTCTGTATACCCTGTCCCCACACTCTGTATACCCTGTCTCCACACTCTGTATACCCTGTCCCCACACTCTGTATACCCTGTCCCACACTCTGTATACCCTGTCCCCACACTCTGTATACCCTGTCCCCACACTCTGTATACCCTGTCCCCACACTCTGTATACCCTGTCTCCACACTCTGTATACCCTGTCCCCACACTCTGTATACCCTGTCCCCACACTCTGTATGCCCTGTCTCCACATTCTGTATACCCTGTCCCCACACTCTGTATACCCTGTCTCCACACTCTGTATACCCTGTCCCCACACTCTGTATACCCTGTCCCCACACTCTGTATTCCGTATACCCTGTCCCCACACTCTGTATTCCGTATACCCTGTCTCCACACTCTGTATACCCTGTCTCCACACTCTGTATACCCTGTCCCCTGTCTTCACACTCTGTATACCCTGTCCCCTGTCTCCACACTCTGTATACCCTGTCCCCTGTCTCCACACTCTGTATACCCTGTCCCCTCTCTCCACACTCTGTATACCCTGTCCCCTCTCTCCACACTCTGTATACCCTGTCCCCTCTCTCCACACTCTGTATACCCTGTCCCCTCTCTCCACACTCTGTATACCCTGTCCCCTCTCTCCACACTCTGTATACCCTGTCCCCTCTCTCCACACTCTGTATACCCTGTCCCCTCTCTCCACACTCTGTATACCCTGTCCCCGGTCCCCACACTCTGTATTCCGTATACCCTGTCCCCACACTCTGTATTCCGTATACCCTGTCCCCACACTCTGTATTCCGTATACCCTGTCCCCACACTTTGTATTCCGTATACCCTGTCCCCACACTCTGTATTCCGTATACCCTGTCCCCACACTCTGTATTCCGTATACCCTGTCCCACACTCTGTATTCCGTATACCCTGTCCCCACACTCTGTATTCCGTATACCCTGTCCCCACACTCTGTATTCCGTATACCCTGTCCCCACACTCTGTATTCCGTATACCCTGTCCCCACACTCTGTATACCCTGTCCCCACACTCTGTATACCCTGTCCCCTCTCTCCACACTCTGTATACCCTGTCCCCGGTCCCCACACTCTGTATTCCGTATACCCTGTCCCCACACTCTGTATTCCGTATACCCTGTCCCCACACTCTGTATTCCGTATACCCTGTCCCCACACTTTGTATTCCGTATACCCTGTCCCCACACTCTGTATTCCGTATACCCTGTCCCCACACTCTGTATTCCGTATACCCTGTCCCCACACTCTGTATTCCGTATACCCTGTCCCCACACTCTGTATTCCGTATACCCTGTCCCCACACTCTGTATTCCGTATACCCTGTCCCCACACTCTGTATTCCGTATACCCTGTCCCCACACTCTGTATTCCGTATACCCTGTCCCCACACTCTGTATACCCTGTCCCCACACTCTGTATACCCTGTCCCCACACTCTGTATACCCTGTCCCCACACAATGTATACCCTGTCCCCACACTCTGTATACCTGTCCCCACACTCTGTATACCCTGTCCCCACACTCTGTATACCCTGTCCCCACACTCTGTATACCCTGTCCCTACACTCTGTATACCCTGTCTCTACACTCTGTATACCCTGTCCCTACACTCTGTATACCCTGTCCCTACACTCTGTGTCCCCTGTCTCTACACTCTGTGTCCCCTGTCTCTACACTCTATGTCCCCTGTCTCTACACTCTGTCCCCTGTCTCTATACTCTCTGTAATGCATGTATACTGTGTCTATACTGTGTGTATAATATGTGTAATCTCTGCATACTGTCTGTCTATACAATGTCTCATGTATGTATATATTGTGTGCTTCTCTCCTCACCCCTCCACCACAGACACCCATCTCTCCTCACCCCTCCACCACTGAGCCGCATCTCTCCTCACCCCTCCACCACAGAGCCACCTCGATACTCTGCTACCCACAGAGCCGCCTCGATACTCTGCTACCCACAGAGCCGCCACTATACTCTGCTACCCACAGAGCCGCCACTATACTCTGCTACCCACAGAGCCGCCACTACACTCTGCTACCCACACAGCCGCCTGTATACTCTGCTACCCACAGAGCCGCCTCGATACTCTGCTACCCACAGAGCCGCCTCGATACTCTGCTACCCACAGAGCCGCCTCGATACTCTGCTACCCACAGAGCCGCCTCCATACTCTGCTACCCACAGAGCCGCCTCCATACTCTGCTACCCACAGAGTCGCCTCCATACTCTGCTACCCACAGAGCCGCCTCCATACTCTGCTAGCCACAGAGCCGCCTCCATACTCTGCTAGCCACAGAGCCGCCTCCATACTCTGCTAGCCACAGAGCCGCCTCGATGCTCTACTACCCACTGACCCGCCTGTGTACACACAATTCATTTCACCGCGCTCCCGATGCAATTGCATCGGGCCTTTTTACTAGTCTGTAAATATTTTGCATAATTTTTTAATTATATGTGTTGCATGCACCTTGTAATAAGTATACAATCACTTTGGTTATAAGCACTTGTTGTTTCTTCGTCTGTGATAGGGTAAGAAATAACAGCTATGTATAAAAATAAGAAAAATAATGCATGACACCTTTAGTATTGTTTAAAATGTTCTACAACTGGCTATTAAGAGCCACTATGGTTTGAGGTATCCGAAAGCTTTCAAAATGGCTATGTAACCCATTGTAGACTGATAGCTTTATCGTTTAAAAAGTGGCATTTTTGTCTTTACATAGGTTATCTTATCTCATTACATTTTGTTTGAAGATTGAAAATGATTAATGTTACACAAATTCTGGAATCAAGGAGAAGTCAATTCCGGTCTTGACTCATCTGACAAGATTCCTCTGGACATATTATATTGGAAGTGTGCGTAGACAGATTCCTGACATTTAATCAAAAATAAGAGGAGTGAAAAAAAGCCAGACACATCAGCATCAGTTACACAAATCTCTCTACATTTCGCTATTAGTCCAGTCTGTTTCAGTCATAGTACATCGCCTAGACTGGATAGAATTACATTAAATCCTTAGATGAGAGCAGGACTAGGTGTTGTGATGCAGCCAAGTCTTCTTATTTACCAATAGCATACTTCCATGTTGAACATGGTGAGTGTGAAATATAAAGTACACGACAAAGTGTTAGAACTTTTCATTTTCGTAGTCAAGTTGTTTTTTCTTTCTACAAAAAAACTGAAACTTCTTTCAAGTCTCTCTCAGTATCTGAGTGTCACCTGGTGTCCAAGAGTGGGACAGCATGCAGTTGATCCAAAGGTATATGCAGCCTTGGATGAATATCTGTAGCCAGTGGCGTAACTTCAGGTTCAGGGGCCCCGATGCGAAGGCTCCAACGGGGCCCCCAATTGTTGCAAATCTTTAATAGTATTAGTTTTTTTCTATAGGCCAAAGGGACTTTTGGGGCCCCCTAGGCTCCAGGGCCCCGATGTGATCGAAACCCCTGCACCTATTGTAGTTACGCCCCTGTCTGTAGCCTAAAACAGGGAGGGTACCTTTACACGCGGCTACATTTCTAGGGTGGCTACAGGTAACTTACTGGTTGCAGTGAAATCATGGAGACAAGGTTCTATCTTGTTGCTGTGTACAAATGGAATAATCTCTCCATGATTTCACTGCAACCAGTAAGTTACCTGTAGCCACCCAAGAAATGTAGCCGCGTGTAAAGGTACCCGAAGGGGTAGAGAGGGTGGCCAGCCCAGTGATAAACATATGGAAGAGACCATCATATGAAGCAAATGCTACTCTTAGGCATCTGTGTGACATGTCCTATTGCTGCCCCCCCCTTTTTTTTAAGGACAGTACCCTGTTCCATAGAGTTTCATTGAGCGATACACATTTTGAAAATGGAGCCATGTCTCCACTGTATAAGACTCAGAGCAAGTCCTATTCTCATCCACTTTGTAGATCAAGTTTTCCTGAAATCGCAGTTGTACCTTAAAGTGATTCTCTCATGATATTTATACAGTCTAAACTGCACGTAGGATAAATTAGAGCCTGGCCACACAATTGCAGGCAAGCATAATTTTTTCTGAAATGCTTTACAGTTTCAGAAAAGCATACTTTGAAGATCTGGCAGGAGACCATAACCAGAGATAAGACCTGCCCTGCTCTTCCCAATGCCACTTCCAATGATTGATAGGTCTCTCACGTGCATGTACAGTATAATGGGAACTTACATTATTACTACCGTATATACTCGTGTATAAGCCGACCCGTGTATAAGCCGACCCCCCTACTTTTGCCCCCAAAACCTGGGAAAACCTATTGACTCGTGTATAAGCCGAGGGTGGACCCCAGCACAGGTATACAGCCCCCAGCAGTGTGGTATACAGCAGCCCCAGAGGTATATACAGCAGCCCCAGTGGTAGTATACAGCAGCAGCCCCAGTGGTATATACAGCAGCAGCCCCAGTGGTATATACAGCAGCAGCCCCAGTAGTTAGTATACAGCAGCCCCAGAGGTATATACAGCAGCCCCAGTGGTAGTATACAGCAGCAGCCCCAGTGGTATATACAGCAGCAGCCCCAGTGGTATATACAACAGCAGCCCCAGTAGTTAGTATACAGCAGCCCCAGAGGTTTATACAGCAGCCCCAGTGGTAGTATACAGCAGCAGCCCCAGTGGTATATCCAGCAGACCCAGTGGTAGTATACAGCAGCCCCAGTGGTAGTATACAGCAGCCCCAGTAGTATATACAGCCCCAGTGGTAGTGTACAGCAGCCCCAGAGGTATATACAGCCCCAGTGGTATATACAGCCCCAGTGGTAGTATACAGCAGACCCAGTGGTATATACAGCCCCAGTGGTAGTATACAGCAGCCCCAGAGGTATATACAGCCCCAGTGGTATATACAGCCCCAGTGGTAGTATACAGCAGACCCAAAGGTATATACAGCCCCAGTGGTAGTATACAGCAGCCCCAGAGGTATATAGAGCCCCAGTGGTAGTATACAGCAGCCCCAGTGGTATATACAGCCCCAGTGGTAGAATACAGCAGCCCCAGTGGTATATACAGCCCCAGTGGTAGTATACAGCAACCCCAGTGGTAGTATACAGCAGCCCCAGTGGTATATATAGCCCCAGTGGTAGTATACAGCAGCCCCAGAGGTATATACAGCCCCAGTGGTAGTATACAGCAGCCCCCAGGGGGTATATAGCAGCCCCCAAATGCTGGCAATCGCAACCCTTGTATGGGCTCCCCCCCGCTGCGTATCTTATCATCCCGGTCTTCTGCACAGCGCCTCTCCTCAGTGCTCCATTCTCCATGCTCCGTCCTCGCTACATCCGGGATCCCCGGCTTTTGCACGATGACGTCATATACCTGCGACGGCCGGAGATCCCGAATGTAGCAGGACGGGAGCATGAAGAACGGAGCACCGAGGAGCGGCGCTGTGCAGAAGACCGGGATGGTAAGATACGCAGCAGGGGGGAGCCCTTACAAGGGGGGAGAGTGCCAGCATTTGGGGGCATATATGCACTGCTTCCCCCTGCCGCCTCCTCCAGCCTCCACAGCCCCCACCACGCAGCCTACCGTATTGACCCGTGTATAAGCCGAGGGGGAGACTTTTCAGCCCAAATTTTGGGCTGAAAAACTCGGCTTATACACGAGTATATACGGTATATATGTGGGGACTAGTACTATTATTGAATGTTGAGGGGATTGTACTAAATTTAGGGGGCTATCAATATTGTTATAGGTCTAAGAACAAGCTATATTACTAAATGTAGGAGAACTAGCATTACTATTGCAGTATATGTTTAGAAACTGAAATGTTTACTATATTGGGGCTAACTGGCATTATTGCTATGTAAGAAGACTGACATCTTTAGTCTTTATGGGGAAGTTGGCACTGTCTAGGGTCACACTTGGCATGCAGTTTTTCTACCTTCTCAAAACCTGATTCCGTTTTTGGAAATTGCCATTTTTCCATCATAAAACTCCTACGCGTTAAGCATGTGTTAACGCATGGTACCTATATGTACCATGCGTTAACGGATGCGGTTCCCTTAGGGTCCCATGTTAAAAAAACGGAATTCATTTTTTTACTGCACCCAAAAACGCATAGCATTTTTTAGCAGTGCATTTTGACACTGCGTTTTTTGCATGGGAGCCTATGGATCCGTTAAAACCATCAGTTTTTCAAAATTTCTAAGTTGAAAAACTAATGGTTTTAATGGATCCAGGACTCAAGTGTGACCCTAGCTATTATCACTGTTTGTGGAGCTATTGACATTCTTACTATATGTGGTGTGAGGTAGCAACCGGGGAACCCGCTTGCATAACGACAACAAAACGTGTTTATAATTTAACCAATGTCTACCCGTTTATTTTTCACATATTAATAACATAACCGGGTAGCATGTTTGACACATTGCACATTGATTATAAACACCATACATTTACATATAACATTACATAACATTTATTGCACATGACATCTTATTGTAACCCGGGACCTGTAACCATCTCTCTGTCCCCATTGGAGCTCTACTAACAGCTCCCGTGGCGGCTACGGCCTCCGGCCTATATACATTTCACATACATTTAACATCAAGTACCATATCAACGGGCCCTATGGGTCCCAATGGCGGAACCAGCCGCCTGGCTCTATTTCCCCAGCTTCATACTACCCCGGAATCAGGACTCCAGCCTGACCGGGTTCTTACATACAATATGTGATCCATCCTATAAGCCACCATGGACCACACATGTCCTTTCACTCACTCACAGCCCATCATATACACATCCATGGACTGTGGCTCCTCTGGGCTCAGAACAGGGATTGGCAAACCCTAGTAACCCGTGTGGTGAACCACACGTTACCCAGTACGGGAGCCCTTCTAACCCCTGATTCTGACCTCTCGTACACACATTCCGGTTGATCAGGTCCTTTAACTGAGTACTCCGACTCTGACCCAAAGGCGGTCTATGCCCGCCTGGCACACTACATAAAATCGCCTCCCGAAGGGCTACATACAATCGCCTCCCGAAGGGCTACATACAATCCGGTTCATCAGGACCTTTAACTGACTACACTGAGTCGGTCCCAAGGGCGGTCTATGCCCGCCTGGCACACTACATACAATCGCCTCCCGAAGGGCTACATACATTCCGGTTCATCAGGACCTTTAACTGACTACACTGAGTCGGTCCCAAGGGCGGTCTATGCCCGCCTGGCATTAATCACGCACACAGCTCACTCCGTTACACGGGAACTGCTGTCTTACCGGGCACGGATCCGGGTCTCGCTACCTGGGTAACGGGTTGGCCAAGCCTCCCCCACGGGCTCCTTCCTGGACGTGTTTCACCCCACGGCCAGTCCAGCGTCCGCCAGGTCAGCCACGGCTTCCCACACCAGGCGCTATAACGATCCCGGTCCTGGCTACCGGTATAGAGCTAGCATGCTCTCTTCACCATCGTTCCTTATGGTGGTCTGGACTCTCATTCCCAGTCCCTCACACAGACTGGCTCTGCTCGGCTCTCTGGCTGGTAATGAACCTCTCAGCATGACTTCTGGTCTCAGAGTGAATCAATCAGCCCACATGCTCTCAGGCTGATCTCTGGATGAGAATGAATCTCTCAATCACTCAGCTGGCTGACTCTTATCGTGCCGGCCACACCCACACTGATTCATCCTGCTGGGCTGCTATTCCTCCAGACACACCCACCTGACACACCCACCTGGGCTGTCAGCAATCACTCATTACATCCCTTTCCTCAGGGCTTCCTCGATCTCATGAGCCACTCATTAGTCACTTTAAACCTCATTGTGTTCAGGATAGGTTCACACAGTATCATCACAGGAAAACCGGCCAGTGTGCACAGGATCCTCCTGATCCTGCATGTGATGCGCCCCGGCCATGGGGATCATGCCGGCGGTGCCTCACAGTGGTGTGAACAATATTATTACTATACGTGAGGAGAGATTGGTATTATCAATGTTCATTTGAGGTTCTGTACTTGCGTTATTATTATATACAAGTGCATCTTAATAAATTAGAATATCCTCAAAAAGTTAATTTATTTCAGCAATGCAATACATAAAGTTAAACGCATATATTATATAGAGTCATTACAAACAGAGTGATCTATTTGAAGTGTTTATGTGGCGCCCCTGCAGTCTGGTCGCCACAGAGGTACTACACCCTGAGCCATAGGTGTAGTATCCCAGTTCCAGATAAGAAGGGGACACAATACTGAGACACACAAACCTGCACCCAACACCCATCCTGACTCTAGGCCAGGAGATAGAGGGGGCGGAAGTGACCTCATACGAGGAGCCCCATCTGCTTGCAGGAGGAGGGAATAGGCAGAGGGTGTGGGAATAGAGAGTAGAAAAGCAGAGATGAAGAGGAGAAATTAGACAGTTAGTTGGAGAGAGGGATGAACAGTCCATCAGAAGAGTTGGACAGAGTGCACAACTAAGAAAGATGGAGTTCAAGGGGAACTCTGGCGCTGGGGAAGAGTAGGGTCCAGGCGGTAGGTGGCCCGTGGAACTCAGGCAAGCGTGTATTCCGAATTCACCCCGACTTGCAGTCGTGGTGGAGGAAATGGTTGCATGAGGGGACCGGCTCCAATCTGGCAACAACACTGTAAGGTTGAACCACAAAACCGGAGGCTACTGAGCTGCAGGCACAGAAGCCAACAACCATGGACAATCCACAAAACGGTGGCTATTCCTAGGGTGAGAGGACATGTCGGCAGTCGCTCGACAGGGCCCGCAGCCACTTGTTTAGGACACTGTAGCACGAGGGAGCTAGACAGGAGAGGTGAGAATAATAGCATAGGAAAGACAACCTGGAAAGATATACAGAAAGGTGTCTCAGAGGAGTGGACCAGAATTGCCTGGGAGTTGTCCAGACTGCTGACCCAAAAGACACGGTGACCCTGCTGGGCTGGAACTGATAAACTGCAAGTAAAGTAAAAGAACTGGAACCTTTGTGTCCTTCCGTTTATTTCCTGGCCTAGCTACCAAGTGCGGCCATTGTGATGCACCCCCAGGGCCGTGGGGTACTCGGAACCGGGTTTTGATGCTTCCGGGGAATCACAGGAGTTGAGACCTGGCTTCATGACCCTGGGAATCAACTTAAAAGTTCAGGAATGGTGGTCATGATGCTATCCGTGGTGTTTGGCTATTGGGGCTGATGCTGCTAAGGTGGATCTCTGCCCATGGGTAAAGCCAGTGGCGTAACTTCAGGCCTAGGGGCCCCAATGCAAAAGCTACAATGGGGCCCCCAATTATTGCAAACCTTTAATAGTATTAGTCTTTTTCTATAGGCCAAAGAGACTTTTTGGGCCCCCCTAGGCTGCAGGGCCCGAGTGTGATCGCAACTCCTGGACCTATTGTAGTTACGCCCCTGGGTAGAGCAGTTCCCCAGTGCAACTGGTAAAGTCTATTGCAATGGTAGGGCGTTGAGATGCAGGACTCAGAATAACTGACAGGCACACAGTTTGTAGTCTCCTTTACCTTTACTGATGGTAGCAGGTCAAGACCAAGGTACTTACAGATTAGTGAACCGCCGCGACACTACTATATTAATGATTAAAGTGGATGAATGAGTGGCACCAAAAAGACGACGATCTATGGGTATAATGCAATTGTGAAATGCAGAAACTGCCCTGTGCTATACATGAAAACCGGAGAACTTAGTCTCATTAGTAGCCACTAAGGATTAAGCTTGGCATCCACTTCAAGGAGTCTCCACTGCCAAGTCCTAACACTATGCCCTGAAGAAATGGTGTGATGTGGATGGATTTATATGTCCTAGGTGTAATTAAAAACGACCAAGGTACTGTCTACATAAGATGTTAGAAATCCAGGTGTCATGAAAGCAAGTTGGAGATCTTCTCAGCCGATGAGTTCTGAGGCTCCCTGCTGTGCATCTCTGCTGGTCTGAGCCACCTGTGGGGAGCGATACCATGCAGGCTACAATACCATGAGCCCTAGCGGTGTAAAACTGCAGCATCAGCCATCCCTGGCTGAATACCACGGGTGGCATCACAAACCTTTCCTTGGAAATAAATTCCCATTACTGCATGCCAGGGTCATGTGCCGAGCCCCATGCCCTGGGGTACTCTGGTATCAGGCTCGGATGTCACGGGTGGCAGCGCCTGCTCCCATGGCCTAGGTGACACTTCAATAAGGGGTTATATACATGGGATAAGAGTTTGTCATGTGACACCACCTGTAGTACCTGGTGATGGGTCACCAGCACCGCCACAGTCCTCCGGAGGCCGATGGTAATGCGGCTGAGTTGGCAAAACTCCCTACAGGTGGATCTGGTCCTCCAGGGCAGCGTTCCTGTAAGGGAACAGGTTGATGGAGATAACCACACTTAGGCAAAGTCACTTTCTCCCGGGTACTTTACTGTAAAAGTTCAGTTGTAAATACAGAGTCCACAGTTCAGCATTAGATGTTAGAGTAACAGGTAGCTTTACGGGTGGCTGCAAGTGGATCCCAGGTGGTATGGTGGGACCCGTGGTGTACGTTAATTGACGAACCCGTGTCCTTTCTTCCCCGCCTAGGATGAGTCTATATCCAACGGCTCCATTTAGGTAGTATTGGCGGTCCCTTCCCTCGTGGTGAGAAAGCAGGCAGACCACTCCATCCAGCAGGGTGCTGCAGCTGATAGACAAACCACAGCAGCGGTTGCCGACTGCAATGATAGATTTTGGTCGGATTCTCGGGACCGGCGTTCCCGTGGTGGACTGGAGAATCCCCTGAAGTATGGTCGCTCCATGCTGGGGTTTCCCTTTCTCCCTAGGGCCCAGACTCCCCCAGGATATCCCCAAGACCATCTTTCTCCTTCCCTCCGGATCAGCGTAGAGCCGTCCGGGTAACCCTTACGCCTCGTTCCACACTCTTTTCTAGCTGTCCCGACTCCTCTGCTCCTCCGACTAGCTGCTCTATGTTCCCTCTGAGGTGAATATATCTCCCTCCCGGGTAACCTCCCACCGCTCTACTAATGTGGGAGTGCTGGAATGGGGCCCACCCACCAACCTATGGACCACTTGCAGCTGGGGAATTACACCTCTTTTATGGGTGCAATACCCCTCTGTGATGCCTGACTAAGTGGGGTGCCACACATGGACTTGGGTTACCGCCATCGCAAAGAACTGATTGGCCCGGTCCTGAGTACCCCACGGCCCTAGCGGGTGTAGCAATTATGGCATACGGCCAATGAAAACCCCAAATTTATTATCTCACAAAATTAGAATAATTAACAGAAAACAACTGAAAAGTCTCAGGCTGGCTTCACACCACGGCGCAGTCCGTCAGGGGCTGCTCCGGTGTAAACCAGACAGTCCCGGACCGGTTTTTGGCCACATAGTAGCCCATGGGCCGGATGGATCCGGATGGCAGAGAGCTGAGAGGTTTCCATCTCTCCGGATGAATCCGGGAGAATTTGAATTATTCTCACCGGACACAAAAATGTTGCTTGCAACGTTTTTGTGTACGGGAGAAAAATCACCCCAAAAAGCCAGATCTCGGATTTGGCCGGATTGTCCCGGATTCTCCCGAATCCGGGGCAATCCGGTTCTCCCTAAAATGGAGCCTATGGGCCGGATTTCCCCGGTCCGGCCGAATCCGGGAACCAGATACCGGCGGCTGCACACCGCTGTTGTTTCAGGACCGCAAGCTAGCTTCATGCTAGCCGTGGTCTTGAAAAATCAGCAGCTGAGGCTGCAATTACAGCCATCCGGCTGCACACAGGACTGGAGGGCACATTTGGCCCTCTGGTTCTTGTGGCTGATCCGGTTCGGGGCTGTCAGGGTCATCCTGGACAGCCCTGGACCGGATCACACCGTAGTGTAAAGCCAGCCTTACGAAGCATTTAAAATGGTCCCTTTTCCTGGTTCAGTAGGCTACACAATCATGGGGAAGACTGCTGACTTCACAGATGTCCAGAAGACAGTCATTTACACACTCCAAAAGGAGGGTAAGCCACAATAGGTTATTGCTAAAGAACTTGGCTGTTCACAGACTTCTGTATCCAAGCATATTTTGCATTTGAAAATCAAGGTCCCAGACTCTGGAGGAAGAGTGGGGAGGCACATAATCCAAGCTGTTTGAGGTCTAGTATGAAGTTTCTGTGGCACCCCTAGGGTTAATGTGCCACAGTAACATCAACCAGGGTTAATTCCCCACACAACACTTAACACTGCACTAGCGCCTCTAGGCCAAAAGGGGGAGCTAAAGCAGCTCCCCTATATATTCTGGTGTAGAAAGGAAGTAGTTCAGTGCGGTGCAGCACTGAGGAAGAAAGGACCGGGGTGTAAAGGAGCTGCCTTAGGCTTCCCTACAGTCTGCTACTCAATTCCAGGCCTAGCCAGGGTCTGAGGAGAGGAGTACAAGAAACAGAGGAACACATCTGGGAGATTGAGTTACCTCATAACTCGCCCTGGAGGAGTGCACAGACTGGATACCGGATCCAAAACTGTGACTGAAACAGGCAGCACAGTAAAAACCGGACTAGTGGAGGTTATAGATCTACACTGTACCACAGCGAAGCAACACGGCGGGGTCAGAAACAGATAGAAAGACTCAAGTTGCCTAGCAAGTGGGTACCTGTGAGAGAGAGACAGCCTAGCTAAAGTGACAACAGGGCCACACACACAGCGCAGGAGAGGGAAACCAAGGACCCGGTCAGGGTGGGAACAACCCGGCCCCGGTGCAGACTCCGTGGACAGTACTCTGTGCATAACAACTACAGTAAAGATGTGGAAAACTACAAAACTGTGTCTGTGTGATCCTGGTGCACAACCCCTACGTTCCCTCACAAGCAGCTATCATCTCCACCACTACCCCTATCCTGCAACATCCATAGCATCAATCATAGACTATTACCACCACTGCCTCGGGGAACCAAGCTCTACCTGCGGAGAGCCATTACATCACCGGCAGCCAAACATCTTCCCCGGAGGTTCTGCAGCAGCGGTGGTCACCCTGACCACAACCCGTGGGTGGCGTCACGACAAACTCCCCTGTAAATATCCCCCCAACCTTTATTGTGGGCTCGGGACACGGTCCGGATCAAGACTGTCGTGACATCCCCAGCAAATATCCCGGTCCTATGCCAAGTACCCCGTCCCAGTGGGCTCCACAACTTGGCATCACGACAGGATCTACCGTGCCCGGTAAACCGGGCATTGTGTGCTCTGATTTGTGACTGTTTTGAACCTGCCGCCATTGTGGAGCGCGCGGCAGGCAGAATTTGAACTGCGCCACAAGGACTGTAATTTTGAAATTCCGCCATTACAGAGCGCGCGACGCGTGGGAAGAAAAGGGGGCGTGTTATTGTGGGCGGCTCTCTGCAAAGTGCTCTGACGTCATCCGGAAGGGAAGAGAATCCCTGGTGCACCGCGTAACCTTTAGAAGATATCCAGATGGAAGCGGAAGACAGGAGGATCTACCTTAACTAGGGGGCACAGGATGTCGCACCAAGGGGAACAGCGGCGCCGAGCAGTGGCGAAGTTCCAGCAACGGATAACAGAGGAGCACCTGGCGGTGCTGCGGCGCAAGGAGCAGCACCTATCATGCCGTTCCTGATGCCGTATACTCCAGGAGCAATGTGGCTGCCCCAATACTCTGGTGAGCCTAACACCCTTAATGACTTTATTACCAAGATACAAGCATACTATGTGATGTAACCCCTTACTGAAGCCCAACGTGTTGGAATGATTATTGGACAATTAACTGGCAATGCACGGTGGGAATTAGCGTCCTGGCAGACACAGACAAGGACACTGTAGAGCATCTTGTAGCTGGACTAAAGGCAGCATTTGAATCTAGTGCTGACACCCGAGCTAAAATGAGCTTCTTTGGATTTCAGCAAAAGCCTAAGGAGAGTGCCAGAGACTATGCCTTAAATTTTCAGGAAGCACTCAAAGCACTTAAACTAGCAGAACCTGCCTTAGCCCCGGGATGCTGATAAAATGCTAATTGACCAGTTCATAGAGGGCCTCTTATCCCCTTCTCAAAGAGGACAGCTGAGTATGATGATTATCCAGAATCCTGAAATGACATTTGCTGAGTTAAAAGATAGAGCCATCCGTCTTCAGCAGGTAGAGGAGCCCCGGGATAACTACTGTTATTTCCATGGCTAAAGTCATCAAGGAACTGCGAGGATCCAAGCCTGCACCCAGGATCGAGTTGGCGACCAGCAAGGAGATTGTCCCGTGGATGAGGCCCAGGAGGTACCAAGCGACGAGGGGATGACCCAGCGACTGTTATTCAACCGGATGGACAGCCCATTTGCCGCGTTGCAAGGAGCCAGGTCACTTTGCCCGGGAATGTGCTTTAAACAAGGATTCCCTGGGCAGGCGGGCCACTTCTCAGGAGTAAACTCTCAAGGTCCTTCAGCCTGGTATGACAGATTCGTGGGAGGACGTCCGGTCATCTCTATCGTGTTGGATGGCATTCCCTTTAGTGCCTTGTTGGATACCGGGTCCCAGATAACATCAATTCCACATGTTCTATACAAAAGGTACTGTTCTGATTCAGACATTAATAGTAGTCCAACTGACATTGTAGTGAACTTATGGGCTAGTAATGGTGAACTAATACCACAAGTTGGGTTCAGAGAGATGACCATTCAGATTGGGAAGGTAGAATTGCAGAACCAGGGTATTATTATTGTAGATGTTGACCGGCGAGAGCGTGAACCAGTATTGTTACTAGGAATTAATGTAATTGAAAAGTGTTTTTCCGAGGTAATTACTGTCTTACAGCAGAGCGCCGAGACTGCCAGAACCGGACAGCAGAGGCTTCTGCACAAGGAAATAAAAGCCCTTATGATGAAACAACAGGTAGATATATCAGGAGGTGAAATTGGCAGTGTAAGGGTAAGTGACCCGATACCCATTGTAATACCTCCCAAAACTGAAAGTTGGTCTGGTGTAGAGCCACAATAGGCATTAAAGGGCAAGAACTACCAAGCCCTGGTAGAAACCGTGTACTCAGACAGTAGACCCACTATACTAACAGCCAGAGGGGTATTTGAAGTACACCGGGGAAGATTGCCGATTACGTCTTCTAATTTGCGGGGAAGATGAGGTCACATTACCAAAGTATGATACCATGGCTAAATTGTTCACGGTTGATAACAATGCCATCACAGCCATTGAGCCCTTGAACCCGTCAAGTCAGGCGGATGACAATGGCTCAGGGGAAAAACTGGAGGAATGGTGCCAAAAGCTACATGTGGGAACCAGTTCTACACCTCCCCATCAAAAGCATGGAGTATACCGGGTAGTAAAGGAATATGAGCAGATATTCAGCAAACAACAGTTAGACTTTGGACAAATTAAAGGGGTAGAGCACACTATACCCACAGGTAACCATCAACCTATAAAAGAGAGGTATAGACCATTACCACCCGCTCACTACCAAACCACCAAAGACATGCACATAGAAATGAAAACTGCAGGGGTAACAAGAGACAGTTGTAGCCCTGGGGCAGCGCCTTTAGTGTTGGTTATAAAGAAGGATTGGACCATGAGGATGTGCGTAGATTACCGGCAGATCAACCGCATCACAAATAAGGACGCATACCCGTTACCTAAGATTGAGGAGTCATTAGCTGCATTAAAATCTGCTAACTACTTTTCTACCCTTGATCTGACTAGTGGGTATTGGCAAGTTCCTGTGGCAGAGGCTGACAAGGAGAAAACAGCGTTCACTAGGCCGATGGGCTTCTGTGAGTTCAATTGTATGCCGTTTGGACTCTGCAATGCACCCGGTACCTTACAACGCCTGATGGAGAGCTACGTTAGGACATTATGACTTTGAAACTGTCCTCCTGTACCTAGATGATGTCATAGTCTACTCTAAGACGTATGAGCAACATCTACAAGACCTGGCAGAATTGTTTGAGGCCTTATCCGGATACGGCATGAAAATCAAGCCATCCAAGTGCCACCTTCTCAAGCCAAAGGTACAGTACCTGGGACACGTCGTGAGTTCGGAGGGAGTAGCACCGGATCCTGATAAAGTCACCGTGATAAGGGATTGGCCAAGTCCTACTAATGTGAAAGAATGTTAGGCAATTCCTGGCCTGGTTGGCTATTATAGAAGATTTATCAGAGGATTCATAAAGTTAGCAGCATCCCTGCAAGACATCCTGGTAGGACAGTCAAAAAGGTCTTCAACCTGTAATCCTCCTTTCCAGTGGGTGAAGAGAGGGAAGAGTCCTTTAAAAAGCTAAAGTGTGCGCTGACAGGAGAGAAGATCCTGGCGTATCCAGATTACCAGCAACTCTTCATTCTGTACATGGATGCCAGCAACGTGGGACTGGGAGCAGTTCTGTCACAGAAGCAAGCAGGCAAAGGGAGAGTTATTGCCTTTGCAAATAGGAAACTACAGCCTACAGAAAGAAACCCTGAGAATTTAGTTCCTTCAAGTTAGAACTACTGGCAGTAGTTTGGGCTGTAACCGAACGTTTCAAGCATTACCCGGCAGTGCAGAATTCACCATCTACACTGATAACAACCCGTTGACCCACCTGGACTCAGCAAAATTAGGTGCATTGGAGTAGCGATGGATAGCCCGGCTGTCTAACTACAATTTTGTCATCAAATATAGGGCAGGCCGCAAGAACGGGAATGCACATGCCTTATCCCGGATGCCACACCTGAAAGATGTGGAAGAGGAACCGGAGGAGTTGGAAGAAATTGAACTACCGGCCTTTCACCGTTCTAAGGTAGAAAATATCAACCCGGCATCTACCAAAGACAACAGGAGGCAAATCTTAACCCGTTAGCACACCATGGATGGGCTGACACACAGGATAGCGACACAGCTGTGAAGCTAGTGAAAAAACTGCTTACACAACAAGGTGCGTACCCTAACCAGAACATGCCAGCTGAGACCCAATACCTCTGGAAGGAGATAAGCAAGTTGTTCCTGTATCAAGGTAAGCTCTGCAGAAGGCATACGAACCTAAAACACATGAGTTGGTCTGACAGATAATCGCACCCAAGCGAGATGTCAAAATGGTCTTAGAGGCCTACCACGATGGTGCAGGTAATTTTGGATGGAAGAAGTTGGAAGTGCTCTTAAGAGAGAGATTCTACTGGGTTGGCATGAGAAAATCAATGGAGGATTGATGTAGAAAATGTGGCCCGTGCAACCTCAGAAGAAAAGATCAACAGAGAGCCCCACTCCAGTCCATTGTAACCAAGCAGCTCTTGAGTTAGTCGCGTTAGACCACGTCAAGCTGTCACCAAGCCGGTCAGGCTATGTCTATGCCTTAATCATCGTGGACCATTTTCTCTCTTCTTAGTGGTGGTACCCATCAAGGACCTGACAGCGAAGACAGCTGCAAAAGCATTTCAGACTCATTTCTGTAGACCTCATGGCTACCGGAACAAATCCTTGCAGATCAAGGTCCAGCTTTCGAGTCAAAGATTTTCCAGGAATTCTGCAAAAAGTACGGCTGTAAGAAGATCCGCATGACAGTCTATCATCCCCAAACCAATGGCTTATGCGAAAAGATGAACCATTTGTGATTGACCTGTTGAAAACATTACCAGAATCAGAGAGAAATCAATGGCCAGAGAAATTACCCGATTTGGTAGACCTGTACAACCATGTCCCGGTGAGTTCTACAAACTGCACCCCAGCTTGCCTTATGCGTGCAAGACCCGGTAAGCTGCCAATTGATTTAGATATGGGAATTCTAAAACCAGACGCAGAAGTTGAAGAATCCAATTGGGAAAGAGACGCACCAACAAATTGGATAATCAGTGGGAAACCACCCCATAAACAGTCTTACCATCCAATTTAGACAATGCTAAAATGTGTCTAATAAGCAAAGACGAAGGAAGAACGTTAGCAGTTGTGTCAAAAGACCATCTCAAACTATGTCCTGAAACCCTGAAGACACCAAAAGTAACCGTACCCATACAGGTCCAACCTGTCAAAAGACGTTTTCCATACCATTTTAGGAGATTTCCTCAAAACATGGCCAAATTACTACTGAGCAGTTGTAGTCCCAATGATTGCTTTCTATCCAATAGTTGAACAAACACCAGAACCCGTACAACCAGAAGTCCCAAGACCTGAAGAACTGGAAGTCGAGCCTGAAGAGGAAGAACCAATTCCTGGTCCCAGTGAGCTTGCCAGTCCTATAGTCAGATCTCCATCTGCAATAATACCAGACACTCCAAGTAGGTACATGTCCACCTACACCATCAGGCTAAGTACACCCAGTACACCAGCATTACGCAGATAAGAGCGTAGTACCAAGGGTCAGTTACCGGCAAGGTACAAAGATTAAAATGTGAAGTAAATATGCAATGTAAATATGTTTGTGTAAAAGTAAATTGAACCCGTTACTGTGTAAAGTGTATAGAAAGGGTGAGGATAACTTGGTGTTAGGTGGCAGTCACAGAGAGTAAGAACTTGGCCTCTTATACGGTGACCCAAGGGCTTTGAAGTCTACTGCGCTTACAAACCAGAGATACCCGTACATGTTTGTATTGTTTGCAACATTAAAAAAGCCCAGTATCTACAGAGACTATCCTGTATGAACTTCTGACATATTCTTGAACTTTGAACTTTTATTATTTATTTATGGACCATAACTATCACGGAACTGGTTGTGGTAAAGACTTGTAAATATTTATCAGCCCGGAGGCAATAGACTAACCCCCGGAAAGACTGCTATTTTGAACGTTTGGACTCTTTTTTAGCATTTTAGTGGTTTTTGTACTTTTATTTTTATTTGTAAATATTAATTGTTTGATATATTAACTGTTTGTTTTTCTACAGTCCCGGAGTACTGTCTTTCACTAAGGGGGAATGTGGCACCCCTGGGGTTAAGTGCCACAGTAATATCAACCTGGGTTAATTCCCCACACAACATTTAACACTGCACTAGCGCCTCTAGGCCAGAAGGGGGAGCTAAAGCAGCTCCCCTATATATTCTGGTGTAGAGAGGAAGTGAGTAGTTCAGTGCGGTGCAGCACTGAGGAAGAAAGGACTGGGGTGTAAAGGAGCTGCCTTAGGCTTCCCTACAGTCTGCTACTCAATTCCAGGCCTAGCCATGGTCTGAGGAGAGGAGTACAGGAAACAGAGGAACATCATCTGGGAGATCGAGTTACCTCATAACTCGCCCCGGAGGAGTGCACAGACCGGATACCGGATCCAAAACTGTGACTGAAACAGGCAGCACAGTAAAAACCGGACTAGTGGAGGTTATAGATCTACACTGTACCACAGCGAAGCAACACGGCGGGGTCAGAAACAGACGGAAAGACTCAAGTTGCCTAGCAAGTGGGTACCTGTGAGGAGAGACAGGGCCAGCAGCCTAGATAAAGCGGCAGCAGGGCCACACACACAGCACAGGAGTGGGAAGCCAAGGACCCGGTCAGGGTAGAAACAACCTGGCCCCGGTACAGACTCCGTGGACAGTACTCTGTGAATAACAACTACAGTAAAGACGTGGAAAACTACAAAACCGTGAGTCTGTGTGATCTTTGTGCACAAACTCTATGTTCCCTCACAAGCAGCTATCATCTCCACCACTACCCCTATCCTGCAACATCCATAGCATCAATCATAGACTATTACCACCACTGCCCCGTCGAACAAGCTCTACCCGCGGAGAGCTATTACATCACTGGCTGCCAAACATCATCCCCAGAGGTTCTGCTGCAGCGGTGGTCACCCTGACCACAAACTGTGGGTGGCGTCACGACAAACTCCCATGTAAATATCCCCCCAACCTTTATTGTGGGCTCGGGACACAGTCCGGATCAAGATTGTCGTGACATCCCAGCATATATCCCGGTCAGGTACCGAGTACCCAGTCCCAGTAGGCTCCACATCTCCACAATCAGTGATGGTTTGGGGAGCCATGTCATCTGCTGGTGTAGGTCCACTGTGTTTTATCAAGACCAAAGTCAGCACTGCACGGTTTTGGTTAGCGCAGCCATACTTTTGGTCAGCTCTTTGACCTGAATATGTAGATCTGCAGAGGAGCTATCCTCAAAGGTCAGTGCATCAGCTCCCAAGGGTGCTGGGGACAAGCCTCTTTGTGGTATGTGATAGCAGGGCGCCAAGTGGATGCAGTGCTGCTAAGGGTTGACTCTTGCAGCACCGTAATGTCCCTGTTTTTGAACTGTGCAAAGTCTAGACTATGTCCTCGCATCACGGGACATTCGGCAGAGAGGTGAGCATTTTTTTTTTTTTTAACCATTGCTTTCCCTTTTGCAATGTATGTAGATCGGGCTCCTCCCAGCTCTTTCTAAGTCCGGATTTGTCATAATCCCAGATCTGGACACAAAAATGGCATCCGAAGTAATAAATCCGGGCCTGTCCATTCCTGTCCATGTGGTCGTGCAAAAAACACAGTCCCCACAGACAGGAACAAACGTGATGTGAAGGGGCCTTAGCAACTGAATATCTAGTCTTATCGCAATTAGACAACTAGCAATGGTGCAAGAAAAAAAAGTAATGAGTCAATAACCAGCTGCACCAGACAAGTAAAGCCTAAGGGTGCAAAAGTAACAAAACACAGTCTTCAGTTGTTTGTACAAGAAATATATCTGGCCAAGCCTCAGTAAAACAACTCCACAGATAGCCCCAGGGCAAAAATAATCAAAATAGCAAAATTCCTTTCTTTCCAGTTTCGCCAGGTTGGATGTCATCACACTGTCTAGGAGAGGTATCTCTGACTGCAGCAGCTAGGTCTAAGGGTAGCTTTAAGGTACCTTTACATGCGGCAAATTTCCTAGGAATTTCACTGGCAACTTACTGGTTGCAGTGAAATCATGGACACATTGTTCCATTTTGTTGCTGTGTACAAATGGAACAATGTGTCCATGATTTCACAGCAACCAACAAATTGCCAGTGAAATTGCAAGCAATGTTGCCGCATGTGACGGTACCTTAAGTGCATAAACGCCCTGTTACACACACAGATAATTGTGCTGAGATTGTTAGCAGTTCTCTGATTGCAGTGAAATCATGGACATATTGTTTCATTTGTACAGAGCCACAAAATGGAACAATGTGTCCATGATTTCACTGCAACCAGAGATCTGCAAACAATCTCTGCACAATTATCTGTGTGTGTAACTGGGCCTTAATAAACACTTTCCATAAGCTACCCTGTTGTATTGTTAAAGGCTCTATAGCCCTTGAAGACTACCTGGCAGTATGCCTATCAGGGGTTGGCTGGCAAATTTTAGCCCGGGGCAAGCACAATGTAGTGGCCACTGGGACGTGTGCTGCAGCCCATCTTAAGGTTCGGGTCTGCTGTAGTGGCACTTGTGTATAGCACGTGTGCGACAGAGGTACCCCTGCTAACATCCCATTTCACAAAAATGGTTGAGGACCAATACTTGTTAATAGAAAAAAGGCTCTGTTAGTGTTTAATCAAATGATCTGTATGGTACAGAATAATGACACTGACACTCGGGTACAGGATAATGACATTGACACTGGGGGTGCAGGATGATGATGCTGACATTCAGAGTACAGGATACACTGATATCGGGGTACAGGATAATGACACTGACACTGGTGTACATTGGTCCCCACTGATCGGGGTGCCACGTACGGGTACTGCACCCATATAAGAGTGTGTAGTATCCCTGCAACTAGGGAATTAGGATGTCACATAAGGGACCCTCACAACACTCATTCACACACATCCTAAAGTAGGGGACCGTGGGTGGACCCGCTGTAGGGAGGACCCTGTCCCATGGGAGGAGTAACAGGGTAGAAAAGTGTGTGGGTGGGAGAACAGTTAGTTAGTCAGTGAACAGTTAGACAGTGAGTCGGAAGAGTGATCCATTGGGGAGTGAGGAGTGCAGGATGGCGGAGAAGCCGTCAGGGCAGAGGAAGATCTTAGACCACCGATGGTCCTTAGTGAGTCATCCCGGTTTCCCTGGTGACTACCCAGGCCAGAAAGACCAGAAAGACTGTACCATCTGTGACCTGTCTGAAGTACTGCCAGTAAACCCTTGCAGAGTTAAAGACTGTGTGTCCTAATTTATTTGCCTGCACCTGGAAAGCTGCACACTTAACGCATTGAGAAGACTGGTAACAAGGCTGTGTGGTAAGCTGCCTTCCTGTGTAAAAACTATTCACAACTGCCCCGGGAATCTTACGGGGAGCCTAACCATCTTGCTGGTTCACCATTACCCCGGAGGACTGTCCTGCAGCGCCGGTAACATTACCGTAGCGGAGCCTTAGGTGGTGTCACAAAACACTATTATTTTCTTTTTGTTGACTGTTTTCCCCCTTTTTAAGCAACAACCAGGGCCACGGGACCAGGCAACAGTCCCCAGTGACATCTCCCGTGAACTAAATGCCCGGGAGCGGGTACCCACGGCCATGGGGCAGGTCATACAGGATAATGACACTGACACTGGGGTACAGGATAATGACACTGACACTGAGGGTGCAGGATAATGGCAATGACACTCAGGGTGCAGGGTGACACTGACACTCGGGGTACAGGATAATGACACTGACACTGGGTGTACAGGATAATGACAATGACTAGGGATGAGCGAGTACTGCATTAATCGGTCTCGCTATACTCGCAACGAGTAGGTCCCGATACTCGGTACTCATTGTGAGAATTGTGATTCCAATTGCAGTGAAGGGCGGGTGAGTACTTTCGCAGTGTATCTATATATACACTGTGAAAGTACACTAAAAGTGAATAAAAGTTTTTAAAAAAATAAAAAAATATCATACTCACCTCTCCCATGCCTGCAGTGGGACCAGCAACGAAGACATCCAATGACTGACAAGGACCTGTGAGTATGACAGCCAATCAGATGGCTGGTAGCGATCTGGCCAACCAGATGGCTAGACGTCACAAACCATGTGATCATACCAGCCACCTGATTGGCTAAATTGCCAGGTCATTGATGCACGTTCAATGAGAGAATGATTACAAAGCATTTTCACACCCATCGGCCGTGAATACAAGCGGCGGAGGCAGCGAAAATCATGCACACGGTACGCCCTGTACGACTTCTGAAGGGACATGAAGCCTCACTTTAGTAAGTTTATGAGGCACTTTTTTGAACTTTGCAGTGACTGCTTTAGGACAGAGAGGGATAGGTAGGATGCGATTAGGAAGGTGCAGGGACTGATATTGATAGGCTGGAGGGCGCCCGTGCTCCCCACGCATGCGTGGTCACAACAGCCTGCACTGCGCATGTGCGCATACGCCATCTTGTGTAAGGGCTATAGAGAGGGCAAAACACTTCGTCAAGCCCAGCTCACCAAAAACATCCAAATAACATGCCAGAAACACCAGAAGGCCTTTCTATCACATGCTCACACATAGGAGAATGATAATGATTCAATATAGGCAGTAAGTAAAGAGTCCATCAACAGCAAGTATGGCCACTGTATCCAATCCATATCTTCTCCATATACTTGTCCAAAAGGCTTGTCTGGTGTAATATGATGGGCAAGCTAGGCAAGAGTCTTTTTTGATCATGTCCCAAAATAGCCCAAGTGAAGCCTATGGGCCCTAAAAATATGACCAAACTGTGAAAAGAGGTTTAAAAACATATAAGAGCTCTCATACTGATACTTGGCTCAGAGCAAAATGATATCATGAAAACAGACACAATATAGGGGCTAATATATATACAATGGAGGGTATAGAGGACCCAAAACAGAACAGGTTTGTGAAAGGAAAGGAGCGAAACTCAATTTTTCATTGAGTCCATTTCGACTCATGGTCCTCAGTCTGACGATCATTGGCACTCTAGATGAGCCAATCGATTTGTGAGGTCACCACCTCTACTTCCCAGTTCACCATATCAATACAAAGGACCCTTAAACATTTTGGATAACAGTTGTGGTACTGCCTATTGTGCTTGGGGAGAGTTATCAGGAGAGTAAGGTCCTTACCAGTCTCAGCACTGAGGATGTCATGGACATGTTCTCGAACTCTCACTCTCAACTTCCTGGACGTCAGCCCCATGTACACAAGGTCACAACCACAGGTTGCATAATACACCACTCCTTTTAAACATTAAATGTACTTACGGATGGTGAACTCTCTCCGACCCTCCGCAGATGTAAAAGTCTTAGCACTAACTATATTCCGACAAAGAGGCAGGAGCCACAAGGGTAACATCCAACACGAGGCACCGATACCCCAAAAATGGGGGCAATGTAAGGTACATAAGGGCTATGCACTAGTTGGTCCCTTAAACTCCTGCCCTTCCTAGCTGTCATTAGCAGACGGTCAGTGAGATATTCATCAAGTATGGAATCCGTCTTCAGTACAGCCCAATGCCGGGTGAGGATAGTACGAATCTCCTCCCACTGGTTATTATATGTGGTTATAAACCGCACCTGTGGTTTAGTGTCCTAACTGTTTTTCTCTGTTGGTTTAGTATAGATATCAGTGGCCAATGACCCCTTTCCATCCAAGATGACCAATGTGTCTAAAAAGTTGATTTTACATGAGTCACTATGGAGGGTAAAAGTGATATTGGGCACGGCCTGATTGATCTCATCCAAAAAGTTGGACAGATACAACACATATCCTTTCCAGATCAGGAAGATGTCATCAATGTATCTCTTCCATATTAAAACATGTTGGCGATACAATGGATTATTAGTGACATGTTCCTCCTCGAAACTGGCCATGAAAAGGTTAGCGTAGGGGGGCACGACATTAGATCCCATCGCGGTCCCCCTACGCTACAGGTAGTACTGGTCTTGGAGAAGAAGTTATGGCGTAGCACTATGTTCAAAAGATCCATACAGAATTATACCTTGGTATCTTCAAATTGAGTATATTTGCGAAGAAACCAATGGACAGACTGTTATCCTTTTGTATGGTCTATGCTGGTATACAAGGAGTAGACGTCCATTGTAATCAGCATAGCTCCTTGTGGGACATTATGAAGCGTTTTAATAATGGAGAGAAAATGCCCAGTATCCTTCAAAAATTAAGGGATCAGGGGTATAAGAGGAGAGAGGATTTTTTCTAAAGTAATGGCCAGAGGGGAGAATAACAAATCTGTGGATGCAACAATCGGTCTACCAGGTGGGTTCAGTAAGCTCTTGTGGATTTTTGGAAGAATACATATTACGGGGTAGTAGAATTATTGTTAATGAGAAATTCCAATAATTTGAAGTCGATTGTCCCCTGTTTATTGTAATGAGAAACCAATTCCGAGATCAATTGTCTAATCCCAGGAGTTGGATCTCTTGATAAGGGAGTAAAAGTCTCGATGTCAGAAAGTTGCCTCTGAATCTCTGCTATGTAAAATGAGCGATCCAGCTGGTTTAATTATAATCGATTTGCTTTCTCTCAAGTTAGCAAGTGCACGACTTTCTTCAAGTGAAAGGTTATTGTTAAGGCAAAAATCACCATTGTTGATTTTACTGGTGATGCCCTTAATCTCGTCTTGTATCAGTTTGACAAAGGTTTCCACTGGGTGATAACTCTTGGAAGGCATATATGTGCTACGTAGGTACAGAAATTTTTCTTTACATATATTAATTCTATATAACTATACTTTGATAAAGACTCTGTTGAGTCGAAATGTCAGTGAAGTAAAACTGATAACTGTGTTGCACCTATGTGAGAAATCAAATACTGAGACATAATCTCACTATAATTTCACAATACACTAGTTGAGCTACCACACCTCTTTCCTTATTGCCGGATTCGGCAATAAGATGGTGGCGCCGCATCTGCTGGATTGGCCGTCTAACAGCCGCACTTGTGGCCGGGTCCGGCAAGCCTCATGCATTGTGTATGTGGCTGCGTCCAGTGTGGCAAGTGCGGCTACGCCTAATCGACTGGATCTATACTTGAGCCGCAAAAAAAAAAAGCTGCAATCAGCTGTTTTTTTTCGGGGCGCAAATGCCAGATCTACCGCGTCTGGCAGAACCGCACTTGCTGCATCGGACCACAAGTCCCATAGACAATGCATGGGGCTTGCCAGAACCGGGCCGCAAGTGTAGATGGCCGATCGGCAGATAAGGTGCCACCTGCAGGATCGGCAGCAAATCAGCGAAAACGCTGATTGAAAGGTGACCTTAACAACCTGTCTACCAAGTGAACCTCCAGTGTTGGCAATGATGAAGGTAAAGTGTATTACATGATGAATATGGGTGTCATGGTTCCTTCCAGAGCTAATGAGCTGATAGTGTACTATTGGTGCCCATGAAGAACAACAGTACTTGTTTCTTTGTGGACCTTAGGAGTCTCAATGAGGTCAACACTATGGACTACCACGATGCTTGGGACAGATCAGTGCATTCTTAGGGACTGCAAATTATTATCAAAAGTAAGTGAATATTAGGAGAAAAAAAGAACTCACCACCTCCCAGGATATTGAAGAGATCTTCACTGCTGCAAGGTCCAAGCGTGCGCTTGATCATCCAGCTGATGTGCTCAGCTGAGCATCAGCAATGAGAGACAAAAAGAGATCAACATCACTTCAATCCAGTAATTTGAAACATAAAACTCTTTGTATTTAATGTCCATTACAAGCCATGTAAAATCAAGCGAAAACACTTCATCCTGTCTGATGCATTTACTGGCATACAACTGCACTTAGGGCTGTTGTACGCAGAAAACGCGTCGGACAGGATGAAGTGTTTCGCTTGATTTTACATGGCTTTTAATGGATCATTAAAGGGAACCTGTCACCAGGTTTTTGCACCTAATCTGAGAGCAGCATAATGTAGAAATATAGAGACACCATGTGTCATGTACTGAGCTGCTTGCGTCATTTTGATAAAATTAGTGTTTTCTCTGTTGCAGATTTGCAGTCTGTGGATATTGCCAGACTACTTGGCAGCAGACCAAGTAAACTGCTAATAAATCTCCAGCTGATTAAACATTGATTTTATCAAAAACTATACTGAGCAGCCCAATAAGTGACATATTGCTGGAATCAGAATCTTGGGTCCTACAGAATATTATGCTATTCTCAGATTAGGTTGCAAAAACATGGTGACGGTTCCCTTTACATAAAGAAGAGTTTTATGTTTAAAATTACTTTTTCCTCGTATTATTATCAATAGTGTCTCTTCAACTACACTGCAGTAACCAAAGCCCTCGCAGACCTCACTGGACATCCACTCTGACGAAAGAGTAAACACTGTATATAGTGACAATGCCAACATTGCTGTAATCCTCAATGTGCAGGATGGGAGCATAAGGCCTTATTTAACACCAATTTTCTTGATGTACGAGTTAAGCGGACCAATTTTCATCAGTGATTTTTATCAGATTGTATCATGGTTTCAAAAAATAATAATAAAAAAATTCTCCACCTTCGCAGTGAATGAAAAACGGACAGCACATAGAATGTATCTTAGTGCTGTCCAATTTTTTTCACAGATCTATAGACCTGCTTTGCTGAGTTTGATCCAACTCTCGGAACCATATTGGACATGTCTTCATGGTTTTGCAGGATCACTGGATGGCAAAAAAAATCACAAACATGTGAACAGTCTATAGACTGTATAGGTACAGTATGAGTGCTATCCATTAAAAAAATGGATACTACTTGTACTTGAAAAGCTGATGTCTGAATGAGGTCTTGACAAATAGTTGGTAACCCCTTGAAGTTTTGTTTTAGCATACATCTTTTTGTAGGCAACTATTTGTATATTTGCAAAGTTATATAATCAAGAAAATAAGTCTTTATAGCATTGAGTGTGATACAATAGCAAACAAGAAAAAAAAATGATAATGTATGAGCCACGCACATGGAAATAAGACTGGCGGATATCTGAGTCATCCACAGCAGATGAACAGAGCAAATTTAAGCATTTTGTTTAGCTTCTGTTTCGAAGCTGTTAGCCTTTGGGTAAATTCTGTGCCTGGGCATCAACATAAAAAAACAATATATTTTTTCCTACATCATTTCCAACTTTCCACTTCCTGATTTAAAGCAGGAATAAATAGATCAACTTGTAACGATCCACAGACCTGAGCATTGACTTCATTTCTTTCTTTCTAGGATAGGGGCTTTCCAACAGAGGAATAAAAGCTAATTAAAATCTAACAATTGTTGCACACATGAATGCATCTCCACATATTCTTCTGATGAGGAAAGTTTTTGTTCAGCAAGAAAATTAGAAATGTTTTGGGTATATTTCAAAAATGTTTTGTGCTGACAAATGTATGCCCCAAAATATGATCTCTCCAGACACCAAAGCATAATAAACATAGCTAAAGAAAAATGCAAAAAATTAATCGCAGCCCTGTTCTTGTCTGATCTTATTTTTTGGTCTAGTCTTCACTCAAATATCTTCAGCATTTTCCAACACTCATCATCTTCAGTGTATGAGGTTCTAAATATTACCTAGATTGATAACATACTTTTCTGACTGTAAGGCCGGAGACACACTATGCGAGATGCATTGGAGATACTCGCATGAGTCTCGCATGACTCACTTGGAACGACCACTGCTTCTCTGATCGGGAGCACGTGAGCCCATAGAAACACAAGCAGCTGATGCGCTGCCTTTAAGAGAGGCAGGGGTCACTCCGAGTGAGTCATGCAAGAGTATCTCACATTTATCTCGCATCGTGTGTCTCTGGTCTATCAAGCACTTCTTTCCCCAATTAAATTTTTCGGTAAGTGTGGGTGCTTCTAAGAGTCTGGATGTATGTTATCTGGCTGAACAGGGGCAGCGGTTGTGGAGAAGGTCACCGGAGGAAGGAGCAGACTGTACAAGTGACTGCCGATGATTACGTGTGCCCGCTGTTTTCCTTAATATTAAGAGGCAGGGGAGAGTGGCGCATATTACATTTTCTTAAACAACTGCCACACCCAATCATGAGCTGCTGATGCAGTCGTGGGTAATAGATTGCGCCCGTTATTAAAGAAAGATGATATTCACTGCTTCATACGCACAGAGGGTGGGAGCAGTAAACATCCTGGCAGGAGGCAGCAGATGGATGATTATACTCACTGTTCATCCGCTACCCTGCAGCGCAAAGTCTTCTTCTCATGCCGGCAGCTGACTGCGTGTGGAGCATGGCATATGATAGTGACATTATCCGCTGTGTGTTTACACATTGACAGCATGAGCAGGACCCTGTGCTGCTGCGGGGAACAATGGCCAATAAGTATAATCATTTATTTTTTTGGTGTGAACTGTGATGAAGGCCATATTCCAGAATGTTGGCTATATATACCAGAATAGGGGGCCATTTTCCAGGATAGGGGCCATGTACTTGAATAGGAGCTATATAACAGGATAAGAAACAAATACCAGGATGCTGGACATATACCAGGATGAAGGACATGTATCAGGATGGGGGCCATATACCTAGATGTGGGACATATTCCAGGATGGAGAACATATGCATGGATGGAGGGGATGTACCAGCATTGGGGCCATATTACAGGATGGAGGACATATACCAGGATGGGAACATATTCCAGGTAGGAGGAAATATACCAGGCTGGGGGCCATATACCAAGATAGTTACCATATATCAGGATGGGAGCCATATACCAGAATGGTGGCCATATACCAGGATGAGGGCATTTACCAAGATGAGGGCCATATACCAGGATCGGGATCATATATACAAGGATGGGAGGATGGTGGACATATACCTACATGAGGGATCATTTACCAGGATGCGGTCCATACACCAGGATGATGCACATATACCAGGATGGGGATCATATGCCAGAATGGACAATCATATATACCAGGATGGGAAACATATACCAGGACGGAGGACATACACCAGGATGGAGGACACATATATCAGGATGAGGGACATATACCAGAATAAGCAACATATACCAGATGGAGAACATATACTTTGATGGAGTTGATAGACAAGAAATAGGGTCATATTCCAGGATGGAGGATATTGACCAGGATGGGGGCCATATACCACGATGGCGGCTATATGCTAGAATTGGGACCATATATCAGGATGGGAGCCATATACCAGAATGGTGGCCAAATACCAGGATGAGGGGCATTTACCAGGATGAGGGCCATATACCAGGATGGGGATCATATATACCAGGATCGGAGGATGGTGGACATATACCTACATGAGGGATCATTTACCAGGATGTGGTCCATACACCAGGATGATGCACATATACCAGGATGGGGATCATATGCCAGGATGAGAGCCATATATCAGGATAGGGGATCATATATACAAGAATTTGGGGATGAGGGAAATATACCTAGATGGAGGGTCGTATACCAGGAGGGGGTCCATACACCAGGATGGTGCACATATAGCAGAATAGTTATCATATACCAGGATGGAGGATCATATATATTAGGGTTGGGAACATATACAAGAATGGAGGACGTATACCATGATGGAGGACATGTATATCAAGATGAGGAACATATACCTGGATGAGAGCCATATACATGGATAGGGTCCTATACCATGATGGAGGATATATACCTTGATAGAGGTGATATAAAAGTAATGGGACCATATTCCGGGATAAAGGATATATACCTGGATGGGGGCCAAATATCAGGAAGGTAGCCATATACTGGGATGGATGTCATATACCAGGATGGAAATAAGCAGTGTGAATGACTGGCATCAACCTCTAAGTGTAGGTGCAAGCAGAAAAAATACATTTATTATAAGAAAGTTATCTGCTGCAACACTAAACACTATGTGCACTTTAATGAATGCAAGCAGTGGCTAAACTGCACAGCTAATACTGAAACAATGTGAATAGGGGCATAGCAATCACTGCTCTAGATACAATGCAAAATGGAAGACTTAGCTTCAACAGTGGCCACTGTGGAGTGCCCGGTGACCAGCGAAAAGGTGCTTCCCTCTCACCGGGTCCTAACGCTATGACTAATGGTGGTATGCAAGGTGTATGGGTTTATATGCCTCAATTTCTAATTAAAAACAAGAAAAGTATGTGTTGGACTCCAACAAAATGGAGACCTCAGCTGGTCTCAGGGCAGGGGAAGGGGGATAAGGAGGGAGCTCAGTCACAAGCCACTGCTTGCACTCATTAAAGTGCACATAGTGTTTAGTGTTGCAGCAGATAACTTTCTTATAATAAATGTATTTTTTCTGCTTGCACCAACACTTAGAGGTTGATGCCAGTCATTCACACTACTTATTCACATTTGTATTTTTTGTGACTGAGCTCCCTCCTTATCCCCCCTTCCCTGCCCTGAGGCCAGCTGAGGTCTCCATTTTGTTGGAGTCCAACACATACTTTTCTTGTTTTTAATTAGAAATTGAGGCATATAAACCCATACACCTTGCATACCACCATTAGTCATAGCGTTAGGACCCGGTGAGACGGAAGCCCCTTGTCGCTGGTCACCGGGCACTCCACAGTGGCCACTGTTGAAGCTAAGTCTTCCATTTTGCATTGTATCTAGAGCAGTGATTGCTATACCCCTATTCACATTGTTTCTGTATTAGCTGTGTAGTTTAGCCACTGCTTGCACTCATTAAAGTGCACATAGTGTTTAGTGTTGCAGCAGATAACTTTCTTATAATATACCAGGATGGGACACATATTCCAGTATGGAGGACATAGACTAAGATGGGTGACATACGCCTGGATGGATGTTAAATACCAGGATGGGACACATATTCCAGGATGGAGTAAATAGACCAGGAAGAGTGACTTATGCCTGGATGGAGGTGATATGTGGCACCCCAAGGGTTAATGTGCCACAGAAACATCAACAAAGGCTTAGCTCACCACACCACACAACACTGGACATTACACTGGGAAGTGGGAAAGAGCATGTTGGTGGGAGGAGCTTAGGTGGCACCTGCAAAAGTGGGAGGAGCTAAGTTGTTTACCTCAGAGCAGGAGTGACAGTCAGCCTGGAGTTGAGTTGAGTCTGAGTGGGAGTTAGTGAAGAAGGACAGAAGAAAGACTGGTGGTGTAAAAGGGGCGACCTTAAGCCTCTCCACAGCTTGCTACCCACTTCCAGGCCTAGCCAGGGTCCGAGGGAAGGAGTCAGAGAAACAGAGGAACACACCCGGGACAAGGAGTTACCCTAAACTCACCCCGGAGAAGCGCATAGGATTGATACTGGATCCGATGCTGTGCCTGAAACAGACAGCACAGTGAATACCGGAATAGTGAAGGTCCACCATCTTCACTGTACCATAGCAAAGCAACACGGAGGGGTCAGTGACACGGAAGACTCAAGTTGCCTAGCAGATTGGTACCCATGAGGGGAGACAGGGCCAGCAGTTTAGCAAAAGCGGCAGCAGGGCCACACACAAAATGCAGAAGTAGGAAGCCAAGGACCCGGTCAGGGTGGGAGCAACCCGGCCCCGGTACAGACTCCGTGGACAATACTCTGCTTTACCATCTGCACAGTAAAGACTTGGAAAACGACAACAAACATGAGCGTGTGTCATCCTTGTGCTGAAACCCTACTTTCCCTCATAAACTGCCATTGCCTCCACTCTCATCATCTCTACTACTACCCCTACCTTCCTGCAACATCTATAACAACCATCACAGACTTCAATTACCACTGCCCCGGGGAACCATGCTCTACCTGCGGAGAGCCGTTCCATCTAAAGCTGCCAAAACATCATCCCCGGAGGTTCTGCAGCAGCAGTGGTCCCCTAATTGACCACAACCCGTGGGTGGCGTCACGACAAACCTAATCCCTTGTAAATATCCCCCATTTTAGTGTGCGAACCCGGGACACGGTCCGGACCAGGACCGCCGTGAAATCCCCAGCAGTACCCCGGTCCGGTGCCGAGTACCCCGTCCAAGTGGGCTCCACAGATATACCAGGATTGGGGCCATATTCCAGAATGGAGGCAATATACCCCGATTGGGGACATATTTGAGAATGAAGGACATATATCTGGATGGGGGCCATATACTAGAATATTGGACATATACCAAGATTTGGGCCATATACCAGGATGTGGGCCATATACCAGAATGGGGTATGATATACACCAGGTAGAGGGAATGGGAGACATATACCTAGATGGAGGATAAGATACCAGGATGAGATCCATACACCAGTATGGGGCACATATACCAGGATGATTATCATATACCAGGATGGAGGATCATGTATTCAAGGATTGGGAACATGTACCAGAATGGAAGACATACACCAGTTTGGAGGACATGTATATCAGGATAAGGGACACATACCTGGATGGGAAACATAATCCAGGATGGAAGCCATATACAAGGATAGGGGTAACATACCAGAATGAGGACATATACCTTGATGGAGGTGATATACCAGGAATGGGGCCATATTCCAGGATAGAACATATATACCTGTATGGGGCTATATACCAGGATGGGAGCCATATACCGGGATGGGGTCCATATGCCAGGACACTTATTCCAGGATGAAGAACATATACCAGAATGGGAGTCATATATCAGGATGGGGGCCATATATCTAGATGTGGGACATATTTCAGGATGGAGAACATATGCATGTATGGAGGAGATATACCAACATTCGGGTCATATTACAGGATGGAGGACATATACCAGGATAGGAACCAGGGGCGTAACTAGAACTGGCAGGGCCCCATAGCAAACTTTTGAACAGGGCCCCCTCCAAGACACGCCCCCCAATGACACGCCCCCTCCAAGACACGCCCCTTCAAGACACATCCCCTTACAGGCCCCAGCAGTATGTACAGCAGCCCCAATGGTATACCGCAGCCTCTCCAGTGGTATATACAGGCCCCAGCAGTATTACAGCAGCCCCAGTGGTATACAGCAGCCTCCTCAGTGGCATATACAGGCCCCAGCAGTATTACAGCAGCCTCCGCAGTGGTGGTATATACAGGCCCCAGTGGTGGTATACAGGGCCCATGGTGGTGGTATACAGGGCCCCTGGTGGTGGTATACAGGGCCCCTGGTGGTGGTATATACAGGCCCCTGGTGGTGATATATACAGGCCCCTGGTGGTGGTATATACAGGCCCCTGGTGGTGGTATACAGGCCCCTGGTGGTGGTATATACAGGCCCCTGGTGGTGGTATATACAGAGCCCCTGGTGGTAGTATACAGAGCCCCTGGTGGTGGTATATACAGGCCCCTGTTGGTGGTATATACAGGCCCCTGGTGGTGGTATACAGGCCCCTGGTGGTGGTATATACAGGCCCCTGGTGGTGGTATATACAGAGCCCCTGGTGGTAGTATACAGAGCCCCTGGTGGTGGTATATACAGGCCCCTGGTGGTAGTATACAGAGCCCCTGGTGGTGGTATACAGGCCCCTGGTGGTAGCATACAGAGCCCCTGGTGGTGGTATATACAGGCCCCTGGTGGTAGTATACAGAGCCCCTGGTGGTGGTATATACAGGCCCTGGTGGTAGTATACAGAGCCCCGGGTGGTGGTATACAGGCCCCTGGTGGTGGTATATACAGGCCCCTGGTGGTAGTATACAGAGCCCCTGGTGGGTATATACAGGCCCCTGGTGGTAGTATACAGAGCCCCTGGTAGGTATATACAGGCCCCTGGTGATAGTATACAGAGCCCCTGGTGGGTATATACAGGCCCCTGGTGGTAGTATACAGAGCCCCTGGTGGGTATATACAGGCCCCTGGTGGTAGTATACAGAGCCCCTGGTGGGTATATACAGGCCCCTGGTGGTAGTATACAGAGCCCCTGGTGGTGGTATACAGGCCCCTGGTGGGTATATACAGGCCCCTGGTGGGTATATACAGGCCCCCCGCTCTCCATTACCTGCAGCAGGCAGTCGCGCTGATCGCAGCCACAGCCTGTCATGTAGTGTGACGCTGTAGCCAGCGATACAGGAAATAGAGCGGCGCCGGCTACAACCCACATGACAGGCAGATCAGCGCGACTGCCCGCCGGTAATGGAGAGCGGCCGGGGGGACGCAGCAGTAATGGAGGCAGTGGTCAGGGGGCCCCGAGGATAGCGTGTGGGGGCAGCTCAGGGGACCAATGGGCCCCCCCTTTCCGTCCGGGCCCCCCTACAGTACCCAGTACCCAGTACCCAGGGGGGTATGGGAACGGGACTTAGTGGGCGTGGCCCCAAAGTGTCGGGGCCCGCCGGGCCAGTCCGCCCCTGTATGTATCGCAGGCGCAGCTGCCGGTATAGCAGCGGCTGCATAGCGGCGCTGGGTCCGGGCCCTCCACAAGCGTCGGGCCCCAAAGCGACCGCTATGGCTGCTATGCCGGTAGTTACGCCACTGATAGGAACATATTCCAGGTAGGAGGAAATATACCTGGATGGGGGCCATATACCAAGATAGTATGGGGGACAATATGGGGGACATATGTCTGGATGGAGGGGATATACCAGGATTGGGGCCATATTCCAGGGTGAAGGTCATATGCCAGGATAGGAGTCATATACCAGGATGTGGGCCATATACCAGGATGGGACACATACAGTGGGGGAAATAACTATTTGATCCTTTGCTTATTTTGTACGTTTTCCCACTGACAAAGACATGAACAGTGTATAATTTAAAGGGTAGGTTAATTTTAACAGTGAGAAATAGAATATCAAAAATAAAATCCATAAAATCACTTTGTCTAAATTATATAAATTTATTTGCATTTTGTAGAGAGAAATAAGTATGGGATCCTCTATCAACTATTAGGAGTTCTGGCTTCTACAGACCAGTTAAGGTGCCGCTACACGCGGCAACATTGCCGGCTACATTGTCGGCAACTCAGGGGCGTGGCAAAGTTGTAGCAACATCGCTAGTGCATTGCTACATGTGACAGGACAATTCAATGGCAATAATTTGCTTGAGCGGAGTTGCCAGGTTTATGAACATGTTCTGAAACCTGTCAATGTGGTTCAGGGAATCTGCAATAGCGATGTTGAAAGCAACTTCCCCTATTCACTACATTGTTAAGGATCGCTCACTGGGTTGCTCATACCCAGCGAACAAAAGTTGCTTTCAACATCCGAGCTGTGTTGAATACGATATCTCCCTGTGTGACATCTACAAGGCAATTTTGGAAAAGTGCCAAAAACGTGCTCACTCCCGTGAAGTTGCCGGCAACATTGCAGCAACGTTGCCGCGTGTAACGGTACCTTTAGGTGCTCCTAATCAACTCATTACCTGCATTAAAGACAGCTGTTTTAAATTGAATCATCTATATAAAAGACTCCTGTTCACATACTCAATTAATCTGTCAGCCTCTACAACACGGGCAAGACCAAAGAGCTTACTAAGGATGTCAGGGAAAAAATCCTAGACCTGCACAAGGCTGGAATGGGCTACAAAACAATAATTAAGCTGTGTAAAAAGGAGTCAACTGTTGTGCAATACTAAGAAAATGGAAGAAATACCAAATGAGTGTCACTTGACATCAACCTGGGGCTCCATGCAAAATCTCACCTCGTGGGTTATCCAGGATCATGAGGAAGTTGAGAGATCAGCCTGAGGGCCACTTTACACACACCAACTTCTGTGTCCAACTTCTGAACAGATCTCTGGTTGCAGTGAAATCATGGACACATTGTTCCACTTTGTGGCTTTTTACAAAATGGCAAAATGTGTCCATGATTTCACTGCAACCAGAGATCTGTTCAGAAGTTGGACACAGAATTTGGTGTGTGTAAAGCGGCCCTAAAACTACATGAGGGAAACTTGTTAATGATCTCAAGGCAACTTGGACCACTGTCACCAAGAAAACCATTGGTAACATATTATGCCGCAATGGATTAAAATCCTAAAGTGCCCACAAAGTCTGATTGCTCAAGAAAGCACATGTTCAGGCCTATCTTAAGCTTTCCAATGAACACCTTGGTGATTCTGAGAGTGATTGGCAGAAGGTGCTGTGGCCAGATGAGTCAAAAATTGAGCTCTTTGGCATAAACTCAACTTGCCGTGTTTGGAGGAAAAGAAATACTGTCTATGACCAAAAGAACATGGTCCCCACTGTCAAGCATGGCAGTGGAAAAATTATGTTTTGGGGTTGTTTATCTGCTAAGGGCACAGGATTACTTCATCGCATCAATAGGACAATAGATGGAGCCATGTACTGTAAAATCCTGAGTGACAACCTCGGGACATTAAAAATGTCTTTCAGCACGACAATAACTCAAAGCATACAGCCAAGGCAACAAAGGAGTGGCTCAAAAAGAAGCACATTAAGGTCTATTCAAGTCTAGTCTAGCTAGTCTCCAGACCTTAATCCCATAGAAAACTGATGGAGGGAACTGAAGCTCCGAGTTGTCAAGCAGCAGCCTCAAAATCTTAATGATATAGAGATGATCTGCAAAAAGGAGTGGACCAAAATTCCTCCTGACATGTGTGCAAACTTCATCATCACAAGAAAAATCTGAATGCTGTGTTTGCCAACATGGGTTTTACCACCAAGTATTAAGTCTTGCCAGATGGATCAAATACTTATTTCTCTCTGCAAAAATTTATCTTTCACTGTTGAAATTAGCCTACCCTTAAAATTAAAAACTATTCATGTTTTTGTCAGTGGGCAAACTTAAAAAATCAGCAAGGTATCAAATACTTATTCTCCCCACTGTAATTTAGGATAAAGCACAAATACCTGAATGAGGGCCATGACGAGGATAGGTGACACCAGGCCACCGATCAGAGGTGTGTTTGTTCTTGGGCATACAAGCTATAAAGCATGACCCAGACTGCAACAAGCCCTCCCACACAGCAGCAAGCTCGCCCCAGTCCCAGGCAAGCTTGCCCTTCCCCCCAGTTTCAGCATGTCTGCCTCCTCCCCAGTCCCAGCATGCATGTCCCTCCACACTCCATTCCCCTATGTAAATTGTGATAGAACCACCGCATTGCACTGAGAGCGGTCAGCTTCTCTTTTCCACAGTGATGAAACCGCAGCTCTGGGAAGTAGATGAACTGTCTCAGTGCTGCGGTGTGTGCATGAAGCATGTTGAACCTCACAACCACCTCCTCTGTGCAGCAGCAGATTGAATGAACTCGTGAGGTTCAGCACTTCATATCAAATCAGCACAGGCACAGGAGGTGATGCACACACTGCAAGACTGGGAGTGGTGTCCAAATATCCAAAAGTCTACGAAGCTTACAATGTCCTTAAAACATCTGTTTAAGAGAGCTTAATATTTTTAATGGATTTTTTTTATTTCGAATATTCATTTTTATTATTTTTTATTATTATTTATTTTCTTTATTTTATTTTTAAAGCAAACCTTTATTATTGCAGAAGGTCAGCATTGTATGAGGCCATCTTTCTACACTTATTTTATAGCAATTCATATAAAATATATATGTCCATTATATGCTTCACACACACGTTCTTATAGGTCTGTTCATGTTCACACTCAAGTTGGCAAGTGCACAACTGTGTTATTATATGTATAATTGATATTACACTTGTCCTTGCATTGCTGCAGTGCACTGCCCACTAGCTTCATTCATCAGTATTTCAGATGAATTAGTAAATTGGTGACCTGAATAAAGTAATTTGTTTTCATCATTATGACTCATTCTTTAATAATCACTGCACTTATACCTGCGCAAGCCAATTTTTTCCTTGTGGCATGGGAAATTTGTTGTGTGAGTAATGTTACTTCTGCAGCCCACTGTGTTGAATGGTTAATGAGGGTAGTGACCCACCCCAAGGCCGTGGGGACTCAGTACCTGGGTGGTTGCTGTAAGGGGGATTTCACTGGTGGCCTGCCCGGACCTGTGGCACTGGTGATCGGTAAAAAATAGGGGAATAAAAATAAAAGAACAAGAGTAAAGTCTCTTGATGCCACCTACGGTATCTGGTGAAGGCACCGGCGCCGCTGCAGACCTCCGGAGATGATGGACAGGCAGCCAGATGACAACGCTCCCCACAGGTGGAGCGGGGGGGTTCCCGGGCAGTGATGCGGTGATGAGGATTTGTACAGGGAGGTGGCTCGGCAGCCGGGCCGCTGCTGCAGTCTCTGGGCTGTACAGGATCAGGGCTGAAATGACTGACATACACGCTAGGAGTTGTTTCCGTACCGTTACTGATGTTATGGCAGGCACTGTCCAGGTTACACTCCAGGTGGTCGGGAAGCTCTTCAGGATTTCCACAGTGAGTGATTTGTAAGGTCTCCTTGTCTCTTTTCCCATATTGAAGCCCCTGACCTGTTTAGAACTAGGCCTAGCCTCCTTCGTGTCTCTCTCACACGTATTGTAGTGTTGAGAACCTTTTTGTGGGCTACCACTAATACTTCTCCTGCGGTTCCTGGCTCTCATGTTGGTTGTGCTACAGGTATCCGGGTGACTGGAGTCTCCTCGGTGAACCGGTGTTTCTGCTGGGCTTGATGCTCTCCTGCAGATTCGGACTCCGGTGTCCAGGTTGCTTCCTGGGGTGAACCGGTAAGGCTCCTCTGTCCCCCAATCTGCTCCTTAACCTGACTTTTGCCTTGCGTACGACGCTCACTCTTGGGCCCTCACTCTGGCTATTCTGGTCTCTGGTATAGGCCTAACGGCGGCACCGTTCCCCAAATGGTCTTCACAGTACTACTCCGTACTGCACAGACTGACTAACTCTGCCCCCAGCACAGGTATTTAGAGGGGATCTTGCTTAAAGGCAGCAAGTGGAGCTCCCCCTACAGGCCTGGGGTGGAAGGTGTTGTGTATGTAAGGGTACCTGTTGTAGAAATCCCTCCATGACTTAGGTCGTTCTATGGCTGCCTGTAAGGGCAGGGTGCCACAGTAGCTAGGCAACAAGATTGTGCAAACAGTTAGATCTACTAGTGATTAATTGTGTCTGACTCAGTCCTGACAGTGGAAGAGGCGGGCCCCTAAGAAAATCAAACAGGTATCACTCACCACGGAGTTTAGCGTTTCAGCATTATATTACTATAGTTCAAACATATACACTTCTCTGTTTGCTACACAATGAGTCTCCTGCTACCGTGAGATGGCATTATGCAGATTGGCAATGGATCCCCCCACAAGAGATGCCTCATCTTGAGTAGGTAATATACCTTACCACTCTAGGGCAGAGGGTGCATCAGAACCAGACCTGGAATACAGTGCAGATACAAAGCTGCACCCTGATAACAGAGGAGGACCTGAGCTCACAGGAGGTGACCCCTTTCCCATGCCATCCGAGAGCACCACATGTCACACTGCATAAGAGCCTTACTACATGCCTGGCTGTATTCAACCTGCAGCCTGTGCCAAAGCTACTGCATCAACAATACCACAAGAAGTATAATGTGAAGCCCAAGGAGGAGGCTGAGGTACAAGAGGCAGAAAACTCAGTTTCCCACTGTTTTCCAATACTTTTAAGCAGTTTCAAAATATAGTGTATGGATCTAAATAACCACATTTTATATTTGCAATACATTCCACCTTTGGTTAAAAGGACCACACCATAGCAAAGCATATGAACAATATGTTGAAACCTGTAGACTATAAGATATCCATATATTTTTTGGTAATACACCTGCCTATGAATCAGCACACAGTCTGTCGACACCCAAGTCTGCCTGTGTTGATTTCACAAACCAGAAAAACCATTGGGCAGAGTATCAGAATATTCAATCTGAACAGAGCCCAACGCCACCATGGCAATCAGTGAAATTTGTGCAAAACACTTCTGACAATAAGGTTGTAAAATGTTAAAATTACGTTTACCAGTGATTATCTACGTGTGTAGTTTTATTTCCCCCTCTACTACGTCATCTACTGTACTCATAGGTCAATGGGGAAATATGGTAAGAGATGGCCTGGCTATTAAGGCTAAATTCATGTGTTGCATTTTTGCTGCATTTGTTTGTAGTGTTTTATCATGAGTTCTATGCAGTTAAAAAGCCCATTTGTACAGAACCAGCAAAAGCTAGGAGATTTCATAAATATAATGTTCACCATTGATTTTTTTTTATTGACTGCGATGGAATACTACAGCTGTTTTTATAGACTCAGTATGTTAATTTTTGCAGCATTTTTTCAGCGTTTTTTCAACATTGAAAGTAATGAGAAAGTGCAAAAATGCAGCAAAGGTGCTACATGTGAACATAGCCTAAGGGGTGGAGGAGGCATTTTTTTTTCTTATTTATTTTACCTTATACTGTATATATATCATCAGGACGAAGTACCTTAGATCCGCGCTGCTGCAGGGGAGAAGTAAGAAAACACCAGAAACACCGGGATGTCTGGTTAGCAGTGATGAACGTCTTTATTTTCCTACGCGTTTCGGAGCTGCCTGCCGGGCTCCTTCCTCAGGGAACATCCTGGATGTTCCCTGAGGAAGGAGCCCGGCAGGCAGCTCCGAAACGCGTAGGAAAATAAAGACGTTCATCACTGCTAACCAGACATCCCGGTGTTTCTGGTGTTTTCTTACTTCTCCCCTGCAGCAGCGCGGATCTAAGGTACTTCGTCCTGATGATTGATTATTTACCACAGTGACCTGTGGAAGTGCGATCCCTGCGGCAGCTGCTTTTCTGAGCGATCAAGCTGGTTGTGTGTGACACAACCTTACCAGGTGAGCGATTTTGATTTGGATCTTCTTTTCCAACCTTAAAAAAGATAAGACCCTATTGCGCATTCTCAACTTTTATAGATTATACTGTATATAGGTCATTATACAGAAAATAAAGTTTTTAAATTGTTTTCCTGTAAAATTAATTTTATCTTCAGTTTGTATGTTTTATTGTCAGTCTGTAAAAGTGGCGTAATATTCTGACAACATTGTTCCCGACATCGACATAGGGGTCAGGGATGCATCCAGGCAACTTCCCCATGATGTTCTCATTCTGTTTGATCACTGTTTCTATCCATTTCAGAGATTGTCATGCCCCTTCAACCCCACTGGGGGTCTTCTAGAATAGTGTTTGAGTTTCCCCTTGATGTCCATTATACTCATTAATCGCCTTGCTGAGCGTCCTACCTGCTCAAGTTGAGTACCAAGAACGCAAGCATTTTAATGGTCACTCATAAATTACAATGAATGTTTAATTATTCTGATTTCACAATTTATTAGTATATGATATTACAGTAAAGTACATACCGTGTCTTGAAAAGTATTCATACCTTGTGAAATTTTCAACATTTTTTCACATTACATATCAAACTTAAATGTATTTTATTGGGATTTTATACGATATACTAATGAAGAGCCCCAGGGCCATGGGGTACTTGGAATCGGGCTACATGGTCTTTCGGGAGTCACAGGGGTCGAGACCCGGCTTCCATGACCCTGGGGTCAGTTGAAAAGGGAGTTTTTGGGAATGCAGTGGTTTAAAATTAAAGTTATTCATGATGCCAACCATGGTATGTGGCTATAGGTGGCCACGGCTGTTGCAGAACCTCGAGGGTGATGGACGGGCAGCTGAGATGGAGCTGCTCCCCACGGGCGGAGCGGATCCCCGGGGCAGTGGATGTAGTATGAGGTATACGGTGCAGGATGGCGGGCACAAAGCAACAGGCAGACTCACTGTTTGGTGGTTACTCAGTCTTTTACTATGCATCTGCATTCCAAGCAGTTGTCAACTGAGTCCTTGCTTGATAGCACTTCAGGGTTCTCCTCACCCGGTTGGGTCACTGGCCTCCTTACTGCGCTCTGTGTTTGGGCTCCTGCCACTGCATTAGCTAAGTTGCCGGCCCTGTCTCTCCCTGCGAGGTGCCGGTATGAAAGGCAACTCAAGTCCTTTCTTAACCCTTGTCTCTGGTAATAGCTCTGGAACTCTCTGTGTTGCTTTGCCTTGGCACAGTGTGGCTGGGAAACCTGGAATTCCCCACCTTCCGGTATTGACTGCCGGGACATTAGGCCCTGCACAGTCTCGGACTCTAGTGTCCGTTCTCTGCACTTTCCTCTAGGGTGAGCACGGTGCTGTTCAACTCCCCAGGTGTTCCTTTGACTCTCCTCAGAACCTAGCCTCAGGGCTGGAACTGAGTCGGCGATACTGGGACGAGCTTAAGCAGTTTCCAGTCCACCAGGATGTCTTCCTTAGTCCTCCTAGGAACTGAACTAATTGGCTCCACCCCAGACCAGAATTTATAGTGGAGTTCACCCTGAACCCAGGTTTGGTCTCCCCCTTCTGGCCTGGAGGCAGAAGGTGTTGTGTGCATGTACCTGCCTGGTGAGAAGACCCTTCTGTTGCTCTCCAGTGTGACACCACCACCCGGGGGCGGTGATGACACTGTGGCACTAGGACCCCGGGGTGCCACACTAACACAAAGTAACAATTTTTGTGAAGTGTAAAGTGTTTATTAAATATTTCTAAAATACACATCTGAGATTGTGACCTCCATTTGTTTTCAACCCCCTGAACTAATACTTTGTAGGACCAACTTTTATTGCAATTACTACAGTCAGGTTGGATGAAGAGTGTCTGTGAACAGCAATTTTCAAGTCTTAATATATTTTCAATGGGATTTAGGTCTGGACTGTGACTGGACAAATTCACACACATGAATATAATTTGATGTAAACCATCCATTGTAGCTCTGGCAGCATATTTATGGTTGTTGGTCTACCGGAAGGTGAACCTACGCCTTAGTCTCAAGGGTTTTGCAGTCTCTGACATATTTTCCTCCAGAAAAGAAGGGTGGCTAACTGATAGAGATCTAGAACAGGAAGAGAAGAAGGTACCTTACACATTTCGAGTGCAAAAAGCGCTCTTCTCTCTTCCTCTTAAGGACTTGTAATTTTTTTTATGGCGGTTTACTTTGGACTTTTTATCAGTAAGTCACCCCCCCCCCCATTTCCTTCTTTTCTTCATGTTATACCTGTGGCCAGACACAGGTGGCTTGCTTACTGATTGGAAGCAAAGAGAGCAGGATTGATTGCAGCAGTTTATGGTAATCTTCCTTCTATTTGCATATTTTCCTCCAAGGTTACCCTTTATTTAGCTCCCTCCGTCTTTCCATTAACTCTGACCAGCTTCCTTGTCCCTGATGAAGGAAAGCATCTGCAAAGTATGATGCTACCACTACCATGTTTAATGGTGGGGATGGTGTTTTCAAGGGGATGTGCAGTGTTAGTTTGCTGCCAGACATGGGGTTTTGCATTCAGCCCAAAAAGTTCTACTTTGGTCTCAATTGACTAGAGCACCTTCTTCCACATGCTAGTTGTGTACCTTACATAGCTATTTGCAAACTGCAAATAGGAGTTTTCATGTCTTGCATTGAAACATGGCTTTCTTCTTGTCACTATTCCATAAGGGCCAAACTTGTAGAGTATACAACTAAGGGCCACTTTACACACACCAACTTCTCTGTCCAACTTCTGAACAACTCACTGGTTGCAGTGAAATCATGGACACATTGCTCCATTTTGTGGCTGTGTACAAATGGTACAATATGTCCATCATTTCACTGCAACCAGAGATCTGTTCAGAAGTTGGACAGATAAGTTGGTGTGTGTAAAGTGGCCATAATGGTTGTGCTGAGGACATATTCTCCCACCTCAGCTGTGGATCTCTGTTTTTCCTCCAGATCGACTATGGGCCTCTTTACTGCTTCTCTAATTATTGCTGTCCTTGATTGGAATGTCAATTTAGGTGAACAGCCATGACTTGTCAGGCTTGAATTTGTGCCATACTTCTATCTCTGGATTATGAAGTAAACAATATTCTGTAGGATGTTCAGTTGTTGGGCTATTTTTTATAACCTACCTTGTTTTACTTTTCCCTAACAACATTATCCCTGACATGTTTGGTGTGTTCCTTGGTTTTCATGATGTTGTATAATCCTTAATGATCTCAAACAAACCTCTGAGGCCTTCACAGAGCAGCTGTAGTAATACTAAGATATAAGTACAGACATATGGACTCAGTTTTACTGGTTAGGTGATATATGGAGGCAATTGATCACTCTTGTTTTATTTAGAGGTATCTGACTACAAGAAGAATATAAATGCATATAACAATATTTAGATTTGTTTTTAAAATAGTTTGTAAACCATGTATCCTTTCCTATTTACTTTACAAATACTTGCTACTTTGTGTCGGTATATGATAAAAAATCCCAAATTAATTCATTAAAGTTTGTGGGTGTAATGTGAAAAATTGTGGAAAAGGTCACGAAGTTAACTATAAATCCTGAGAGGCTCAACATTCAAAAGGAAGTTTTACTTTTCTGCAGGGATTCCAGTGATTTTTGTGCAATACTTCCTTTGAACAAGTCATAGCCTGACGCCGACATGCCAACATTTTCTCTTAAATGGTGCTACATATTTTTTAAGGGTGTGTACCTAACCTTATGTCAACACAGAAACAATGTACATTTCATTTTTACAATTTAGAAACTTGGAGTTAAAAGTCAACAATTCAACCTATGGTAATTTCAGCTGACTAGTGATTCCCTAAAGTCTTATCTGATTCTATGTTTTGTGTATGCAACATCAATTTAATGTGCTGATTAACTTTAATGCTTATCAGTTCTATTACAAGTTATTATGTCGTAACAAGTAGAGATGAGCGATGTTCGATTCGAAATGTTCGTCAGTCTCAAATTCGAGCTATTTTGGGCGATGTTCGAATCATTCGACAAATGCGAACAATTAGCTTCAAATTTAGCAGTTCAAGGTTATGTTCGATAACAGTTCGTTCACCAAAAGGACCCTATAAAGTGGTATGGGGGCAGAGGAAAAAGCTGAAATGGAGGCATGATTGTTTAAAAGCCGGCGGTAAAAAGCTGCCGGCTTTTAAACAATCATTCAGCCCGATCCACTGCCCCCCGTAGCCTCCTATCCCGATCCTAAGCTAGGAATGGGTGGGGAGCGCAGCACCAGGGAGCGAGGAGCGGAGGACCAGGGCGGGGAAGCTGGCGGCAGTGAGAAGACTTCACCGCCGGCTTTCCTGCTCTGTTCTGGGCTCCAAAAAAATTTGAAGTGGGCTTCGCCGTATTTTTGTGTCCAGCCAGGTACAGCAGGCAGGATCGGGCAGCCTCTAACCCCCAGGTGCCTATTTGTACCTGCCTGGAAACAGAAATAGAAGGAAGCCCTTTTTTATTATTATTTCATGAATTTTGTTTAAAAAATGTGGGGCTTCGCGCTATTTCCATATCCAGCCAGGTACAACTAGGCAGCTGGGGGCTGGAATCCACAGCGCAGGGAGGTCCAAGCTTTCTGGGCCCCCCCCCCGCTGCGAATTGCAGTCCGCAGCCACCCCAGAAAATGGCGCGTTCATAGAAGCGCCATCTTCTGGTGCTGTATCCAACTCATCCAGGGCCCTGGTGCGGTGGCTCACTGGATAATAAAGGGGTTAGGGCCAGTTTTGTGTTATCAGCTGGCCCTAAGCCCGAAATTCATGCGGTCACTGCCATGAATTTCTAGTGAATTTTTATAAAAAAAAAACACACCACGCAGAAAAAAATATTTTATAAAAAATAAAACAAAAATACACTCTACCAGAGATGTAGCTGAGCTGTGCAGCACACGGGCGTGGGAAAGCTCATGTGAGTTCATGTTGCATGAACTCACATGAACCTTTCCCTGACAGCACTGCGGCTTCTTCAAACGAACAGCTGATCTGCATCAGCTGATCATTTGAAATAACCGGCTGGAATGCCGGCGGTGAGACTTCACCACCGACTTTCCTGCTGTGTGCTGCGCTCCCCGCTCCTTGATGCCCCCTCATCGCTTCCCCCGGTCTCCCTGCCTGATCCTAAGTTAGGACCGGGTGGGGGGAGCAGATCCAGGGAGCGGGGAGGGGGCATCAGGGAGCTGGGAGCACAGCACAGAGCAGGAAAGCCGGCAGTGAAGTCCTCTTCCCACCGCCGGCTTCCCCACCTGTGTCTTTCACTCCCCGCTCCTGGTGCTGCGCTCCCCCTCCCTGTATTTGCACCCCCCACCCGGTACTAATGTTAAAACACATTTTACATTCATTTTCAATGGTGTTCGACGTGTTTGACGGTGTTTGAAGAACATTCGACGAACATTCGACGAACACACAGCAAATTAGACAAATCGAATCGAGTTTGAACACTGGGGTGGTGGCTCATCTCTAGGAAGGTTACTTAACATTGTACAGAAAATGAACTTGCATTAGTCCCTTTCCACACTAATTCCACAATTTTCCGTTCTATTTAATTTTCGAACATATATTTGTGCAGCATGAAAAGAAATGATTATATGAAAATAGAGAGATTCAAAAGATATTTGTCACCAGATCTTTGCCACTTAATCTAAGAACAATATAATAAAGGGACAGAGACCCAAATTCCAGTGATGGTCACTTACTGTGCTGCTTAGTACATTTATAAAATCACTGTTTTATCAGCAAGAGATTATCGCTAGATAACTTGTAAATTGGCTACAATAAATGTGTCCATATTTATAAGCTCTAAATTAGGCTGGTGTCATTAAGCCTTTTTTTTAAATCCAGGGGCATACATGAATAGCCAGAACTCACCCCGTGCGGGAGCAGCCTGTTACATATTTGACAGGGATCCGTCAGGTGGTTCTGCGCATGTGAAGTTCAGAGACCATGGACTGGAAATCCAGATCCACCGGGATCTGGAGTCTGGATAACTCCGTGTCTCATAAACCAATGTTCAGACTTTAGCCGGGATGCCATGGTTCCGGGAATTTACGGTTTTATTCAGGAGACAAAATTGCAACAAGATGTAGATTTTGTCTCCATGAACAATCTGTGAACACCTGCATCCACCCAGATTCGGGGCGAACTGTACCCAACTGGATGCAATCGCGAGTGTCTCCGGCCTTATTGAAAGTCAATGCGGCCAAAAATGGAAGCAAGTGCCTCCAGATGGGGCCGAATTCACACTTTGCCAAAAAATGGCAGTGTGAAACTAACCTTACCGATTGTCAGTTTTTGACCTCTGTACAATGTAAATGGGGTGCACCTGTGGGTCCAGTGCCACAGAGGTACTGCACCTGAGCCAGAGGTGTGATATCTCCAACCCCAGGTAAGGAGGGAACACTACCTAGTACCCACACACTGCATGCACCACTACACTTCCTGACAGAAGTTATGTCGCTTATCCATATTATGTAAATAAAAGCTTAGAACCTGACGTTAAATTCATCCATTGTATAAATTACTCTGTTGAAACCTGAAACCTTCTGAAATTTAGTTTAGGTTAAGAAAATAAATTGGCATCGATGCTGAAATATTGATCATTTAATGAACACAGAAGGGTCAGGTTTTGGCAAGACAAAAGTTTTGCCGCCCACAGAATAACGTGATTTTCAAGCAAAAAATGAACGTAAAATATAAATATATGTTGCATAACATTGTTGAATGAAGTGGGGCTATTAGAGTCATATTTAATATTTTATATGACTTCCATGACCTTGAAGGACTGCATCCATGCGGTTCAACAATGATTCATACAATTTATTAATGAAGTCATCAGGAAAAGCAAAGAATGCCGTCTTACCTGCCTCCCAGAATCATCTAGATTCTTTGGTTTTTGTCTTCCAAGCTTCCTCTTTCATCCTACCCCAAACATGCTCAATGATGTTCATGTCTGGTGACTGGGCTGGCCAGCCCTTGAGCACCTTGATCTTTTTTACCTGGAGGAACTTTTTTGTAGAGATGGATGTATGAGATGGAGCACCATCCTGCTGCAGAATATGACCCGTTTAATGATTTGGAATATAAGAGGTAGTCAATACTTCTTGATATTTTAGGCTATTAATATTGCTTCCACCTTGCAACTGTTTTGCTCACCCCCATACTGAATGTAACCCCAGACCATGATCTTTCCAGCACCAAAATGTAACTGTTTTCTGGGTGTATTTTGGATCCATACGGGCTCCAATAGGTCTCCTGCAGTATTTGTGGCGGCTGTGGTGCAATTCTACTGAAAATTCATCAGAGAAATCCACCTTCTGCCACTTTTCCAGTGTCCATCTGTTTAGCAGGCTGTGGGATTTTGCAAATGGCACACGGTTTTTTATTTGCCTTTTCTTTAGTGCTGGATTCTGGGCACTGATTCGACCATGGAGGCCATTTCAAGACAGAATCCTACAAACTGTTCTAGTTGACACAGGGACTTAAGGTGACCAGGCCTGTTGGAGCTTTGCTGCAGTGGAAGAGGGGCTTGCTTTGGATTTTCTAACCAACAAACTTTCCTCCTGAGCAGTTTTCTTGCAGGGTCTGCCGCACCTGGGCTTGTCAAACACATCTCCAGTCTCTTCAAATCTTTTTTTAATTCTTTGTACTTAATGCTGATACACTTTAAAGGTGCCAGCCACCTCTACAGTGGATCTGGTCTTCAACCTCTTGATAATCAAGGCTTTGGTCGCAGGGAGAATTTTTGGCATGTTGTCAGGCTCAAGTTGCGGTTCAAGTGAAGGTCTGGGGTGCTGGGTTTTTAGACACACCCACTAATTAACCAATCATTTACTGAGCACAGGTGAGGATGTAAACTAGTATTGGGTGCATTATATGACCAGGCGACAAAACTTTTGTCTTGCTAAAATCTGACCATTCTGTGTTCATTAAATGATCGAAATTTCAGCATTGATGCCAATTTATTTTCTTAATCTAAACCAAATTTCGGAGGGTTTCAGCTTTCAAAAGAGTAATTTATACAACCAATGGATGAATTTAACGTCTGGCTATAAGCTTTTGTGGTGCCCTGCCAGTACAGGTAACCACAGACCTACCTAAAACATGGATGGATTTCCACAGTGAGTACCACAAACACATACAACACCTTCCACCCCAGACCTGTAGGGGGAGCCCAACTTGCTGCCTTTAACCCCTTCATGACCCAGCCTATTTTGACCTTACTGACCTGGCCATTTTTGGCAATTCTGACCAGTGACTCTTTATGAGTTTATAACTCTGGAACGCTTCAACGGATCCTAGCAATTCTGAGATTATTTTTTCATGACATATTGGGCTTCATGTTAGTATTAAATTTAGGTCGATAATTTTTGCTTTTTTTGTGAAAAAATCAAAAACTTGGCAAACATTTTGAAAATTTCGCAATTTTCAAAATTTTTATTTTTATTCTGTTAAACCAGAGAGTTATGTGACAATAAATACCGTAGTTAATAAATAACATTTCCTACATGTCTACTTTATATCAGCACAATTTTGGGTAAAAAAATTTTTGGGGTAGGACGTTATAAGGGTTCAAAGTTCATCAGCAATTTTTCATTTTTTGAGCAAAATTTACAAAACCATTTTTTTAGTGACCACATCACATTTAAGTCCCTTTGAGGGATGTACATAACAGAAAACACCCAAAAGTGACACCATTCCAAAAACTGCACCCCTCAAGCTACTCAAAACTACATTCAAGAAAATTATTAACCCTTCAGGTGCTTCACAGGAACTAAAGCAACATGGAAGGAAAAAATGGACATTTTAATTTTTCCAACAAAAATGTTCTTTTAGCCTCAATTCTTTCATTTTCACATGGGCAACAGGATAAAATGGATCCTAAAATTAGTTGGGCAATTTCTCCTGAGTACACCGATACCTCATATGTGGTCATAAACCACTGTTTGGGCGCACGGCAGGGCTCAGAAGGGAAGGAGCGCAATTTGACTTTTGGAGCTAACTTTCCATACAAAAAGTCAAATGGCGCTCCTTCGCTTCTGAGCCCTGCCGTGCGCCCAAACAGTGGTTTATGACCACATATGAGGTATTGGTGTACTCAGGAGAAATTGGCCAACACATTTTAGGATGCATTTTATCCTGTTGCCCATGTGAAAATGAAAATATTTAGGCTAGAAGAACATTTTTGTGAAAAAAAAGTACTTTTTCATTTTTACGGATCAATTTGTGAAACACCTGGGGGTTCAAAGTGCTCACCACCCATCTAGATAATTTCCTTGGGAGGTCTAGTTTTCAAAATTTGGTCACTTGTGGCGGAGCTCCAATGTTTAGGCACACAGGGGCTCTCCAAATGCGACATGGTGTCCGCTAACATTTGGAGCTAGTTTTCCATTCAAATTGGTAGCGGACACCATGTCGTGTTTGAAGAGCTCCTGTGTGCCTAAACATTGGAGCTCCCCCACAAGGGACCCTATTTTGGAAACTAGACCCCCCAAGGAACTTATATACATGCATTGTGAGCATTGTAAACCCCAGGTGCTTCACGTATTGATCTGTATAATTGAAAAAGTACTTTTTATTCCACAACATTTTTCTTTTTTCATTTTTACGGATGAATTTGTGAAGCACCTGGGGGCTCAAAGTGCTCACCATCCATCTAGATAAGTTCCCTGGAAGGTGTAGTTTTCAAAATGTGGTCAACTGTTGGGGAGCTCCAAAGTTTAGGCACACAGGGGTTCTCCAAACGTGGCATGGTGTCCGCTAACAATTTGAGCTGATTTTCCATTCAAATTGTTAACGGACACCATGTCACGTTTGGAGAGCCCCTGTGTGCCTAAACATTGGAGCTCCCCCACAAATGACCCCATTTTAGAAACTAGACCCCCTAGGAAACGTATCTAGATGCATACTGAGTATTTTGAACCCATAGGTGCTTCACAAATTGATCCGTAAAAATGAAAAAGTACTTTTTTTTTCCACAAAAATGTTCTATTTCATTTTTATGGATCAATTTGTGAAGCACCTGGGGGTTCACATTGCTTACTATGCATCTAGATAAGTTCCTTGGAGGGTCTAGTTTCAAAATGGGGTCACTTGTGGGGGAGCTCCAATGTTTAGGCACACAGGGGCTCTCCAAACGCGACATGGTGTCCGCTAACGATCTGAATAGAAAATTAGCTCCAATTGTTAGTGGACACCATGTTGCGTATGGAGAGCCCCCGTGTGCCTAAACATTGGCGCTCCCCCACAAGTGACCCCATTTTGGAAACTAGACCACCCCCAAGGAATTTATCTAGATACATAGTGAGGACTTTCAACCCCCCCAGGTGTTCATTGATCCGTAAATTTGAAAGTACTTTTTTCTTTCACAAAATTTTTTTTTCATTTTCACGGATCAATTTGTGGAGCACCTGGGGGTTCAAAGTGCTCTCTATGCATCTAGATTTGTAATGAGATGATCACCATGGGAAGAGGTACGAGACTCTGCTCCCTCTCCCCGGACCCTAAGTGCTGTGACTGGTAAGATCACAGCACTTAGGGGGTGATACAGAGCCACGACACAGCGATAACACATATCGATGTGCCTGGCTGTCACATCGCTCCTCTGCAGCGTCATCTCCATGGAGGGAGATGACACTGCAAAGAATGCTGGCAGGGGGGCACAGGAGGGGAGGGGGTGCCAGAGGAGGAAGAGGGTATAGGAGCACAGGGACACAAGGTTGCAGGAGTGCAGGGTTCATGGCACAGGGACACAAAGACGCAGGGTGTAGGGACACAAGGGTGTAGGAGTGCAGGGCAAGGGCGCAGGGCACAGGGGTGCAGGGTGAAGGGCACAGGAGTGCAGGCGTGCAGGTGAAGGGCACAGGAGCACAGGGACATGGAAGCGCAGGGGTGCAGGGCACAGCGTTGCAGGGACACAGGGCGAATGGCACAGGAGTGCAGGAGCAAAGATTGCAGGGACGCAGGGGTGTGGGGATGCAGGTGTGCGTGACGCAGAGGTGCAGGGATGCAAGGCTGCAGAGTGCAGGGATGCAGGCTGCAGGGCACAGGGGTGTAAGGACACAGGGCTGCAGGGCACATGGGTGCAGGGATTGCGAGCTTCAGGGGTCCATGGATGCAGAGCACAGGGGTGCAGCCTGCAGGGATGCAGGCTACATGGGTGTGGCATGCAGGACACTGGGGTGCGTGGTTCAGGGACAGAGGGCACATGTGTGCAGTCTGCAGGGCACATGGGTGTGGGCTTCAGGGCACAGGGGTGTGGGATTCAGGGCACAGGGAGGCGAAGGGGTGTGGGGCTGCAGGGCACAGGGGGTTGAAGGAGTGCGGGGCTGCAGGGCACAGGGGGTTGAAGAGGTGCAGGGATGAAGGGCACAGGGGTCCAGGGACACAGGGCACAGGGGTGTGGGCTGCAGGTAACAGGGGGGTGAAAGGGTGCGGGGCTGCAGGGCACAGGGGGGTGAAGGGTGCGGGGCTGAAGGGCACAGGGGTCCAGGACACAGGGCACAGGGGTGTGGGCTGCAGGGCACAGAGGGCGAAGGGGTGTGGGACTGCAAGGCACAGGGGTTGAAGGGGTGCGGGGCTTCAGGGCACAGGTGGGGGAAGGGGTGTGGCGCTGCAGGGCACAGGGGTCCAGGCCAGGGGCACAGGGGTGTGGGCTGCAGGGAACAGGGGGCGAAGGGGTGCGGGGCTGCAGGCCACAGGGGGGTGAAGGGGTGCGGGGCTGAAGGGCACAGGGGTCCAGGGACACAGGGCACAGGGGTGTGGGCTGCAGGGCACAGGGGGGCGAAGGGGTGCGGGGCTGCAGGGCACAGGAGGTTTAAGGGGTGCTAGGCTGCAGGGCACAGGGGGGAAGGGGTGCGGGGCTGCAGGGCACAGGGGTCCAGGCCAGGGACACAGGGCACAGGGTGTGGGCTGCAGGGCACAGAGGTGCGAAGGGTGCGAGGCTGCAGAGCACAGGGGGGTGAAGGGTTGCGGGGCTGCAGGGAACAGGGGGGTGAAGGGGTGCAGGGCACAGGGTCCAGGGACACAGGGCACCATGGTGCAGGGACACAGGGCACAGTGGTGCAGGGACACAGGGGTCCTGGGACACAGGGGTGCGGGGCTGCAGGGCACAGGGAGTCAAAGGGGTGCGGGGCTGCAGGGCATGGGGGGGTGAATGGGTGCAGTGCTGCAGGGCACGGGTACAGGGACACAGGGAAAAGGGCTGCAGTGTGCAGAGAACAGGGGGGCGAAGGGGTGCAGGGCTGCAGGGCACCGGGTGCGAGGCTGCAGGGCACAGGTGGTGAAGGGGTGCAGGACTGCAGGGATGCAGGTTGCAGGGCACAGGGTGCAGGGGCGCAGGGTGCAGGGGCTGCAGGGTACAGGGCTGCGGGGCATAGGGGTACATGGGGTGCAGTACTGAAGGGGTGCAGACCCTGAGAATGGACGCAGTGTGGAGCAGGCATGATGGGAGTGATCAATCCCATCAGATCACTCCCATCATCACTGGAGGGGGGGAGAGTATAGCTCCCTCCAGTGATGATGGCAGTGATCTGGGAGTGATTTGATGAGATTGATCACTCCCATCATCGCCACCCTGTGCCCGCTCTCCTGTCTCTTACGGACCTCCGCTCCTGAGTCTCCTCTGGTCCCCGGATCTGTGCCGCTCTCCTCCAGTCCACGCATCTCTGTGCTGCACTCCTCCGGTCCCGGATCTGTGCCGCTCTCCCTGGTCCCGCATCTCTGTGCCACACTCTCCGGTCCTCCGCACCTGTGGTCGTTTCCTCCGGTCCTCCCGCTCCCGGAGGAGAGTGGGCACAGCAGGGAACAGAAGGTAGGACAGGAGGAAACATGATCGGAGTGGCCATGATGGGAGGAAGGGGCATTGCCGCATAATTACTGTGATTGGCTGCTGGAAGTTCCAGCAGCCAATCACAGTAATCACAGATGAGGGGTGGAGAAGCCAACGCCCCTGTAGTCAGCCTAAGGTCCCCTGCTTGCTGTAGCCCCGGTGAGATATCGCTGAAGCCACTCACCGGGGCTACAAGACGGGGATCCCGCCATTACGTTGTGGGACGTCACAGGTCGGGAAGGCACCGATTTATATGACGTCCCACAACGTCATAGGTCGGGAAGGGGTTAAGCAAGATCCCCTATAAATACCGGTGCTGGGGGCAGAGTTAGATAGAGTGTGCAGTCGCTAGGAGAACTGTAGAGACGTCCTGGTATGTCGGAGCCATGCTAGGCCCGAGTCAGTTGACAACCAAGCAGTTAGCAGCCTAGCCAGTGCAGGGACCTAAGAATGAGATTGAAGGCAAGGCGTGAGAAATGAAGTGAGAGCAGACTGGGGGCAGAGGAGCCGTACCGGTTCACCTCAGAAAGCCACCTGGACACTGGAGTCCGAGTCTGCAGAGGAGCATCTAGACCAGCAGAGAAACCAGTCCACCGAGGAGACTCCAGTCTCCCGGGCATCTGTGTAGCAACCAAGAAGGGAGCCAAGCACCGCAGGAGAGAATATAGCGGTAGTCCACACAAAGGTTTCCCACTACAACGCACAGGTGACAGAAGAGCAGAGGAGGCAAGGCCTAGTTTTACACATTGAAGGGGCTTCAACAAGGGAAAAGTGACAAGGAGGTCTTAAACTCAGTCTCTGTGGAGATCCAGAAGTGTTTCCCGACCACTGGAGAGTACCCTGGACATTACCTGCAATTCCACCTGTAAAGGTACAGAAACAACTTTCGGTGTGTGTGTCGATTCCTCATTCCCTGACCCTGTCCGCTACAGAGACTGCCCCCGCTGCCAGGCAGTGCAGCCAACTCCCTGCATCAATTCCTGTCACCTCACCACACCTCCGGGGACCCTGCTCAGCCTGTGGGGAGCTATACCACCCTGCTGCCTGACCATCATCCCCAAAGGCCCACAGCAGCACTTGTGCCATCACCAGACACCACAGGTGGCGTCACAACAAACTTTATTCTTTTATTCCCTTTCAACAACCTCCCCCAATTTTTAAGCTGACCACTAGGGCCATGGGTCAGGGCGGGCCATCGGTGACATCCCTGCAACTCCACGCTGGGGTACCGAGTCCCCATAGGCCCTTGGGTACATCAGCTTTCTGGCATCACAAACAGGATCCCATGCTTATAGTAAAACCTACAATTTTTAGACCTCAAGGGTCCTAGGAATGGACAATCAATTATGACAACCTACAAATAGAGGCATGAATACCTCCCATACAATAATAAGAAGTAGAAAGCCTCTGAGCCAATCCAAAATGCTATAAAGTTTTTATTAAATAGAAATATGAAAAAAAATTTATTTACAAACATTCATGTTTGGTGATAGAAAAACAAAAGGCAAAAAACCCCATTAAAAACAAATCTAATCACCATGCAAGAAAGGGGGCACTCAAACTACAGGCTCACCAGCAGCAACCCCTTTGGGTGACCAAAGTGGATCGCTGCCCACCTGAATGAGTATCAGACCAACACAGTGGTACACAGTTAGTACTACAAGGACCAGACAACCAAAGAGATCTATTGCAAAGTGTAAATTACACTACCACCCTCAAATAAGGGGACCTCAGGCAAAATTAGAGTTAGGTTGCATTATTAGTATAGCCAGTTACCTTGAGACATAGTGAACCTGGTAGATCAAGCGCCCCCCGCCTCAACACGTGTTTCTCCCGTTCAGGCTTCGTCAGGAGGCTCCCATGCTTGGTGTAACCGGGTACTGTGTGCCATGTGTATTAACTGTGATTTGAAGGTACTGTTAACGCTGTGCTGCCATTACTTCGTCATCGAGCGGGAAGAAGGGGGGCGTAAAGGCCGAAAGAGCACGAAGACAAGCCCGCCCCGCCCCACGCTCTGCCAAGTACTGATGAGGCGCCGAGGCCTAATCCGGAAACTCCCTAATGCTTAACTCCCTGCCTGCGGAGTCACCACTCGTTTAACTACACAACGACTGGCTGTGATTCACTAGGAGGGTACCAAGATGTCAGCTACTTTGAACGACGACGAAACCCCTTTCCTAGGCCCTGCCAATCAGCCTGGACAGAGTATGTCCGCAGCGAGTAGAGCATCTGTCCCACCGATCGCCTTAGCCTTGATCATGCCGATCTCGCTACCGTATGTTCTGGGGGCTAAGTGGCTACCCCATTATGAAGGCCATCCAGATACCTTGTCAGCATTTAAAATAAAGATATGCAGCTTACTAGATATGTACGCAATGACCTGCAAGCAGAGGGCTGCTGTTGTATTGGGACAGTTAACCGATGCAGCAGAGCGAGAGATTGAAACCTGGTCCACGGCTGAGCAAGAATCAGTAACCATAATCTTTGATAAGTTGAAAATTGCTTTTGAAGACTGTAATGAGACTGACATCCGAATGCGCTTTTACCACTGTTATCAGCACCCGGAAGATGACTTCAGAGCCTATGCCTGGCGTCTGCAGGAGACGCTGCAAGCTTTGAAGTTAACCTTGCTAGCGTACTGGATGAGAATAAGATGTTAACTGAGCAGTTAACTCGGGGGCTACGGTCACCAGAGGACAATAAAACTGTGTGCTGGTGGACCCTAAGCAACCCAGATGCCGATTTTCACATTTTAAGCGACATGGCTATTAAGGCGTTACAACCCATAGAAACCCCTGAAGCTGCAATCCGACAGTGGCGAAGCGGCAACACTCGAGCAACAGTAACACCTGCTCCCCTACCTGCAGCTGAAAACAACATGCAGGCTACACCGTCTAACCAGATTGACAGCTTGTGCACCGAGGTGCGCCAGCTGAATAGGAACCTGGCCATGGTCATGGAAGCCCTGCAGCTGCAAGCAGAGCCTAAGCTTAGACCTAAGCCGCAACCGATGATCCAGCTTGCCAACAGCCCATAGGACGTCCCCTGGATGAAGGGCGGGAAGACCATGTCGCTCCGAGGTAGGACCACCGACCGCTAGAGCTCTACGGGAGAACCCATCTGTCGTCGCTGCAGCAAGACCGACCATATTGCTAGGTACTGTCCTTTAAACGAGCAACCCCTGGGCGCCAGGGCCAAACCTCAGGAGTAAACCGCCCAGGCCCATCAGACTGGTATGATACATACATTGACAAAGACTGTTCCTATACATCATACTAGATGGAATCCCAACACCTGCTTTGCTGGACACTGGGTCATAAGTGACCACCATACCACACATCATTTATAAGCAGTTTTGGTCTAACACTGAACTTAATCCACCAGACCCAAACCTCACTTTATATGCTTCCAATGGTGCACCACTTACTATAGTCGGGGTCAGAGAGGTGCCAATAAAAGTGGGGAGTGTGGAGCTGGAAGGTCAGGGGCTTATTGTGGTAGCAAACAACCTAAATGATCAGATCCTTACATAATTCTTGGTACTAATGTTGTCAGTAATTTTTTGGGTGAAGATAGCAGATAGCAGACACTGCCAGACCCCAGCAGCGGAAGGTTCTCCAGAGAGAGATCAGAGCCCTCCTGCATCCAGAACAGGTAAACCTTACCAGTGGTGAAATTGGTAGTGTATGGATAACAGACCCGCTTCCCATTGTGGTACCCCCAAGAAGTGAAATGATGATCTGGTGCCAAGCAGCTATAGGCCTAAGGGGACAAGACTACTAGGCAGTGGTAGAGCCCATCAGCTCAGAACACAGACCTCCACTCTTAGCAGTCAGGGGGGTGGTTGATGTCCGCAAGGGAAGGGTACCCATTCGCATCTTAAACTGTGGGGAGGACGAGGTCAGACTACCCAGATATTCCACCATTGCTAAGCTGTGAACTGTACACAATTATGAAATCCAAGCAAGTGGGACCCTTGACCCCACTAGCTTAGATGGAGGATAACAAATCCAAGTGACAGCTAGAGGACTGGTGTCAGTAGCTCCATGTTGGACTGATTTCACTCCTACACATAAAAAGCATGGTGTCTATCGGGTAGTCCAGGAGTATGGACAGTTATTCAGTAAGAATCCACTTGATTTTGGTAGGATTAAAGGGGTACAGCATCATATACCCACAGGTACACATCCACCAATTAAAGAGCGATACAGGCCTATTCCACCAGCACATTATCAGCATGCCAAAGAAATTTTGCATGACATGAAGGACGCAGGGGTCATAAGAGATAGTTGCAGTCCCTGGGCAGCTCCACTAGTTCTGGTCAAAAAGAAGCATGGCAGCATGATAATGTGTGTAGACTATGGGCAAATAAATCACGTAACACACAAAGATGCTTACCCGATACCCCGCATAGAGAAATCACTAGCTGCATTGAAGTCTGCTAACGACTTTTCAACCCTAGATCTCACTAGTGGGTATTGGCAGGTCTCAGTTGCAAAAAAGACTGTGAGAAGACAGCATTTACAACTCCCATGGCTTGTGCGAGTTCAACATCATGCCATTCGGACTATGTAATGCACCCGGCACATTCCAGAGCTTCAATAGACCTTCATATTCTCGCTGCACTTGATGACTGATAATAGTAGATGCCTTTGTGATGTATATACTGTGTACTCCCTTTATCCAACATGAGTATTACGGGACTTACCCTCAATGTGAATGGCTTAAATTCTCCAGAGAAAAGATCTATTGTCTGGTGCCATCTTCTAAAGGAACAGAGTGATATTGTGTTTTTGCAGGAAACTCCTTACTGCATGGTGACATGCACAGAATGTCTTCTCATGCATACCCCCCAATATTTTGCTTCAGCCCCTAAGAAACATGCGGGTGTTGCTATTTTTGTGCATAGACGTGTTGCCTTTAAACTGCAAGGGGTACTAGCTGGCCTGGGAGGTCGCTAATTAATGGTAATAGGTACTATCAATGATGTTTTATACTCCCTGATTTCACTCTATGCCCTTAACTTAGGACAGATAAACTTTATACGATCAACACTGGACAAACTGCTTCCCCAGGCATGTGGACGCAAACTAGTGGGGGGTGACTTCAATGCCCCTATGGATAGGACACTGGATTGCTCACACTACTCGGGAGCTAGGCAGGGGACTGGGGCCTCTGATCTCGTCTTACCATTTACATGACATCTGCCGTTACCTACACAATAATGAAAAAGATTTCACATACTTGTCGCCTAGACATGGTACGTGTAGCCGTATAGATTTTTTCCTGATAGATGATAGTCTCCTCCCTCATTGTTTGGCAGCAGACATCGGATCTATCACGTGGACGAATCATGCCCAGTCACTGTGCAACTAGTAGATAAACTGGCTGTTACGCTCCTAACCAGGTGGAGGATTAATGACTCCCTACTAACCTTTTCTACAAATGTAGAGACTCTATCCCAACAGTTGACTGAGTTTTTTCTGCTGAACGATAATGAATCAGTGACCCCGAAATCTTGTGGTTCGCTCATAAGGCGGTCATGAGGGGAGAGCTATTAAAATTAGCCGCCACAATTGACTGACACCCCCTAGAGGACTCAGCTATAGACTGCAGATGGATAAAAAAATGCAACTAACACTATAGATGACAGTGATATTTTGGACCAAAATAGCGTAAGCTCGTAGACCCCGTCACAGGCACTCACACCTACGTTACAGCTGAGTCCTCTAGGGGGTGTCAGTCAATTGTGTTGCATATTTTGTTGCAGAGCGGCCCGCTTGTCTAACAGCTGGGCGTCATTAATAGGCTGCTTTCTGACACTATGCTCCACTTTTGGAGTGGCTGCCGCCCTGAGGTGATCTCATGTCCAGTGATACCACCTGTTTCCTCCTTGTGGCATGGCTGGTCGCAGATGCCACAATCACCCCCGTGTCAGGGTTGCCGGAGATGGAGCACCGATGTTGAGAGATATGGGTTGCCTCTGAGGTGGCTGATAGTATCCTGCTAAATGCAATGATATTTGTAAGCGACCAATTCAGTGAGTTTTTTCTTTATAAATATTTCTCCACATTTGTTAACATACTTACACCGCATCTCCTAAAATATTTTACCTATTGGCAAGAAAAAGGTACTATACGTAGTGAGGGACTGCAGCTATTATTACGACTATACCTAAACCGGGAAAGACCCCACTCTCCCAGACAACTACAGGCCGATGGCGCTGCTCAACTGTGACCTAAAGATCTATGCTAAGGTACTGGCTACCCGACTACAGGTGGTCCTCTCTTCCCTCATCTGCCAGACCAAGTGGGTTTTGTGCCCGGCAGGCTGGTGCGTGATGGGACACGGAGATTGGTTAACTTAGTAGAGATACTGGAGAGGAGGGGTAGACCGAGTGCCCTGCTCTCCCTAGATGCGGAGAAGGCATTTGACGAGTGGACTGGGGGTATCTTAGTGCGGTGTTACTGCAAATTTGCCATACTGGGTCAATTTTACGACTCCATTATGGCCTTATATACTTCCCCCAGTGCCTCGGTCCGAGCTTCGGGATTCATTCATCAGATTTATCCATAACTAATGGCACAGGTCAGGGTTGCCCCCTCTCTCCTCATCTGGTGATGGAGCCCCTGGCGCCATCATCAGATCAAACACTACTGTGTCGGGAGTGTGTTTGGGAGCAGTTGAGCACAAGATCGGCCTTTATGCTGATGACGTGATTATCACGTGTACAAGTGTAGCCACCACCATCCCTGAGGTAATGGATATATTGGATAACTTCTCTACAGTGTCCTATTACTAACTAAACCTCACTAAATCTGTATTATTCCAATCAATGTTCCTGCCCCACTCCAGAGGGAACTACACCAAAAATTCTCATTCACTTGGGCCCACAAAAGTTTTACATACCTGGGAATTCATATTACCCATATGAAACATATGCTGCAGACTAACTGTGACTCACTAGCAAGAAACCTAGCAGCACTAATTTCATCGTATTCCTTCATACAACTGACGTGGATGGCAAGAATACAGCTAGTTAAAATGACTTTACTTCCAAAGATCCCCTATCTGCTCCGTTGCCTGCCGATTTATTTTCCCGGAAAACAATTGGCTCGGTTCCAAACTATGCTGAATAAATTCATTTGGAGTAATAAGCCGCATAGAGTAAAAAATAGTAACCTGATGTTGCCGGGGGACATGGGAAGTCTTGGGGTGCCGGATGTGCGGACATATTACAAGGCGATTCTCCTCGATATAGCGCAGGTCTGGTGGTCTGGCTCTGCAGCGCCACTTTGGCTACAAATTGAATCCTTGTTTGCCCCAAGGAATTCCGCCAGACTTCTGCTAGAGATACATCTCTTGAACGGCTCTGGACGTAGTGATCTGCTGCGACTCCATGCAAGCAGTATTGAGAGTATGGTCTCAGGTAAGGAGGACACATCTGGGCTCCCTATACCGCTCTGTCTCCTTACGAGCAATAGAAGGGTTAATAGATTCCTTATCTCTAGCCACCAGGAGAGAAAAAGGCATGAATACCCTGTTTGTTATAGCAGACAATCTAGTTATGCGGTCATTTTACTCCTTGGTCTCGAGATATTCTTTGCCTAACTCAGCCTTTTTCCAGTACCTAAAGGTGCGCCACCTTCTTTCCTCATTGATGACTTCTCAGGAGGGGAGAGAGGAGCAAAATCCAGTTATACAGGCACACTTTAAGCAGGGAACGATTATCCATCACAGTATCTCACTGTTGTATAAAGCACTAATACGTCACGACCACACTACAAAACTGCAATACATGACTAGATGGGAGACACGTCTCTCATTCTCTGCTACCTTAGAGGAATGGCAATCTGCTGTGCAACATTCTTCTTCCTATAGTGCCTGTATAGGTCACCTGGAACAGGCAAAAAAGCTGCAGCTGGACTGGTACCTTACTCCAGTTCGTCTGGCCAGCTTTGTAGGAAGAACACCACCGGCCTCACCTCGTTGTTGGCGATTATGCGGGGAATGGATACACCAGCCCACATCTGGGAGTTCTGTCCGAAGGACGTACCCTTCTGGAGTGGGGTGGAGACCTTACTGAAACACTTGACAGGCCTACCTTGCACACTGTCTCCACAGTTGGCCCTCTTGGGTATTGGTCTGACAGATTTCCCAGGTATACTACGACCGATTCTGTCTAATGTGCTAGTGGCCTCCTGTATGTCTTTGGCTTCCCACTGGAGGCTCCCTTCGGTGCCTACCCAAGGAGAGTTACTAAGGAGAATAAACCTGCATTTTCTATATGAACTAATCCTTGCACAAGGCCTTTCCCACAGGACAAAAATCCTCAACTGGTGGGACTCCTGGGTAGATTCTATGCACAACACTGTGGAAACTTAGCATTGGTTTTTGACACATGAGTGTCGCTATGATTCTCTGTGGTTCTGTGTGACGGATATAATAGATCTTTCACTGATACCCTATGCAAAGGTTTTTGTCTACATCTTCAGAAGGCACGATACATGTTCAATCTGCATAAACTCAAATGGGTAATTTATGGTCCCTCACTCACACTGTAAATACCCCCTTCCCCTCCTCCCCTCTCCCCCATTTCCTCTTCTCCCTCCTTACTGTTTCAATACAAAAAAGGTGGGGTAACAAGAGGCGCAATAGTGCCCTATCACTAGTGACACTCAGATGTGAGTGGTGTAATGCAGTTACACTCACCTATTCCAGTTGTGAGACCCACAACTGGTTTAACAGCATAACACAGTATCAGCTGCTGCGGGACCTCCACCGACCACTCCAACGTGGAAAAACTGCCAGAAAATATGGGAAGCAAGGTGTACCACGGTCCGCGCTGCTGAGTCCACAAAATCACCTGGGATGCAAGATGTTGTAGCAGTATACTTCTTTATTCCTTCCTACGCGTTTCGGCGGCCTTCCTGGCACCTTCCTCAGGGATATATCCCTGAGGGAGGTGCCAGGAAGGGCGCCGAAACGCGTAGGAAGGAATAAAGAAGTATACTGCTACAACATCTTGCATCCCAGGTGATTTTGTGGACTCAGCAGCGCGGACCGTGGTACAACTTGCTTCCCATATTTCCTCACTGTTTAACACAGATGACTGTTATTTGTTCATATAATATGACATAAAAAATTTTTCTATTCATGTTAGTATTACTGTTGTGATGAAACAAATAAAAAACTAATGGTTAAAAAGAAAATGCTTATTGCTTGCTTGTAAAAATGCTTCTCAGTCCAGGAGTACTGATCTTACCTAGGGGGGAATGTGACGCCCTGCCAGTACAGGTAATCAAAGACCTACCTAAAATATGGATGTATTTCCACAGTGAGTACCCCAAACACATACAACACCTTCCACCCCAGACCTGTAGGAGGAGCCCAACTTGCTGCCTTTAAGCAAGATCCCCTATAAATACCAGTGCTGGGGGCAGAGTTAGCTACAGTGTGCAATCGCTAGGAGAACAGTGAAGACGTCCTGGTTTGTCGAAGCCATGCTAGGCCCCAGCCTGTTGACAACCGAGCAGTTAGCAGCCTAGCTAGAGCAGGGACCTAAGAGTGAGGTCGAGGGCAAGGCATGAGGAACGAAGTGAGTGCAGACTGGGGGCAGAGGAGCCGTACCGGTTCACCTCAGAAAGCCCCCCGGACACCGGAGTCCAAGTCTGCAAAAGAGCATCTAGCCCAGCAGAGAAACCAGTCCACCGAGGAGGCTCCAGTTTCCCAGACATCAGTGTAGCAACCAAAAAGAGAGCCAGGCACCACAGGAGAGAATATAGCGGTAGTCCACACAAATGTTTCCCACTACAACGCACAGGTGACAGAAGAGCAGAGGAGGCAAGGCCTAGTTTTACACAGGGCAGGGGCTTCAACAAGGGAAAAGTGACAAGGAGGCCTTAAACTCACTCACTGTGGAGATTCAGAAGTGTTTCCTGACCACTGGAGAGTACCCTGGACATTACCTGCAATTCCACCTGTAAAGGTACAGAAACAACTTTCGGTGTGTGTATCGGGGACCCTGCTCAGCCTGTGGGGAGCTATACCACCCTGCTGCCCGACCATCATCCCTGGAGGCCAACAGCAGCGCTGGTGCCATCACCAGACACAACAGGTAGCGTCACGACTAACTTTATTCTTTTATTCCCTTTCAACAACCTCCCCCAATTTTTAAGCTGACCACTAGGGCCACGGGTCCGGGCAGGCCACCAGTGACATCCCTGAAACTCCACGCAGGTACTGAGTCCCCATAGGCCCTTGGGTCCATCACTCTTAGTTACATAACATGGATACGCAACATAACTTCTGTCAGGGAGTGTAGTCACTTCAGGCCAGAAAGGTGGGGGGACTAATCAAACCCCCATCCCTGGATGGAGATGAGCTAAGATAGGGTGGTGGGTGGAACTGTAGAAAGGGGAGCCACTTAGAGTGACAGGAAGAGCAGGAAAGAAAGAGGGAAACACCAGGAAGTGGGTGGTCAGTTCAGTCTGTAAGACACACGGGTAGGAATTAGTCGGTGGAGGAGAGTGGAGCTCCAGTGAGGGAGCTGAGAAGGACTAATAACCAGGGGACTGAAGCCAGAGGAGCTCGTCCCAGGATGGATCCAGGCAGAAGCTCCAGAGAAGGAAGTGGTCCCAGAAGCACAGGCAGTGAGAGATCCACCCGTGGGGCTTGCATCCATTGCCGGTCACAGGCAAATGGAGGAACCAGGGCCGAAGAGGGTCTTTGGCCCAGACTAGTAGAGAAGACTTGAGGCCTTCAGCTAGCCAACTGAAGCTGCTACATCTTCAGGAGTAGCAGCCAAGTCCACATCATTTGCTGGAAAGGTAGCTGTATAGGGCCGAAGGGGACAGAGAGTTTGTCGCCCGGTAGGGTCCGAGGCCATGGCGCAGGACACTGATCGTGAGGTGCAGGGCAGGTGGGAGAGAGCCAGCACAAGAGAGACGACCCGGAAAAGGTACACATAACGGGGTGCTGGCTAAGTGCTTTCCAATCTACCTGGGAGTGGCTGGACCCCTTGCTCATAGGACACAGCACCCGGCTGGAAGTTACTGCTGAAAAACCGTGAGTAAATGTGTGGAACGGCAACAGCTGTGTCTTTAAATTATTCTGGCGTCCCTTGCCCAGCACTGCAACTTACTACCATGTACACATTGACTTTTACACTTGCCCTGGGGTACCGCTCCACCTGCGGAGAGCGACAATATCTGGCTGCATCATCATCTGCCCCGGAGGTCGGGATTGCAGTATTCTGGCTGAGTAACATAGGTGGCGTCACAACAAAAATCCCCAAAATCTTAATCCCCGCACTTTTATTGACACTGCCAGGGTCATGGAGCCGGATCTTGATCCCTGTGTCTCCCCAGCAGTACTGTAGCCCAGTTCCGAGTACCCCACGGCGTGTTAAAACAAAAATCTTTCTGTGGGGTGGCTGGGTTATACAGAGCTTAGCACTCAAAAAACTGGTAGATCTGCAGCAGAAAGGCCAGTAAGTTATACATCGCTGGAATCAAGATCTCTGTCCCAACAATATGATGCTCTGAGGGTAGAAAAAAAACTGGTGAAGGGAGTGTTTCCCTTTAAGTAGTACGCATGTGTCACATGATCAGAGTCAAACCATAGTTATAGTGTTGAAAGGGGCAAGTACTAACCGCTGAATCACTGTACAAGCCCAGTTGTGGTTGCCACTTCTGAATTGTGACTTGAGAGCTATTACCACTAATTAACCACAGAACCGCCTATTTTTTTGTCATGTGGGGCTTATTTCACTTTATGTTAAAAATACAGTCATAGCCAAAAGTTTTGAGAATGACACCACAATTATATTTTCACATGATCTGCTGCCCTCTGGTTTTTATTTGTGTTTGTCTGATGTTTATATCACATACAGAAATATAATTGCAATCATATTATGAGTACCAAAAGGTTATATTGACAGTTAGAATGAGTTAATGCAGCAAGTCAATATTTGCAGTGTTGACCTTCTTCTTCAGGACCTCTGCAATTCTCCCTGGCACGCTCTCAATCAACTTCTGGACCAAATCCTGACTGATAGCAGTCCATTCTTGCATAATCAATGCTTGCATTTTGCCAGAATTTGTTGGTTTTTGTTTGTCCAACGTCTCTTGATGATTGACCACAAGTTCTCAATGGGATTAAGATCTGGGGAGTTTCCAGGCCATGGACCCAAAATCTCTATGTTTCGTTCCTGAGCCATTTAGTTATCACCTTTGCTTTATGGCAAGCTGCTCCATCATGCTGGAAAAGGCATTGTTGGGCGCCAAACTGCTCTTGGACGGTTGGGAGAAGTTGCTCTTGGAGGACATTCTGGTCCATTCTTTATTCATGGCTGTGTTTTTAGGCAAGACTGTGAGTGAGCCGATTCCTTGGCTGAGAAGCAACCCCACACATGAATGGTTTCAGGATGCTTTACAGACATGAGACAAGACTGGTGGTAGCGCTCACCTCTTCTTCTCCGAATAAGCTGTTTTCCATCCCAAACAATGGAAAGGGGGATTCATCAGAGAAAATAGACTTTACCCCAGTACACAGCAGTCCACTCCCTGTACCTTTTTGCAGAATATCAGTTGGTCCCTGGTGTTTTTTCTGGAGAGAAGTGGCTTCTTTGCTGCCCTCCTTGAAACCAGGCCTTGCTCAAAGAGTCTCCACCTCACAATGCGTGCAGAAGCACTCACTCCAGCTTGCTGCCATTCCTGAGCAAGCTCGGCACTGCTGGTAGTCCGATCCCGCAGCTGAAACAGTTTTAAGATACGGTCTGGCGCTTGCTGGTCCTTCTTGGGCGCCCTGGAGCCCTTTTGACAACAATGAAGCTCTCTCCTTGAAGTTCTTGATGATGCGATAGATTGTTGACTGAGGTGCAATCTTTCTAGCTGCGATACTCTTCTCTGTTAGGCCATTTTTGTGCAGTGCAATGATGGCTGCACGTGTTTCTTTACAGATAGCCATGGTTAACTGAAGAGAAACAATGATACCAAGCACCAGCCTCCTTTTAAAGCGTCTAGTGGTGTCATTCTTACTTAATCATGACTGTTTGATCCCAGCCCTGTCCTCATCAACACCTACACCTAATAGAACAATCACTAAAACGATGTTAGCTGCTCCTTTTAACGGCAGGACTGCAATGATGTTGAAATGTGTTTGGGGGTTAAAGTTCATTTTCTAGGCAAATATTGACTTTAGCAAGTAATTGCTGTTAAGCTGATCACTCTTTATGACATTCTGGAGTATATGCAAATTGCCATTAGAAAAACTGAAGCAGTAGACTTTGTTAAAATTAATATTTGTATCATTCTCAAAATTTTTGGCCATGACTGTAGGTTTCTTGAAAAACTGTATATATATATATATATATATATAAATTTTATACGTGTCAATAATTGTTAAAATTAAAGTATCTCTAAACTACAGTTAAGTTTGCTAGAGGCTAGGGAGGGAAGATGTCTTTGGATTTGTAGGAGTGACTTTATTTTATATTCGCAACCAGACGGCCAATCCTGGAGCTACAGACTATATCCTTGTGTTGCTAGGTGTGGTTCTGTAATGTGCTTATAAAAATCAGAAGCCCTGGGCTGCATTCTTCTGCTTAGTACTAGACAGCTCTGCAGACGGTCTCTTCACCCGTAAGTTTTGACTTTATTATAACTTTCCTTTTATGCTTCACTTGTGCTTTTCTTAGCTATGATGTATAGAGCTAAAAACAGATAAACTCTGCAAAACTCTCTGTGTTAAACATGTTGCGATAATCTGGGAAAGCAGTAACTATGTCCGTATGTCGGTAAAAGCAGAAAGTATAACGAGAAGAATTCAGAACAGTTTAGTACAGTTTGTTTCCTATTTCTGTGGTTTTTCACCATGGAAACATATTTGGAAGGAAAGTCAAGCTGTGAGTCACCCAACCTCCTGCCTTAAACTGAGAACAAAAACAATATAAAGCTATATTTCAAGGCATCCTCCAAATCTGTATAATTAGTCTGTATGCATACTTGCCTGCATTGAGTTAATGCTATAAAAGCAAACTTTCAAAGGAGACTTTCTTGTATTCTTATTAAACTGGTTTTTCAAGTTCTGGATATGTTTTGTCATGTCTGGTTTTGCAATGCGGGTATAGCTTTGAGTGTTTTGCATTGTTATGCCATCCTAAATTTTACTGATAAAAGTACTAAGTTGTTTGAAAACAATACAAAAGGTTAATAATTAAATGCTTTTCTGAAGGTAATAGCCAGAAAGTCTTTTATTACTAAGGATACAACACATTTGGACATCAGAAGAGGGTTGTACACAGGATTTCTGCAAGTAAAAACCCTTAGCTCAGGGGAGATAGCATTTTTTTGTATTGTCCCTGCCATCCTACATGATGAAACAGAGCTGGGCACTACAGTTCTAGGATCTATAGATCGCTTATAAATCAATAAAATCATATCTGCACCTCAGCGCTCACCCCTCCCTTCGGTGACAGAGAAATTCAGTCATGCATAGTACTAAAGTTTCATGGGACAGGAAGCTACCACGTTGATATGGGGGAGGGGAGACCATGGTAGTGCTGAATCAATCAATGCAGTTCTTTGCCTCTGCGCCTAGCCTGATACATGACAGTACACATTTTACACCATCATATCATTGTACGGCAAAAGATCACAGCATGTATTTATATCTTCTTGGTGATATAATTGCTATTTGAAGGGAGAACAACCCTGTTCATACATAAATAGGATGCATATTAGGAGCAGTAATGTAGTGTGACTATTGGGCCAGAGGCCACACCCTCTGCCATGCCCTCTGTTTATACAGAAGTATGAGGGGGAAGTATGTGGGGGCTGTAATGTAAGATGATCCCGGAGCCCCCAGGTTCCATGCCCCTGACTCACGTCCTGATCTCTTCTGCAGCATGAGGCTGAATTTCTCTGTCCCTGAAGGGAGGGGTGAGAGCTGAAGATCAGATATGATTTTATTGATTTATAAGAGATCTATTGATCCTAGAACTGTAGTGCCCAGCTATGTTTCATCATGTAGGAGTGCAGGGACAGAACAATTTTTTTTAATCTCTCCAGAGTTACGTTTTAAATCTTGACTCTATTCATCAGTACAGAATCAATTAACACAGATCATATGGTTTGAAAGCAGCTATAAAGTCAGAACTAACCTATTGACTTCTACATGAAAAGTTCTGAGCATGCTAAATTACTTAAGCAAGGCATGGGGGTGAGCTGACCTATCTTTATCACCTACTGCCAATAGGGTGGTCATGTGTTATCAGCCTCCAGATTTATGTCGTAATCATTATTTCATTTAAAAAAACAAACGTGTAATTGGATTTTTTTTGGCAATTTCACTGCACTTGGAATTATTTTCCCATTTTCCTGGTAAAATAAATGATTGCATCTGAAAGTACAACTCGATCTGTAGAAAACAAGCCGTCATATGTCTATATTGACGAAAAATTAAAAAGTTATGGCTCTTGAAAGCAGGGGAGCAAAAAACGAAAATGGAAAACGAAAGATTGCCGGGTGGTGAAAGGGTTAAAATGTCCTTTGCCAGTCATGGTGTGGCATCCGTCTGCTGGTATTGTGTAATCAGAACATTTCTTTTACACATGCTTATTTTAATCTTACATTTATAAAAATTGCAGATTTTCAATTCTTTATTATTGAAATACCAACCTCTTAGGGCCCTTTCACATCAGCGTTTTTTGAAATTCGCGGCAGATGCGGTGAAAAAACCGCATCTGCCGCGATTACCGCATACCGGCTGCACTTGCGGCGCGGTTGCGGTAAACGCCATGCAAAGTATAGGCGTACTTGCGGCAGGTGCGGCAAGTGCGGTTTTGCACTTGCGGCAGGTGCGGCCGCGAAAAAAAACGCGGTCAGCCGCGTTTTTTTTCGCAGCCGCACCTGCCGCAAGTGCAAAACCGCACTTGCCGCACCTGCCGCAAGTACGCCTATACTTTGCATGGCGTTTACCGCAACCGCGCCGCAAGTGCAGCCGGTATGCGGTAATCACGGCAGATGCGGTTTTTTCACCGGATCTGCCGCAAATTTCAAAAAAACGCTGATGTGAAAGGGCCCTAAGGGCCCTTTCACATCTGCGTTTATTTGAAATCGCGGCAGATGCGGTGAAAAAACCGCATCTGCCGCGATTGCCGCATAACCGATGCACTTGCGGCGCGGTTGCGGTAATCCCCATAGAAAGTATAGGGGGACTTGTGGCAGGTGCGGCAAGTGCGGTTTTGCACTTGCGGCAGGTGCGGCAGGTGCGGCAGCGAAAAAAAACGCGGTCAGCCGCGTTTTTTTTCGCTGCCGCACCTGCCGCAAGTGCAAAACCGCACTTGCCGCACCTGCCGCAAGTCCCCCTATACTTTCTATGGGGATTACCGCAACCGCGCCGCAAGTGCATCGGTTATGCGGCAATTGCGGCAGATGCGGCTTTTTTACCGCATCTGCCGCAAATTTCAAAAAACACTGATGTGAAAGGGCCCTTAGGCTGCTTTCACATCAGCGGTAATCGCTGATTGCGGCAGTTGCGGTGAAAAAACCGCAACTGACGCGATTACAGCATAATGGCTGCACTTGCGGTTCACCTGCGGCAAGCCCCATGCAATGTTTATGGGGCTTGTGGCAGGTGCGCAGGTGCAGCAAGTGCAGTTTTGGCACTTGCGGCAGATGCGGCCGAGAGAAAACCGCGGCTGACTGCGTTTTTTTCGCGGCCGCATCTGCCGCAAGTGCGGAATCCGCAACTGTACCGTTATGCGGTAATCACGGCAGTTGCGGTTTTTTTCACCGCAACTGCCGCGATTGGCGATTACCGCTGATGTGAAAGGGCCCTTACATAGATATTTGGTGATGCCAATCATCCATAAATTTACAAACAGTCTGTAAAATCAGATATTCTGCTGTCTCCAACAACTGACAAAAAAACTGTCCATCATTTTTAAAAACATCTCTGTAATTTTTACTGTGTAAAAAGGCTAACACGGTCAGTTGAATACATGACCTGACCATAAGTAGGAGGAAGAAGGGCCTCCATGGAGGAGGAGCAGCTGTGCCCTGATCACCAATCATTGATGGGCGTGCCATGGGCCTCCACATTTGAGTGCTCTACCTCCTAGAACCACAGAATAAAAAGCACTAGACTGTGCGTTTGTCTTTTGTACAAGTGGAAGTGACATCCGAAGGATGGCAATGTTATACCATATTTCTTTGTGCGTGTGACAAAGTGGGTGCCTGTGTCAGCATGGAGCTGTGCCTGTATGTACATTATATGGTGGGCAGTCCACATTATGTACTATGTAGTGAAATGATGGATATACACTGTATACTGTGACCTCCATATTATATACACAAGAAAAGCTCCACACTATACAGCAGGGGTAGGGAACTTCAGGCCTTGAGAACCACAAACAGGTCATGTTTTCTGGATTTTCTTAGGCTGGCTTCACACCACGGTTTTGTTCCTGTCAGTGGGGATCCTGTTTTTTGCAGGACCACACAAACAGGAAAAGACCGGTCCGGATTGTAACTCCTGAAGCCATTTCTGTGTCTGGACTGGGGATTTTGAGGGATCCGGACACAGAAAGAGCTGTGGGGAGCCGAGCCAGGCAAGTGGTGTCGACACTGTTACTTTCACTTTAGCAGTGTATCTATATACACTGCTAAAGTGAGATTAAAGAAAGGAATGGCTAAAAATAAAAACAAAATGCTCACCTCTCCGCCGAGTGTCCAGCGATGCGAGGCGTCCACCTCCAATGGCTGCAAGGACCTTAATCAGCGGACCGGGAAGGGGCGGCAATCCAATCAGCTGATGTGTCACATGACGGCATCAGCTGAACGGTTTAACTCACCCGCCGGTCGGTATTGGTGGGAGATTTAAACCGCTTAGCTGATGCTGTCATGTGACAGGTCCTGCAGCCATCGGAGGTGAATGCCTCACATCGCTGGACACTCGGCGGAGAGGTGAGCATATTCTTTTTTATTTATAACCATTGCTTTCCTTAATTTCACTTTAGCAGTGTATGTAGGTACACTGCTGAAGTGAAATTACGGGAACAGAGCATGCTCAGTACATAAAAACCGGATCCGGGAAACTATCCTGTTTTTTCCTGGATCCAGCTCCCATTGACCCCCATGTTAAGTGTGCCGGATCAACCTGGACTCGTTTCTGTCCGATTTGGTCTATTTTTGTCACCGGAGCCCAAAATCAGAGCAGTCTAAAATTTTGAGGCTGAGAAAAAACAGGACAGAAACGAATCCGGGACTGAACTGGCAGAATTGGAAGGCCATTTATGACCAATCCAACACTATAGGGATACATGGGATGCAAAAAAGGATCCTGTTCTGTCCTTTTTAAAATGGATAGAACAGGATTCCAAAAAACATGGTGTGAAGCCAGCCTTAAGCCCCGTCACACACGTCAATGTCGCCAGCAATCTGATCGCTGGCGACATTGACGGCTGATCGCTGGTGAGCTGTCATACAGGCAGACTCACCAGCGATCGGTACAATCGAGAATGCTGGTATCCATGTAAACAAGCGGGTAACTAAGCGCCGCGCGGCACTTAGTTACCTGCTGTTTACCATGGATACCAGCTCCCAGCGAGAATGCTGGTATACATGTAAACAAGCGGGTAACTAAGCGCGTGCTGGCTGATCGCGCGTCTCCCGATGTCACATGCAGCGATGCTATGTGTCCACCGGACGACCATCGCCAGGTTTTCGGACCTGTCCGAAAACCTGGCGACCATCAAACAGCAATTTATCGCTGGTTGATTCACCATGTCATACGCGTCGATATCGCTGCAACGTCACGTGCAGCAGCGACATTGACAGCGATATTGACGCATGTGACGGCCCCTTTAGTATTGCACAGGGGTTGTAATCAATGACTATGCAGGTAATTTAATTATCACCTGTGCAATACTAAGTTAATCCTGAAAACCTGACCTGTGTGCAGCTCTTGAGGCCTGGAGTTCCCTACCCCTGCTATATAGTTAGTATGCAGCCACATAATATAGTATATACACTGCTGCACACTAAATACTAAATACACTCCTCAACACTGTATACATTGCTCCATCCAAGATACAATAATGATAATAATAATAATATTTATTCATTTATATAGCGCTATTAATTCCATAGCACTTTATGTACATCAGTAATGCTGTCCCCATTGAGCTCACAATCTAAATATCCTATCAGTATGTCTTTTACTATATACTATATACCCTGCTTCACACTATATACACTGCTCCACACTATGCACAATACTCAACACTATATACACTACTCTATATACTATATACACTGCTCAACACTATATACACTGTTCCAGCTATATACCATATACACGGCACGGCTCCTTATGACAATGTGATAATACTGAACTATGATTTCTGACATTGTAGTGCATAGTGTGAGCTTTGCCTGTACATATAATATATAATGTGTAGGCCATTAGTGTGATGATTCTTGAGGTCTATAACAATGCTTTGACAGAAACAATCACAAAATGTATATGTCGTTTTGATGAAAATAGAATGATATGCAGAAACTTACAATGATATCCCAGCTCATGTACACCAACAATTCCAGAATTACAGCAAGAGTTGACAAAGCTCCAAGGCTTAATCTGACCAAAACCTTACCGAAAGCAACTTTTGTGGAAGGTTTATATCAAGGATGGGCATGAAAGTGGTGATGTTATATACTGTCAACATTATCCATATGCATAAACTAATAATTGACCCTCCTTACACCATAGAATGTATCATCTTATTTGATAGCTCTTTGCATGAATATGCTGCCTGGTAGCTATAACTGACTGAGCACTTGCAATATTTGCTTCCGAGATTTGCTTTGCAAGAAGCACTAGAACATATGACACTAGTACAGTAAACAGTTGGATGTATTCAACAGAGGAGCCTTTATATCAAAGATTAACATAGCATCTCAATTGTGATCCCATATTTTGCTAAACAGTACATATTTTTTTAGTCTCCACCCCCTTCTCCCGAGCCACTTACATAGCGTAGTCAACTTGTAGGGCTCTCCACAAGGGCCTTTATAGTTTGTAAGTCCTTAACAGAAAATAACTCATTACATTCTATGGAAGAGTTTTCATGTCCATCCTATATGCAGAAATTATTGTGGTGGGATAGGGAGGAGGCGATAGAGGAAGATTGCTCTTGAAGGGAATCTGTGACCAGGGCTTTGTTATCCCAACTGAGAGCAGCATTGTGTAAAAACAGAGACCCTGATTCCGGCAATTTATCACATAATCAGCAACTTGCTGTTGTTTTGATAGGATGACTGTTTTATCTGCTGCAGTTCTCTGAATGCTGAGCTCTGTATAACCCCGCCCACACCACTGACTGGTAGCTTACCTCTTATGTACACTGTTCTCAAAAAGCTGCCAATTCGTGGTGGAGATCAATATGAAGGACGACATGGAAACAGGTTTACTGGTCCTCTAGTCATAATCTCATGCTGATAAACGTGTCTTTATAAAAACTACAGCAAGCAGACCAGTAAGTGGCACATCAATGGAATCAAGGGCTCTATCTCTATATTATACTAGTCTCAGAGTAGATAGCAAAAACCTGGGGCCAAATCCTTTTAATCTGCTTGTTTCCTCAGACCTACAAAGTCTATGGAAAATCTTTTCACTAGCTGAATGAGGCATCATTTTCCTGGTTGTCAATGGAGCTTTGACCAGTCATTTCTGTTTGATCAAGAAATTGTCTTTAAAATGTTATGGGCGTTTTACAGTCAAGATGGTCTTTTATTTTAGAATAGCTCTATGAATTTTATTAGCTTCAAGCCTTGTGTGGAAATATTAGTAAGAGGAAATGAGTCACTTTGTGTGACGCAGCTATAATAGAAGAATGGAACATTTTAGAGATCTACATTAGAGATTTGTGCTCACTTTTTAAATCTGTATACATGTAATGCATTTCATGCTTGGAGAGTTGCTAAAGTTTCTCTAGTTATGTACATATTGTTAAGACCAGAGAAGCAAAAGGGTTATGGTGAGGATTAATTATAAGAAGGGTCTTATTTCTTTTAATCTGTCTGCATTAAAAATAATACCATTAAAAACACCATAACTGCTAAATGGTCTAGCTTATGGCTGGGACTTATCATGTTAAACAGAGAGCTGTGGACAAACGAGCTTAATAGAGCCTTACCCTGTAGAATGTCATATAATTAAAAGGGTAGGCCACTTATTTCCTAACTTCCTATCTAATTTATCCCTCTAATTTAAGCTATTTTCTATTATTCTTCCTTTATTAATTCCTTATTGTTCCCTCTCTACACTATCTAATAGTTGTTGTTTTTTTTCTATTTCTTTTATGATGTACCATGTGAGTGCCCCAGTGCATGCTGGGATCCTCACACAGAGCATCAAACAGGCCTCAGGCACTTCCTCATCCCCTCCCTGGAACCAGCATCACTGTGACCCTGGTCCAAGAGGTGGGATGTTTACTAAGGTCTCCAACCCCCTGCTCACCTCCCCATCCTCCCCTCCCTGCAGCATGATGTCTCAGCACCACCCCCTTCTCTCCTCCCCTCAATGTGCGTTCTTTGCACCCTCCCACCTTCTTTCCCCCAGCCCCGCTTTTACCCGCTCCCCACAGTGCAGTGTGACAACTTCCCTAACTACTATGTATCACTCTTTGCGCCATCGCATCAGGCCGGCTGTGCAGGAGCATAAGCATCGCCCACAAGTGACATCTATGGATATACCCGTTGTGGCTGTCTCTGCGCTGCTGGAGAATGATGAAATAGCTTCATGTAGAACGTGGATGAAATGTGCTTTATTTCAACACGTTTCAAAGTGATCCTTACTTCTTCCTCAGTCACCAGGTTACGATATGGTGTCCATTTTACAGCTTATATAGTAGAGGGCAGGCTATCTATATGGATACACCTAAATAAAATGGGAATGGTTGGTGATATCAACTTCCTGTTTGTGGCACATTAGTATATGGGAGGGGAAAACTTTTCCAGATGGGTGGTGACCATGGCGGCCATTTTGAAGTTGGCCATTTTGGACCCAACTTTATTTTTTTCAAAGGGAAGAGGGACATATGACACATCAAACTTATTGAGAATTTCATAAGAAAATCAATGGTGTGCTTGGTTTTAACGTAACCAAGAAAATGTAAAAGATGGGTCTAAAAAGAATTACAAAAATAAGATTCAAACCGTTGATTGTACAAATGTCTAAATGAGAACTGCTATGTTTAAAACGTTCTCGGGGAAGCAGCAAAAGATCCTAAAAAAGACACTTCGGCTTACAAAATGCCAGAGAAAAGGACTGATTCCTGCAGAGTCTTCCTCTTCAAAAGTCACCTGGAAAGAGCGTTATGTGGACACACCTTAACAGATATAAGGATATTACCACATATTAAATAAAAGTTTGAACAGTTTCAAAGACCAATGTAGAATTAATACATCATATCTATGACTTGCATTCAACTCTTTTTTTTCATTTTACATTAATTTTTCTTTTTCTTACTTCACATAGGTTAATATACACCATGGCTTTTATGGCAGAGTTCCTCCGTCAGGCCAATTTCCTGGATGAAAATGCTGAACTTGCAAGTGTAAGTATATTCACAGCATTTTAAATAAGCCCATATTTCAGTTCCTGCTTTTCTAAATTGTGGTAAAGAGTATTATTTGAAATTTACCTGCTCACAATATTTTTTTTTACTTTTCAGCAAAAAGCTACTGGTGGACTTCAGGCAGCTGCGTCATATGATGCTACTGCAGATGCTACTGCCATAGACAGGGCCATCAAAGCCAAAGGTACACCTGGGGTTTATCACATGGCAATGTGTAGAAATGTAATAATACATCATCTAACACTGACTATGTATATAAGTATGTGTCTTCAGAATTTGTGTTATTAATAGCCTGATGAAGGGGCCATAGTGTCCCGAAAGCTTGCTATGCTTTACATCTTTTCAGTTCGCCATTAAAAGGTATCAACCACTGAGGATTCTCAGATTCCAATATTTTTCTATCTACTGGCTAACACGGTATAAATATTCTTTAACTTGTAATAATATATTTATCTTGATTAAATTAATGAGCAATTGAAATCTGTAAGGACCTGATTCATTAAAGCTTGTATTCTGATGTAGAAGACTTTGAAAAATTGTGGAATTGGAGGCTGTGCTAAATTTTACGACTTTTGGCTTACGTCATTTTGCCCAGCTCTGGCAAAGTGGGCTGAAGTGGAACAGGTTGTGGTTATCACCCCCTCGTCAAAATCATGACAAACCACTATCCCACAAGTCTTACTCTCATAGCGACTAGAATAAGGTATGTGTCAAGTTGCATACGAGGCATAAACCTTCTCATAAATCAGAGACGTCTAAATCCAGCACATCTCTTCATCAAAAGCGGCATGAACATTATCATTATGGATGAATCGGGCCCTAAGTGTTAGATATTATTATAGTGATTTTATTTTGGAATACCAAAACATTACCGTGATCAGCACAATGGCTGTGGTTAGCATAACCTTGCTGTGGTGGGAGTGCTGAGTTTGAATCCCTCCAACAACATCATCAGCAAGTAGTTTGTATGTTCTGTCTGTATTCGTGTGGATTTCCTCCAATAATTACTGGTAGGAAATTTTCATTATGAGCCCTAATGATGATATCTATAAATGCATTGTGCTATATAAGCTAGTAAAATAAATATTTTACACTTAAGAAATCTTGGAAACAAGAGTGATATACTGTTCCTTAAATCAGGCATGGCCCTGTATACCATAGATGCACTGTTTGGACTTTTAACTATATGTTAATATCTTATGGGTGGTAAATTGCATACCCATAAAACACAGATCTGTAATACCGCTGTATTCATAGACACAGTGTAAATCTCCAGTCCCTGCAAAGATTTCTAATCAAGTACATTAAGTTGTTGCACTAAATGATTAATCATGTTTACAAATTGGCACAATATAAAGTTGTACATATGATGATTATCAAGGAAGGCAGCAAGTCAAAAGTTACCGTAATTTAATTGCCATCTTCGGAATTTTCTCTTTTAAAAGGTGTCGACGAAGCAACGATATCTAATATATTGACCAAAAGAAATAATGCTCAGCGCCAAGCCATCAAGGCATCCTACCAGAGCTCCACTGGAAAGGTCAGTATAGTAAAGAATTGAAGCATCTCCAAATATCCATGTCTTTGAGAAGAGCATATACAATATACAGTAAAGACCAAAAGTTTGGACACACCTTTTCATTCAAAGAGTTTTCTTTATTTTCATGAATAAGAAAATTGTAGATTCACACTGAAGGCATCAAAACTATAAATTAACACGTGTGGAATTATACACTTAACAAAAAAGTGTGAAACAACTAAAAATAGGTCTTATATTCTAGGTTCTTCAAAGTAGCAACCTTTTGCTTTGATTACTGCTTTGCACACTCTTGGCATTCTCTTGATGAGCTTCAAGAGGTAGTCACTGGAAATGGTCTTCCAAAAGTCTTGAAGGAGTTCCCAGAGATGCTTAGCACTTGTTGGCCCTTTTGCCTTCACTCTGTGGTCCAGCTCACCGCAAACCATCTCGATTGGGATCAGGTCTGGTGACAGTGGAGGCCAGGTCATCTGGTGTAGCACCCATCACTCTCCTTCTTGGTCAAATAGCCCTTATGCAGCCTGGAGGTGTGTTTGGGGTCATTGTCCTGTTGAAAAATAAATGATGGTCCAACTAAATGCAAACCGGATGGAATAGCATGTCGCTGCAAGATGCTGTGGTAGCAATGCTGGTTCAGTATGCCTTCAATTTTGAATAAATCCCCAACATTGTCATCAGCAAAGCACCCCCACACCATGACACCCCCTCCTCCATGCTTCATGGTGGGAACCCGGCATGTAGAGTCCATCCGTTCACCTTTTCTGTTTCGCACAAAGACAAGGTGGTTGGAGCCAACGATCTCAAATTTGGACTCATCAGACCAAAGCACAGATTTCCACTGGTCTAATGTCCATTCCTTGTGTTCTTTAGACCAAACAAGTCTCTTCTGCTTGTTGCCTGTCCTTAGCAGTGGTTTCCTAGCAGCTATTTTTCCATGAAGGCCTGCTGCACAAAGTCTCCTCTTAACAGTTGTTGTAAAGATGTGTCTGCTGCTAGAACTCTGTGTGGCATTGACCTAGTCTCTAATCTGATCTGCTGTTAACCTGCGATTTCTGAGGCTGGTGACTCGGATGAACTTATCCTCCACAGCAGAGGTGACTCTTGGTCTTCCTTTCCTGGGGCGGTCCTCATGTGAGCCAGTTTTTTTGTAGCGCTTGATGGTTTTTGCAACTGCACTTGGGGACACTTTCAAAGTTTTCCCAATTTTTCGGACTTCTTAAAGTAATGATGGCCTCTTGTTTTTCTTTACTTAGATGCTTTTTTCTTGCCATAATATAAATTCTAACAGTCTATTCAGTAGGACTATCAGCTGTGTATCCACCAGACTTCTGCACAACACAACTGATAGTGCCAACCCCATTTATAAGGCAAGAAATCCCACTTATTAAACCAGACAGGGCACACCTGTGAAGTGAAAACCATTTCCGGTGACTACTTCTTGAAGCTCATCAAGAGAATGCCAAGAGTGTGCAAAGCAGTAATCAAAGCAAAAGGTGGCTACTTTGAAGAACCTAGAATATAAGGGTGCCTTCACATTAGCGTTCCCCTCCGCAGTGTTCTGCGGAGGGGATTCGCAATGTGAATGCAGCACCGCAAGCCCCTATGTTTAGAATGGGAGCGCACGGTGCTGCGCTTGAAGCGCATGACGTGCGCACCCATTCACTCCCATATGTGTTCTGTGCGCAGGCGGATGCCTGCGCACAAATCACACACTCCCGCCCGCACCAGGACGCAACATGTTGTCAAGCGCAGCACCGTGCGCTCCCATTCTAAACATAAGAGCTGGCGGCAGCTGCGTACACATGGCGATTCCCCTCCACAGAACGCTGCGGAGAGGGAACGCCAGTGTGAAGGCACCCTAAGACATATTTTCAGTTGTGTCACACTTTTTTGTTAAGTATATAATTCCACATGTGTAAATTCATAGTTTGGATGAATTCAGTGTGAATCTACAATTTTCATAGTCATGAAAATAAAGAAAACTCTTTGAATGAGAAGGTGTGTCCAAACTTTTGGTCTGTACTGTAAATGAAATGTTCCATCCGGATAAAAAAAGGAATGAAAAAATCTGTATTTTTTGAGACAACAATCACCTAACAAAAAGACTAGTTTCTAAGGCTGGCTTCACATTAGCGTTCCCCTCCGTAGCGTTCTGCGGAGGGGAATCGCCATGTGTGCGCAGCGGCCGCGAGCTCCTATCTTTATAATTGGAGCGCACGGTGCTGCGCTTGACAGCTCATGACCGTGCGCACCCATTCACTCCCATATGTGATCTGTGCGCAGGCGGATGCCTGCGCACAGATTACACACTCTCGTCCGCACCAGGAATGCAACATGCCGCGTCCCTGGTGCGGACGAGACTGTGTGATTTGTGCGCAGGCTTCCGCTTGCGCACAGATCACATATGGTAGTGAATGGGTGCGCACGGTCATGCGCTGTCAAGCGCAGCACCGTGCGCTCCCATTATAAAGATAGGAGCTGGCGGCCGCTGCGGTCACATTGCGGATCCCCTCTGCAGAACGCTGCGGAGGGGTCCACAAATGTGAACCCAGCCTAAGTAATTTATTTGGTTCTCTCAAAATGTTTTCTCTGTGATATACAGTAGTGGTTAGAATAAGAAATAATTTTATCAGTGTAAGGAAGGGTAGTCCAGTAAGGCTAGGGTCACAAATCAGCCCTGAATTCGCTAAAACAGGGGTGGGGAACTCCAGTCCTCGAGGGCCGCAAACAGTGCAGGTTTTCAGGATTTCCTTAGTATTGCACAGGTGATAACATAATCACTTGCACTGGTGATGATTCCAATCCCTGTGCAATACTAAGGAAATCGTGAAAACCTGAACTGTTTGCGGCCCTCGAGGACTGGAGTTCCCCACCCCTGCGCTAAAAGAATCCATTTTTCAAAAAATTTTCAAAAATTGCATTGTCTAAAGTGCACTAAAAAAAATGCTATGCATTTTTGTAATGGGCACCAAAAATGCTGCTAGCAGCATTTTTGGGTGCAGCAAAAAATGCATGCATTTTTTTAACATGGGGCCCTATGGGAAGCGCATTTGTTAACTCATGGTACATATAGGTACTATGCGTTAACGTATGCGTTAACACATAGCGTTTTTTAGATGCAAAATGGTATTTTCCAAAAACGAAATCAGGTTTTGGAAAAGGCAGAATAACGGATTGGCATGTGTGACCCTAACCTAACCATGATTGATTCATAAAGGTATGAAGAAGATATTTCATATTGACCAATTAATGGTGATTCCAATTTGGCAATTTACTCATACATTTCTAGGAAGAATAACAAGAGAAATAATTTTAGCAATGTAGTAGTCTGACTTATACTCAGGGTATCTAGGCCTAAAGTGAGCTTTGAATGTGTTTTATCTGCAGATAGCTTGTCACGGGTGGAGCCAAGCAAATTTATATATGATGGTTAAAAAAGAGATAAGAAGAAATTGTTCTTTATTTCACAAAGAAATAAAGTCAAGGGGGCAGTTCTATAAGTGGTCCCTCTGAATGATTGACAGTTATCCCTACACTCTCACACAAGGAAGTCTGTAAATTACTATAGGTGTTGTCCAATGCTTTATACATCTGGTAGATGGAGGTCCTATCTATCATAAGAACAGGGCATTGGCTAGTACTCCCATTGAAATGAGATGTGGCCACATTCGCAATTCATTTTTATGGGAGGTCCCATAGGAATAAATTGAAAAAGTTTGAAATGTATAAAAAAATCAATTAAAAAATGTTGTCGTGTTAAAGGTTTAATGCCATTGTAACTTTTATATTTTTCAAGCCTCTAGAAGACGCGTTGAAGAAAGCCCTCTCTGGTAACTATGAGGTGGTTGTTTTGGATCTACTGAAAACTCCAGCGGAATTTGATGCTCAGGAACTTAAACATGCCACCAAGGTAGAGTACAGATTATAGAAAATTACCTGTTGCCCTACTTAAAGTGTTTTTGTGTATAAAGTATGAGCATTCAAACTAGAAGTCATGTAATTTTGGCATCTACTTAACCAATTGTATACTTTCATTCTGTAAAGGGGCTGGGAACTGATGAGGATGCTCTTGTTGAAATCTTAGTATCAAGAAATAACAAGGAGCTCAGAGAAATCAACAGAGTTTACAAAGAATGTAAGTATTGGAAATGATGGCACAATCCATGAGGCTCTTTGCTTTATGATAATATACCATTTTGCCCAGGGTGGGATATAGTTCAAAGGTGTGTGTGTGTGTTTTGCTACTATGATTTTTATGACTTATTCACAGGATATCCCATTAATATCAGATCGGTGGGGCCTGACACTTTGCACCTGCACTGATCAGCTGTTCTGACTTGGCCAGAAATAACCAGTTGTATCAACTGTTCAGTGGCCACTGATTATGAGTACTTCAGAGCAACTCCAAATTCATTTGAATAACAGGAGCTAATCTGTATTACGTGGCAGAGACTGGTGAACAGTTGACAGAGTGGTGGTATTTAATTATGCAACTTTTATATTTGACCATTACAGGAGCTTAGAACAGCTGATCAGTGAAGGTGCAATATAGAAGACCCCTATGACCTATTGTTGGGCATGATTTATAGATTGAACACTTATACTGTATATCCTACAAATAAACTATCAATATCCAAGTAGTGAAACACCTTTTTATTGAATTAAATGGTCTATCTCAAGACTAGAAAAACTTTGAGGATTCATCTTAGATAAAAGACCTTAGAAGTGATATGTACTCATGCATAGAACTGAGACATAACATATTCTTTACAAATGACTAGAGGACATTCAGTACTTGTTGATGAAAGGTGATCGACATCTATTTACAAACAGTAAGGGTACCGTCACACCTGGCGATGGCATCGGAGATGTCAGACGCTAGGGGTTGGGAGCGCGCACGTTTTTGGCGCCCCGCCAGTGTCGCCGCCCCCCGTTTACACGGGGAGACATCTCCGGCGATGGGCCTGCAAGCTGAGAGGCAGAATCGCTGCCGGGGTGTCTTAAAACCCCAGTGGCGATGCAGTACAATGGCTCCCATCGCCTGTCAGCTCGCCGGCGGCCATTTACATGGGGTGATGTGGACACATCACCCAGATCGGTTGCCTGTTTCAGAGCACTGCTCTGAAACCAGGCGACCACTAAAAGGCATCACCATCGCCCCTTTACATTAGGCGACGCAGGGGCGATGTCGCTGCCAATAGGCCACACCTCTACGTCGCCTATGTAATCAGCGGCGATGTCGCCACGTGTGACGTAGCCTTAAGAGTAATCAGAATATGAAATAGGTTACCACAAGAGGTATACAATAATTGTTTTCTCATGGCAAATGGTATCAAGGATTACTGATATTCTAGTGATAATGTATAAACTGATTGAGAAAGGATAACATTACTGGACCTGTGAATTATTTTATTCTACTTTATCTATCTATGTGACTATGACCATTTTACCATTCAAAAGTTAATGTATATATGGTGTTCACCTTCTGAATTTAGCCAAATATACTGCATTGAGTGATGCAGGTAACAAGCTAAGGATGGTAATCCCTCCAAAATAATGAGGCTCTCAAATTGTTATCAATATATGTTTCTCTGAAAATGGACAACCAGAACAAAACATACTATAACCTCTTTTCCTTTTTAAATTTAGAAAAAATGTTCAAAGAATACCTTATCGGCAAAAATACAAATTATCAGCAACAAAAAATAGTTTCTGCACACTAAGAATATGAATACAATTATAGGTGTAAAGAAAACGAGCTTTGATCCCACTTCTCTTCGGTTAAAAGGCAAAAAGTCTTTATTTAGGTATTCAAATCCATAAAAACATTTACAAAGAAATCCCCAGGGAGCCCTCCAGACATGTTTCAAGGTAAAAACCTGGAGCACCGAAGCTAATTTTCTTTATACAACTGGTGGAAGCCCACTACTATACCGGAGGCCTGGGAGCATGTGGGTGTACATCGTCGGTGAGCTACACAATCCCTCTTCCATTTCCTTAGATTAACAATTACAGCTTTTATTATACCACAGAAGGCACATCATGATACAGGAGAGATGTCAGTCACTCTTGTACATTCACTAAAATATCGATATCTATTTTACGGGCTTCAATGTTGCAAGCAATGAATAGGATTACAGTATTTAATGGACATTAATTCTCATTTTTTTGGTTATTGTATGATGCTTTTCTTTCTTCAAATATATAGAAATGCTATGGATTTAGATGTTTGATCGATATTTAGGAGGGCACGATCCAAGTCTGAAAAAATTAAACTAGTTCTTTCCTACTAAGAAAACAGGATTTCCTGCATGGTTAATTATTATATTGCACCTTATTTACATATGTTGATTTCCATTACTGATAATTGTTTATCTGTACTTGCTTATTTTTAATGTCTATTTGGGAAAACTACAATGATTAGCAAACTTTTCAGATTCACTTGCAGTTTATCATAATTTTCTAGATGACTGAAAATTCTCACATAACTCTCACATACATATACACTACTAAGATACCTGTCATGCACATACCTAACTTAAACACGGATAAAGGGAGAAATAAATTCTACAACACAACAACTGCATCCATAGCTTACTGGTTCCTGTATAGACTAGAAAAACCTTAGCCACACAACTAAAAACACCAACTCAGACAAGGCTACCGGAAAGACCAGGGAGTGGTTTTTCGTATCTTCTAAGGAACCACAAGAGAGACCGCAAAATTGCTTAGTTGCAGGGCTGCAGCTACTTAACTGTAATTCATCTAAATATATAGCCAGCAAAAAAGGTGGATATAAATAGCCCCACCAAAACTGTGATAGGACAGAGACAGAATAGGAAAGTTAGAAAAACCTGACTAGCAGCAAAGAAAGGAAGAAAAGAAAAGCTAAAAGAACCATCAGCAGTTGGACAGAGCCTGACCAAGCTTTGGCTTAACAAGAAAGGAAGTCAACCACGCAGCAAGAAGTCACTCGATCAAGTCTCAGAACCAATACCAATATTTCCAATTAGATTACTACTTTATAGCAGACAATTAATTCATCTTTACAATAAAAACATCATGTCTTTATAGAAAATTTTGTTTTAAAAGGTTTTGAAAGATTGCTTGGATCCCTGTAACAAATTTTCAACTTTACATTACAGTATACAAGAATGATCTGGCAAAGGATATTACCTCTGATACATCTGGAGATTTCCAAAAAGCACTGCTTGCACTTGCAAAGGTACTGGCATATTTATTATATATTTAATAATGTCTAAATAGCATTAGTGTTGTAAAAAGAGAAATAAAAAACAGACTCCTTGCAGGGGTGGATTAAGGGTAGCCAGGGCCCGGGGCAGTTCAGGCTCTGTGGGCCCCCCCCCCCCCAAGTCATGTGACGGGAGTCATGTGACGGGAGTCATCATACACATGAAATAGATTATTCCAGAAAACCAGTAGCTGAGTGAAACTATAACCTGTCAAAACATCCATTATCTAGTCAGTGCACACGCTGTGAATATTCAGAAATCTGCAGTGACAGTGTGACTGCAGAGTTTCATCACAAACTTTTACATTTCCTTTAATGCTCCGAAAGGCCACTTCAAACACACAGATATCTGAGTCCAATACCTGAACAGATCTCTGGTTGCAGTGAAATCATGGATACATTGCTCCATTTTGTACACAGCCACAAAATGGAGCAATGTATCCATGATTTTACTGCAACCAGAGATCTGTTCAGATATTGGACTCAGATATCTGTGTGTGTGTGAAGTGGCCTTAACAAAAATGCAGTAACTTAAATTGTCAGATGGAGCAACACTTTATTCACATAGCCATATGTCACAACCTTATATGTTATGGATCAGAATCGATAACTTCACAAGAATACATCACCAGAACTACCAGCAGTACCAACATTTAAAACAAAAACCTTCATCACTACCACTACCCTCATCAGTACAGAAGTACATAATCAGGACCACCAACAGTACATAAATACACCATCCCAACATACAGAAATACATCACAAGAACCGCCAGCTGTACACACATACATAACCACAGCAACCAGTAGTTGAATACATCACCAGGGCCACCATTAGTACATGAATAAATCAACAGGACCATCAATAGTACATAAATAAACCATCAAAACCACCATCAGTATGTGACTAAATCACCATTTTTATATGAATTTGAGCTCCAGGATCACCAAATTATAACGTCAGGTCAGCCACTTAGGCTGCTTTCACATCAGCGTTGTTTCCAAATCGCGGCAGATGCGGTTAAAAAAACGCATCTGCCGCGATTACCGCATAACCACGACACTTGCGGCACACTTGCGGCAAGCCCCATGCAATGTCTATGGGGCTTGCGGTAAGGGTGCGGCAGGTGCGGTTTTGGAACTTGCGGCAGGTGCGGCTGCGAAAAAAAACACGCTGCAAGCAGCGTTTTTTTTTCGCGGTCGCACCTGCCGCAAGTGCCGAAACCGCACCTGCCGCACCCTTACCGCAAGCCCCATAGACATTGCATGGGGCTTGCCGCAAGTGTCGCGGTTATGCGGTAATCACGGCAGATGCGGTTTTTTCACCGCATCTGCCGCGATTTGGAAAAACCGCGAGTGTGAAAGCACCCTTATACAGTTGTATTGCATGAAGCTCCAACTGCCAGTATGTGCTTAACAATGGTAAGAAGATACTGGGAGTTGTTGTCATCATCGGTCATCAGACTGTGTATCACAGAGGAACCACAGCACTGATGAGAAGCAGGCAGGATCACAAATATTTACATCCAGGTACCTTATATGTGAGATCTTCTCCGAGTCATGATCTTTTTCTTTCTTCATCTTGTCCAGACACCGTGATGGCTTTTCACATCCACAGCTCGTCTTTGCAGACTTCCATCTTCTCCGGTCTTCTGCAGCACATCCCGGCATGATGCCCTTATAGAAAGTAGAATGATTATAATGCTCCAGAATCATTGCTCCTCTTCATTGTTCCCTACACAAAATATGATTTACACACTGTCCCTATAATGGTACATGCTCTCCACTGCCATACTGTGCCCCTTCTTCATACTGACCACTCACACTGCTCTCCCCTATACTGCCCAGTCTCTATATAATGTCCCCTCATCACACTCTCCCTCCCCAGTAAATTGTCCTTTCCTTGCTGTGCCATCAAACTGTCCCCCATGTAGCCCCCTCTCTCTTCTACCCCCATACTGTCTCCTCACATATTTGTCTGGTCACTCTTCTTACTATCTCCACATATGCTGTCAGTGCTCCATGCCACCCCCCAGATACGCCCCTAACATTCACACATTTTATAAAAAAATACATACAGTTATATATACACAGATATGCACGCATACATTACACAGAACTGTACACATACAGTACAAAGACGTAGAGACAATTAGAGACAAACACATACAGGCATGCACATACACACACAACCAAGAAAAAAAGACAGTATTTAAAGAGATGCACACACCAGAAAATAGAGTAGGTATCTAAAAAAAAAAAAAAAATAATTAATTTGTATACTAAAGGACATATAAAAACATCTGATCACACTACCTATATAGGCAATTTCAGAAACAGAGCCCTGTTCGCATAAATATACAGTATTAGTACAATACAATAAACAGCAGCACTGATAGGTGCCAGAGCAGTTAGTGCTCATAGAATTCTATGGTAGGTGAAGACCTGTAAATACTGGACTAGATTCCAGAACTCAGATCAGCTATCTGGATCTTCCCCTGCTCATTTATTATCTTTTTTGGTCATTTATATAGTCCAGTATTTACAGGTCCTGATCTTCCATAGAATTCTATGAGCACTGACTGCTCTGGCACCTATCGGTGCTGCTGTAACCATGAACGTGTGCATACACACAACCATGCACATGTAGCTATGAACACACAGCCATGCAGATACACACACATATATATACACACAGCCATCAACATGCAGCCATGCCACACACATAGGTAGCCATACACACATAAAAATTGGGGCTAGAAAAGTACCACATATCGCTCACCTTTCCCCTGGGCTTGTCTGCCATTCAGCTCCACTGTAGCAGGGGGCCGTCCGCTGGCAGTGATGGGGCCGGCCCAGCACACACAGAGTTATTACCTCAGCGAGGCCCAGCTGCAGCAGCAGCCGCCTCACAGAGGCCCAGCAGCCGCCTCACAGAGGCCCAGCAGCCGCAGCCGCCTCACAGAGGCCCAGCAGCCGCAGCCGCCTCACAGAGGCCGAGCAGCCGCAGCCGCCTCACAGAGGCCCAGCAGCCGCCTCACAGAGGCCCAGCAGCCGCAGCCGCCTCACAGAGGCCCAGCAGCTGCCTCACAGAGGCCCAGCAGCCGCCTCACAGAGGCCCAGCAGCCGCAGCCGCCTCACAGAGGCCCAGCAGTCGCAGCCGCCTCACAGAGGCCCAGCAGCCGCAGCCGCCTCACAGAGGCCCAGCAGCCGCCTCACAGAGGCCCAGCAGCAGCCTCACAGAGGCCCAGCAGCAGCCTCAGAGGCCCAGCAGCCGCCTCACAGAGGCCCAGCAGCCGCCTCACAGAGGCCCAGCAGCAGCCTCACAGAGATCCAGTAGCCGCCTCACAGAGGTCCAGCAGCCGCCTCACAGAGGCCCAGCAGCTGCCTCACAGAGGCCCAGCAGCCGCCTCACAGAGGCCCAGCAGCAGCCTCACAGAGGCCCAGCAGCCGCCTCACAGAGGCCCAGCAGCCGCCTCACAGAGGCCCAGCAGCAGCCTCACAGAGGCCCAGCTGCAGCCTCACAGAGGCCCAGCAGCAGCCTCACAGAGGCCCAGCAGCAGCCTCACAGAGGCCCAGCTGCAGGCAGCCTCACAGAGGCCCAGCTGCAGGCAGCCTCACAGAGGCCCAGCTGCAGGCAGCCTCACAGAGCCTTTGCTGGGTATTTTTGCCCTATGTGATCTCTCTAGGGACCACACTGATGCACACACGCAGGGGGGAGGGGATGTTTGGAAACACTCGTCACAGGCTGCTGTTCTCACATAGGAGGTGCCCTGCTCAGCACTCACCATTAGATGTAGTCAGGCAGAGCTTCTGTCCAGCGGTGACAGGCAGGGTGAGGAGAGCAGCTCTGAGCAGGGCAGGCCAGGCTGGGTGAGTGAGCAACTCCTCTGACAGAGTGGTGGGCGGGCCTTGTGTCTCCTCCAGCATCGCGGGCTTTTTGAACGAAGAAGGGGGCGTGGCGGCAGCTACGGCGGCGGTGGTGGCCTCAGCAAATTTAACAGCAGCGTGCGCCGGTGCCTAAAGACAGTGGCGGATCATAATGGGGGCAGTTTACCCAGGGCACTCGGGCCCTATCTGAGCATTGGGCCCGGGGCAACTGCCCATATTGACCTCATTATAATCCGCCACTGACTCCTTGTCTATTTGGAAAAATCTCATGCCATACTGAGGATGGGCAATGTAATTTTTGTTATTGTGGTCACTTATAAAAAAAATAAGAAAATTTGATTGATGGCTAGAAATTAGTGAATTATTCATATAAAATTTCGTGTGAATTGAAATTACCCCTAAAAGACGATTATTTTTGTATAAGGTCTGGAGAAATCCCAAACTATAATACACAGAGGGCTGGGATGTTTTAAAAAAAAATTATACTCCAAGATAGTCCTTTATCTCTTCTAACATCGCAGCTCCCTGATGGTCCTCTGCTTGCTCCCTCCGGTCTTCAAATTAGTCTTTAATCATGTAGCATTGGCTTTTCCTGTTACGGCCTGCAATGCAAGCATTGACATTGTCAATTTACACAGTGTTTGTCTTTTAATAAATTGAAATTGCAATTGATTTGGCCTTACTCCTATTTGAATTTTGTTCTTAAGTAAATTTATGTTTTGGAGGGCCTTCTACCCCTCTGGGTGGTTTGAATAAATTGTGCATTAAGCCCCGGTAGTCACATGAGGCCTAGGCAGATCTGAAAGATTTGAAGATTTGAGGGATCAAATGGAGAGAGAAGGAGGGGAAATCAAATAATCTTAGTTTTTTTTTTAAAAAACAAAACCTTTTTTGGCCCTAAAAAGATTTGTATAATAAATGTGCTGTCCTGTCTGTCATCAGCTTCCAGCGTAAGGTTGTCCTTACATGCCAGCGGCCTCAGCCATGTTTACACACCTAAGTGATGGGTGTGCAAATATGGTGCCCACTGGCGGTACTGACACATTGCACAGAACCGGCAGTAATGCTGCAGCCGCTTGCAACCACCGACACCCAAAACTGCTGGACATTGCCGCCACACATTGCTGCCTGCAGCTGTTGCTGGACATTACTGACCCACATCCACGCTGCCTGAGTAAGTGCACATGCGCATACCTGATGTGCATGTGCAGTTAATCAGTCAGCCACCATCTTTGGACACCTTGGTATGCAAACATGGTGGTGGTGGGACCCGGCGCCCATGTGCACTTACACAGACTGCTGCCATCTTCGTACACAGGGGGAGAGAGACAGCACACAGCGGGTGGAAAGAGCACACGGGAGAGAGACTGCACAAGGGGAGAAACAGCAAAGGGGGAAAAGAGAGGGCACAGATAGGAGAGACAGCCCACAGGGGGAGAGACAACCCACAGTGGGGAAAGAGACATCACCCAGTGGCGAGAGAGTGCACAGGGGAAAAGAGAGTGCCAAGGGTGGAGAAATTGCACAAGTTAAGCGACAGCACAAGAAGAGGGAGAGCACACGTGGGAGTAACAGTAAAAGGGGAGAGAGCACACAGGGGGAGAGAGTGCACAAGGGGGAGAGATAGCCTACAGGGGGGAGAGAGCCCACAGTGGAAAGAGACAACACAAGTAGAAGGTAAAGAGCATGGGGAGAGACTGCCCACAAGGGGTAGAGAGAGCACTCAAAGAGAAAGACAACACAAGGCAAGTGAGAGCACAGAGGGGGAAAAGAGCACACAGGAGAAAAGAGAGAACACCGGTGGGAGGCAGCCCACAGGGGGTGAGTGCACAGGGGAGAGAGAGCACACAGGTGGATAGAGCACATTGAAAGACAGCTCAAAGGAGAAAGCATATGATGGGAGCAGACAGCACGCAAGATGGAGGGAATATGGGGGAGACAGTGCACAGGGAGGAGACAGGTCATAGGAGAGAGCACAGAGGGGAGAGGACAGCAAAGGGGGAAAAGAGACAGCGCCCAGTAGTGGGGAGAGTGAAAAGGGGGAAAGAGTGCCCAGGTTGGAAAAATTGCCCAAGGTGAGAGAAAGCACAAGGGGAGAGAGAGCACACGGGGAAGAGACAGCATAAGGGAGAGAGCACACAGGTGGAGAGAGTGCACAAGTGGAAAGACAGCCTACAGTGGGAGAGAGCTCACAGGGGAAAGAGACAGCACAAGAGGAGGGAGAGTGCTTGGGGGAGAGACTGCCCACAGCAAGTAGAGAGAGCACTCAAAGGGAAAGGCAGCACAAGGGAAGAGAGAGCACACAGGGGGAAATGAGAGCACACAGGGGAAACGAGAGCACACAGATGGGAGACAGTCCACAGGGGGTGAGCACATAGGTTGAGAGAGAGCACACAGAGGGATAGTGCACAGGGGAAGACAGCTCAAAGGAGAGTGTACATGATGGGAGAAGACAGCACATGGGGAGAGAGTGCACAGGGAGGAGACAGGTCATAGGAGAGAGCACAGAGGGGAAAGGACAGCACAGGGGGAGAGAGACAGAATACAGGTGAAAGAGAGAGAGTGGACAGGGCGGAGAGCGCACGGGAGAGAGAGAGATCATATATCAAAGTCAAACATCAGAAATACTCTGTCTGATACCTGACTATGATACCTGACTCCAGACTCTGACATCTGACTTGTTACTCTGACAATTGATTTTGGCGAGTGACTTTGATTCTGGCAACTGACTCTGACAATTGACTTCTAATGAACAAAATAATGAACCTATAGCCTAATGCCAAGGCAACTTTGTCACACAGAGTTTTGATTTGAATGGATAATATTAATATAAAAAAAATTAAACTGTCCACTACTGGGACTTGAATTCAATTCTCTCTACTACTAAGCTTCCACGCTTACCACTGAGCTATACTCTCAATCACAGAAAGGGTGCTTTCAATCTAGTAATGTGATTTACAGTGCATCACTGTGCATTACCTGATGTCATGTGCACTTCCAATCATGCGCACTACAATCAATTGTGGGTCACAAGCTTACATGTTTTGGACCAAAAGACAAACTTATACCCCACAATTTCATGAATTGTTATTGGGTTTTTTTGCACTTTTTATATTGCAGGGTGCAGCTAGGCCATATGGGACATTTGCTCTGGCAGGTAGCAGTGTTGTAGTGCCAGAAACAGCCCACCTCCTGAGATAGGGCCTAATGTAAGAGGCTAGGTACATATTGCAGTAACCTGTGTGGACAGTGTCCTATGTGAATCCTATTCATTGTGCAGGACAGCCAGTGGTCACTGCCCTCAAAGATTAAGGAGGTGTTTAGTGATTGGAGGCTGGTGTCCTGCACTAGTATTGCATTCCCTTTTTAATCAAGACAAAGCTGCACCTTGCATGAGTGCAATGGTCGACTGACCAATTGTAACAGTGTGTCCCTCACCCGGCCTGTGTTCATGGACTGTAATTTAATCTGGCCTTGGGCAGCATCATCTCTTGTGTTGCATCTAGTGGGGAATTCTGTATTTGTCATTCTCAGCAGGAGGTTCCTCCAATACGCAAACCTGTAGACAGAATGGAGTCTGGATTTCTTGAATCTTTTGACTATAGCCGAATGTTCAAAAGTGGGTATGAATCCTTCCCCCATCCAGGGGCTGATCCAAGGAGACTGGAGAATACACTCATGTTTTGATTAAGTCAGTTGTGTTGTGACTATCAAAGCTTGGGAAACTGAGGCTGCGACCAGCTCCTGGTGCCTGTCTGTGTATTGCTAGAAGCTGCCATGTGGGATTGTGTTGAGACCCTCACCTGCTGGATCCAGCAAACTCATCCAATGACTATTTTGATATTTTCCCTGGCTTCAGATTACTGGGTGGTGTCCCTGAATCTGTTCCCTTTGTTGTGGGCTCATTGTGGGTTCTAAGGAATAAGATTCATATTTGATGTTCTATGCTCTCTGCCCCAATAAATCTCTTTGGATTGTTTATCGGCCTGGTGTCTGTCCGGCCCAGGCCCAGGGGGAACTCAGATCTCAGGCGCGTTCTGGAGAAAGTCACGGGTAGCGGTGCCTGAGGCTGTGGGCCTGGTGGAGCAATGAAAAATGGGGGAAAAAGAAAATAATAAAAATGTCAAGTCGTGACGCCACCTGTAGGTTCCGATTATGGCACCAGCGCTGCTTGGGCCTCCGGGGTGATGGGCGGCAGCAAGATGTAGTGGCTCCCTACAGGAGAAGCGGGGCCCCCGGGGCTGTGAGTTGTAATGGTGGAATAGGGTAGCACAGTCGTTTCTGTGCAAGGTTGGAATAGGGAAGTGCAGTCGGTGTGGTGCAGGTAGAAGGAGGGATACGCACACATAAAAGTCTTTTGGTACTTTTACTGATGTTCTGTTACGGGAACACACATCCGGAGTGAAGGGAAAACACTTTGGGATCTCCACAGCGAGTAGGGTTGTAGGCCTCCTTGTTTCAGCTTTCCTATTTGGAGACTGACAGGCGTGGAACCTAACCGGACTGTTACTTCTCTCTCTCTCTCCACACCCGGGTTGCTGCACTAGGGGCTCTCTCTTGGGCTACCGCTGTCTATCTCCACGGTCCCTGGCTGTCAATTGTTGGTGCTGCGGGTGTTCGGGAAGCTAAGCCTCCTCGTGATGCTGGATTCTCTGCTGGGTCTATCTCTCTGTCCCTGCAGACTCAGACTCCAGTGACCGGAACTCTGGTGGGGTGAGTCGGCATGACTCCTCTGCCCCCTGTAACACGTTTCTCTCCTCTGCCTTCGACCCCTACTCTGCGGGTCTACCACTGCCTCTGGTGTGTACTGGTCTGGGCCTAGCTCGGCTGCAGTACCATCTCAACTCACTAAGCTCTTCACAGTTCTGTAGTGACTGCACACTCTGCTGATTTCCCTCCAGAACCTGTATTTATAGGGGATCTGGCTTAAGGGCAGCCAGTTGGGCTCCCCTTACAGGCCTGGAGTGGAAGGTGTTGTGTGTAAGTGGGTTACTCGCTGTGGGGAATCTTTCAGTGTCCCTGGGAAGTCTGTGGTTACCTGGTACAGGGTGCCACATGTCCCTTCCTGCTCTGTCACATACTCCATCTCAGTGTGAAAATCCAAATGAGTTTTAGGAATATGTTTCACTGTAAATCACATAACGAAATAGAAGGCCCACCTTTTGTTATTGAGTGTATAGTTCTGTGGTGTGTGAGCTTACAAACGGAAGGCTTTGGCTTCAAGTCCCAGTAGTGGACAATTCATTTTTTATATTATTATTATCCTTTTAAACCAAAACTATGTGTGATGCAGATGTCTCATCGTAGATTCATTTTAGTCAAACAAAAACACACATAGATTCTCACAGTGATCCTTATAAATCAGAGTCACATGTCCAAGTCAAATATCAGAGTCAACTGTCATAGTCAGATATCAGAGACACTTGCCAGACTCAGATATCAGAACAACTTGGCAGCCCTTCAAAGTAATTTTCCTCCTCCTGAAACCTCAAGATTCCCCATTCATTGCATCCATGAAGTATGATGCCAGCAAAAATGTCCCACAAAGACTGTATGATCCCCCCACAGTGAATTTCTCCACATTACCCTCCACACATACAGTATGATGACCCTATTGTAACCCCCCTCAACTACTCCAGGAAGGTATGAAGACCCCAACACATTATGATCCCCAAATATGACCATGACATGGTCATCTATGCAATACAATGGCCCTTACATCTCTTCACACTGTATAATAGCCTCCACTAACCAACTAGGCAGTATAATGGCACTAACACAGTGACTCACCGTGGCCGGGACACAGGTTTAGACAGGCGATGCTTCCTTCCTCCTTGTCACGGGTGGGCCGCGCCTGCCGGTAGTGGGGCCCGGTGTAGTGCAGATCAAAAGTGAAGACGTCTTGTGGGAACAGATTAAAGGGGTTTTAATTTATTCGTGACGCCACCTATGAGTAGTTTCGGTAAGGACTACCGACGCTGCGGAACCTCCGGGGGATGGACAGCAGCAAGATGTTACGCTCCCCACAGGCTGAGCGGTGATCCCCGGAGGCTGGAGCTGCTTAAGATGTTGTGCGGCAGCTGCGGTTACCTTGTAGTGCGGACGGACAGTTCATAAGGAAGCACGGACACAGAAAGTCTCTGCAACAGGTCTTTACTGTAACCAGCAGGCAGTACATGGTATACAGCTTACGGGTAGTAGACCGGGTGGACTCAGCAGTGATGATGTCCCTTAGAAATCCGCAGTGTCTCTCCATTCTAGCTAAGTGATTGCCCATGTTGCCCAGGAATACCAGATCGGGTACGGGGAGGCTGCTTCAATGCCCTATCCAAGATGTACGTTCTGGATGTTTTGGGGAGCCTTGGATCCCTCAGTGGGTACACCGCTGGTTAGACGACTGGAAGTTGGCTGGTGGTGGGGTGCTCCTGTGAAGCTGCTCCTCCACGCTTCTGGTTCGCGTAGCAGAGGTGAACTGCTGCCAGCTTCGGTACCAGTGAACCGGCTGTGAGGTTCTGGGCACGGGAGTCTTTTGGGAACCCGTGTGAATAATGCCCATTCCCGGTTGCTAGAAACAAACTCCAAACAATACTAATACACATTTTTGGGAATCTTTAATTCCCAAACAGTACCTGGACTACAATATTCGGTGGTCGCGATACCCACAATTTAACCATACAAAACTTCAGCGACACAACTCATGAATAGTATTGATATCATATTTATTAAAGTGCAGTATAAAGTGCAATGTGCTATACAGACATGGTGACAGGGTATTTGGACTATATACATAATATGGCAGAGGTCACTGATATTGTATACATCAAATATTATGGAAGATTATTAAAGACATTATTACTATCCATAACTACATTCTCCTTGAGTGTAAATGATGTATCAACACGCTCAAGGATATCAGGTGTAAGTGACATGCTCACTCATATGACAGACCAGACCTTCCCATACTTCGTGTTATACACTATGGGTGATGTTTCCCCCTCTCAATATGGCCAAAGTATACTCTTTACATTAATATAGTGAAGCATCAACTGCATGGGTATAACTATAAACTATATGTATAGAATTGCAATATATAAAAAAACAGTGGGTAGGTCTTTAAATGTATAAAGTACCCAGCTTGGATGGTAATTATCTATTTATTGTCACATACCACCTAATGTTATAACCTGGTAGCATTCATCAAATTATATAGTTTGTAGCTTATACCTTCATGCTGCACAATGTGCACTGTTGTGCCTATGCAATCCATTGCCTAATGACACTGAACATTATAATTCAAGAGCAATCAACAAGGGTATAACTTGTAGCTTACACCACCGTTCTGCTCAGTATACACAGCTATACCCCTGCAGTCCATTAATAGCTTCACATTCACTATAAGATGTTGTGTGTATCAATTAGTAAGATATACCTTGAGTATGGCAGGGGAGAGTCTGGTGTGGCGTCCTATAACCCTGGTCCTTGCGCCCCAATGCGCATGTCGGTCCTCCTTCGTCAGGGGGCGTGACGAAGGAGGGCCCCCTGACGAAGGAGGACCGACATGCGCATTGGGGCGCAAGGACCAGGGTTATAGGACGCCACACCAGACTCTCCCCTGCCATACTCAAGGTATATCTTACTAATTGATACACACAACATCTTATAGTGAATGTGAAGCTATTAATGGACTGCAGTGGTATAGCTGTGTAAACTGAGCAGAACGGTGGTGTAAGCTACAAGTTACACCCCTTGTTGATTGCTCTTGAATTATAATGTTCAGTGTCATTAGGCAATGGATTGCATAGGCACAACAGTGCACATTGTGCAGCATGAAGGTATAAGCTACAAACTATATAATTTGATGAATGCTACCAGGTTATAACATTAGGTGGTATGTGACAATAAATAGATAATTACCATCCAAGCTGGGTACTTTATACATTTAAAGACCTACCCACTGTTTTTTATATATTGCAATTCTATACATATAGTTTATAGTTATACCCATGCAGTTGATGCTTCACTATATTAATGTAAAGAGTATACTTTGGCCATATTGAGAGGGGGAAACATCACCCATAGTGTATAACACGAAGTATGGGAAGGTCTGGTCTGTCATATGAGTGAGCATGTCACTTACACCTGATATCCTTGAGCGTGTTGATACATCATTTACACTCAAGGAGAATGTAGTTATGGATAGTAATAATGTCTTTAATAACCTTCCATAATATTTGATGTATACAATATCAGTGACCTCTGCCATATTATGTATATAGTCCAAATACCCTGTCACCATGTCTGTATAGCACATTGCACTTTATACTGCACTTTAATAAATATGAAATCAATACTATTCATGAGTTGTGCCATTCCCGGTTGGTAAGGCCTCAGGTGCTGACACCCGACCGGTGACGGCCCGGGGGCTGCACGGGGTGCAGAGCCCCCGCTCCTACTCCAAGTTCAAGTTCTCGACCCTTTCTCTCCGAGTTCTAGACTATTCTGTCTGTTCTCCTACACACTACCCTAGCACTCCGCCCACCAGGACCTAGGATTGGTCCTCTGTTCTAGGTGATGCATGTAAGGTTGGATTTCTAAGTTAACCAGGTCACTGCTGTGTCAGAGAATATTGCGGCTGCATTTATGGCTGTAATACCCTCTTGTGACGCACTCGTTGCGGGGCGCCACAACAGCTCTCCACACAGTATGATGGACCCCACACAAACCTTCACACTTTCTAATTACTTGCATACAGTATAATGGTTCTTAAAAAAAACCTTCCATAAGGTATAAAAGCTGCCTCACCGGCCTTCTAATAGTATAATGGCCTACACATAGTCCTTCAAATACTATGATAGCCCCGACATAGCCTTCTATATAGTATGATGGGCCCCTCATAGCCATCCATATAGAATAATACAACCCTCATTAATCCTCCATATAATATAATACACCACCGTAGTCCTCCACATATAATGCACCCCGCATACTAATCCATATAGTTTAATGTACCCCATAGTTCTCCATCATAGTATAATGTACCCCATAGTCCTCCATATAGTATAATGCACCCTGTAGTCCATTATATAATATAATACACACCCAATAGTCCTACCTAAAATATAATGCACCCCTCCTAGTCCTCCATATAATATAATGCAAACCTCATAGTTCTCCATATTATATACTGCACACCCTACCAGTATTGTATGGCCTGTGCGGCCTGTCACCATTGGTGTACGCCACTGATTTTACATGAAATAAAAGGAGAATAAGTGGTGTAGTCATCAACCCCGAAGATAAACTTGCTCTTGCAGAACTCCATACCATTCTTTGACCTATCATTCAATGTAATATAAGAGGTGACTGTGCAGTGTAGTCTGACAATTGAGAGACTCTGATCAATCATTCAGCGAGGGGCCATCTTCGAACAGTAAACGCTAATCAGACAGAGATCCTCTGATAATGGTGGTTAGTGCATCTAATTAGCAGTTAAATTAGCTTGCCTAAACCACAGGATAATGAGTTATTTTTCTACTTATTTTAGATACCTGAAAAACACCAATCTCTATTTCAGATAAATTGCAGTATTTACATATCCTTAGGGTATGTATTCATTATCCGGAGGTGCTGCACCTTGGACGCAGTGCCTCCAGACCTGAAAAAAGCGTCAGTAACCTACGGATGAATGCAGTGAGTACGCAGTCACTCTGTACTCACGATCTGCGGTGGATGCAGGGCTGCTTTTCCCTGCATTCACCCAATAGTGATCGCTTCCGACTCCACAGCATGAAATTAACACGCTCTGGAGCTGCGGGAGCGCAGCAACCCACACCATAGGTGAAAAGACGCTGCGGTTTGGGAGAAGCATAGTGAGGATGGGATTTCTTGAAATCCCATCCACTATGCTGCTACTGTACAACGCAGCATTTTGGAAGCAGTGGCAATATGCGTCCAAAATGCTGCGTCCCATGATCATGAGCACACAGCCTTATGTGTGGCCCGCGCCATATATTTTTTTTTATTTTTCTTGCTATTTCTATAAATGACTTACTGAAAACTACGGTACTAAGAAATGTATTTCCTTAGCAGATTTTTTTAAATGATCTTACTTAAAGTTTTTTAATTTTCATTTTTACAGTCACTTTTTGTGATTGCAGATTGTACATAATTCAGGATTCCCCTCTAATGCCAGGATAAGTTGTGATCACACAACATCAATTTGTGTGTTTGTGCACATCTAAATAGCATGGATATGTACAGTAGAGAATTCAGAAAATGCAGTGTAAACTCAGCTTTAACTGGCATTATACCCAAATTACTTTTATATTCCTTTATTAGCAAATGTGTTCGTAGTATTGTATCTTTAGCTTACGGCAGTGTAAAATCTGTACATATATTTTAGGGTGACCGCAGTGAAGATGCTCGCGTAAATGATGAACTTGTGGATAATGACGCCAGGGTAAGTAGAGGTTATTCCACTGCTCTGTATGTCGATACTAGTAGGATGTAGATATAGAGGTGGCACTATTATAAATGACATAATAAGATGGTGATGTTCTTCATGTTTTACCCCAGGTTGTGTTGAAGTTAAATAAAATGACTTGACATTGTTAGGATACCTTTACACGCGGCTACATTTCTAGCTTATCCACAGGTAACTTACTGGTTGCAGTGAAATCATGGAGACAAGGTTCTATCTTGTTGCTGTGTACAAATGGAATAATCTCTCCATGATTTCACTGCAACCAGTAAGTTACCTGTAGCCACCCTAGAAATGTAGCCGCGTGTAAAGGTACCCTTAGAGTGTCTCAGAGAGAAAGACTTAGAAAAGTATTACTAACAAGTAGATCAACCAAAGAGGTGTTTTCTTCCAAAACACAATGGACGTAAAGGGGTTTTCCCATGAATACAATATCCTTTTATATAATTACAATTGTCATAACTTAACTTTTTATAATTTGGTCTATTTAAAAAAAATGTGTAGTTTTTCATCAATCTCCCCATGTATGTGGTGCTGCAGAGCTGCCTCTGAGTTACGTGACAGCTCAGTCCGACCTGTCTGTGCATCCTAGTAACGGTCGCGCATGCAATGTGCTGAGCTCAGCCTTCAATCATGGCCGCTCCTCACATGAATTGCTGCTCATGCGCAACAGTTTGTGACAGACTGCCTGATAAGCTGCGGAGGAGAGCTAGAAACTGTAGCTCTGTATCTTATCAAGGAGTCTGTCTGACAGGGAGCATCCTGACACAGGGAGACCCTCACCTGTCTTGCACACAGCGATGCCCTCCCATCTAGGACCATGGAGCTCTGCCCCCTCCAGCAGCATCGCTGCCAGTATACAAAGCGTCATTGAGGGGTGGGGCCTACCTGAGGGTGAAACCAAAGCTCCGGAGCCAACACTGAAGTTCAATGGAGGGGCGGACCCATAGCGGCATAAGAAAGAAAGAAGACTGCTGAACACAAGAAAGGTGATGTACAAGCAGGGAGAGAGACAGTTGAGGCAGAGATGAGACAGGCAGGGAGAGAGACAGTGAGGCAGAGATGAGACAGGCATGGAGAGAGAAAGCTGAGGCAACATGAGACAGGCATGGAGAGAGACAGCTGAGGTAGAGATGAGACAGGCAGGAGAGAGACAGCTGAGGCAGAGATGAGACAAGCAGCCGGCTTTTAAACAATCACTAAGCCCGATACTCACTCCCTGCCGCCTCCATGCCTGACCCTCTGCTACCTGATGCCCCCTCCCAGCTCTCCCACAGCCTCCTCGCCTGATCCTAAGTTAGGACTGCCTGACTGTCTCATCTCTGCCTCAGCTGTCTTTCTCCCTGCCCGTCTCATTTCTACCTCAGCTATCTCTCTCCCTGCCTGTCTCATCTGTCTCAGCTGTCTCTCTCCTGACTGTCTCATCTCTGCTCAGCTGTCTCTCTCCTGCCTGTCTCATCTCTACCTCAGCTGTCTCTCTCCCTGCCTGTCTCATCTCTACCTCAGCTGTCTCTCTCCCTGCTTGTCTCATCTCTGCCTCAGCTGTCTCTCTCCCTACCTGTCTCATCTCTACCTCAGCTATCTCTCTCCTGCCTGTCTCATCTCTGCCTCAGCTGTCTCTCTCCCTGCCTGTCTCATCTCTACCTCAGCTGTCTCTCTCCCTGCCTGTCTCATCTCTACCTCAGCTGTCTCTCTCCCTGCCCGTCTCATCTCTACCTCAGCTGTCTCTCTCCCTGCCTGTCTCATCTCTGCCTCAGCTGTCTCTCTCCCTACCTGTCTCATCTCTACCTCAGCTCCCTCTCTCCATGCCTGTTCATCACCTCTTCTGTGCTCAGCAGTCTTCTTTCTTTCTTATGCCGCTATGGGTCCGCCCCCTCCATTGAACTTCAGTGTTGGCTCCGGAGCTTTGGTTTCACCCTCCGGTTGGCCCCACCCCTCCATGACGCTTTGTATACTGGCAGCGATGCTGCTGGAGGGGGCAGAGCTCCGTGGTCCTAGATGAGAGCGCATCACTGTCTGCAGGACAGGTGAGGGCCTCCCTGTGTCAGGACACGCTCCCTGTCAAACAGACTCCTTGATAAGCTGGAGAGCATAGAGCTACAGTTTATAGGACTCCTCCACAGGTTATCAGGCAGTCTGTCACAAACTGTAAGTGGCATGTGAGGAGCGGCCATGATTGCAGGCTGAGCTCAGCACATTGCATGCGTGACCGTTACTAGGAGGCACAGACAGGTCGGACAGAGCTGTCACGTGACTCAGAGGCAGCTCTGCAGCACCACATACATGGGGAGATTGATGAAAAACTACAATTTATTTTAAATAAACCAAATTACAAAAAGTAAAGTTATGACAATTGTAATTATATAAAAGGGTATTGTATAAAGGTACTGTTACACGGGGGCGATGTTTCCTGCAACATCGCTGAAAAGTCCCGGGTTCAGCGATGTTGCAGCGACATCGCAGGTGCATCGTGTCGTGTGACAGCACAATGTAACTGCGATAAATCGCTGGATCGCAGTTGACAGGTTTACCAACATGTTGGTAAACCTGACAATGTTGATCCAGCGATCTGCTAACATCTCTCCGTGTGACACGCAATAGCGATGTTGCTGGCGATGCTGCCTATTTGCAACATTGATGGTTGTCGCTCACAGGATTGTGCACAACCCAGCGAGCGATAGCTGCTGCCACATTGCAGCGGCGTCGTGGGCAGCATTTCCCAGTGTGACACCTAGGCAGCGATGTTGGAAGCGAGCACGCACCCGCGGAATCGCTTCCGACGTCACTGCAACATCGCCCCGTGTGACGGTACCTTTAGACAAGCTAAAACAAAACAAATGAATTATACTGAGTAACATACTGTATGTAAAAGGAACCAGAAAATGACATGCCAAAATACTTTTATTACACATTGCAATATAATATATATTTAGATATATACTGTATGTACTAGGCTCTAAATTTCACTATGTCATACAGTGTACTGACACTGCCACCTACAGGAAAAACATAAAGCATGCAAACCAAAGAAGTGGATTTGCTTTAACCACTTCAGGTGTCCAATTTTTGCATGCAAATGCTCTATCTATGGTGTTCACAAATAGCTGTCATACCTGCGGTAGTCTGTAGGCCATTCGCAGTCTACAGAGAATTGCACATTTGTGATTTTGATTAGAACATACTCAGGTGACATCCAAATGTGATCTGATTTCCACGGACTGTCAGAAAGGAGAAGGTGGAGAGACTTTTTTTCTCCACGTACAACAACAATTGATGAGATTTGGACGACACTTGGTCAAGTCGGATTGTTGGTCGGCTCATTCGACCATTGAAGCGTGTAACGGGGTCTTAACACTTACTCTGTGATGTACTATATCAGCATTTGGCTGGAACATCTCCTAACATATATGCCAATGTGCCTAGAGTAGGGAAACATATGCCAGAAGGGATCCACATTGTAACTGTATAAAGATAGATAGATATTCACACAGTTTTTTGAGACAGACATATCCGGGGCCGGCTTCACACCACGGTTTTTGCGATCCAGGGCTATCTGGTGTGAACCGTATCTGATTTTGGCCCCATAGTATTCTTATGGGGCCGGATAGCAGCTATTTGCAATCTGGTTTTGTCCTGTCCGGGAAAATCCAGCAGATTTTGTTTTTTTGCCCTAGACACAAAATCGAAATTTGCAGCATTTTTATGTCCGGGGCAAAAGTCAGACAAAATCGGATCCTCCCGGATCCGGCACTATCCGGCACCCCATAACATGGAAGTTTATGGGCACTGGAACACACCGGATCCGACAGAAAATTGTTCCGGTTCCCGGATGCTGAACGAGTTGCGGCTTTGAAATTCCAGTCGCACTCGTTCAGTACCTGGAAAGTGCAGCTCACAGAGCCGCCGGCTGAAATTTCAGCACCTGGACAGCGCTAGGGCTGAAATTTCAGCACTCGGACAGCGGCAGCCGCGCGCACTAATAATTATGGCAGAAATCAGGATTGGAAGACATATTTGCTCTCTGGTTCTGTTTTTCTGGAGCTGTCAGGTTCTGTCCGGTGCTTTTTGCAAAACACCGGACAGAACCTGACAGCATGGAACCGTGGTGTGAAGCCGGCCTAACATGATTTTCTACTGAAATTGATTCCAAGAATCAATGTGATTTTTTTATGAAGTTTTTGAGATCTGATGCAGTTTTTCAATTGTTGTTTTACGCAGTCTTGGGGTACGTACATGCAATGCTTTATCCAACCGTTAACCAAATGGAGTTTCCTATCACATAGGTGATTTAAGAAAAAGACAAAAACTCTTTTCTTGAAGCAGATTCAGCTGGCTGTTTTGCTGTCATTTTCAGGGCAGCTCCATTGCCGTTGTCTTATTTCTGTTTCTGGCGCCTTTCAAACAAAGTCACTTGTAAAATGAACATATTACTCTTTTAACCACTCTAGGATTACCTAACCCAGAAGTGGTTAAAAGGAGTGATATATGTCCATTGGCTTGCAGTGGTTTTGCAGCATTTTTTCTTTATAATAATAATAATAATATAGTATTTATTCATTTATATAGCACTATTAATTCCATGGCACTTTACATACATTTGCAACACTGTCACCATTGGGGCTCACAATCTAAAATCCTATCAGTATGTCTTTCAAATGTGGGAGGAAACCAGAGTGCCCGGAGGAAACCCACACAAACATGGGGAGAACATACAAACAGCTTGCAGGTGTTGTCCTTGGTGGGAATTGAACCCAGGACCTCAGTGCTGCAAGGCTCCAGTGCTAACCACTTTAAAGACATAGTCTGTCCATACTCTAGAATTGCTCTTGAAGAGGCTATTATGCTGCTTTTTTTATTACACAATTTTGAATTGCAAGGAATCTGCATCAGATAAATAAAATCATTTCTCTTTTACCTTCTTTTAAGCTTTTTTTAATTTATTTTTTCTCTAGGCCATGTATGAAGCAGGTGAAAAGAAAAAAGGAACAGATGTTTCTGTTTTCATCAATATCCTTACAACACGCAGTTCTACCCATCTCCAGAAAGGTGAGTTTTGGAGGTTAAAGTAAACCTATCTGCTAGTAGAATTTTTACATATCTAGCTACCAGTCCATAACTATTAATTAAATGCAGAAAAAAGTAAATTTTTCTATAAAATACACATTTGTGCTTTATACTTTTTTGTAATCAGTAAAAGTAGACACCTGGAAGTGTATAGTTTGTGTGTGTTCACATTTAGCATATTGGACGTCATACATAACCTAAAAAATAAAATGAAGAAAATACTCTAAGTAAATAGGTAAATTGTAATAGTAAATGTAAATTACATGGGATATTTAGTTGACACTAATTTGATTAAAAAAAATATAAAAGCCATCCCACTACAACAATTAGGATGGTTTATCCTCCAGAATCTCACCTCACTATGTGCCACCAGGGCTTTAAATAGATGATGAACTACGCAGACTTAGGCTGCCTTCACACTTGTGTTTGGAGCGCAGTGCACCAAACGCAGCCAAACGCTTGCGCACATGCGTTCCTATTTTTAACATGGAAACGGATGTGCCTGCATATTGGCTGCGTTTGGCCGCATTTGCGTTTGGAGATAATTTATGCGCCCTCTACCGCACTCCAAACGCAGCATGCAGCATTTTTTGTGCGTTCGCAGCGCTTGTTTTATCCGCAAGCACACAAACAATGCAAGGATCTCAATGGATCCGCAGTGTCCTCCGCATGACAGCGCAGGAGAATGCTGCGGATCTCATTGAAATCTTTCCCGGTGGCTGCCGGTGATCACCGGCGGCCACCGGGAGATCATGCAGAGCCACAGCTGATCTCTCGCCGATGTCAGTGGGGAGAACAGCTGATCTGACAGCTGTTTAAATCTCCCCGCTTGACACCGAATAGGTGATGTCGGCGCGGGAGATTTGAAGCAGCGATCAGCTGTTTCTTATCTCCTGCACTGATATCACCCTATTTGGTGTCAGCGCTGGGAGATTTAAACAGCTGTCAGATCAGCTGTATCTCCCTGCTGACACGGCGGAAGATCAACTGTGCCGCAAGGAGGAGATCTCTGCCACTGATCTCCTCCCGGCCTCCCCCAGAGACAGCTAATTGGCTGCCTGGCACAATACTAATGTGAACGCATGCGGAGATTCTCCGCTGCGTTCACATTAGTATGGGCTGCGTTTGCCTTTTCGTTTGCGTCTGCATGCCCTCCGCATGCAGACACAAACGCAAGTGTGAAGGCAGCCTTAATTCAGCTTAAACTCTATACCATACATTTGAATTGGGCTGTTGTGCAGCACGTACATAGAATTTTAGTGAATTATTTTTAAAATAAATGGTGCAGGTGTCCACAAAAAAATCTGCACTTCATACCATATGTCCCAAAATTTGGTATTCCAGGGATTAAAAAAATTCTTCTACTGCCTTCATAAGCTACTAATGATAAAATCCACAACATTGTTCTATATCCTCACTCTAGCTGTAATTCAGTGCGACTTTGGAGCTGCTCTTAACCGCTCCCCCTCCGCTCTGGAAAGTTGCATCACACATCGAGGGGGAGTAGCCTGCTCCATGCTTTTAGTAACAGGCTGATAAAAGCACATTCCCTGCAGTTAAAGAACAGGTGGTGTGGCCACACCACACCCCTCACTCTTTTACAAAACCGTATTAAATATTATCAGGAGGCTGGATAGTACAAACAACATGGAGCAGGTTATGCTCCCTGATGTGTGATGTTAAAGGCCCAGAATGGTGGGGAGGCAGTAAAGATCAGCTCTAGCATCACACTGAATTACAGGTATTGTGAGGATATGGAACAGTACAATGGATCTCATGTTTATAGTTTGAGGGCAGGGCTAATAGAGGAACTTTTTATCTCTGCAGAGTACCCCTTAAAAATGATGCATATTATTAAAATACACAAAATGTATGTGCTAATTGTCAAGGACTTTTAGAGCATATATGTCAAATTTGTGACGCTGAATCTCTTAACTGGGCATAAAGCTCCTCAATAGTCTCCAGAATCCCAAGATCTAATCATTTAGAATACATAGCTGGGATACATACCGTAGCTAAACTCCATTTTGTTATGGAAGACTATGACATATCCCACTGTAAACACATAAGAAAAGAATATTAAAGTTGGCAACCCTGGCTACATATGCAGAAACCTGTCAGACCTGAACCACTAGTATTTTTTGGTGAAAGTTAAGTTACACTTAAAGGGATATTATCATGTTTGAAAGTCATCCCCTATTTGGGGGTCAAAGAGTAATGGCCCCTACCCAGGGTTCGGAATGGAGCAGTGATCGCCCATCTGTACTACCACATAATCCAATCGTAGTAGTATTGGAGATAGCCAGTGACGTACTCACCTTGCCTTTAGCACGCCCATTAAAATGATGGGAGCACAAGTGTGCTCAACAATCAAACTCTACGTCAATCAGCTGGAAGTAGCCCCGATTCGTGAGATCACTAGAGGGGCTGTGACGGTCAGACCCAGCGATCTAAAAAGTATCCCCAATCGCTGTATGTCAATTCTGGGAGTATTATACACTTCAGAAGAGCCAGATTGTATACACTCTGTTTAAGGCCTTATTCACATATCTCTAGTTTTGCATCAGTCTTTGATGCGAAAACCTGGAGTGGAACTTACAGCCAAAAACCATAATTGAAAGACTGACCTCTGATCTGTGTTTTGGAGACACACCTGGTTTTGGTAAATGCTGATGAAATACTGCTCAAAAATACTGTTGTGTGAATGAGGCCTACAGCTGATGTCAAAGGAATCTAAATGGGGAATTTCACTTCACAAATAATCTTGATTTACAAAATGCTGTAAATATTTTCAGGGTTTTGACATAAGGTAACATTTACACAGTATTTGGCCGGTATTTTTCATTAGCCAAAACGGGGAGGTGTCTCAAGGATTCCTTATGAGAGTAATTAATTTACCAGATTAAATAGGAAATTACTGAAAAAGTATCTGTTTAGCATGCTGTGGATTAAATAAATAAATTTTCTGTATAGATGCTTACTTTATTGGTTGTATTGCATCTCAATGTAAGATTTTAAAAAATAGTTTTACACAGTGTTTCTTAATCTATTGTTTAATCTATTTCAATTGGTTTATATTTTAGTTTTTCAAAAGTACACAAAATACAGCAAACATGATGTGAACAAAGCATTGGACCTGGAACTAAAAGGAGACATTGAAAAATGTCTTACAGCCATTGGTATGTACTAATGGGTGATCCACTAGGATGGAATATGGTAATCCCAATTGATAAGTGAAGATTGTTATTCAGCTATATGTATGTCTGTAAAACTTCAATGTTTCTAGGACTTTAGAGTTGATAACCTGTCCTTAAGATAGATCATAATATCACATTAGTGGAGCTCCGACTCTTGACGCCTCTCCGATGAATTGATTTACAGGGCTGCAGCACATTAGAAGAACTGTACATTGTTAGTGCCCCTCTCTACTGTCTAATTGAATAAGAAAAATTGAAGTTTACAAATCTTTTGCCATACACGTATATGGTTTAAACCTTCTTTAGTTTGTAGAGTTTGTTCAGAATACACATTATTGTTTGTAGGGTAAAAATGTTTTCGGAAGGAAAAGTGAAGTTCAGTTATATTACAGTATTACAGTTAAATAACTGTATTTTCCAGAAAACACTTTATGGGGTTGACCTGTGAAAACAAGAAATCATGAATTCACAGGATCTGTGATAACTTATGGATTGATGGGTCTGGATGGCTGGGACCTGCACCAAGAACAGGGCACTTGTTGGCAGTGGATTATTTATGATATTCTTTAAGTATGTAACAACAACAGTTGGTTTATTCAGGAACAATCAGGAACAGAATAATAAAACTTAAAGGGACTCTGTCACCAGGTTTTTGCCATCTCATCTGACAGCAGCATAATGTAGAAGTTACCTCAGGGAAATGGTGTATCATGTCCGCGCTGCTGAAATCCCAAAAACGATCCGGAAACCATATGTAGGTTGCATCAATCATCCTTTATTCCTTACTACGTTTCAACACTGTCCTATGTCTTCCTCAGGGATATCAGCAAATATATCAGGATATATCAGGATATCAGGGATAGCAGCATAATTAAGACAGAGACCTGATTCCAGCAATGGTCACTTACTGGGCTGCTCAGTGTAATTTTGAAAAAACACTATTTAATCAGCTGGAGATTATCATTAGAGACTACTCAAATAGTTTGGCATAATCATTTACTGCTAAATCTGAAGCAGAGAAAAAAGTGATTTTATCACAATGACAGCAAGCAGCTCAGTAAGTGACACCTCACTGAAATCAGGGTATCTATCTCTATATTATACTGATGTCAGATGGAATGGCAAAAACCTGGTAAGTGTCCCTGTCTAACGGGGACTGTAGCCCCGTTAGACAGGGACACTGTAGGCCATACACCCTCACTTATATGGTTATATGGCTATATTCAGTCTGTGAGAAGTGAAGACGGATCTCAGTGAGAATGCGTTTCAGACACAGTCTAGTGGGGACATCTTGTGGAAGGTTTCTGAATGGTTTCCTTTCAAATTTAAGTAATAAAGTATATTTGAAAGTTTGCTCTACATTATCATTAAACAAAAATTTAAACAGAGGTTACGCTTTAAGTAACTGGCTGCTCTGAGACTGCAGGGTGGCTATTAACCTAAGCAATGAGCTGTACACAACAGTATTAAAAATCCCTTACTTCTTGTGAATAAAGGGATTTTATCTTTAAATGTAAATTGCAAAGCATCTTATAAGTAGTTTGCAGTTTTAACCATTTAAGAACTTGTGTCATCCCCTTATCATATGGACAGGGATCTCAAACTCCAGGTCTTAAGGGCCACAAACAGTGCATGCTTTCAGGATTTCCTTAGCATTGCACAGGGGTTGCAATAATCACCTGTGCAAGTGATTCAATTACCACCTGTACAATATTATGGAAATTCTGACACGTGCACTGTTGGCAGCCCTTGATGCCTAGAGTTTTAGATCCCTGATATAAGGTAATGACATTAAAGGTGCTACACAATTTTAACACAGCACTCTGTTACTGCAGACCTGTGAATCTTCACATCATGCACACTGCAATGCGATATTCATATTCCCAGCCACATTCAGACTAGATGGGTGCCATCTTCCTTAAATGAAAGTGTATTGAGTGAGGCCAGAAACAGTCTAGTTGGAATGTGGCCAGAACTCTGCATATCACATATTTGTGCCACATGAGTTCTTGGTGCAGGAATAAGAGATTCAGTCCCATTGAGAGATTGCAGATTTGTAGTTTGAGTAGACCCAATATAGGTAGCATGATGGCTCAGGGGTTACCACTGCAGCCTTACAGCATTGGGGGCCTGGATTCAACTCCCACCAAAGTCAATATCTTCAAGAAGTTTATATGTTCTCTCTGTGTTTGCATGGGTTTCCTCATACACTACAAAGACATACTAATAGACAATTTAGATGTGAGGACCGTGATGATGATTGTAAAGTGTTGTGGAATAAATTGCACTATTTAATTGTGTAAAATGAATCCTCAGCATCTCCTCCAGTTATATTCAATAAATACTGCCACCTTTCCTCTAATGGGAGGAGAGGTCTTTACAGCCATTCTTATGCTTTTCTAGGCCACATGGAAATGCATTGTCTTCATGATGCAATCCTTAAAGCACATATAAGCAGCATTGTTCCTCTCATAAAGCAATATTGTTTGTTATTGCAACTAAAATAAATGTTATTGTTCCCAAGTTGTTGTTCATGTTTTTAAAGAATATTTCAAGCCAACTGCAGTTTGCTTACAATAGGAATGAAAGCAAGTAATAAACTATCATACAATGTATAACCAATTACTTTATTTTACAGTGAAATGTGCTACGAGCAGAGCTGCTTTCTTTGCAGAAAAGCTTTACTTATCAATGAAGGTAAAACATACATGTTTGCTCTTGTCCTGATTGCTAATACTTTCCCATTAAGCAAGATCAAGCCTACATACCGTACTTTAGTCATCCTATTCCTGCCTTTTAATTTATTCTTATGTATAATACTTGGGGTATGATAGAAGGTGGACTTATAAATAATTAATTGAAACAATTGTCAGTGTGACATTCTGTAACCAAAAAAGAATTTGGCCTAAAAAAAACCTATTGAGCCTGAGTTCACATCTATGGGGGTTTGCGTTTTGAATGCATTGCGTCTGCACTTCATTAGCGCATGCTAACACAATTCTAATGCATACGTGAACGCACCCACTATATTCTATGGGCAAATGCATGCAAATGCAACACCAAACGCGAGTGCAAAGTGGGGTTGTGCTCGAACGCATGCGTTAGTCCAAGTGCACAGGAAACGTTGCCAGACATGTTTCTTGTGCGCTTGCACTAATACATGTGTTCGAGCACAACCCCACTTTGCACTCGCGTTTGGGGATGCATTTGCATGCATTCGCCCATGGGATATAATGGGTGCGTTAACATGTGCATTAGAATTGTGTTAGCATTGTGTTTGCATGCGCTAATGAAGTGCAAATGCAATGCATGCAAATGCAGCAATGGACAGATGTGAAAAGGGCCTGAGCCCATTGGTGAATATGTTATCCCCGACATATTACTGGGAACCTCAATAATACATGTTCCCTTATATAGAAATATAAAGAATTACATCTATATATTCTTTTGGCCTTTCTCTTTATTCTCTACATGGACAACTCATTTTAAATTATGGTACCCATTATACATCTAGACCTCTCTATAAAGTAATGTAAAAGCACCATCGCCCTTCCAGTGATCTTGCAGCTGGGTCTTTCAGGGTTTGAGTGACATTGTTATGCCATGCGATCCTTGCAGCCAATCAGCAATCGCTGTTAGGGTACAGCGCTGTCATCTCTGCTTGTCTGAGGCTCCCAGAAACGCCCTGAAACATGGCAATATTATCTTGATTTTTGATAATATTCAAATTCATTGAGATGCAGTAGTACTTATATATGTAAGCACCACAAAATCATGCCCCCAACATAATAATATAAAGTGCACAACTCTTCTAACACCTAGATATATAACTTACATGTATTACATTGAGTTGTTTAATATTTCATTCATTTAGGAACTTATACACATCTTTTCAACAGGGATCAGGAACTCGTGACAAAGATTTAATTCGAGTTATGGTTTCCCGATCAGAAGTAGACATGAATGAAATTAAGGCCCACTACAAGAGACTGTATGGGAAATCTCTGCATCAGGCAATATTGGTATGTATAAAAAGGTAGAAGAGAATCTAATTATTTGTAGGAAGAGATCCAGTAGATACCAAAGATGAGGAATGAATTTTGTGGTCTGATTTTCCGCTTTTCCTGATCTGCAGACTTACCCCCCTATGCACATCAATGGGAGCATCAATGTTTTTCTCTTTAAATATACTTGTAATATATTTTATAAGACTATATTAAAGATTATTTCACAGTGGGTATTGATTAATAATGATATCAGTAATGCTTTACCCATACATTGAGGCTCTTTAAGAATTCTGTCACTTGTTCACTGCTGCAAGTGTATGTGTAAAGCTCTCTTCAGTCTAATGCAGGAGGCACACTGGCGTGAGACTCGCGTGAGTGCAATGCGTGAAAAAAACGCATTGCACTCGGACCAGTGTTGCCCTATCAGGCAGGGCACACTGGTGCGAGTCCCACGCACCTAACATTGCGAGTCAGAAGCGAGTGCAGTCGCAGCATGCTGACACGTGTGAGCGCAATGCAAGTGTATGGGGGCGAGAAAATCTCGCCCCCATACAGCACACGGTGGCGAGTTTGTAGCACCATGCTACAATAGCTAAATCATGTTTAATAGGCTCCTGCTGTTACTTCCGGGGCCGCCTATTAAGCTCATTACATATTCACTGCACTGTCAAACTAACAGCCAATCACAGGAGCTCACACTCTGTGGGAGCCTCTGTGATTGGCTGTTGTAATCAGACTGGATTTTCTCAATCTGCACAGTGATAATGCTTGGTTGCCATACACATTAGTGTATGGCAACCAACCAGGTGTTATAGGATGTCAAATAAATAATTATTGAAAAAAAAAAAAAAACGCGTGGGGCTTCGCAGCATTTTTAAGTCTAGCCTGATGAAAGCAGGCAAACTGCGAGCTGCCACCCTCAGCTGCTTAATTTCCCCTTGGCTGACAAATAACGCCCTATTTTCCGTGCCAGCCAAGGTAAAACTAAGCAGCTGAGGGCTGGTATTCTCAGCGGGGTGAGGGCCCATTGTTATAGGGCCCCCCCACTCTAAAGAATAGCAGCCCGCAGCCGCCCCTGAAAATGGCGCATTAATAATAAGCGCCATTTCCAGGTGCCTTACCAGGCTCTTCCAGCTCTGGTGGCGGTGGCACGCTGGGTAATAAAGGGGTTAATACCGGCTTTGTTATACAAGCTGGTATTAAGCCCGAGATTCTTAATGTCAGGCCAAGTTTGACCCGGCCACTAAGAATCTCCAATAAAGGGTTAAAAAAAACCACACAGAGAAAAATTCTTTATTAAAAATAAAGCAGCATGAGCAGGGCAGGGTGGAATGCGCATTCTCATGTCAACATCACGCCCATCGAGGCGGGATAAAGAAGCAAGGAGGTAGCGATGGGGACACAAAGAGAACACCCAGGGGGGCTAGCAACGGTAGCCCCCTGGCTCATTAATGTAAGTCACAAAACCTTTTTTTACTTAGTGACAGGGCACATTCAGCACAGAGAGGGATAGTTAGGATAGTAATAGGAAGATGCAGGGACAGGTAGTAATAGCCTGGGGGGCTTTAGGTAGGTGACAGGTTCCCTTTAACGTGAAGCTCATGGGCCCTGATGCGAAAGCTCCAACAGTAGCCTCATATTGCAATTCTTTAATAGCATTAGTCTTTTTCCATAGGTCAAAGAGACTTTTGAGGCCCCAAGGGCTCCAGGACTTGGGTGTGATTGCAACTCTTGAACCTGTTGTAATTACCCCCCTGCCAGGGACCATAGCCAGAGGTGAGTCTAGTCCAGCTCTCCCCTTGTGCCACTGCAACAGATTCATAGGTTTCATAGTATGGATGAGACGTATTAATCACATCTAGTGGTGCTGGGAAGAGCTAAACTATTCAGGTCTCCAGGTATGGTCCCTGGCTGGATCTTTAAAGTATACTACATGTTCTCTGAGAAGTATATGGTCTCTGAAATGCAAGCACAATTCAGAGAAAAATATATATACCTGACTGCTATTAGGCGGAAATGCTCTGATTCAAGTTCCCCAAGGGTTGGGCTGCATAAATCAGGTGAAGGATTCCTTTGATCACCAAAATTTATTGACATGCATGGCTTTATGCATATGTGTACATATGTAACCCATCACAGTGGCATCCACAGTCTCTTCAGATCCATTATCCCAAACTGTAGTGACCAATGTTCATGTATTGGCTAAATTGTATATTTTTATCAATTTGCATTGAATTATTTTGTGTTTGTTTGCAGGATGACACCAAAGGAGATTATGAAAACATTTGTTTGGCTCTGTGTGGAGGTGAATAAACATGGTCTGGTGACAGTTTTAAAGAATACCAAATAATGCTTAAGCCGTGGTAGAAGACTGTAGGCATCACTATCTCAATGCAATATGACATTCCAATACAAATGTGCATAAGCTGTGTTTTATAACATAGTTTAATTTTACATAATACTTTTTGTAACAAACTACTATTTGTCAATGCAATAAAAAAAAATAAAATGTGTAAAAAATGAAAGATGCAATTATTTTTATTAAACTAAATATAATTTAATTCACAGAAACATAAATATAATGAAAATTATTTTAAAAATATTACTTATTATTTTGATCTAATTAAAGGGGTTTTCCCATGAACAAAGTTAATTTTAAAATTCATTTTAATCCATAAATGTTATAATAATAATAATTTCCACAATTGGATGTGTTTAAAAAAATGTTCCTGTGCTGAGATAATTTTATATACAACCCCTGGCAAAAATTATGGAATCACCTGGCTCGGAGGATGTTCATTCAGTTGTCAACTTTATGGCTTTAAGAAACACTAAAAGAAATCAAGATAAAAAATGTAGTAGTCAGTAAGGGTCATTTTTTTCAGACTCATTACGAGTCTATGAGTCCAATGTACGTCAATGGGGAAGGAGTATTGCGAGTAATTCCCTCTCTGCTGCTTGACTGGGAAAAAAACCTGCAATTCCCTAATTCATTGTTTAAAAGCCAGCGGTAAAAAGCCGCCGGCTTTTAAACAATGCTGACAGCCGCTGACAGCTTCCCTGCCAGCCTGACAGCGGGATCCTCTGCTCCCCCCACCACCTCCCCACCCTATCCTGACTTAGAATCGGTTGGGGAGGCTGCGGGGGGAGTGGAGGATCCTGCTGTCAGGCAGCCGGGGAGCACAGAACCGACCTGAAGCTCCCTGCCGGCCGCGGTCATGAACTGAGGTAAAACCGGATTCTCCCAGATGGCCCCGGTGTGGTGCAATCCGTGACCATAGAGCTCCATGTTATGGGGCCGGATTGCACTGAATGGGTGCAATCCGGGAGAATCCGGTTTTAAACCGCTCTTAAAAACCGGATTCTCCCGGATTGTACCGTCCGGTGCAATCCGGCGCCCCATAACATGGGGCTCTATGGTCCCGGATTGCTCCGGACCGGGGCAATCCGGGAATCCGGTTTTACCTCAGTTCATGACAGCGGCCAGCTCCTGCTGGCCGCGGTCGGTTCTGCGCTCCCACTGCTGCCTGACAGCAGGATCTCCGCTCCCCCAGCAGCCTCCCCACCCGATCCTAAGGGTTAGAATAGGGTGGGGAGGCGGTGGGGGAGCAGAGGATCCCACTGTCAGGCGGCAGGGAAGCTGGTAGTGGCTGTCAGCATTGTTTAAAAGCCGGCGGCTGTTTACCGCTGGCTTTTAAACAATGAATTTTTTGGTGAGTTTTTTCTGATATTATGTCCTATTTCGGTGATTCTCAAAATGTCAAAATGTTAAACAAACATATGGCTAGGACTCATAAGTGTGAGGGCCCTTAACGGTGGGTTACGAGCTTACATATTTTTGCCCAAAATATCTACTAACACCTACATTTTCATTTTTAGTGTTTTGTTGCACCTTTTTTATCTGCAGTTTGAGGCTGAGCCCTCTAGGGGGCGTCTGTCATTTGTAAAGCATATAATCAGTGCGGAGCAGCCCGCCTGATCTAATAGCAGGGCATGATCAATAGGCTGCCCTGACACTATGCTTCACATGCACCTGAGTGGCAAGCCCTATGGTAACCTTGTGTCTATAAATGCCACCAGTCACCTCCCTGACAGCATGGTCGGACACTGGTGCCACAACCGCCCCCACTGTGGGTTGCAGGTGACTGAGTAACGGTATACAGACACCTGTGTTGCCTCTCAGAGGAGCTGCAGCCTGCTGCTAGGTGCAATGGATATTTACTGTGCAATTTTTTGGTGAGTTTTTTCTGTAGAGTGGCATGGTCTGATCGTACCACATCTCCTGGACAGGAGGGGTGGGAAAAAGAAAGAATGCAGACATTACATCATGTGAAAGCAAATAATTCTATCTTTGGGATAAAGCATCCTTTATAAGCAGGCTGGGAAATATTGTACCTCACAAATATAATCCACTATGATCCCATGCTGCAATGTCTGTATTATCTTTTGCTTCCACCACAGCCCAGGAGATGAGGTATGATCAGACTATGTCACTGTAAGTCATTACACAGTACATAACAGGGACACATTTATATGATTATCTCAGCACAGGAATATTTTTTTGAAACATCCAATTGTGGATTTGAACCCAGGACCCCAGCACTGGAAATGAACTGCTTACATGAGTATTTTATGTAGATCATTTCAGTTTTCACCAGCATGTTCCTTAAGGACACTTATTTCAATAAATATAAAATGCTAGTATGATACAATTATACAATAATCACTTACAAAATGATGATGAATTGCACACACCTAGAATAATAAATATCAATTATAGAAAGGGCTACAAAGTTACGACTTGGAGCGTTGATTGCTAAGTTGGTGAGTGCATAGCTATTTAGTATTCACATTGTTGTGTGAAACTAGCCTTGGGCTCTGCCAAGTGTAAAGCTAGTCTGCTTTAGTACACAAATTATAGGCACAATTTCCGGTCCATCCATAAGTCTGATGACAGGGATTTATGAACCTGTTAGTTCAGGTCTTATCCCAAGGGTTGGGCTGAGACAGCAATAATATTTGTGGACTTTTTTTCTGCTGCATGAAACTGGCTTTAAGTTTCTCCCCCCCTGTTTTGTACAACTGTATTTCCATTTAATAACTGCTAATAAAAACAGATTTCATATGTCAGTTGAAAAAAAAATATCATCTGAGTTTTCTGGATGAAACTTGAACAATTCTTTATGTGCACATGCAAACCTTCCCTAAGGCTGGGTTCAGACTGACATTTTCTTCTTATTTTAATGGCATGTGCTTAAAACGTTAAGCTTTTGCACTTCGGGAGAACGCTGCCCCTAGTTACCCGATGTATTCCATGGTTACCAGCCACACATAAAGCTCCTCAGACTGCGCTTTAGCTGAGCGCACAGAAAATGTTGTCTACAACTACCAATCAGATGGCCAGTAGTGATTAGGTGGTGTGTGTGACAACATTGTCTGCTATGCGCTCAAGAACTTAAAGAGCCAGTCCATGGGGTTCTTCTGTTGGGGCAGTAGGGTCTTCTGATGTTTTGGCCTCAAACAATCAGGAAAGTTTTAGGGCCATTTTACATTTCAAACTTTTTTCTCAAATAAAGCCATGTTCACCAATTTTTTAGTAAATTCCTTGGGTTTTCTATCACGAACCAAATTGTCAATGTTCATGCCGAATTTGAAACTGACGAACATGTTCTGGGACAGTTTACTCATCTCTACTAAGAGCACAGGCATGACAGGTCCAGGAACATAGACAAGGATGGGCACAGGATTTCAGGCTGAATGGGTTCAGGAACCTCAGCTGGCACAAAACTGGTTTCAGGAGGACTGGTGCTAGATACAGGCAGACCAGAGCAATGGGCTGGACCAAAACACAGGATTAGTTTAGGAAACTAGTGATTTTGTTGGGCGCCACACAACAGGGGAGTAAGCGTTAAATATCTGATGGCTCCCAGAGATAGACTATGGATAACTAATAATCCTAGGCAAGAGACCAGGAAACCTTGCGCAGCATGCGCAGGGCCCATAGGCTTTGAACCTCGGCAGGAACTGGGGGCCAAAACACATATGCAGCCATGGAGGAGAACAATAGTCCACAATACACATGGGCATCAATGCAGGAAAGCAGATAACCACACAATACATAGAGGGCCATGCATAAGTGCAGGGAACCGGGACACACAAGGATGGCCATATAAGAGAACAGTGGACCATGCAACACATACACACTTGCAAGGACAAGTGGGCAGCCAGAGAGTTAACTGCATTAGTGTCTCTGCTGGGTGGGGTGATAAGAGAATGTAGGATTATCAGTGCAAGGATATTTAGGAATAGTAACGCCGGCATTACAGATGGTGCAAAGTGAGCATAAATATCCCCACCAAAGCTGTGATAGAATAGATACAAAATAAGGAATTGAGAAACAACAATGGAAGGGAATAAAAATAAACATAATTATCAGCAGTTATACAGAGTCTGACTAGACTGTAGCTCAGCAGGAACGCAAACTGACCATGCAGTAGGAGATCAAAACTGATTCATGACAGTACCCCACCTTCTACAAGGAGCCACTGGACACTCAGCAGCCTCTTCATCTGACATTGCTGATGGAATTTGCTCACAAGTTGATCTTCATTAAGATTCCCCAAATCTACCCAGGAGTTATCTTCAGGACCATAACCTTCCACTTAACAGGATACTGTAAAGGGTACCAGACCTAGTTGGAACTCAACCCTCGCTCTATTTCATACTCCCGATCTTGCTGCAAATTTCCCTTAATTATGTCTCGAGGACCAGGTGTCTCCTTAAATCTTTTTAACAGGGAAAAATAAAAGGATTTTTTGATCTTGCAAACCAAAGGGAGATAAAGTTTAACTGTCACAGGATTCAAAACTTCAATAGTCATTTAAGGGCCTACAAATTTGGGGGAAAACCTCCTAGAGGACACATTAAGATATAAATCCTTGAGGACAACCACACAAACTTTCACACCCTAAAGGCAAGAGACTTTTTACATCTACAATGTCCACCTTTTTTGGCCTTGCAACTGGTTACCAAAAGACCTCCTCCTAGCTCCATACTGTTTTAATTAGTTGGAAAGTAAGTCTCTTCTCCTCCTAGTTAGACAGATCATTGAATAAGTCCATGGTCAAGTAAGGATCTGGTCGCAATGGAACCTCACTAGGTAAGAATAAATCCACCAGATCCCAAAGAGAGGTCCTAGCCTTGGCACAGACTATTGAATTACAAACCTACCCTTCAGTATCCTTATGAGCATTCTGCTACTAATAAGATCTTAAAAAAGACTGATGCGTTTGTTATCAATAACGGTAGCAGGCAGGGCTGTCCGCTGTCTCCATTGTTGTTTGTGATGGCAATGGAGCCTCTCTTAATGGCAATACAACAACATCAGGGCATAGAGGGCATCAGGATTCACGACTCCTACTTCAAAACGGCGGCATTTGCTGATGACCTCCTGGTCTTATTGACTAAACCGTTGAGGGGACTCCCTGCCCTCATGAACACGTTGAACGATTATGGTGAGCTATCAAACTTTAAAATGAATACGTCTAAAACAGAAGCTCTAGACATACAAATTCCCATGAACACTCTTAAAGAACTGAAAAAATTATACCCCTTTGCTTGGCCTAAAGACTATATTACGTACTTCGGAGTGAAGTTGGGCAGGAATCATAAAGACTTATTTAAGCTGAACATCTTCCCCCTTATGGAATCCACAGCTACACTCATGAAGTCGTGGAAGGATACTTCTCTTTCGTGGATGGGGAGAAAGAATATATTGAAAAGCCTAATCTTGCCTAGGTTTAATTACCTATTTCAGATGTTACCCATATTGGTGCCCTCATCTTTCCTTGACAGAGTGAACTCTCTATTTTCTGCCTACATGTGGAAATCTAAAAAGCCACGCATTTCGTATCGCACATTGACCCTCACTAGGACAATGAGAGGAATGGGGGCACCGGATATTAAGAAGTACTATAAAGCAGCAATACTCTCTAGAGTAGTAGACATAATTGGATGTTTTGCGGACAAGCAGTGGATAGAGGTGGAAGAGGCCCTTGCACCCCATAGCCTTAGAGCTATATTCCTATTACATTCTTCCCTGAGCCCCAGATTTTCCCTCCAAAGCCCATACACTAAAGATACTTTAAAGGTCTGGCGAGAAACAAAACATATCCTGACACCGCCGCTCTCTCCGTTGCTTACTCTGTCGGATCTTCTGGCACACTTGGAAATTGGGCCTGGAGGTAAACTACTTACAGACAAAAAATACACTAAATATACTATTGACCAACTTCTACGTGATGGCACCCTCTTATCCTTGAAGGAACTTCATGAACTCCCCGATCTCAAAACTTTACATTTCTTGCAATATAACTCTATAAAACATATTCTTCACCCACTTCTCAAGACAGCTGACTTTTCCAGAACCTTAACCTCATTTGAGACTCTCTGTGCGACAGTTTCTAGACCCAAGAAAATATTCTCTACCATATATCAGGCCTTATTAAAAGCAGAATCCTGTCCCAAAAGAGCATATATTTCTAAATGGGAGAATGATCTAGGCTACAAATTCACGCCAGCGCAAATTCAGCACATTTATAATTACTCTCACGGACCACCTCAGTGTATTAAGACCCAGGAGAACTTGTTTAAGGTCTTAACAAGATGGTACATTACTCCCAGCTATGGTTCTATCTGGAATGCAAATCGCTCATCGAATTGTTGGAGATGCGGTGCCATCAATGGCAATTATTTTCACATGTGATGGATTTGTCCTGTTCTGACCTCATTCTGGAAGCGCGTTGAAACTCTTAATCAGGAGGTTCTGCAAAGAGACCTCACATTAAGCCCAGAAATGGCGCTATTACACTTCCCAGTCTGGCCTGGGCTCAGGAAGGCCTCCATAGTAGCTCAAAACATCCTAAGCGCAGCAAAATTATTATGGCCACTTTACACACACCAACTTATCTGTCCAACTTCTGAACAACTTACTGGTTGCAGTGAAATCATGGACACATTGTTTTATTTGTACACAGCCACAAAATGGAGCAATGTGTCCATGATTTCACTGCAACCAGTAAGTTGTTCAGAAGTTGGACAGATAAGTTGGTGTGTGTAAAGTAGCCCTTAGTTCAGACATACTGGAGTTCTCCCGACCTGCCATCACAGATACAATTACGAGAGAAAATCCACTTATTATACCACGTAGCTGAAAATTGTTGCATTGGTAAATCATTCCCGGTCTTCCTTTCTGGAAATCTGGCACCCTTGGATTGAATATATTTCAAGCTTGCAGAATCTGCACACATAAGTATTACCTGATGCATCTTCACTGGGACTTTATGACTGCGTGCCTTGCCTTCCCCTCCTTCGCCCCCCTTCCCATTGACCCATCTTTCTCTCTCCCCCTTTTTTTTTGCTCTTTCTTCTTCTTTCCTCCTCCTTTTCTATCTCTAGCATTACATTTTTTCAACTGGTTGTTTAATATGAATCTCTATTTTTATTTTTATTTATTTATTTATTTTTTAAAGTTGATAATATAGTATTGAACCATATAAGTACTAATCTTTGCAAAAGGACATTTTACTGGAATGTGTTTAACCTTATGAGAGGACTTGTTTTATATCTTCAACAAAGTTTCAGTACGGTCCTCCCTCATGGAATTGTGCCTCTAATAGACCTTTTGGATCTCGACAAACTGCCTTATGAAGCATATAGTTCATTTCGCCATGCATTCTGTTTTGTCATAAATAGCTGTTTTGTACTTGTGTAAGTCCTTTATACATTTTGTTTGTTTCTTACAACTCAATAAAAAGAATTTTGAAAAGAAAAAGAAAAAAGACCTCCACATAGGGGAAATATCTGTATGCTCTGCTAAAACTGAACCAATGCTCTTATTTAAGCAGATCTACTCGCTAAGATATATATAGTTTGTTTATAGGTAAATATTCTGGCACACTGTCCTGAGCATTCTGAAAGTATCTGAGATATAACCTTAGCGCACCCAGCACCACCCCTTCACCAAGATGCCTACGGGTACCGTTACACGCGGCAATTTTTCCAGGAATTTCATTGGCAACTTTCTGGTTGCAGTGAAATCATGGAGACATTGTTCTATCTTGTTGCTGTGTGTGTCCATGATTTCACTGCAACCAGTAAGTTGCCAGTGAAATTCCTAGAAAAGTTGCCGCGTGTAAAGGTACCTTTTTACTGGTTGTTTATACCTCAATTATGGAACAATACTACAAGACAAAAACATAAGTCTTAATATTCGTAGATCCAGCAAGACAAGTTATAGGAGCTGAGAGACGCCCAGAAAAGCAGGAGCTACCATGACCTAATCTCTTCTGCCTACCAAATGAAGACTAAATTGTCTTTAAATAACCATGGCAGACTAAGGGTACCTTTACACGTCGCAACATTGCATGCAATTTCACTTGCAACTTACTGGTTGCAGTGAAATCATAGACACATTGTTCCATTTGTACACGGCAACAAGATAAAACAATGTGTCCATGATTTCACTGCAACCAGTAAGTTGCAAGTGAAATTGCATGCAATGTTGCGACGTGTAAAGGTACCCTAAGCACTACCTTTGCAGGAGAGGGTAGAACCATAAAATAGTTAGCTTCTGTATGTAATCCACCTACCTTTATACATAGATTCTCAATCTTAATAGTAACATGACTTTATGAAAGAGGAGAGTTATCAAAAGTAGAAACTTGAATTGGATAAGCTGAAATAGCAGAAATCTTAACCAAAATCTGCAGTGAAGTTATGATCATTTGAATTACAGGTTGAATCTGAATCAATATATGCTGTAGTGATTCACTCCACTATATGTGAGGAACTGGAGTTTTAGTGTGGCATGGCAGCGACACAGACCCCAAATAGTCCATTTAAAGGGAACATAAGGCTTTTATTTCTAGCCACCCAGGTCCCATACAATACATCATATCTACATCATATGTTACATTATATAACACATTACAGACTTCCCTGCCTGTATACTAGCTAATACAGATTTAACTCTGTCTGACGCTATAGAGGCACATACAGAACTGGCTCTCCATTCGCAGGCCTTCAGCCTGCACCACCTTGTCCACACACAGCATGCACAATCTGGACCAAAGACCAGAGGCGTAGCTAGCCTGCTCTGGGCCCGGGTGCAAGATCTGCACCCAGGCCCCCCATGTGAGGACCAGGGGGGGGATTGTGCTAGCAGAGAATTTTCATGCAACCCCATCATCGGAGGACCGGGGGGCGGGTGCACACTCACCGTGGCCGCCGTGCGTCTGCTGTAAGGAGGAGGAGAGGAGGGGCGGGCAGAGCTGCAGGACAGGAAGTCCCGTCCTCCCTCCTCTCCGGCCGGCGCAGCGGCCGGCTGCCATCACGGAACCCCCCAGGGGGTGCAGGGCCCCCGGTGATGTTGGCAGGGTGTTCAAAGAATTGATCAATTAATTGATCAAAATCTCATTTTACATTAAAGTACAGTTTGGAATTAATATGTGCATTTCACATTTGTATTACATGCTGACCTCAGGCAGTGATGGCCCCCTCTCCCCTCCTTAGTATATTATTCTATTATTCGTTGCAGTGGCGGAACCTTGAGCTGGAGTGCCTGGTGCAGCAGCTGCTGGTGAGCAGAGGGGGGGGACGAGGTGTCTGAGTGATAGCGTGAGGCAGCGAGTTGAGTTCTGTAGGGGGGGTAGGAGGTGGGGGACGCTGTCCTACCAGCGCCGAGCCGCCATTTAGTTGTAACCGGCGCTCTGAAGGAGGGGACGGATAGCAGGAAGCAGGAAGCTCTCAGTTAACGCCCCTCTGCACAGGTGAAGGGGCAGTGCCCCCGCAGTGGCCCTAGCCGGTCGGGGCCCTGGTGCAGCTGAACCAGCTGCACCACGGTAGGTCCGCGCCCTGATTCATTGGTGGCTTATCCCCATCTTGCTGTGCAAGCTTGGTTTCATGTGTAATTCCTTCTGTCTTTACTATAATTGACTTTGTTGTTAACACACAGTTACTTCACCCATTCCACAGGCTTTATTTAATGCATGCATATTTCTCTGGACTTGCTCCGCCCTCATTCATGATCTGCTGGTCTGACAATGTGCGGGTCAGATCTGATAATGTCCGGGTGTCTATAGTATCCATTGCACATGTTTAGGACTGGTCTGCTTTTAACAATTTTTGTCTGTCCAGCCCCATGGGAGTGGTTCATTTACATGGTTCTGCTTATAATGTATTTATAAGGCTGCTTGGCACAATGTAAAAAAAAAAATTGTAGAGTAGGAACAACCTATTAATATATGCCGTGACGTTGGCTGGGTGGTTCAAAGAATTGATACATTTTTTGATAAAAATCTAATTTTACATTAAAGTATAGTTAAGGAATAGAGAACCCGAACTGTAAAGTTCTGGACCCGTTCCAGACACATATTGTGTGGTCACAGGGTCCTGAACATGGGAAACCCATGTTACAGATTGGGTCCAGTTCGGGGCCAGGAGCTGTAAAAAAAAAAAAAATTAATAATAAACATTTATTATTAATTATACTTACCTGTCCATCGACATTTCCTCCCATCTCACTGTTGGGCTGCTTCCACTTCCGGCGATGCTCATTAACGTCAGTATTCACTGCACTCGGCAGACTTCGGCTTCGGCTCAGGAGGATTGTACCTGTTGAAGCTCCACTTTTGGTAGTGAAACGGCCGTTGTACTATCCCCCTGTCCTCCCACCCTCCACCCTCACCATGTGAATTACCCACTGGCTGAATAAAGGATTGGGCATATACCAAACGTGTGCGGCTTCATCTATCTTAATGCACTGGAAGTGACTTACCTTAGTACAAGGAAGTGTGCCTTGATGCCACGCAGAACACAGGATCCTGCAGGGACTGCGAAGTAGAAATCTTTGACCGACGGCACCCGAGCACCGGAGGGTTGTGCTGGCCACACGTCAGAAACATGTACACGCCAATATTAGACATAACCACCATAAATTTCTAGTAAAAATAAAAAAATACAACACAGAGAAAACATTTTTTATTAGAAATGAAACAAAAAAACATTTAGAGAAACCATCTTTATAAAAACAATCTTCAGTCCGACGTAGTCCACATGGATAGAGCAGTGTTAGCTCTGTTACATCGCTCTGCATGGACAAGCGTCTATGCAGAGCGAGAAGCAGGCTGTTACTGACAGTGACAGAGTTCAATTGAGTTCATCACCCAAGCCATGAACTCAGGTATACACTGACATCACCACCCGAACACTGTCGACACCGGTCGAAAATTGCCAAATGCCCGGCAGTGCAGTGAATAACCCGGAAGTTAATAAGCGGCCCCGGACATACATGCGACCGGGAGATAGCGGGACTGCTGGACAAGTCACTGGATCGGTAAGTATAATTATGTTTATTAATAATTTTATGCTTTATTTTTCAGCTCCCCCTGCCCCATCCCATATCTGTAAAGTCCAAATTCGGAGGTTCGGACTCAAGTTCGCGTCATCTCCAGCCCCGAACTTGGACTTTACCAAAAAGCTCGGGCGAACCCGCCGATCTCGATCACTAGTTACGAATTAATATGTGCATTTGCACTTTTTATATTGCATGCTGACCTCAAGCAATGCTATCTCCCCTTCTTTAGTAAATGTATCCAAACAATATACTCAAAATCCTAAATACTGTTGAAAAACAGTCCAACAGCATTAGCATACAATAAGGCCACAAAACATGGCAAGTAAGGGAAAATATGCAGGGATAACAATATTAATGGTTGCTAGTATATAGTATATAGATGACAAAAAAGACCTTCTAGCAGATAATATCAGTTGTATGTCACATATTTTCATAAAGTGGAACACTGAAGTAAGTAATGTGGCTGTGAAGGACTCAAATTGGTTATAAGAGTAAAAAAATCCTGTATGGCTGGCAAGGAAACCTTTGATGCGTGTTTCACTGAAAATTACTAGCCGCACAACTGAAAACACCTATTTGAACCTGGCTACCTGAAAAGCCATCAAGCTGTTTCTCATACCACCTGAGGAATCAGAAGGGAGGCCGCTACGTACAACTAACCAACAGTGAGAGTATACAGACGTAGTCGGGGCCTCAAGGTGAAGAAACCCAAAGCTGTGCACAAAGAAGGAAAAAGGAGAATATAATATGAAAGCAAGGAAAACCTCCCACCAACCTAACTGAAGACAGATGAAAGGTATTGGTAAGGTAAATAAGCAAACATAGAGCAGTAAGTAATATAACTGGTCTCTCTCTAACAGGCATAATTTCTTAGTTTCTGGACTGAATCTTCTTAGCTGTAATCCACATAGAAATGTAACAAACAGTCTGTTGTAAGGTGAGTATAAATAGTCTCTTCTCACTGTGTTAGGTCAGAGACAAAATAGGAAAGTGAGAAATATTTAACTAACAGCAATACAATGGAAGAAAAGCAAAGAAAACCTTTAGCAGTCAGATAGAGACAAACCAGGATGTGGCTCTACAGGGAAGGAAACCAATCAAACCACAAGACTTGATTAAGTCCTAAAACGTAGGCATAACAGTTAATTGAAAAATGTCTTTTTTTCATTTTCACGGGTCAATGTTTTAAAATTCTTTGAAGCACTTGTGGTTTTAAGCTTCTCAACACAAATGTATTGATTTGTGCAGTTTTCACAATGGGGTCACTTGTGTTTGCTTTGCACTATTTAGGCACATCAGGGGCCCTGTAAGCATGATATGGCATCCACTATATATTCCAGCCAATTTTGAGCTCCCAAAGCCAACTGGTGCTTCTTGCAAAACAAAAACCAACGTGTGTGGGTAGTTTTCCACCACATATGGGATATGGGCATTCGTAGGAGAAATTGAACAACTGTATAATCCATTTTCTCCATATTACCTTTGTGAGAATGCAAAATTTGGGACTAAAGTAAAGTTTTTGCTGAAAAAAGCAAAATCTTCATTTTTTCATTCCATATTGCTTTAATTCCTATGAAGCACCTAAAGTGTTAATTCACTTACTGAATGTGTTTTTGAGCACTTTAAGGTGTACAGTTTTTACAATGGTTTCACCTTTGGGTGTTTCCTGTAATCTAGGCCCCTGAAGGTCAATTCCAATGTGATGTGTGCCCTAAAAAACTTTTTGGGAAAATTAGAAATTGCTAATGAACTTTTAAAGAGACACTGTCAGGTCATTTTTCAGTATAATATTAATATTACCCTTGAATAGTGCCTGGGTAGACCTTTTAAGAACATGTAAAATCATTATTGTATCATTTGTAGTTTCCATGTTATGAGCTTCTTCAGACCCTGAATGGAGTCCTCTCCATTATATTTCCAGTCGATTAGTCCGGCTGCTGTATAAATGTTATTTAAATATCCACACCAATCCAAGCTTGAGTTCACTCCCTCCCCTCTCTACCCTGATCTGGGAGGGGGGATGTGTTTTGTCCTGCAATGTGCTACCCGTAAGATTTCTATTACATGAAGGTTGGTTTTCCGGCAGACAAGTAATGTGTGTAACTGCTGAGCAAATGATCAAATGTTCTTACAATCACATAGAAATATCTCAGACTACACACACTATACATGTCTCAGATACATAAAATGACATGAAGAGCTCAAAGCTGCAGCAAAGATCACTCCTCCTCCCCCCTCCCTTCTCTGTCTGCAGTGAATGAGTCACAAAGCAGACAGATCTAAGAACAGTGTAATGTAGTATGAATATTAATTTTTTTGGGGAGTGGGCAGCACAAAAATCATTGTGATTGACAAAGGGAATTATTCTTTTATTTTGAAGTTTACAGAGAAGTATAACTAATAGAAATACATAAATAGAGAGAGCGTAGAGAAAGGAAGTAGAAAATTATAGCAGTTTACATATGGATTTTTGGCCTGACAGTTTTCCTTTACTCTTCCAACTTCCTAACAACATATTTATGTTTTAAAAATGATGCTGATGCAAAGTAGACATGTGGGAAATGTTATTTATTAACTATTTTGTATGGTATAACTATCTGGTTTAACCCTGTTGTTCTGATCGCATTTACTATACACTTGTACTGTTTCGGATCACTATGACCCGACCTATAAAAATGTAGATTGTAGCTACTGTAAGAATTTTATTTGAATAGCTATTTCATTATTAAACTGTATGTGAACATGGCTGATCATAAACAAAATGAAAAATGAAATTCATACTTACTTTTTATTTATTTTTTTCAGAAAAAGCTTACACGGGCTGTTTGCAATTATGTTCGCTTTATAGAGTTCTGCACACAAATAACAAACATGCTTTATCTTTCTATTACTATAACATGAAATCTAATTTTGTGTTAACATATTTTATAAAACGAAAAATAATGAAAACTTCAGTTATTCTTTTTTATCTCTAAAAAAGGGTGAACAGGTTCATGGATTGAACACAATAATAAAACACGTGTCCTTTACATAGATATTTTGCACACCCAGCACATGTCAGATTTGTTTTATTGTCACAAGCAGATGAACAGAAGCTACACCTCTTCCTTTTTTGGCTGGTAGCTGTGCTGATGGAGGTTGTGAAGTCTCTTTCTTGAGCATGCTGCTGGACACTCTTCACAATGGCTGCTGCTCCTTCACATCTAGGGTTTACTTCTCTGGCTTCGATATACGGCCTAACTAGGGATTTTCCTAATTCTTCAATAAAAAATCTTTTATGCAGCTTATTCTAATTGGGGTTGATTTCTCTCCATAAAACAAATGTGCTGTGTGCACGCCCGCCATCAGGGGGTGACGCGTCTGCCTGCAGTCAGGGGCCTTGGGCATCCCCGCAGGGGGTGTGGCCATTTTCTTGAGGGAGAGGGGGGCCCAGCCATGACTGTAGAGGGTGTGGCTCAAGCTGTATGCATCATGGAGTGAGCAGGGCGCGCCCCCTTGAGCCCACCCCCCCGTCCAGCATCGAGTCTCTGACTGTGTGGCTGTGCTAGCACTGCAGTCTGAGTCTGTGCACAGGGGGTGGGGCCCGGGACCTAGAGCCCCCGGCCCCGCCCACCCACTCTCACTCAGAGACAGAGAGACTATAGGGGCCCCAGGGTCCGGGGACTGCCCAGTGCACCCGGCCACGCCCACCCCACTCAGCGCCGGCGGTAAGCCGAAGACAGTTGCCAAACGGAAGCGGTGGCAGAATCCAGTGACTGGCCGGCTGACCGCAGACTAGCAGTAGTAATGTAAGCGGCAGCTGCAGCCCAGCCCAGCACTGTCAGCAGCTGCCCAATCATTCAATGTTGTTCTCATTGTTCTCCACCTGCAGAGCAGCACGCTACCTAGCTGATTTGTGCTTACAGGACCTGTGATAATGACACATGGAGGGGAGGAGTCAGGGGTCACATGATCAGCTCCTCAGTGAAGCAAGCCATGCTGGATGAGGTAAACTCTATCTGTGGGGGTCAGGAGGGATTTACAGTGTGGATGTAACAGAGCCGCGTGTGTACGAGGTGTACGGAGCAGAGCCACGTGTGTAGTAGGTGTGTAGAGCGGAGCCGTGTGTGTACAAGGTGTACAGAGTGGAGCCGTGTGTGTACGAGGTGTACAGAGGGGAGCCGTGTGCGTACAAGATGTACAGAGCGCAGCTATGTGTGTGTGAGGTGTACGGAGAAGAGTCGTGTGTACGAGGTGTATGTAGCGGAGCCGTGTGTGTACAAGGTGTATGGTGCGGAGCCGTGTGTGTACGAGGTGTACGGAGCAGAGCCGAGTGTGTACGAGGTGTACGTAGCGGAGCCGCATGTGTATCAGGTGTATGGAGCAGAGCTGAGTGTGTACGAGGTGTACGGAGTGTATGCTGATATTGAGAAATGACTGGATGAGTACTTGCTCACTGATAAGAACAGTGAAACCAGTAACAATCAGCAGGTAGCAAAAAGTAAACAAAAAAAAAAAAAAAAACAGCACTCATAGTAAAGGTACTGTCACACGTGTCAACCAGGGCTGTGATGTCGGAAGCGATGTGCGGGTGCACGCTCGCTTCCGACATCGCAGCCTTGGTGTCACATGGCAGCGACGCCGTTGGTGACACCGCAGCGATGCGAGCGGAGCCATCGCTCGCTGTGCTGGGATCAACCCAGCGAGCGATCCACAGCTATACTGCGGTATAGGCTGGATCGCCGGTGTCAGATGGCGCGATCCAGCCTAATCGCTGTTTGCAGATTGACAGGTTTATGAACTTGTTCATAAACCTGTCAACCTGCGACCAGCGATAAATCGCAGTTGCGTCGCGCTGTCACACAGCACGACGCACTTGCGATATCACTAGCGACATCGCTGATGCTTCACTTTTCAGCGATGTCGCTAGCGACATTGTCACGTGTGACACGGCCTTAAGAACCCCTCAAATGAGGAAAAGTCAATTAATCACACGTTTCAGATCCGAATAATAAATAATCTGCAGGGTCTCAAATTTAATTTCGGGTCATATGGACCCGAATGGAACAGCAGAGTCAAGGGCATAAAAATTAAAAGTTGGAAAATTTCAGATTTTTTCAAAAATAAACAAAAAATATTTTACTAAATTGACAACCAGCATGTAGTTCAATATGTCATGAAAAAGTAGTCTCAGAATCACTAGAATCCGTTGAATTCCAGAGTTATAACCTCATAAAGTGAAACTGGTCAGAATTGCAAAAAATTACCTGGTCAAAATTCTTCTTTTATGCAGCTTATTTCCCCTTCAATTGGGGTTGAGATAGATAGATGTATAAAGGTATACATTTTTTGGTATCTACGAACTCGTACCAACCTGAGGCATCACACCGTCACTTCAGATAATGATTATTTAGTGGTTTATTGCTCTCAGCTAACCGGATTAATTCCAATCATTGTATAAGGCCTGCACTGAGTGTAATATATGTGTGCACGCTGTATTTTTTGACACAGTGTTTTATGATCAACACTGAAAGATAAGATTGATTGACATATATGATGATATGTTACAAGCATGTTGGACAGTATGGAAAAATGTATCTAATGAAGTTTATTGATAGTTATTGAGAACCATTTGTGAAGTGCATAAAACCCTTGTTAGAGTGACCAGTATGACCGAAATGTCGCTGAACTGTGCCCATGCTGTAAATTAAGAAGCCCTTTGCACAAGAAGGATTGGTGTGCCCGCACCTTTTTTGCATTGTATGTATTGGAAACTCGAGGAAGGGGAGCGTGACAGCGAGCACTCACTATATTGACACTGTGCTGCTCTTTTTTCGATTTGTTTAAATCTATCTATCTATCTAAGGCCGGATTCACACTGCAGGTCTGATCCGATCTGTGGCTGTCCGTGTAAACCGGACAGCCCCGGACCGGATTTTGGCCCCATAGTATCCTATGGGGCCGGATGGAAGCCGGATGGCAGCTCTCTGCCATCCAGTTTCCATCTGTCCGGGAGAATCCAGGAGAATTCCGATTTCCCTCACAGACACAAAAACGTTGCTTGCAACGTTTTTGTGTCCGAGTAGAAAAATCTCCCCTAATTGCCGTCTCCAAGGTTCGCGGATCCGGGAACCAGACACCTGCGGCTACACACTGCTGTTGTTTAAGGACCGCGGCTGGCTCCCTGCGAGCGGCGGTCCTGATTCATCATCATCAGCAGCAGCGTGCGGCAGCACACCGGACCGGAGGGCATACTAGCCCTCCAGTTCTGTGTGCTGATCCGGTCTGGGGCTGTCAGGTTCACCCTGACAGCCACAGATCGGATCAGACCCGCAGTGTGAAGCCGGCCAAAGCTGGACTAAGCTTCGCCATTTTATTGCCTGATGCTGGAATAAAGACCCTTTTTTACATCACTACTGGCCACTTTACACGCGGCAACAGGAAGATAGAAAACGGCAGGTGTCGGAGACAATTGTACCTTTTACCTTCAAAACACCTTAAAGTGGATGCGTGTAATTCAGGTATCTGCAAGGTGTTTTGAATCTGTTTTCTATCTTCCTGTTGCCACGTGTAAAGTGGCCATACTGGAGTGTTGCTGATTTTTCAGAAAATTGTATCTATGTATCTATCTATCCATCTATCTATCCATCTATCCATCTATCTATCTATCTATCTATCTATCTATCTATCATCTATCTATCTATCATCCATCTATCCTATCATTTATTTGTCTATCTCCATATAGTGCATACATTTTTGAGGTAACAAAAATATATGCGCTCAAAAATGCCTAAAAATGACACTTTTGCTATTTGTTACAAAAGATACAGTTAACATTTCCTTTGTACCAAACAGCACAATGCCTAGCCTAAATAAACAAAATCAAATTTATTTTTATTGGAGTTGCAAAATTATGGTATTTTTCCTTTAAAAATAAGTATGACAAAATTAATATAGTAGACAGTAGTAAAATGTGTAAATGCTTGTTGTAAGTTCTTACCAACACATGAATATAATCATTTGCATTGAATAAATGTTTTAAGGTGTGCCACATGTCATATTCAGGATATTCCAAGCATGGTATTACTGCTGTGAAAAATCAAGATATACTGGTTACCACACCCGATTTTAAGATTTCTTAATCATCAAACTTCTAAAAGGAACATTCATCCAACTTCAGAGAGAAAAAAATACAAGAACTGCAAATTCCCTCACCTTCTTGACCTATGAAAGAAGTCTTGTCTGCAGATATACGCGACATCCATAATTATATGGTCTATATTGTTAGTCAATGTAAATATATCGAGCCTTCATGATGTGTCGATAATCACCCTGTCCTCTGGAGGGGAACAGTGAATACAAATGACAGCCCCCCATGAAATATTGATGATGCATTTTTTATTTTGATTGCTTTTCAAAGATTTGAATGGCTATTTTGCTCCAGAAATGGAGGATATGCAGTGTATTTCATATATGCAAACATATTTTGTATACCCATTAACATTAGTTCTGCTTTATAGCCTATAACATGGTTTAGATTTTATCAGTATTCTGCTTCTGTTTTTAAGAAAAGACTAGAGATGAGCCACCACCCTAGTGTTCGAATTCGATTTGATTTGTCGAATTGGGGATGTGTTCGTTGAATGTCGAACACCGTCAAATACCATTGAAAACAATGGCAGGCAAACACAAACACGTGCAAACACATAGAAAACACCTTCTAAGGTGTCCAAAAGGTGACAAACTACTCAGAAGACACAACAAACACATGGAAAAGTGACAAGTACATATATAAATGAGAAAAGAGCTGGATGAATAAAATGAGGAGAAACAGATATAGGCATGTCGTGCCATTCTAAAATCATGTAAAACACAGCAAGGGGACTCCAACAAGAGTCTCCATTTTTTCTAAAAATTTGGGCACCGACACCACTTAAGTGGCATCAATTGCCCCAGAGTTGTAAGCTTAAAATGGTTGGTGAGGTGACTTTCATGCAGCACATTCAAAATCCTCAAGCATTTAGTCTCCCCATGTTTTCTGTAAGATTCATCACCAAAATTTAAGCAGAGGTCAAAAAATCAATAGTTTGAGTACTTCATACATGAACCGTCACATGGATATGAAGCATAAGTCGCAGTGGGAAACTCACTGTGCTACAATGCGGCCTACAAGTGCATCCGCGGCCTCTCCATCCTGTGACTGTGTGGACAACAGTCACACATGCTTTTGGACGCAGACCTTCCACCTCTTTACCCGCAACACCCAGTGTGATTGACAGGTCGTCAGTTCTTTTGGAAGTGGAAACACCTGCTGGTGTTGAGCGCTGTCAGACATCAAGAGCACCACCTTTGGATGAAGGCAACATAATATCTCTGCCTGCACCTTCCTAACAGACCAGCAGTTTTCCGGGGACACCCTACTCAACCCCATCTCAGCACAATAGCCAGCCCTCCGTCCCTCAGATGAGGAAAAGTAAAATACCATTTCCTCCTAGCCATGACAAAGCTAAGAGGTTGAATTTCACCATCTGCAAGCTGTTGGCTACAGAAATTCTGCCTTTCCGCCTGGTGGACACAGAGGATTTTCGAGACCTTATGTCCGTCGCAGTGCCCCAGTACCAGATGCCCAATCACCACTACTTCTCAAAGAAAGCTGTGCCTGCACTACAACAGCATGTCGCACACAACATCACCGCTTCCTTGAGAAACTCTGTGTGTGACAGGGTGCATTTCACCACAGACACTTGGACGAGTAAGCATGGACAGGGGCATTACAAGTCATTGACTGGGCACTGGGTAACTATGGCGACAGCAGGAGAAGGGGCTGCTGTCCAAGTCTTGCTGTCCCCACGAGTTGTGCATCAATCCTCTGTATGTAGAAGTTCCTCCACTGCTTCTGCCTCTTCAACCTCGTCTCGGTCCTCCATCTGCACCCAAAGCCTGTCTAGTAATGCCACCCGCGTTCTAACTGCGCAGGAGAAATCCTGCAGACCTTACTATGCTGGCAATAGGGCTCAACAGCATCAAGCGGTGTTTACATTGAAATGTATGGAAATGTGAGTTACACAGCTGAGGAGTTGTGGTCAGCTGTGGAGACCGAGTTTCATCAATGGTTGTCTCCACTGAACCGTCAGCCAAGGAAGGCCGTGTGCAACAATGCTGCAATGCTGGGTGTGATCCTTCGCCGGGGCAATGTGACACACTTGCCTTGTGTGGCTCACATCTTGTCCAGCAACTTTTAGCCCACTATCCCGGCCTAGATGGGCTTCTGCAGAGGGCATGGTCACTGTGTGCTCACTTCCGCCGTTCTCATCCTGCAGCTCAACGACTTGCATCTCTACAGAAGTCGTTCGGCCTCCAAGTTCACAAGCTGAAATGCGATGTGCCGACACAATGGAATTCAAATCTGCACATGTTGCAGCAACTGTGGCAGCACCGATGAGCCTTGGTGCAATACGTTATGACGTATAATCTGGGCCAATGAGATCCAGAGGTGGGGCAAATCACGCTGCTGGAGTGGTGTCAGATCAAGGACCTATGCACCCTTCTGCCCAGTTTTGAAATGGCATCAAAGATGTTTAGTGCTGACTATGCCATTATCAGCATGACTCTAAAGTCTTTAAATATATCCCGCACACAATAAAAAGAGAGATGATTATCCTTTTTGTTTTTTTATTTTGAAGGTGAAAACAGGTTGTATCTCACAACGTTTCGGCTCCAGTTGAACCTTTCTCAGTGAGTCTTCTGTATATATAGAAGGGGTTTGTGGTTCAGTTCCCACATGAGCAACTGCTCAGCCAGTACCTGCCTGTTTGAGGTACTCAGCATATGACTCCGTCCTTTGTGTCAGTGCAGCACATGGTGGCTGGTCTGGTGGATGGACAGGAGGCTCCACAGTGGGAACTGAACACAAACCCCTTTCATATATACAGAAGACTCACTTGAGAAAGGCTCAACTGGAGCCGAAACGTGTGTGATACAACTGTTTTCACCTTCAAAATAAAAAACACAAAAAGATAATCATCTCTCTCTTTATGTGTGCCGGGATATATTTAAAGACTTTGTGCCTATTTTTCCCTTGTGCACCTAAACGGTGGTCGAGCTATACTATATGCTCTCTGATTATCAGCATGACTGTCATGACGTCATTTACATGCTGCAGCACACTTTAAACAGTATTCAGAGTCAGGTGGTGGGACAAGAGAGGGAGAAGAAGTACAAGAGGAGTCATATGCGGAAGGGATAACAAGATCTCCAAGGTCCAGACAGTCGGCAGTACCAAGACGGCAGTAATGGGAGTGTTATGGCAATAAATAGTTAATAATTTATATGAATTATTGAAACCATTCAGAAACCTTCCAGAAGCATGATTATATGAATGCTTGCACTTTCCTCTAGAATTCCTCTGTCTCAGATTTTATATAATGTTTTGAGATAGATGTAGCAGTGTAGAAGCTCTTATCAGAATGTCTTCGGACTGAATGTACAATTCAAGACTAACTAACTCACAGAATATAATTGAATGTTTTTTTCAGAATAAAATGTAGATTCAGCATAATATGATGCAATCACCCCTAGTAACACCCCTTTTAACATCCCTTTAATGATAAGTAATAAAACTGCTAACCCCTCCTAAAATAAAGGTCTTTGTCATTAAGCTCTACATTGACTTGTGTGTCAGCGTGGTTCATACGGTGGCGTGCACACACTTAGACAAAGCATCCAATGTGGCGGCAGACAATTTTAGAGGACAGCCCACCCGAAAGGTGTTTAGGGCTCCATTACAGTTGGCGCACCAGCGTGGGGCTAGGATGAGACGTCCAGGGGACGACAGCCACAACTGAACTTTCATTCCCAGGACGGATCATACACGAGGGGTAGACGTGCAGGCTACAAAGATGTAAGAAAATGATTTATCTTACCTCAGACCCTCCTGTGTCCCTGTGCAGGGATGGAGGTAGCTGGCTGTCAGACTTGGACATAGATGACCGGATCTGAGGAGTCCTAGCCCTTGCAACCCGGTCCTGAGAATTCCTTAATTGTCTGCTTTATTTGTGTTCTTACAACCTGATCCTGAGTTTATCTGTGTTCATGTCAGTGCTATCATTGCTGCAGTTTCAGTACAGAGAAAGAGAGAGAAAGGCACAGAGAAGGAGAGACGGGGCTGAGTGAGGAGATTCTGTTTCCCTTGTTTCCAGCCCTATTCCCAGGGGATAGGGCTGATGGTTTTCCGGCACCTGAGAGGGGGACCGATGGTTTATTTCACTACTGGTGTTCCAGCCTCTGATATGGCTGATGGTTTTCCCACCCCCACGCGCAAGCTAACGACGGAGTGCAGTGTTAGTGTGGTCCTGGCTACGGTGGTGGATGAGTACGTAATTTACGTAAATGATGGTAGTGATGAGATTGTCTCCAGATAACGTGCCTCTTGTATAGATAAGGTATAGAGCTACTGTAGCAATTACGCCCGCTGGCTGGATAATAAATCGTGTTACTGATGTGCCATAAGCACAGGAAGAAACTGGTTATATAGCAATCCCTGGCACTTCTCCAGTACTCAAGGTGTTCAGACAAAATATACATGCCCAGCTAACGATAGTCAATCAGCAAGGAGTCTTGTTGCAAGAAGTATATGCAAGAAAGTTATATGACCCAGTTGTTGCCCCACTGAGGTGTGGAGGGGCCGATAGAGTTTGATGTTTTATCTGTTTTATCTGTTTGGTGACAACAATTCCAGTTCCAGTCCTCAGACTGATTCTGACTGACTAACTCCAGTGACGCAACCAGTTCCAGTCCTCTGACTAACTGCCTTCCGAACACCACTGACTGGTTTCCATAACGTGCACACAGTGTAAGCAAGGTGTGAAGCTTGCTATTTCTGCTGACTTGGTTACAGACCTCTCTCCCCCCCCCCCCAAGTTTAGATGGTCATGATAAACATTTATGCCCGGCTCACTGAAGATATCCTAGTTGACTCCCCTTCATACAATCCTGCAGATATTCCCTACGGTGCCCAGCAGACAGTGGTGACCTTGAAGGGGGGGCAATTATAGCAAAGATAGAAGTACAGAAACTTGGGTTTAAGCTATAACATGGGTGTTAATCAGTCAAAACCTCAGCAAATTACCACAAAAGACCTGGTGGTGGAGAGGGAAGGGAAGAAGTATGTGAAAAATATGAAGGTCCTCTTAAACCTAGTGTGATCCATAACCCGTGGAGGACGCTTAGATGAGAAGGAGTGGAAGGAAGTGATAACAAGTAAGAGAGAGCTTTTGAAGGATGCCAAGGTTTTAGAGGATGCTGAGGCATGGTATAAGACTGCTCGGGATATGAGGAAGTTATTGTGGATTGAACATCGTGACCCTGTTACTGGTGAATACACGTATACTCCTCCACCACCTGACAAGGTGAAGATGGCACTGGCAGAAGCTGATGCACCCGTGCCTATGCGGACACATTCTAGATACCCACACAGACCCACCACCCTGTGTCCACTTCTCTAATATGGATGGCACACCATACATGCCAGCTCAGACCAGACCCCGCTGTGCAGCAGTATCCGGACTATACATGAACATGGACGGGACGAAACAAAAGATGGAGAGGAGGAGGCTGCCGAAGAAGAATATCAGATGGCATGGGGACAGGAGAATTTCTCAGTTGGTCCTGGAGCTAGGCCAAAATTTCCACAGTATCCCTCCCCAGCCTCAGTGGATCCACTCTCATTACTAGGAAGTCATGGAGGCATGCCTTTAATGAAGACAGAACTGTCACAATTGGGAGCAGCAGGTGGAGACGAGCAGACACATCACCGGCTACAGTCTACTTCCCCAGCACAGCACACTCCCCAGGATAGGGGAGATGGGAGACAGACATTATCAATGTACGGGGGTACACAGGCCACAGCGAGCAGCTCTACGCATGGCTCAGATCCACCACCCCGACTGGCACAGTATGAAGACCCTCCCCAGCATGTTTCCCGTCCTATGCGAGCGAATGTCTCCTGGAAGCCTCAGGAAGCTGCCACATTGGTGAACACCTTACTGGATCCTGACAAGCAACCTATGCCCTTTCACCGGAAAATGAGCCAGATTCAGAAGACTCACGCTGCCTCATGGGAAGATCTTATGGGATTGGCTGAAATCAAAGCAGGAAACTCCTTCTGGCCAGTGATGCGCCCAGCGCTGGAGCCTGCACCAGGTACTCAGGAATATCGGAGAACATTCAAGACTGGTAAAGCTTTCTTACTCAAGCTGTATGCCTGTGCTAAGGAGAACAAGCAACCTCTGTTTCCAAGACATAATGCAAGAAAGAGGAGAAAGTGTAGAGAAGTTTTACTATCAGCTGAATCAGATGTTCACAGACCTGGGATTTGATCACCATGAGAAGTCCCATAGTCAGATATGGATACAAGCCTTCCAAGGTCTTCTTGAACCCATACAAAAGCAGGTCCAGACGACAAGACCTGAATACAGATGATTGGACCCAGATATTTATATTTTCAGGTGGCAAGGGGCATATAAATGAATAGGCCTTCAAAACCTCTCCCAGAAACTGTAATGTTATTGGTGTCACAGAACCCAGGAACAGAGGAGGACCAAGAAGTGGTGTCACCTGTTACAATTGTGGGAAGATAGGCCACATAAGGAGGTACTGCAGATCTTCTCAACATCGCAGTCAGACAGCTGAGTCAGAGCACCATTGCAAGAACAGCTGCCGCAGGATATCCCTCCACCACCACCTGCCCCCTCCACCCAGCTATAGGAGATAGGCAAGCCGGATTCACCAACTTACAATATGCTCTGCAAAGCCAACAGACAAGCTTGCGGCCCGACTCCTACTGTATGTATGGAGGTAGAAGGAAGGCCCATCCCCTTCTTAATGGATACCGCTGCAGCCAGAAGCGTGATAAGATCTGCTGACTTACCTGACTCAGACTGCCTCACAGAAGAAACCATCCCATGTGTGGTGTTGATGGAGTCATCAAGTATACCCCTATGACCCGCCCATTGTGTGCCAGCCTGCAACCCACACAGAGCATGTTATCTCGATTGGTGGTGTCCAACACTTGTCCAGTGAACCTACTGGGAACTGACTACTGATGAAGTTACACGCCAACATCTCCTTTCAGGAAAATGGTACTGTCACACTTACTACTGCTCTGGACCAGGAAGAAGTTTCACGGGTTTTCGGCCTCTACCACTTTGCTGAGACAATACAACCTACGGAAGCAGCCTGGCTTTCACAGATACCAGACATCCTGTGGGCCCTAGGCCCTGAAGACATTGGAAGGCTCCCAGTCCAGCCAGTGGAAGTCAACTTAAGCCAGGAGCCCGCTTACCCTGTAAGCCCCAGTACCCTCTCTCCATTGCCCAATCGGATGCCATCACACAACAACTGACGCCCTACGTCAGAATGGAGCAGTCCTCCCGACCAAGTCACCATGCAACACCCCACTGTTTCCAGTCAAGAAGAAAACACCGAAGGGACAACCTCCCAAGTTTCGCATGGTGCAAGATCTACGGGCAGTGAATGAAGCCACAGTCTTGGATACTCCGATTGTACCCCACACCCTTCTATCATTGATCCCACCCACATCTACCTGGTTTACGGTGGTGGATTTGGCAAATGCCTTCTTCAGTGTCCCTTTGCACCCCGACTGCCAGTATCTCTTTGCCTTCACTCATGAACATCAGCAGTACACGTGGACAGTAATGCCTCAGGAGGCCCAGAATAGCCCTTCCATGTTCAGCCAAGCAATGTCTACTAACCTGGAGCCCTGGAAGATGACTCACCCAGCTGTTGCACTCCTTCAGTATGTTGATGATCTTTTCCTGTGCTGTGACTCCCTACAGGAAGCACAAGAAGAATCCATCTCCCTCCTACAGTTCCTGGCCTACAACGGGTGTAAAGCATCCAGAGAAAAGCTACAATTTTGCTTGGACAAAGATGTGTTCTTGGGACATTGTATATCACACCAAGCCAAACATCTTACTGAAGACAGGAAGACGGCTGTTAAGAATATACCTGTGCCAACCAACCACACTCAGCTACAGTCTTTCCTTGGTCTTGTGTCCTACTGCCGTCCTTGGATCCTGGATGCATCAGTCTACATGCAGCCTCTCTATGACTGTCTCAAAGACATTCCTTTCTGCTGACAGCTGAAGCCATTGATGGATTCTACACACTGAAGGATGCCATCATATGCTCTCCTGCCCTTGGATTCCCTGACTACAAGAAACCCTTCTGCCTGTTTGTAATGGAGAAGAAAGGACATGCCACTGGAGTCCTAACACAGTTCCATGGGGGAAGACAGCACCCACTGGGATACTACTCTGCCAGACTGGACCCAGTTGCCCGTGGAGCACCTTCATGCCTGAGAGCTGTCTTTGCTACACACCTACTGTTGGACAAGACTGCTGATGTTATGCTGGGCCACTGCCTGAAGGTGAAGGCTCCACATGATATCACTGCCATTCTGGCCCAGACCCAACCTAAACATCTCTCTGCTGCACGTCACCTTCGGCTACAATGTTCCCTTCTACTCCCAGACAACGTGACAATCTCCAGGTGTGTTGACCTGAACCCTGCAACTCTCCTCCCTCTTCCAAGGGGATAATGTGACGTCTCTGACACTTCAGTGGAAGAGGAAGCCGACTTTGAAATGGCTTGCGCTTATGAGACAAGAAACCTCCGTATTTGACACAGTCACAGATACGCCGCTGGAAGACCCAGATTTGACTCTCTTTGTGGATGGATCAAGATATGCGGACCAAGAAGGACGGTTTCACACGGGTATGGCGGTGGTCAAAGAAGATACTGTGTTGATGGCCGAAACACTACCCGCGTCCATGTCTGCACAGGAAGCAAAATTGGTTGCATTGACCGAGGTTGCAAGATGGCAGCTCAAAAGAAAGCGAACATTTATACTGATTCCTGCTATGGATTTGGCATCTGCCATGACTACGGGCCTATCTGGAGGGCGAGAGACTTCATTACAGCCAATGGAACTCCAATACGCCACCATAGAGCGGTGAAGGAATTGCTGGAGTCCTTGCTGATGTCAGAAAGAGTCACGGTACTTAAGGTAAAGGCACACACTGGAGGGACCTCAAGAGAAGCCGTGGGGAATAACTTGGCTGATAGGGCAGCTAAGGAAGCAGCAGTGAAGCCACTCATCACAGAACCCTCCAACTTGTATCTCTTGACAGACTCAGGACAAGATGACTCAGGACAAGAAGAAGATCCGGACAAAAAGAAGACGGATGAACAATCCTGGGAGAACATGGTCCTGACCCTGCAGAAGCAAGCATCCAATGAAGAGAAGGAAAAATGGATCCAAGATGGAGCTGTGCAGGATGAGAAGCATCTGATACTACTGAAAGGAAAACCATGCCTCCCACGAGCCCTCTACCCAATTATTGCCAGATAGGCCCATGGCCCCACCCATCAATCGAAAATGAAGATGCACAATCTTGTGAGACAGTACTACCACGCACCTGGCTTTTCAACAATGGCAGCAAATTACACCAGAGGATGCCTAGTCTGTGCCTGGTGTAACCCAGGAAAAACAGAGAAAACTCAACAGAAGTGTACACCTAGACCTTTGTACCCCTTCCAACGCATACAGATTGACCACATTCAGATGCCATCCTAAGGAGGATTTGGATATGCACTGGTAGTCATGGACATATTCTCTGGATGGCCAGAAGCTTTCCCTGTGAAGAACCAATGTGCTAAAACCACTGCAAAGAAACTCCTCTCAGAGATAGTGTACCGATATGGGGTCCCAGAAACCATAGAGAGTGACCAAAGGCCAGCATTCACAGCCAATCTGACCAAAGAGATATGGCAGGCCACGGGGACAGAGTTAGCCCTCCATACTCCGTATCATCCCGAAAGTTCTGGAAGGGTCGAGAGATTAAACGGGGTATTAAAGGCAAAAATGCTGAAAGCAGCGCAGGAAACGGGGAAACCGTGGCATGAAAGTCTTCCCCTCGCATTGTTCAGTGTCAGGCACACCCCAGCTAGTGCAACTAAGCTAAGTCTCTATGAAATTCTGTTTGTAAGTGCCCCTAGACTAGGTTGTATTTCGCCCAACAGTTGACTCTACAGTATGACAGTTTGACTAAGTTTGTTACCGAATTAACAAAGCAATTGGCTAAAATACATTCTCGAGTCTTTTCCTCTCTCCCAGATCCTCAAAACCTGGAAGGAACCCATCAGATCCAGCCAGGAGATTGGGTTCTCACCAAAAGGTTCAGCAGACGTGCCCACGAGCCCACATACGACGGCCCCTTCCAAGTCCTGCTGGTCACCTCCATCCATGGCTGTGAAGGTTGAAGGAAGGCCTACATGAATCCACGCATCCCACTGCAAGAAGGCACCAGATCCAGAAGCCGAACATTGTTGTTTTGCTCCTTAATCCTGATCTATATATATTCAGTATAAAGCAGGGGAAGGCAGGTTACGAGAAGGTGGGAGGTAATATACAGGAACCACGCTGGGTAAAATACATAGCAGACAGGCTAGCACCCCAATACAAAGCTGCAAGGTATATACCAGAAATGACATATGAGGATAAACTAGCCCTCGAGACAGGATACACTGATTCCAACATTTGGTTAGAATGACTAAGATATACCGCTATGAGTCAGAATCGATCATCCTGTATAGTTTGCTCCACTGGCCGGCCCCACTTGGGTACTGTACCTTTCCCAATAGACCCAAGGGGGAATTTAGGGGATTTTCACTGTATCCTAACCCTGTATACTGATCACCCAGGCAAGTCAAAAATGTGCCAAGCATTATCACACCAATACCCTCCTTATCTGAAAGCAGAACCGGTTGGCCATGGGATCAACCCTTATGCAGGAAACTACACTTGTTTTGAACAGAACGGTACCGGCCTAGGAGTGGGAAATATGCCACAAAATTACTGTAGTCATATTATTAAGGTGTCCCCCAGTGGCTTGTACAATGACTCCCTGTTAACAGAACAGACCCACCAGCTCCCTGATGTTTATTGGTTATGTGGGGATATGAAGATTAGGTCCAGACTACAACCTCCCTGGAAAGGACAATGTGCCCTGGTAAAAGCTGTTATGCCATTTCATGTTTTTGACCCACCTGCCTGGGGTCAGCCAAGCTGGAAAAAGGAAGTCCAAGAGATCAAAACATTTAACAGAAACAAGAGGGGGATCAAAGGTCCCTTGACACTCATGTTTTCATAAATTCTATAGGGGTCCCTCAAGGAGTGCCTGATGAATTTAAAGCTAGAGACCAAGTGGCAGCAGGCTTCGAGTCCATCCTTCCCATAATAACTGCAAACAAAAATGTAGCTTGGATAAATTACTTATATTATAATCAACAATGGTTCTTGAACTTCACAAGACATGCTCTAAAAGGAATAGTCCAACATTTAGGCCCCACCTCCATCATGGCCTTTCAGAATAGGATGGCTTTGGATATGATCCTAGCAGAGCGCGGGGGCGTGTTCAAACAAATAGGAACAACCTGCTGTACCTATATTCCGGCAAACACCGCTACAGATTGGAGCATAGCCAAAGCCTTAAAAGGGCTCACAGAGCTGTCAGAAGAATTAGCCCATAATTCTGGTGTTAAGGATCCATGGGACACTTGGTTTGGGTGGTGGGATGGATAGCAGAGAGCACTTATCAAACTAGGTATAATAATTCTTTGTGTTCTATTCGTAGTGGCTCTAATTTCATGCTGTGTAATACCTTGCATCAAGAAGATGATGTCTCACGCCATGAAGGAGACAGTGACCACAATGTATGCAGATGTTAGAGGCCTCGATGAAGAAGGAGAAATATACACCTGAAAATGATGCCATTGCCATTGCCGCAAGATCCCTTGGAGAAATACGAAAACTTGAGACCAATCTTAGAAGATGGAGAAGGGACAGTTTAGGGTGCAGTAAGGCCAACTGCAAAGGGATCCCGACGTTACGGTTTGTCTCAATGTTGGTGAAGACTCCTTTCCCCTCCTCTACCTTTTCCCCCTCTGCCGCCTAGGGCAAAGATTTAGGGTAAGATTTTGAATGTCTCCAAAGGGGGGAATGTTATAGCAATAAATAGTTAATAATTTATATGAATTATTGAAGCCATTCAGAAACCTTCCAGAAGCATGATTATATGAATTCTTGCACTTTCCTCTAGAATTCCTCTGTCTCAGATTTTATATTATGTTTTGAGATAGATGTAGCAGTGTAGAAGCTCTTATCAGAATGTCTTCGGACTGAATGTACAATTCAAGGCTAACTAACTCACAAAATATAATTGAATGCTTTTTTCAGAATAAAATGTACAGTCAGCATAATATGATGCAATCACCCCTAGTAACACCCCTTTTAACATCCCTTTAATGATAAGTAATAAAACTACTAACCCCTCCTAAAATAAAGGTCTTTGTCATTAAGCTCTACATTGACTTAGACAAAGCATCCAATTTGGCGGCAGACAATTAAGAGGACAGCCCACCCGAAAGGTGTGGAGGGCTCCATTACAGGAGGGTGGGGGAGAGGGATTAACGAGGGTGCATGGTAGCAACCAAACTGTTAAGGAAGGTGCAGGAGCCAAGGAACAAATTGAGGATAAACTGGCTATGGGTATGGAAGACTCATCAAATGAAGGAGACCTTAATCACATTTCTGTTGTGCGAGGTTGGGGGGAGAGGGTACATGAAGGAAGCGTGATTCTTACCTCACCGTCACCAACACAACAAGGACTTGGGCCCAGGGGCGTATCTAGGGGGGTGCAGCCCGACCTTTTGCACCGGGCGTCACTCAGTGGGGGGCGCCGGTGCCATCATCAGGTGACCAGGCGTCCAACGGTGGCACTGCAGCGCAGCCGCCGGAACTAATCTCCTCCTCGCCGCATATTGCGCACGGGCGGCCGCGGAGCTGTGCGTGCACAACCCCTGCTGCTGGTCCGTCCCCTGGCAGCAGTTACCCCCCCCCCCGGTCACGTCGCGCTGCGGCTGACGTCACCCGGCGCGCCGCACAGTGGGACAGAGAGGAGAAGAAGAAGAGCCGAGGAGCTGCTGTGGCCTGCCTCCTCCTGAGTCCTGACTCCTGACTCAGACTGAGTCGTCCGGGTCCGGTCCGTCCTAGCTACGCTTACAACTCTACTCCTAATAAAGGAATAAAGTAACCTAAACAGGCGGGGGGTGCCTCTCCTGGGCTGGCCCGGCTGGGAGTTATGAGGTGTATATATATGTATACATCAGGCGCAGGCACACACTATGAGGTATAATATTATACCTCATAGTGTGTGCCTGCCTGGTGATGTATACATATATACACCTCATAGTGTGCCTGCCTGATGTATGCATACAGTATATATACCTGAGGTATATATATGTATACATAGGCAGGCACACTATGAGGTGTACATATGTATACATCAGGCAGGCACACACACTATGAGGTGTATATATCATATATACACCTCATAGTGTGTGTGCCTGCCTGATGTATACATATATACACCTCATAGTGTGCCTGCCTAATGTATACATATATATACCTGAGGTATATATATGTATACATCAGGCAGGCACACTATGCCTCATCAAATAAAAATTGGCGGTGGGCGGTGTGATGGGGGGGCGCCAAAATAAATCCTTGCCCCGGGTGCCAGAAAACCTAGTTACACCTCTGCTTGGGCCTCCTGGATGCGCAAGACACATTTGTGCCTTCTTGCTGCACTACATGCAACATGACCCTCAGATTGTCAGAATTCGAAGTAATGCCGACTACTGGGTTGCCACACTCTTAGATCCCTGATACAAGAGTAAATTTGGCTAAATAATTCCTACCATAGAAAGGGATTACGCATGCAGGAGTATCATCAGAAGCTGTTACAGAATCTTAGATCTGCTTATCCACAAAACACCAGTGGTGCACATAGTGAATCTCACAGTTCTAACTTGCCAACCGTGGGATTGTCGAGTCATCACTCAAACCGTAACAGTAACACCGTATCTGGTGGTAACAGCAATTTTGTGGAATCATTTCACCAATTTTTTAGACCATCCTTTACAAGGCCTGAGGAGACATATAGTCAACGCCTAAAGAGAATAGTGCAGGAGTATCTCCAACTGAACATCGATGCCATGACTGTGAAACTGGACCTTTGCTCATTTTGGGCTTCAATCTGGAAAATTGGCCTGAGCTCACCACTCGCGCCTTGGAGATATTGTCGTGCTCTGCAGCCAGCATTCTCTCTGAACGTGTCTTCAGCGCTTCATAACTTAGAGAAGGAGTACAGGCTTTAAATTTTGCAAAAAGTTAAATTTTATTATTTTTAAAGTGATCCTAAACCCAGAAGACAACCCCACATCCCCTTCATACCTATCCATGCAGCTTGTGAACCTGCTGCCATCCATCCCTGTATCTTCCAAAACCGCTGTGGCATTCTTCATAAATCATACTTTTATAATCTCATTTCTGGGCGTTTCACTGCAATTTTAAAGCCGCAGCAGGCGGGCCTGTGTGCCGCTCTCCCCCTCCTTGTTCCTTATTATACACGCCGCCATGGGCGTGCTAAACAACAGAGAGGCGGCTCGCCTCATAGTATGGGCGTTGAAACCGGTATGATGTAATACGCGTCATACCGGTTTCAACGCCCATACTATGAGGCGAGCCGCCTCTCTGTTGTTTAGCACGCCCATGGCGGCGTGTATAATAAGGAACAAGGAGGGGGAGAGCGGCACACAGGCCCGCCTGCTGCGGCTTTAAAATTGCAGTGAAACGCCCAGAAATGAGATTATAAAAGTATGATTTATGAAGAATGCCACAGCGGTTTTGGAAGATACAGGGATGGATGGCAGCAGGTTCACAAGCTGCATGGATAGGTAAGAAGGGAATGTGGGGTTGTCTTCTGGGTTTAGGATCACTTTAACAAAAGTCAAGGACAGGGGAAGGGGAGTTGTAAAGTGCTCCCGTGCATAAAGCCAGTCGATGGCTTGTACCGTATACAATTCACCATAAATAAGCAGCTCTGAAATTAATGTCCCATCATTTTACAATCAGATAGTGGTGTCTTCGCAGAGACCCATATACAAACAGGTTTATGCAGAGGTATATTGTTTCCCCCTCTCTCTATAGTCACTAGGGTTAGGAGTTTGCATAGACAATATTAACACATGCTCCACAATCCTATATTGACCAACGGGGGGATGCCCACACCTATAATGTTCCCAGTATACAGGTTATCCATAAAGCACCATGAGTTAGTTCACCAAATGACAGGCATAGTATAAGTACTTTGTCTTAGTGACGTAACAGGTTTACATATTTACCAGAGTCATCGCTGGCCATCAGCACGGAGGCCACAGAGAGGGACAGAGGGTGGTCCGGACTGGAGGACCCCAACGCGTTTCGTTACCTGCTGCGGTATAGGCCACTTCATCAGGGGTTCAGTGTCTTCAGCGCTGCTGGTGGTGTGCTGACAGATAAGCAAACGCGGCTGTGTCCAGAGACAATGTAGACAGACTAATGTTCATCAAGGTGAACAAGTCATGCATTCGCAAGGACTTTTCTACCCCTGTGTCATCCTGTCTGCATTCTCTTTAGTCTGCTGTGTGCATGTATCTGTGATGATTGCCCCAACGGCACTGAAAACACGCTCTGACATCACATTAGCAGCAGGACAGGCCAGCCCATCCAAGGCATATAAGGAGAAGTCTGGCCAACTATGCAGCTTGGATACCCAGTAATTAAATGGAACAGAAGCGTCAGGAAGGATGCAGGTATGGTCACTTAGATAGTCGTTGACCATTTTGTGCAACTTCTCCCTCCTTGACATTGTTTCTAGTCCAGGTAGCCCTTGCTGATGAGCCATTTTATTGAACATGGCCCAGTTTGTGGACATTTCATCTTTGGACCTGCTGGGCTTGCCCCTCTCCATTAATGCATGCTGTTGCACAGAGCTGGTACCTCTGCTAGCAGCGGAGTATGAGGGTGATGTTGCCATCAAATGATCGACAATGGCCCTCATGAAGGATTCAATTGTAAAACCCCTTGATGACTGCAACAGTAGAGAAGGAAATTTGTCCTTGTACTGTGGGACTAGAAAGGTGGCCAACCAGTATAGGCTGCTGTTGAAAATGTGGATCACGCGAGGGCCTTGGCACAGACAGTTAGATATGAAGTGTGCCATGTGTGCCAAGATGCAAAGAGGCAAATGTTCTGTGACCCCAGAAGGAGGAATAATACCCATGCTGTCCTCACACTGACTCTCCTCCTCCACCTCCTCCTCTCCAGCCCACCCATGCTGGACAGACATGAAGCTGGGGTTGGCAGTCCCCTCTGTAGCATGAGGGGTCCCCTCGGTACCACTGAAAAAGAAGTCCTCTCCCTCCTTGTCTTCCTCATCATGTTCAATCTCCAATCTTGCCTGATGAGATTGGCTGGGCTGGGTAGGATTACTTCACTGGGTAGGAAATCTTGCTCCATTCCCAGCTGCTGGGCACACAAAGATTCCAATTTTGGTTTATGCAGCGATTCTTTCAGCAGACATAGCATAATAGGCATGGTTACGTTAATAATAGCCTGATCACCGCTCACAAGCTTGCTGCACTGCTCAAAGTTATCAAGCACCTCACAAATGTCTCCCATTCTGTATCTGTAAGACTTGATTGTCCATATATACTGTATTTTTCCTTGTTCTCCCATCTTCATATGTAAAGCGGCCATGGAATCTAATGGTACTATATAAATAAATAATAATAATAATAAACGTCAGCGATCCACACCCACTTGACAGTAGTTATGTGTCTTCGCTGAGACTAAGTCTGACAAGCATGTTCAAGCTGGTATTCAGCAAGTGCCCTCTGCTGCTCTCTTATCCTTGCCAACATATGATATGTTGAGTTCCACCATGTTGTCAGACCGCAAATAAGTCGGTGGTTTGGCAAATTAAATTGCTTTTGAAGCGCTGAAAGTCCGGCAACAGCGGTTGAGGAATGGCGGAAATGGGCGCAAATATAGCGCATCTTCTCAAGTAGGTACGGCAAGTCAGGGTATATTTTTATAAATTTCTGCACCACTAGGTTCAGCACGAGCCATGCATGACACATGTATCAGCTTCACGAGCTTTAAAGCCGCCACCATATTACGTCCATTATCGCAGACAGCCAGACCGAGTTGGAATTGCAGTGGGGAGAGCCACTGATTGGTCTGTTGTTTTATTCCTTGCCACGGCTCTGCTGCAGTGTGTGGTATTTCACCTAAGCAGATGAGTTTCAGCAGAGCGTGTTGCCGCTTTGCCGATGCGCTGCTGCAAAGCTCCCAACTTGGGAGTGATGTGGAGGGTAATTCAGCATCGGATGATGAGGCGGAGGAGGAGGAGGAAGAGGGGAGACAGGACGTATATGATGAGGCAGAAACCCTGATTGAGGTTGGACCCACTATCCTTGGCATGGGTAGGATATGTGATTGTCCAGTTTGAGACTTTGTCCGACCCTCCACCAGGTTGAGCCAGTGTGCCGTGACAGAGATGTATCATCTCTGTCCACAAGTACTTGTCCACGTGTCTGTTGTAAGGTGGACCTTCCCTGTTATGGCATTGGTGAGAGCGTGCTTTAGATTGTTTCAGACGTGCTGGTGTAACGCGGGGATGCACACCGAGAAAAGTAGTGCCGGCAGGGAACCGAGAATCTTGGGGCAGCCACAGCCAACAGATCATGGAAAGACTGAATCCCCACAAGCCCAAACAGCAACATTTCCACGGTGAGCAACTTGGCAATGTCAGAGTTCAGTATTTATGCTTGTGGGTGCATGGCTTACTCCTCCTTTCAGAGATCTTGGGCGCAGATAACTGGATGCTTGACTGGGACAAACAAGTGGATGAGCTTGTTGTGTCCTGCGTCTGTGCAACCGTAGCTTGTGAGCAAGAGGTATGATCACCTGCTTCCTGCCCAACAGATTGGGAAGGACGGATCACAGGCGACATGGCAGTGATTTGATCCGTAGACACTGATTTGGTACCTTGGTGTTCCGCCCACCGACTAGGGTGCTTGGCTGCCATGTTTTTTCCGCATACTAGTGGTGCTTTGGTTGCCTTTGTCCTGGCCTATGCTCAGCTTCGTATGGCAGATGCTACAGATGACAACATTTGGTTCAGGAGGATTATCTGAAAACAATTTCCAGACTGTGGCTGAACGCACCCTTGCCTTGAATTGGGGCACAGAAGGATTGCTCTTGGCAACAGTTGACACACTTCACACTCTGCTCAAACCAGAAGCCCTTGGTGCCTTTTGGTTGTGCTATGTGTCCACCTTCTTGCTCTGTGCTGCTAAGTGTGCCAGTGGTCCAGGTCCGATTCGTGGGTCTCATCATCGACCACCTCGTCGTCCATGTCATCCTCCTTCCGTGTTGATATTGTCAGCTGGCCAGATAGCAACTGTGTGTCATCACCATCAACCTCCACCTCTTCACCCAGTATATTTCATGGATGAAAGTGGACTTCTTCTGACCGTGGGTTTTCAAATATTTGGGCATGAACAGACAATACCTCCTCACGTTCCTCTGCAATGTCGTGCGGTGAGAGGCCACAGGTAACAAAAGGATATGGACCAAACAGATCCTCAGAGTGGCCAAGGTTGGGGTCAAATGATTCCTGTGACTGCTGATGGGGTGATGAACTAGGAACAGTTTGAGAATATGATGACCCAGCATTTTCTGTCCATACATGGGCTACTTTTTGGAGACACAATGGCTATGCCTTGACATTGGGCACTGCAACTACTATGCTAGTAGTCCTCCTCACTTCATAATTGTTTGGCCCTTGAGGCCTGCTTCTTTCTTCAACCATGATACAGCCCCTTGGGTTAATTTTTGGAGACACCATGCCTGCACATTGTGCAGAGGCAGTGGAACAGCAATGCCAGTAGTCCAAGCTTTATAATTGTGAAGCCCTTGTGATGATGATGATGGGTGGCTTCTTCCTGCGTTAACCATCACACAGCCCCTAGGGCAGGTCACTCTCTTTACACCACTTACACTCTGAGCTGTCAGAAGATCTCCTCCATCATAACTCACTGTTACGGAAATCATGCTCCCATTTCAGCCTTTTCCTCGTCATTGTTCGAGCGCCGGAGAAGGAACAGGAAGCATGAAGACCCAGAGCAGCGCGGTGACCGAGCAGCGGAGCGGCGGCGGCAGCGATAAGTATACTGACATCTTCCTTTACAGGTGCAGCAAGGGGGGCCCTGGATACCACGGGGGGGCTGTATACAGCTGGGGCTGCTGTATACAGCTGGGGCCCCTGTATACTAATGGGGGGTCTGTATACCTCTGGGGCTGCTGCTGTATATACCCCCTGGGGCTGCTGCTGTATATACCCCTGGGGCTGCTGCTGTATATACCCCTGGGGCTGCTGCTGCATATACCCCCTGGGGCTGCTGCTGTATACTACCACTGGGGCTGCTGTATACTACTACTGGGGCTGCTGTATACTACTACTGGGGCTGCTGTATACTACCACTGGGGCTTCTGTATTATACTACTGGGGCTGCTGCTGTATATACCACTGAGGCTGCTGTATACTACTACTGGGGCTGCTGTATACTACCTCTGGGGCTTCTGTATACTACCACTGGGGCTGCTGTATATACCTCTGGGGCTGCTGTATACTACTACTGGGGCTGCTGTATATATATCTCTGGGGCTGCTGTATACTACCACTGGGGCTGCTGTATATATCTCTGGGGCTTCTGTATACTACCACTGGGGCTGCTGCTGTATATACCACTGGGGAGGCTGCTGTATATACCTCTGGGGCTGCTGTATACTACCACTGGGGCTGCTGTATATATCTCTGGGGCTGCTGTATACTACCACTGGGGCTGCTGCTGTATATACCACTGGGGAGGCTGCTGCAACACTGCTGGGGCCTGTATGTACCACTGGGGAGGCTGCTGTATACCACACTTCTGAGGGCTGTATACTACCACTGGGGAGGCCTGTATACCACTGCGGGGCCTGTATACCACACTGCTGGGGGCTGTATACCTGTGCTGGGGTCCACCCTCGGCTTATACACGAGTCAATAGGTTTTCCCAGATTTTGGGGGCAAAAGTAGGGGGGTCGGCTTATACACGGGTCGGCTTATACACGAGTATATACGGTAAATAACATCTGTAAAAAGCAAATCAAGGCAGCAAAGATTGAGACAGAGAAAGTAAAAAAAAATCCCAAAATATTCTTTAACCACACAAATAGTAAGAAACTAAAAAATTATTGTGTTGGCCCCCTTAAAAATAGTCTGGGTGAAATGGTGGATGAGGATGAGGAAAAAGCCAATATGCTAAATGATATTTTTTCAACAGTATTTCCACAAGAAAATCCCAGGACAGACAATATGATCAGTGATAACAAAAATTCTCTATTATATGTTGACTGTTTAACCTAGCAGGAAGTACGGCACCGTCTAAAAATCACTAAAGTTGACAGATCCCTGGGCCCGGATGGGATACACCCCAGAGTACTGCAGGAATTAAGTACTGTCATAGACAGACCATTATTTTTAATCTTTAAAGATTCCATAATAAGAACGTCTGTACCATAGGACTGGGGTATGGCAAATGTGGTGCCAATATTCAAAAAGGGGCAAAAAACTGAACTTGGAAATTATAGGCCAGTAAGGTTAACCTTTACTGTGGGTAAAATGCTAGAGGGTTTTCTAAGGGATGCTATACTGGAGTATCTGAAGAAAAATAACCTCATGACCCAATATCAACATGCGTTTACAAGGGACCGTTCCTGCCAAACTAGTCTGATAAGTTCAGGACTGGACCAAAAATATGCAGTGGATGTGATGGACTTTTCAAAAGCTTTTGATACGGTGCCACACAAAAGGTTGATACATAAAATGAGAGCAATGAGGGATAGGGGAAAATATGTGTAAGTTGGTTAAGAACTGGCTTAGTAATAGGAAACAAAGGGTGGTTATTAGGGGAATTGTGGCACCCCATTCATGCAGGTAGCCACAGCCTTCCCTACTGCACAGCTGGGTTTCCACAGTAGGTACCTACTACATGCAACACCTTCCACCCCGCCACAGTAGGGGGAGCTCCACTCACTGACTTTAGGTGAGATCCCCTATAAATACTACTGCTGGGGGAGGAGTTAGAGTGTGCAGACGCTAGGAGAGCTGCGAAGATATCCTGGTGATCGGTGCCGCGGTTAGGCCCAAACCAGTGACCCGGAGTGGCCCTTCTACGCTGAGCCAAACCTACCGTGTTTCCCCAAATATAAGACAGTGTCTTATATTAATTTTACCCCCGAAAGTCCAACCCTGTCTTATATTCGGGGTATGACTTATATTAAAAATAAAATGACAATTAACCGCACCTTGCCGCAAGTGAACCATATAGTACCGTACATTGTATGGGGACCTGCCGCAAGTGTGCCGCAAGTCGGCTGTGCGACGGAATTGCGGTTTTAATGGGCAAGTCGGCAAGGAAACATCCTTACTTTTTAGGGTAATGGCGGCCTCGGGCTATGGATTCCTCCACGGTGCAGAGCATTGTCCAGATGCTTCTGCATGCAGGAGCTTCTGGCCAATCAGCACTCGAGCCGCTGAGCCAATCAGCGCTCGAGATGCTGGGGAGCCGCTGGCCAATCAGAAGCTCCTGCCGGCAGCGGTGACGTCAGGCCGGGGCGACAGGCGCACAAGTTTAACCCTATGCCCTCGGGGTTACCTGCGGCACCTGAGGGCAGAGGGGAGTCCACGGGGGACAGCGGACCTGCGGCTGCACCTGAGGGCAGAGGGGAGCCCATGGAGGATAGCGGGGCCAGCGGGACAGCGGGGACACAGGTAAAACATGCAATGGGCAAAAATGGCACTTTAGCGGTACCCTGTCTTATATTCCCCGAAAATAAGTCACCTTGTCTTATAATCGGGGTATGACTTATATTGGAAAATTCTGCGCCAGCCCTGCCCTGACTTATATTCGGGGGTGACTTATTTTCGGGGAAACAGGGTAGGAGTGGGGACAGAAGGCAAGGAGCAGAGCCAAGGGAGTGAGGAACTGGTGGAGGTTCACCCAAGACGTACCGGACTTCGGGGGTCCGCACCTGCAGGATTACTCCAAGACTGCAGAAAACCCAGTCACACCGTGGAGACTTTAGTCACCTGGTCCCCCTGCGTACCCAGAAAGCGGTAGCAAGACACCGTAGTGTAACACAGCAGTGATCAAAGAGGGTAACCCATGGACTGCGGAGGAGGAGAGAGAGTAGAGACCAGAGGGAGCGAGGAGGCCAGTCTGGCTGCAAGCAGACAGGGCTTCAGTAACTGCAGAGAAGCTGAGGAGGCCTTATACCCACTTGCTGTGCAGACTCACTGTGCACCTGGTCACTCGACAACAGTGCTCTGGACATCTTTACCTGTGAATACCACCAGTAAAAGGTACAAGAGACTTGCTTCAGTGTGTGCGTCATTCCTCTCCATCCCCAGCCTCCCTATAGACTGCCTTACTGCTTCTTACCCTGGCCACAAGTCTCATTCCAAGCAGCCCCTTTACTCTACGCTGTCCTGGAGGTCCAGATCCACCTGTAAGGAGCTTTACTACCCTTGCCACAATACCATCGCCCTCCGGAAGACTGTGGCGGTGTGGGTACTACAGGTGGTGTCACATGACAACAAAAAACTCTTATCCCCTGTACATAACCCCCTTATTGAAGTGTCACCCTAGCCATGGGCTCAGGTGCTGCCACCCATGACATCCCCGTGAAACCACCCACCAAGCCTGATAACCGAGTACCCCAGGGCCTGAGGCTCGACATAACACACTCAGAATGGGTCACAGTTAACAGTGGGGTACCACAGGGGTCGGTATTAAGGCTGGTTTACGTGTAGAGGCGCACCATTGATCCCGACAATGATCCAACCTGGCCAGGATCACTGGTACGTCACTACATGGTCGCTGGTGAGATGCCAGACAGGCAGATCTCACAGGTGATCACCCAGCGATGCGCCGTCACCCGACGGGATGGAATCGTTCAGGGTCTCGGGCGCAGACTGGGGATCGCTGGTAAGTCTGCCTGTCACACACAGTGATGCAGCCTGGTCAGTGGGAGATCGCCGATCGAAAAATGACAGAGGCTATTTAATAAAGATCAGCAATCTCCCAGCAGGGGAGCTGATCGCTGCTAAGTATCCCATGCAGCGAGATCGCCGGCGAGGTCACTGCTACGTAACAAAACCGGTGACATAGCAGCGATCTCGTTAGCAATCTCGCTACGTGTAAACCGGCCTTTTGGGCCCACTTCTTTTTAACATATTTATTAATGACCTTGTAGGGGGCATACAGAGTAGAATCTCAATATCTGTAGATGACACTAAACTCTGCAGGGTAATCAAAACAGAGGAGGACATTTTTATATTAAAAAAGGATTTATGTAAGCTAGAAGCTTGGGCTGATAAATGGCAAATGAGCTTTAATGGTGATCAATGTAAGGTCATGCACTTGGGCAGAGGAAATAAAATGTATAATTATGTGCTTAATTGTAAAACACTGGGCAAAACTATCACTAAAAAAGACCTGGGTGTATGGGTAGATTACAAACTCACATTTAGTGGCCAGTATCAGGCAGCTGCTGCAAAGGCAAATAAAATAATGGGATGCATTAAAGAGGCATAGATGCTCATGAGGAGAACATAGCTTTACCTCTATACAAGTCACTAGTGCGACCGCAGTTAAAATACTGTGTACAATTCTGGTCTCCGGTGTATAAGAAAGACATAGCTGAACTAGAGCGGGTCCAGAGAAGAGCGACAAAAGTCATTAGAGGACTAAGGGGTCTGCAATACCAAGACAGGTTATTAAACTTGGGGTTATTTAGTTTGGAAAAATGAAAGCTTTGGGGTGATCTTATAATAATGTATGAATATATGAGGGGACAGTACAGAGAACTTTTCACTGATCATTTTACTCTTAGGCCTGAGACTGGGACAATGGGGTATCATCTACGTCTGGAGGAAAGAATGTTTACTCATAATTACAGACGTGGATTCTTTGCTGTAAGAGCAGTGAGACTATGGAACTCTCTACCATATGATGTCATAATGAGTGATTCACTACTAACATTTAAGAATGGTCTAGATGCTTTTCTTGAAAAATATAATATTACCGGTTATATATACTAGATTCTTTGATAGGCGTTGATCCAGGGAACTACTCTGATTGCCGTATGTGGAGTCAGGAAGGAATTTATTTACCAAATGTGGAGCTTAGTGTTGCCACATGGGGTTTTTTCGCCTTCCTCTGGATCAACATGTTAGGCTATGGGTTGAACTACATGGACTTAAAGTCTTCCTCAACCTTAAAAACTGTTACTATATTACTATATTAGTTAGATTTTGTGGTTGGATTAAAATGGTTGTGCTGCTCAAATGCAAACTGCTTCGTTCAATGCTTCATCTACTATATAATCTCCTAATCGCATCTGTCTGACGCCGAAATCGCGCGCTAGTGGCCAATGAGCGCAGCGTATGCAAATGAGCTGCTCGTCGGGCAAAATTAAAATTTGCACTCCACGCGGCTCTCCTCTAAGCCCCCCCGCTCCTCCTGCCCTGCCTGCGCTCCCCCCCGCTCTCCTCTTCCCCGGGATGTCACTCCTGTGCTCCCCGGCTTTGTGCGGGGTTAGTGCCAGGCCTCGCCCCCACTCTCCTCCTCCCCGGTATGTCGCTCCTACTGCTCCCTGGCTGTGTGGGTGGGGTTAGTGTCAGTCCCCGCCCCTGCTCTCCTCCTCTCCGGGATGTCACTCCTGTGCTCCCGGCTGTTCGCACTGATGATGCCGGCGATGGCGGTGCTGAGTGTCCCCGGACTGTGCCGGCTCCTACTGCTGATCTCCGCGGTGCTGCTCCCGGGCCGGGCACACCTGTATGATGAGTATGACCCACTGGGACGGACAGGGGACAGAGAGGTGAGAGCCCATGTGTGTTTGTGTGTGTGTGTGTGTGTGTGACTCTGTGTGTGGGTCTGAGTCTGTGACTAGGTGTGAGTCTGTGTGTGGGTGTAGTCTGCTTCTTCATCCCCCTGCCTGTGCCGCTTCATCCTCCGTCCTCCTCCCCCGCCGCTCTGTGCTCATCCTCCCCCTGCCCTCCGTCCTCCCCCTGCCGCTCCATCCTCTCCACCCCACCGCTTCCTCCTCCTTCCTTTGTCCTCCTCCCCTCTGCCACTGCATCCTCCGTCCTCCCCTTGCTTGTGCTGCTCCGTCCTCCTCCCCCGCCGCTCTTTGCTCTGTCCTCCTCATGCAGCTCCATCCTCTCCCTGCATGTGCCGCTCCATCCTCCCCCACCCCACCGCTTCCTCCTCCTTCCTTTGTCCTCCTTCCCTACGTCACTCCATCCTCCCCCACCCCGCCGCTTCGTCCTCCGTCCTCCTCTTCCCGCTCGCTCTGTGCTCCGTCCTCCCACTGCTGCTCCGTCCTCCTCCTGCCTGTGCCGCTCCATCCTTCCCCACCCCATCGCTTCCTCCTCCTTTCTTTGTCCTCCTCCCCTCCGCCATTCCATCCTCCCCCTGCCTATTCTGCTCCATCTTCCCCCACCCCGCCGCTTCGTCCTCCGTCCTCCTCCCCCCGCCGCTCTGTGCTCTGCCCTCCCCCTGCCGCTCTGACCTCCTCCTGCCTGTGCCGCTCCATCCTCCCCCACCCCACCGCTTCGTCCTCCTTCCTTTGTCCTCCTCCCTCGCCACTCCTCCTCTGTCCTCCCCCACCCCGCTGCTTCGTCCTCTGTCCTCCTCCCCCCCTGCGCTCTGTGCTCTCCTCCCCCTGCCTGTGCCGCTCCATCCTCCCCCATCCACGCTTCCCCTCTCTCTTTTGTCCTCCTCCCCTCCGCCCTTCGTCTCCCCTGCCTATGCAGCTCTGGCTCCCCCACCCTGCCGCTTCATCCTCCATCCTCCTCTTCCCCTCCGCTCTGTGTTCCGTCCTCTCCTGCCTGTGCCGCACCATCCTCCCCAAACCCACTTCTCTCCTTCCTTGTCCTCCTCCCCTCCATCTCCGTCCTCCCCCTGCCCTGCCGCTCCATCCTCTCCACCCCACGCTTCCTCCTCCTTCTTTGTCCTCCTCCCTCTGCCACTGCATCCTCCGTCCTCCCCCTGCCTGTGCTGCTCCGTCCTCCTCCCCCCGCCGCTCTTTGCTCTGTCCTCCTCATGCGCTCCATCCTCTCCCTGCCTGTGCCGCTCCATCCTCCCCCCACGCTTCCTCCTCCTTCCTTGTCCTCCTTCCTCGGCCACTCCATCCTCCCCCACCCCGCCGCTTCATCCTCCGTCCTTCTTCCCCACTGCTCTGTGCTCCATCCTCCACTGCTGCTCCGTCCTCCTCCTGCCTGTGCCGCTCCATCCTTCCCCCCCATCGCTTCCTCCTCCTTGCTTGTCCTCCTTCCCCTGCCACTCCATCCTCCGTCCTCCCCCCACCGCTGCTTCGTCCTCTGTCTCCTCCCCCGCCGCTCTGTGCTCCATCCTCCCCCTGCCTGTGCCGCTCCATCCTCCCCCATCCCACCGCTTCCTCCTCCTTCCTTTGTCCTCCTCCCCTCCGCCCCTTCGTCCTCCCCCTGCCTATGCTGCTCTGTCTCCCCAACCTGCCGCTTCATCCTCCATCCTCCTCTTCCCCTCCGCTCTGTGTTCCGTCCTCCCCCTGCCTGTGCCGCTCCATCCTCCCCACCCCACCACTTCCTCCTCCTTCCTTTGTCCTCCTCCCCTCCATCCTCCGTCCTCCCCCTGCCTGTGCTGCTCTGTACTCCCCCACCCCACCACTTCTCCTCTCCTTGTTCTCCTCCCTCCATCCTCCGTCCTCCCCCTGCCCCTGCCGCTCCGTCCTCCCTGCCGCTCCATCCTCTCCACCCCACCGCTTCCTCCTCCTTCCTTTGTCCTCCTCCCCTCTGCCACTGCATCCTCCGTCCTCCCCCTGCCTGTGCTGCTCCGTCCTCCCCCCCGCCGCTCTTGCTCTGTCCTCCCATGCCGCTCCATCCTCTCCCTGCCTGTGCCTCTCCATCCTCCCCCACCCCACCGCTTCCTCCTCCTTCCTTTGTCCTCCTTCCTTCCGCACTCCATCCTCCCCCCCCGCCGCTTCATCCTCCTCCTCCCCTCTTTTCCCGCCGCTCTGTGCTCCGTCCTCCCACTGCTGCTCCATCTTCCTCCTGCCTGTGCCGCTCCATCCTCCCCCACCCCATCGCTTCCTCCTCCTTTCTTTGTCCTCCTCCCCTCCGCCATTCCATCCTCCCCCTGCCTACTCTGCTCCATCCTCCCCACACCCGCTGCTTCGTCCTCCGTCCTCCTCCCCCCCGCCGCTCTGTGCTCTGCCCTCCCCCTGCCGCTCCGTCCTCCTCCTGCCTGTGCCGCTCCATCCTCCCCCACCCCACCGCTTCCTCCTCCTTCCTTTATCCTCCGTCCTCCCCCTTCCTGTGCTGCTCCATCCTCCCCCACCCCGCTGCTTCATCCTACATCCTCCTCCACCCCGCCGCTCTGTGCTCTGCCCTCCCCCTGCCACTCCGTCCTCCTCCTGCCTGTGCCGCTCCATCCTCCCCCACCCCACCGCTTCCTCCTCCTTCCTTTGTCCTCCTCCCCTCCACCACTCCATCCTCCATCCTCCCCCTGCCTGTGCTGCTCCGTCCTCCTCCCCCCGCCGCTCTGTGCTCCGTCCTCCCCCTGCCACTCCATCCTCCCCCTGCCTGTGCCGCTCCATCCTCCCCCACCCCACTGCTTCCTCCTCCTTGCATTGTCCTCCTTCCCTCTGCCACTCCATCCTCCGTCCTCCCCCTGCCTGTGCTGCTCCGTCCTCCCCTACCCCGCCGATTCATCCTCCGTCCTCCTCCCCCCCGCCGCTCTGTGCTCTGTCCTCCCCCTGCCTGTGCCGCTCCATCCTCCCCCAGTCCACCGCTTCCTCCTCCTTCCTTTGTCCTCCTCCCCTCTGCCCCTTCGTCCTTCCCCTGCCTATGCTGCTCTGGCTCCCCCACCCTGCCGCTTCATCCTCCATTCTCCTCTTCCCCTCTGCTCTGTGCTCCGTCGTCCCCCTGCTCCATCTCCCCCCCACCCCACCACTTCCTCCTCCTTTCTTTGTCCTCCTCCCCTCCATCCTCCGTCCTCCCCCTGCCTGTGCTGCTCCGTACTCCCCCACCCCTTCATCCTCTGTTCTCGTTCCCCCCCGCTCCGTGCTCCGTCCTCCCCCTGCCTGTGCCGCTCCATCCTCCCCCACTTCACCACTTCCTCCTCCTTCCTTTATCCTCCTCCCCTCTACCACTCTGTGCTCCGTCCTCTCCCTGCCGCTCCGTCCTCCTTCTGCCTGTGCAGCTCCATCCTCCCCCACCCCACCGCTTCCTCCTCCTTCCTTGTCCTCCTCCCTTCCGCCACTCCATCCTCCGTCCTCCCCTGCCTGTGCTGCTCCGTCCTCCTCCACTCCGCTGCTTCGTCGTCCGTTTCCTCCCCCCCCGCTCTGTGCTCCGTCCTCCCCCTGCCTGTGCCACTCCATCCTCTCCCACCCACCGCTTCCTTTGCCTTCTTTGTCCTCCTCCCCTCCGCCACTCCATCCTCCGTCCTCCCCCTGCCTGTGCCGCTCCATCCTCCCCCACTTCACCACTTCCTCCTCCTTCCTTTATCCTCCTCCCCTCCGCCACTCTGTGCTCCGTCCTCTCCCTGCCGCTCCGTCCTCCTTCTGCCTGTGCAGCTCCATCCTCCCCCACCCCACCGCTTCCTCCTCCTTCCTTTGTCCTCCTCCCTCCGCCACTCCATCCTCCGTCCTCCCCCTGCCTGTGCTGGTCCGTCCTCCCCCACCCCGCCACTTTGTCCCCCCCCCGCTGCTCTGTGCTCCCTCCTCCCCTGCCTGTGCCGCTCCATCCTCCCCCACCCCACCGCTTTCTTTGCCTTCCTTTGTCCTCCTCCCCTCCGCCACTTTATCATCCATCCTCCTCCTGCCTGTGCTGGTCCGTCCTCCCCCACCTCACCACTTTGTCCTTCCCCCCGCCGCTCTGTGCTCCCTCCTCCCCCTGCCTGTGCCGCTGCATCCTCCCCACCCCACCGCTTCCTTTTCCTTCCTTTGTCCTCCTCCCCTCCGCCACTCCATCCTCCATCCTCCCCCTTCCTGTGCCGATCCATCCTCCCCCACCCCGCCGCTACCTCCTCCATCCTCCTCCCCCCTGCCGCTCCATCCTTCCTCCTCTCCCCGCCAGTCGGTCCTCCCCCTACCTATGCTGCTCCTTCCTCCATCCTCCTCCCCCTGCCACACCGTACTCCCCCCGCCACTCCGCCCTCAAAGTCCCTCCCTATTCAGCCCTCACCACCTTCCCCATGCAATCCCTATTTCTATATTGTAGAATACCCGATGCGTTAGAATCTGGCCACCATCTAGTTAGTAATATTTGGCTAGATCAATGCAGTTTGATGTAAAACTAAGAAGAGAATAAAAGACACAGTTATTAAAAGTTTGAAAAACACTAATAAATCAAGACAAGAGACATTCTTAGCATATTGATTGGCAAACAAAAGACTATCATTAAAATTGTTCAAATACTCAGCGACATATCAGTGGCTTTTACAGATGCCCTACCTGACTTTTCACCACAAAAATAACCAACCCATATGATGCAGTTTGTAGGAATTTGTACTATTGGAACATCCTGTTTTTACCTTGAACAACTTTTGTATTTTGTTTTGAACCCTATGTATTCCAATATTGATCAACAAAGAAAAACCTCCACCTTTTCTAACTATGATAGAAATTAAATTATAAAGTACATTTTACAGAACAAGATTAACTACTAAAAGCAGTTTTTTCTACTATTTAACATTATTCTGTAGTCAGAGAAGCTTTAGCTTTGCAGTATGGTACTTATTTTGCTTGATAAAGACTGTGGCATGCACCTGGATTTTAGATGCATTGAGCATAATATACTGCAATGTGATTTATTTTGACTTACGAATAGCCAACGCTGTTCAGAAATTGAGTGCTCATCCTGAACAGATTATTTCCATTGCTTGCATTAGCTAAAAAGCCTAGCACCACAATTGAAAATGACAAGACTAATGATATAGTATTGGAGTCTAAGTATCAAGCTAAGAGACCTTTCCTGTTGTACTGGCTATCCAAGATGAAAGATAACAGAAAGGGGTATAAACACTGCTCTTCCATTAACAATAAAATCGATTGAATGTAAAACTGATTGTGATTCTTTATTTCTACACATTTCGGGGTCTACATGCCCCTACATGCAATTTCTCCTGAGTAAGCGGATACCCCATATGTGGTAGAAAACAACTGTTTAGGCGCATGGCAGGACATGGAAGTGAAGAACATCATTTGACTTTTTGAACCCAAATTCGTCTGGAATTGGTATTGGACGCCATGTCATGTTTGCATAGCCCCTGACAAGACTAAAATGTGAAAAACCCCCACAAATGACCTGATTTCTGAAACTACACCCCTTATGGAATTTACCTGTGTGTGTTGAGAACCTTGAACCCCTAGGTCCTTCAAAGAATTTTACAACATTAAGCTGTGAAAAAAAATTCCATTTTATCAAAAAATATGTTGCTTTAGCCCCAATTTTTTTATTTTCACAAATTGAACAAGAGAAATTGTTTAACAATTTGTATGGAATATTTTTTCCTAACTTCCCTCATACCCCATATATGGTGGAAAATTGCTGTTTGGGCACATGGTAGGGCTTGGAAGGGAAGAAGAACCATTTGGCTTTTGGAATGCAAAACTGGTTAAAATCGATAGCAGACACCATGTCCTGTTTGCAGAGCTCCTGGTATGCCTAAACAGTTTAAAATCGCATTAGTGACCCCATTTTGGAAACTACACCCTTTAAGGTACCTTTACACACCGCAACTTTTGGCGAGCGATCGGAGGCAAAGGAACGTGCCGTGTACATTTTTCACTGTTGCCTCCAAACACTGAAGGGCACTTACACGCCAGCAATTGCACCATCAACCTGAGGTGATGTGTCGTCCCGGAAGTTCCCACACCAACATTGAGAAACATACGGTTGACTCCTGACGCTCGCTTTACACGCCGCAATCCCCAAAGGAAATGTAGGCGTACATGTTCAGCGCCGCAAGAACATAGGCAGTGACAGACTTGTGTATTCCGCGCCCCAAACACCCTGAATAGACAACGCAGTAGCGTCATGATTGGCCACCCTGCGCAGGAAGGCTGGCTAATACATGACGCCATTGCAATTGTGTAGTGTGAATGGACAGCACTTCCAATATGTCGCCCTGTGAAGGGACAGCCAATGGAAACACAGTAGCCACCACCAATCATTGCTGGGGGGGGCGGTGTCCAGCACGCTGTGGCACGCCTCTGGGAAATCAGTAGGCGACGCTGATTCCATCCCTATCGCCCCTTCACACGCCGAAACCAGGGAAATTCACCTTCAGGGTTGCGTTGGTTTTTGAACAATGCTCTGAAATCGCAACCGGGAGCAACTTTCAAAATCACCACCGGGTAACACAAATACACGCCGCAATTTCGTAGCAATTTCAGGGCAACAGTGATGGAACTCCGGATTGCCTCTCAGTTTCAACACCGTAGTTGCTAGACTTGTATTGAACACACAGTTAAATCTGCAACTGCTTTATAGAAATGTATAACACTACCTGTGAAAATAATATTAGTTACAGACACAAAGTGTAGTCACGTTTAGATCATCTCCTGTTTAGAGTCCCAGATTCATTTAAATAGTCCCACTGATTCCAAGTAATGTTTAGAGGAAGTCAATTCTGTTTGAATAGGAGACTTGGAGATCAAGATAGACACAAATCAGATTCTTTTATGCAGGAAAGGGGAAGGGTGTGTGACTTGGCTACTGATACGCACAGATCTCCCAGGCAAACGGTATGATGCTGGCTCCATCGTGATAATCAAGGTTGAGGAGAAACACCGTGCCACTTTGTCATTACTTCAATCCTTTATTAAATTTCATAAAATCATCACATGTGTAGAGGGTAACGCTATACCGTTTCGGAGATAAGACCCCTTAATTTTTAGCACATACAATGTTAAAAACAGATTCTATATATACAAAAATACAAAAAGACATACCCATAAACACCAGCGATATATCAATTAATCACATTGGATCATGTTAACCCTAATCCTGCTATTGCACATCTTATATACAAGGAAGCTTGATAAGCACAAAAGTGAACAGATCATATAATGGTTTTAATTATGCTAATGAGTGGCACATATACAGAGGATACAGTAAGCACTTATGGTTTAATGCCACTAATGAGTGGCACCAAACTGAAAATACCATATGTTATTATAGTTTAAAAGCTTGATAAGCGCAGAAATAAACAGATCATTTAATGGTTTTAATGATGCTAATGAGTGGACAAATACAGAGGATACCATATCACTTATGTTCTAATGCCACTAATGAGTGGCACCAAACTGAAAGTACCATATGTTATTATAGTTAAAAGCTTGATAAGCGCAGAAATAAACAGATCATATAATGGTTTTAATGATGCTAATGAGTGGCACAAATACAGAGGATACCATAATCACTTATTGTCTAATGCCACTAATGAGTGGCACCAGATAAAAATACCATATGTTATTATAGTTAAAAGGCAGGATAATTACAGGAATTATATGAATTAAAATCGCAAATGATTAATAACAAAAGAGCAGATCATTTCTGTAGTTGAGTCCTTCAGGACTTCTTGGTCCCAAACACAATATCTAAAAATGTTTCTTGTTATTGAGCGACTGTTCCCAGTCACCTCCGCGATGCGGTCGCATTACCCTTTCAATTCCCTTGTGCTCATCCCTAACGTGTCTGGACAAGCCCGACATATTTGTTCTTACAGTATTTGTGTTTGATCTAATTGCATTGATATGCTTTGACATTCTCTTTATGAGGGTACATGTGGTGCAACCTATGTATTATTTATTGCACACCACGCATGTTGCCATGTAAACAACATGTGTGGTGTTGCAATTGATTAAGTCTTAATACTATAATTTTTATTGTTTAGTTTGTTATGAAATACTGTCCCTTAGTCCACATGTTGGCATAGATTACATCTTGCGGACCCACACCTGTACATGCCCTTATATGTGAGTCAAGTAGCCCCCTGTGCTGTTTTACTAATGAATAAATTGGGGGAAATGATATTACCAATGCTCACAGCCTTCCTTGGAAAATCCGCCATCGTTCATGTAAAATCCGTCTCAAATCATTATCCTGATATAGGATGGAAATGTTTTTCCTCCAAATTTTCTTAATTTCTTTATAATCCTCACTAAAGACAAAATCGGCAACCAATCACAATGAGGTGGAAGCTTACAGAGAAAATAAATGCGGTTTGTGACTCATAACCTTGCTTACTATCCGGTTTCCTCTAGGGTACCTGCTATGAGGTTTTCCAAAGAGCTATGGAAATGAACTTGAGAGATTTATTAACTAGCACCACTCCAGTGGCGGATGATTTATCCACTCTAGAAAGAGATGCATTAACAACATAAGAAACAATCCTAACATAGTTATTAAGTCATCTGACAAAGGTAGGTAAGTGGTGATTTTGGATTCTTTGTTATATCAAATCTGAAGTAGAAAAAATTCTCAATGACACCACCACATACCGTCCTTTGCCACATGATCCCAGTATGAAGTTTCAATCAGATTTGGAAATCATCTTAAATGAGGGAGTAGCTATGGGGGCGATCACCCAGGACATCAAAGAATATTTGTTTGTTGAGAAACCAATATGTCCTATTTTCCATGCTCTACCGAAAACCCACAAAAGTAAATTTCCACCTCCTCTGAGACCTATTGTGGCGGGCATTGGGTCCCTCCACGAGAGGCTCTCGGAATGGGTTGATTCTAAATTGCAGGTTCTTTTGGAGGGAATCCCTGGTAAAATACATGATACCAAGCACTTATTACAATCTTTAGATAAAGTCAGATGGGACAGTGAGTCTAGCTGGGTGACTTGTGATGTCACTCAGCTGTACTCATCAATACCACATGATAAAGCTGTATGGTCCATCCAACACACGCTAATTGAAACTGACGTTTATTCCGTGTCGGAAAAGGAATTTTTGATTATAAGCGTAGATCTGTTACTCAAGAGTAATTTCTTTAGATTTGATGATACATTCTATGTTCAACAGTGTGGCTGCCCTATGGGGCCAAATTTTCACCTTCCCTTGCTAATATATACATGCATAGGTGGGAACAATTGTAAATTTATTCTGACACCAATCCTTATTTGGGCAGTCTTTGGTGGTGCGGGAAATACATCGACGATATGATCTTCATTTGGAGGTGTCCCGTCGATGTGTCTCCCGTGCCCTCCACTCCAACATCTCTACTGAATATTTTCATACTAACAATTTGATTCTCTCATTTACCATGGAGATTCATTCTCTGTCTGCCCCCTTTTTGGATGTCCGATTACGTGGTTGTAATATCACTGGTAAGATCTATTCCACACTTTATTGCAAGGAAATTAGCAGTAACTCAGAGTTACGCGCGGATACTTGTCACCCCGAACATGTGATAAAGAATTTGCCTCTGGGGGAGATGATCAGGGCCCGCAGAAACTGTACTGAGTACACCGATTATGTCAGAGAAGCGAGTGTAATGACTAATAGATTACAACAAAGAGGTTATAAGACATGGATGATAAACAGAGCTAGATCCATAACTGATAATCAACACAGACAGAATTCCTATAATTCCTGTAATTATCCATCTTTTAACAATAATAACATATGGTATTTTCAGTCTGCTGCCACTCATTAGTGGCATTAGACCATAAGTGCATATGGTATCCTCTGTATTTGTGCCACTCAATAGCATCATTAAAACCATTATATGATCTGTTCATTTCTGTGCTTATCAAGCTTTTAACTATAATAACATATGGTACTTTCAGTCTGGTGCCACTCAGTAGTGGCATTAAACCATAAGTGCATGTGGTATCCTCTGTATTTGTGCCACTCATTAGCATCATTAAAACCATTATATGATCTGTTTATTTCTGTGCTTATCAAGTAACATATGGCATTTTCAGTTTGGTGCCACTCATTAGTGGCATAAAACCATAAGTGCATATGGTATCCTCTGTAAATGTGCCACTCATTAGCATCATTAAAACCATTATATGATCTGTGCATTTCTGCGCTTATCAAGCTTTTAACTATAATAATATATGGTATTTTCAGTTTGGTGCCACTCATTAGTGGCATTAAACCATAAGTGCATATGGTATCCTCTGTAAATGTGCCACTCATTAACATCATTAAAACCATTGTATGATCTGTTCATTTCTGTGCTTATCAAGCTTCCTTGTATATAGATGTGCAATAGCAGGATAAGAGTTAACATGATCCAATGTGATGAATTGATATATCGCAGGTGTTTATGGGTATGTCTTTTTGTATTTTTGTATATATAGAATCTGTTTTTAACACTGTATGTGCTAAAGATTAAGGGGTCTTATCCCTGAAACGCGTATAGCGTTACCCTCTACACGTGATGATTTTATGAAATTTAATAAAGGACTGAAGAAACGACAAAGTGGCACCAGTGTTTCTCCTCAACCTTGACAAATCAGATTCTAGCAGTCCAAAACTATGATTGTCCAAGCCATGTAGAGTGTAAATCTAATAATTATTAGGGTAACCACCATAGAAAATAATAGACTAGTAAAGGAACAACTCATAAACTGAAGTGACCAAAAGCGGAAAAACCCAATGTGTTTCCCCACCAATTACACAGGTTCTCCAGGGGTATTAGGTCAACATAGTCAACATAACCTATAACACCTAGGATTATGTGGAGGGAAGGAGGAAGGGGGGAGGATATATACACAGACAAAATTTGTCATGTATCCCACTGGAGCAATAGTCACTAATGTCACAGACAGCATAATTTTACTGATGTGTAAGGATACAATGTTCTTCCAATTACATGGTTCAAAATTGTATACTGTAAGTCACGGTGCTTTCATGTGTGGTCAAATGGATGAGAAGATACCATCATGAGCGTCACAGACAAGATAATAATTTACTCTTACAAGCATTAACTGGTCATGCAGTAAGCTTGTAAATCTTTGAGATATCTATGATATCAGTCAAGTATACCTGCAATATTCATTATTACTCTTAAAGACCCCCCATAGATTAGAATCTAAGTGCAGCACTGAATGCAGCATGTATGCTGCATTCAGGCAAGGGGTCCCCCATGTCTCTGTGCAGCTGGTACCCCGAGATATAGGCTTACAAAAACTTGCAGTTAGAAGCCATGGAGGCAGGACCTTGTGCTGCAGTCACCTCGTAGCACGGGTGCATTTCACGCCCCCTGCGTCTTTGTGTCGCCTTTTTATACATGCCCTCACCTCCTCCCTCCTGCCAGTCATTCAGTGGTGCACTTAGATTCACATCCATGGGGGGGAGACAGGTCCTCTTTAAGACACTGCAGTGCCATTTTTTGACACACCATGGATGCAACCGAACCTCATTACAGGGGTTATTGATGTCATCTATGGGGGTGCCAGAGTGAGGAGTCTCCGAAAAATTCTTGCCCAATATGAAACAAGGTGGGTAGTGACACTTAGCATTATTACACCTCATAGATTGAATGAAACGTTATGTTTCTGTCTATTTTTGAGACCAATTATCACCTGATACGTAAGGTACCGTCACACGCGGCAATTTTGCTAGCAATTTCACTGGCAATTTCCTGGTTGCAGTGAAATCATGGACACATTGTTCTATATTGTTGCCGTGTACAAATGGAACAATGTGTCCATGATTTCACAGCAACTAGCAAATTGCCAGTGAAATTGCCTAGCAATATTGCTGCGTGTGACGGTACCTTTAGATATTTTGTGCCTCTTATGGCCACTTTACACACACCAACTTATCTGTCCAACTTCTGACCAACTTGCTGGTTGCAGTGAAATCATGGACACATTGTTCCATTGTACACAGCCACAAAATGGAGCAATGTGTCCATGATTTCACTGCAACCAGTGAGTTGTTCAGAAGTTGGACAGATAAGTTGGTGTGTGTAAAGTGGCCCTTATGTATATTTTTTTTATATTTTATTATTGGTTTTCAGTTATATTCAGTTTTGTTTCGTTTATCATTTTGAACCTCATTAGGACTATACAATTGATTCTTTTTATGAGCGCATATTGCAATAATTCATTGGGAATGGACATTATTGAGATGTTTTAAATGCAACGTGAATGAACATACCATGGACTATTATCCATCTTCTGCCTATATTAGTAATTATTATATATATATTGTTGGATATTCATTCAGAGTATGTTATAAACATATAATGTAGAGGCTTTTACTGTTTTGGCTGTCCAATGGATGGTTCTATCATCATCAAATATCATTGCTTCCCCTCTCATGTCACTCACAGACACACACTTCCTGTTCTTTGCTCTGGCTCTCTCCGCATCTTTATTGCTTCTGTGCATGCCCAGGAGCTACAGTGTTGGCCAAAAGTATTGACACCCCTGCAATTCTGTCAGATAATACTCAGTTTCTTCCTGAAAATGATTGCAATCACAAATTCTTTGGTATTATTATCTTCATTTAATTTGTCTTCAATGAAAAAACACAAAAAGAATTGTTCTAAAGCCAAATTGGATATAATTGCACACCAAACATATAAAGGGGGTGGACAAAAGTATTGGCACTGTTAGAAAAATCATGTGATGCTTCTCTAATTTGTGTAATTAACAGCACCTGTAACTTACCTGTGGCACCTAACAGGTGTTGGCAATAACTAAATCACACTTGCAGCCAGTTGACATGGATTAAAGTTGACTCAACCTCTGTCCTGTGTCCTGGAGACTTCTAAGGTGGCCAGTAATGAGTCCAGACCTGAATCCAATAGAACACCTGTGGAGAGATCTAAAAATGGCAGTTTGGAGAAGGCACCCTTAAAATATCAGGACCTGGAGCAGTTTGCCAAAGAAGAATGGTCTAAAATTCCAGCAGAGCATTGTAAGAAACTCATTGATGGTTACCGGAAGCGGTTGATCGCTGTTATTTTGGCTAAAGGTTGTGCAACCAAGTATTAGGCTGAGGGTGCCAATACTTTTGTCTGGCCCATTTTTGGAGTTTTGTGTGAAATGATCAATGTTTTGCTTTTTGCTTCTTTCTCTTTTGTGTCTTTTCATTTAAGACAAATTAAATGAAGATAATAATACGAAAGAATTTGTGGTTGCAATCATTTTCAGGAAGAAACTGAGTATTATCTGACAGAATTGCAGGGGTGTCAATACTTTTGGCCACAACTGTATAGTATGTGCATCAGTTCTCCCCATTCTGCTTCTCTCACCCATTGGTACATTAATATGACCAGGGTTGATGTTATTTAAGTCCGAGATTCCTGTAATGTTGTATAACCATGTCCAACGTGCGCAGTGTCATCAAGAAGTTCAAAGCCCATGGCACTGTGGCTAACCTCCCTAGATGTGGACGGAAAAGAAAAATTGACGAGAGATTTCAACACAAGATTGTGTGGATGGTGGATAAAGAACCTTAACTAACATCCAAACAAGTTCAAGCTGCCCTGCAGTCCGAGGGTACAACAGTGTCAACCCGTACTATTCGTCGGCGTCTGAATGAAAAGGGAAAGTATGCTAGGATACCCAGGAAGACCCCACTTCTTACCCCGAGTCATAATAAAGCCAGGCTGGAGTTTGCCAAAACTTACCTGAGAAAGCCTACAACATTTTGGAAGAATGTTCTCTGGTCAGATGAGACAAAAGTAGAGTTTTTTGGGCAAAGGCATCAACATAGTGTTTACAGGAGAAAAAAAGAGGCATTCAAGAAAAGAACACGGTCCCTATAGTCAAACATGGCGGAGGTTCCCTGATGTTTTGGGGTTGCTTTGCTGCCTCTGGCACTGGACTGCTTGACCATGTGCATGGCATTATGAAGTCTGAAGACTACCAACAAATTTTGCAGCATAATGTAGGGCCCAGTGTGAGAAAGCTGGGTCTCCCTCAGAGGTCATGGGTCTTCCAGCAGGACAATGACCCAAAACACACTTCAAAAAGCACTAGAAAATGGTTTGAGAGAAAGCACTGGAGACTTCTAAGGTGGCCAGCAATGAGTCCAGACCTGAATCCCATAGAACACCTGTGGAAAGATCTAAAAATGGCAGTTTGGAGAAGGTACCCTTCAAATATCAGGGACCTGAAGCAGTTTGCCAAAGAAGAATGGTCTAAAATTCCAGCAGGGCATTGTAAGAAACTCATTGATGGTTACCGGAAGCAGTTGATCGCAGTTATTTTGGCTAAAGGTTGTGCAACCAAGTATTAGGCTGAGGGTGCCAATACTTTTGTCCGGCCCAATTTTGGAGTTTTGTGTGAAATGATCAATGTTTTGCTTTTTGCTTCATTCTCTTTTGTGTTTTTTCATTTAAGACAAATTAAATGAAGATAATAATACCAAAGAATTTGTGATTGCAATCATTTTCAGTAGGAAACTGAGTATTATCTGACAGAATTGCAGGGGTGTCAATACTTTTGGCCAACACTGTATTGTTATTGATCCCACATAGATAACCTTTTATATTAGCACAGGTATATTATGCTAGTATCATACATTATCATTAATCCCATATTAATAACTTTTAAAAATAGCATAGCCATACAATGTTGATATTCTTAAATCCTTATATTTAGGATTATTACACCCCACAAATGCAAGGTAAAGATTATATATAACACCCCAATAATGGTATAAATTACCCAAGTCATGATTCATTCAGACCATAAGGCATATCAAAATATATCCCCTTGAGTTCAGGTATATATTAGGGACACCTATCCACCATGTTATCACATATATCAAACAATATCACAATATCTGGCAGTATACCCTTACATAAAATCCATAGGGGGACCCAAATTCTTACCCTCACTCTTACAATCCAAAACAAAGAGGATCACAGACATACCCAACTGTGTTTCATCATATGAGTTTACATCATCATCCCCTTCTCATTTTCATAGAAAATCATCAAGGGGAAAGTCTGGGAAAAAGTTTAAAAACAATGTTAAAAACAGTACAACAAAAGGAATTTACAAGAAACATCACAGATGTCAAGGATACACTGGACTACCTAAGCAGACAGCATCGCTGATCATAATCAATATTCATACCTCTTGGTGTTAAGGTATCTAATTCATAAATCCACCTGAGCTCTTTCTTTTTAAGGAGTGTCACTCTATCCCCCCTCGTCTGAGAGGTGGGACATCATCTATAACCCTATATCTTAATTGATTTACTGTGTGGCCGGCCTCTGCAAAATGCCTCGGCACCGGTAGCTCCGTCATCCCCGTTCTGATAGTGCTCTTATGCTTGCTAATCCTAGCCTTTATCTCCATGGTGGTCTCCTCCGCATAGAGGAGACCACATGGAGAACTGACTAACATAGATCACAAAACTTCTGGTACATGTGTAACTCTTATGGCCACTTTACACGCGGCAACAGGAAGATAGAAACCGGCAGGTGTCGGAGACAATTGTACCTTTTACCTTCAGAACACCTTGAAGTGGCTGCGTGTAATTCAGGTATCTGCAAGGTGTTTTGAAGGCAAAAGGTACAATTGTTTCCGACACCTGCCGGTTTCTATCTTCCTGTTGCCTCGTGTAAAGTGGCCATTACGGATTTCATATTTTCTACCAGAACGAGGATGACAAAACTATTGCCACATGATGCATAGCCTATGCACGGAAATTTACCCAGACTAGGCACACCAAACGTAAAATGTATATCCCGTTTAGATCCTCCCACATCAGATTTAACAAGTTTGTCCCTAAGATTATTCCATCTTCTGTAAGAGAACAAAGGTGGTTCTTTGAATTCATCCACATTTGCATGGCCCCTGCTCAAAATAGACCCGTGCTTTCTGACAACACCCGCCACTCTACTGCTCAATTGATTATATGTTGTCACAAATGGAATACGCTAAGTCTTGTTCTCCCTGGGTTTTGGACACAAAAGATCATCAAGGTTTATCTCTAGTGCTTTTTGTTTATAGCGCTGTAGCTCCCGTTATAGGGTAGCCACACTGCAAAAAACTTGTCACACATCTCCTGTAACCTTTGATCTATTATTGTTTCATCAGAAGCAATTCTTCTGACCCTAAGGAGTTGACTCCAAGGTAGCGATTCCACCATTCTCCTGGGATGTTCACTGGAGAAGTGCAGCATGCTGTTCCTATCCGTGTCTTTCACAAAAAATCTGTTTTCAAAACACCTTGATCTTTATATAGATGTGTATCAAGAAACTGCATCTCCTCCAGGGAACACGCCATGGTGACTTTCAATTCTGGAAAAATGTTATTCAAAGATAAATGAAACTCCTCCAACCCCACCCTGTCACCATCCCAATGAAAAATATGTTGTCGATGTAATGCCGCCATCCCCTGACATGGCGCCAAGATGTTGTTTGTGCACAAACTCGTCCTCCAGGACAGCCATGTAGATATTTGCATATGTAGAGGCCACATTGGACCCCATGACTGTCCCTCAGCACTGCAGGTAGTAGTCATCCCCAAAGAGAAAATTATTCCTCCTAAGAATGAACCACAGTAGCGCCAAGACAAGCTGTGCACAATTTGGTGCCATGTCAGAGGCGGCCAGCATCACATCGATGGCAGCAAGACCTTTATCTTGTTCAATAGATGTGTATAATGATACTACATAAAAGGAAACAAGCCATGTGGTTTCCTGCACCTGTACTAGACTAGACGCGGTGATGCGACTTACCACATGACCTCATCCCCTGACCGCGATGTAGAGGAACTCGGGAGCCGGCCACAGCACCACTGGCCATGGTGACTGTAGCTCAGCCTGGCAGACGGGAGAGTCGATAAACAGAGGACAAGAACCAGAGAGAACCCAGACAGCGCACTAAGAAAGACCCACTACCACAATGAGTCAGTAACTAAACCACTCTATCAACATAGAGGTTTGCATCATAAGACCACTCAATATAAAAACAGGCATGTAAGGGCTATGGTATACAGCAATTGAAGGCAAACACATAGATTGAAAAGGGAGTTAGACAAAAAACTATTCCTGGACACTGAGATGTCATAGGAATAGCTCATACAGACAGCCACAAAGGATCTTCAATCCAGCTGCATTAAACAGCTACACACAGGGGTCATCACATCTATTATAATGAAACCCTAAGGCTACTTCCGTCAGGATGTAACGTCACATCCTGGCTGAAGTAGCCACTACACCCACTCTGGGTGTTCCAATATGGCGCCCGTTGGCGGGAGCGGGGCTTCCAAAGCCCCACTCCCGCCATCGGTACAAGCTACGGCCCCAAAACACTCCGACACTAACGCACACACACACACAGCAACCCCTTCCACTCTTCTTCGGCCATACTTACCACCGGCCCTCCCCGCCGTCACCGCCTCCAGACGATCCTCCATTCCGGCGACATGTTTATTCCAACATGGCATCCGGGAACTCTCGCCGTCCGAAAAGGTCTCGCGAGACTTCACGGACGCCATCATGGACAAAGTATGTCGCTGCCCCGGAGGACTGGATCCAATATGGCGTCGGGAAGTCTCGCAAGACTTTTCGGACGGCGAGAGTTCCCGGACGCCATTTTGGAATAAGCATGTCGCCGGAACTAGGAGTGTGGCCGGCGGCGGAGCACAGCGCTGACCACTGAGCCGCCGCACAGCGCTGACCACCGAGCGCCACACAGTGCTGACGCCACCGAGCCGAGCCGCGCAGCACTGACCACCGAGCCGCCGCACAGCGCTGACCACCGAGCCGCCGCACAGCGCTGACCACCAAGCCGCCACACAGTGCTGACCACCGAGCCGCTGCACTGCGCTGACCACCAAGCCACCGCACAGCGCTAACCACCGAGCCACCACACAGCGCTGACTACCAAGCCATTGCACTGCACTGACACGAGCCACCGCACAGTGCTGACCACCGAGCCACACACAGCGCTGACACTGAGCCACCGCACAGTGTTGACCACCGAGCCAATGCACAGCGCTGACCACCGAGCCACCACACAGCGCTGACCACCGAGTCACCGCACAGTGCTGACCACCGAGCCACCGCACAGCGCTGACCACCGAGCCACCACACAGCGCTGACCACCAGAGCCAGCCGCACAGTGCTGACCACCGAGCCCGCACAGCGCTGACCACCGAGCCGCCGCAAAGCGCTGACCACCGAGCCGCCGCACCAGCGTTGACCACCGACCGCTGCACATGCTGACCACAGCCGCTGCACAGCACTGACCACTGAGCCACCGCGCTGTGCTGACCACTGAGCACCGCACTGTGCTACCACCGAGCTGCCGCACAGCGCTAACCACGAGCCACCGCACTGTGCTGACCACTGAGCCACGCACAGCGCTGACCACCGAGCCACCGCACTGTGCTGACCACTGAGCCACCGCACTGTGCTGACCACTGAGCCACCGCACTGTGCTGACCACTGAGCCACCGCACTGTGCTGACCACTGAGCCACCGTCCTGCGCTGACCACCGAGCCACCGTCCTGCGCTGACCACCGAGCCTCCATCCTGCGCTGACCACTGAGCCTTCGTCCTGCCCCGCCTGCTCCATCCTGCTCCATCCTGCCCCACCAGCCCCATCCTGCCACCTGCCTCCATCCTGTCCACCTGGCTCCATCTGCCCCGCTCGCCACCATCGCTCCTCGCTCCTCCAGCTCCATCCTGCTCCTCCGGCTCCATCGTGCTCCTCCGGCTCCATCCTGCTCCTCTGGCTCCATCTTGCCCCACTCGCTCCATCCTGCCCCGCTCGCTCATCCTGCCCCGCTCCCTCCATCCAGCCCCCCGCTGTTCCTGCCCCCACCTCCATCATGCCCCCTCGCCTCCTTCTGGAGAGCGGAGTATCGCCATATACCATAGTGCTGCTATACATGTACCTAATGCAGTGTTTCCCAACTCCAGTCCTCAAGGCACACCAACAGTTCATGTCTTCAGGATTACTATTGCTCAGGTGATAACTGAATCACTTGCAGAGGTGATGATTCCAATACTAAGGAAATCCTGAAAACATGCTCTGATGGTGTGCCTTGAGAACTGGAGTTGGGAAACACTGCTCTAATTATCGCCATATACTATAGTGCTGCTATACATGTACTGTAATGTACCGCCATATACTATAGTGCTGCTATACATGTACTGTAATGTACCGCCATATACCATAGTGCTGCTATACATGTACTGTAATGTACCGCAATATACTATAGTGTGCTTACATGTACTGTAATGTACCGCCATATACTATAGTGCTGCTATACATGTACTGTAATGTACCGCCATATACTGTAGTGCTGCTATACATGTACTGTAATGTACCGCCATTACCATAGCATGGCTATACATGTACAGTAATTACCACCATATACTTAGTTGCTATACATGTGCTGTAACGTACCGCCATTTACTATGTGCTGCTATACATGTACTGTAATGTACCCCATATACCATAGTGCTGCTATAATTACTATAATATACCGCATATACTATAGTTTATACATGTAATGTAATGTACCGCCATATACTATAGTGCTGCTATACATGTGCTGTAATGTACCACCATATACCATACCACTGCATATATATATATATATATGCAGTTCACTCACGTTGACTGAACAAGTTCTGTCAGTCACAGTATGTCAACTACATACAGTATATATTCTAGAATACCTGATGCGTTAGAATGGGGCCACCATCTAGTACAGATATAAGCTATTAAGAACCATTCCAAAGAAAGAGGCACACAATATCAGTAAAACAACAGGAGAAGTGTGTGCACACATATTTTCATAAGGTTCTTTTTTTAACAGGCAAAATTTCACAATATTTAGTAAACACAAGTCAGCTGGCACCTGTCTCAAGCAACAGCAGGTAAAGGTGTGCAGGGGTATATACAAGAAAAAGTATTCACAGGAACCTAACTAAGATAAAGTATTCTTTGAAAAACTGGTAAACCCTATTACAGGCAATAAGACCCACAATTCCAGCAGTGACCCACCAAGTCCAGCTTCAAGTTTACATTCAAAAGAGGTAGGAAAACAATATAATAGTAATTTAACGACTCAAAAAAACCCTGTAATGACCACCTAATGAAGGTGAGATCAATGGAATTAAATAGAGGCAAATAAATCCACTAAGGGAGAGTAAGAACATTGCTATTATCAACACCCTCTTTCTCTCTCATTTTGGAAAGAATACCACCCAAAAGTGACAGACAATATCCCTGGAGATAAGACTGAGATATCAGAAACAAATTTGTCAAATTGACTTATATTTTGTAAATTATTAACTTTTTAATCATCTATTTATATAAATGTTTATGTTTTTTTCTAGATGTGAATCTTTTATATGATTTTGTTTCATAAATAAACTGGTAATTTGATGAAGTCTAAAATCTTGGCCTATACCCTCTAAAAACCGTCTATAAAGGAAACCCCTAGTTGAACGAATAAGCAATATACCGTATATACTCGAGTATAAGCCGACCCGAGTATAAGCCGAGGCCCCTAATTTTGCCCCTCAAAACTGGGAAAACTTATTGACTCGAGTATAAGTCTAGGGTAGGAAATGCAGCAGCTACTGACAAATTTCAAAAATAAAAATAGATACGAATAAAATTACATTGAGACATCAGTAGATTAAATGATTTTGAACATTTATTTCAAATTGAAACAGTAAACTAGCTCTGTAAGAGGAAAAGAGGCTCACAAAACCAATATAGTATCAACAATAAAACTTTAAAAGTGCAAAATCCTGAGTTCAATCAGCAACCAAGCTAAAATACAAGAGTTAAAATCCTTCAAAACTGGATTCCTCCTCATCATCTGTATGCCCAAATAGAACTTCAACTTCCGCTGGTGTGAGGTTGTCAGCATACAAATTATCATCATCACTGAGCTCGCAGTCATCATCATCGCTGCTGTCGTTCTCATACAAAGCGCTGTCTTCACTACCATCTAGAGAATTACTTATGCCACATTTCTTGAAGGCACATTGCACCATGTCCTCTGGAATATCTTCCCATGCATCGCGAACCCACTTTGCTATCAATTCTATGTTGGGCTTCATCAGATTTCCAACTTTTGGCAGTTGGGCTTGACCAGATGACATCCAATCATGCCACATCTTTCGCACAAGGTCTTTGAAGGGTTTGTTTAAACTCATATCTAGGGGCTGTAATACAGATGTAAGCCCGCCTGGAATAACGGCCAAAGTAACTTGGGACGACTTTGCCAATTTTTTTATGTCCTCAGATGTGTGGGCTCTGAACATATCCTAGACTAGCAGTGATGGTTTTTTCTTTAAGGCTGCTCCTGGTCGTCCATTCCAAATTTTTTCCAGCCATTTTTTTGTTCCATCTTCATCCATCCAGCCTTTAACATGTGCACGCACTGTAATTCGTGGTGGGAATTTGACCTTTTTTGGCAAGGTCTTTCTTTTAAAAATAATGACAGGCCGCAGCTTAGTTCCATTAGCCAAACATGACAGAACGACGGTGAGATGGTTTTTCTCATTTCCTGTGGTTCTGAGTAAAATAGTTTTCTCTCCCAAACTTGCCACAGTTCTGTTGCTTGGAAGATCAACGGTCATGGGAGTTTCATCCATATTTCCAATATCTCCCAGGTCATAGTTATGGATCTTTCTTTGCTGTATGATGAATGAATGGAATGACATCACTTTGTCCTCATGGTCTGTTGGCAGCTTCCGGGAAATCTTTGTTCTTTGCCTCAAACATACAGAAAACCTATTCATGAAGTGGGTACACCATCCTGCTGACGCAACAAAATTTTCAATGCCTGGTGCGTTTAATCTGTCCTCTTTAATTAGGAGAAAGAGGAGCACCACAAGGTTCTAGTCAAATAAAAAAAAAAAAAAAAAAAAAAGGTGTGTGCTCACCATGTCATGATAACAACACATGAAACAGCAGAAAGAGACATGACATGTAAGAAAGTATGGGAGCACACCCGTGATACTACAAAATATATACAAAATTTTATTATATTATTATATTGGAACAGTGTACAGACAAAAGGAAGTTAAAACCATTTAAAATTGGTAATGAAACCAGACAAGGGCACCTTGATATATGACAAATGTCAGATCAAACAAGTTAATTGCAGCAATTTATACATCAGCATAGACAGTCAAAAATAAATAAATAAATCAGGACCCAGCGGGGCTCAGAATTTAATGTATAGGAAGTATAGGAGGTCACTCCTAGGTCAGGGGATCAGTCAATCTGGAATTGAGTGTGTCACTCCAGTTAGCAGTATAGTCTCTCTGAGCTTTACAATGAAAATACCACTCTCTATGAGGGTTCACAGACCTCTTACATGAATCTAACACTATATAGCCAGAGAAACAACTCAAGGTTAAAACACCCTGCTGAATAACCACGTATATATTATAGTGCGAGTATACCCTGTTGTGGACCCCTCAGTAGGGTAATTATTAACAAGTAAACCAGAGGTTCATGGTGATACCGGGGTCTACAATATATACGCCTATAAATGAGTGACCAACAAGTCCCTAATACAATCAATATGTACTGTCAAGTAAATCTGTGAGGCTGCAATTAACAACTAGCATCACTGGTATCTATCACTTTAATATCCCCACACACAGCATATTATTGTTGCACCAGCCCTGATCATAGTATTTCACATTGCATATTATTGCACATCAAACTATGAGGGCTGTGCTTCCCTGCTACACATGAATGCCATAACAAGGGCTTGCATTCAGTAAGCATGTGCTGTGCACTGACTAGTTGGTCAGAAGGACAGGGGGAGAAGGGAATGAGAAGGAGGGAGATTACCAGTCTGTGATACAGGTGCCCGAGTGGGAAAGGACCCCACCGGTATCGCTGCCTCCTGTGCAGCTTCGTCAGGGTATGTCCTCTTTAGCCAATTGAAGGGCACGTAAGCGAATTCCCATGCGCAATAACCATTTTGACGACACTCCATAACCCATTTATGCAGTTCAGTCTCTAGCGCCCCATATGAAGTTGTTAAACCACGTCAAGCTTTTTTTGCCTTTGGAATCTTTTCCAAGTCAGCTTTCATTTTCCGCCACTCCCTCACTTGTTTTTTGTCAACGCAAAATTCCCTACTTGCTATAGAGTTATTGCTTTCTTCTGCTCTTGACACAACCTTAAGTTTGAAAGCAGCTTCATATGACCTGCGTCTTTGTTTTGGTCCACCTGTACCGGTAGAAGTACTGGCATCCATTTCTAAGAGAATAGAAAAAAGACTTCAAAAAGAATGCCGTACTACCGTATTCTCAAAATATGGTATAGCGTAAGCCCTACAACAAAAATACCGTAAGCCATAGTAATACTTCTGCAAAGAGGTCAATTTGCGGTACTGTAAAAATGGTGGTGCCCAGGTAAACAAGTTCAGTAAAAGCTTTTGGCAATAAAATGTATAGATTCCACGGTACCCCCCCAGGACATACCGTAGTGCCTCTGCATTGTGGAAACATACGGTACCCTAATACAGTATTCCAGAATGTGATGACATGAATGTTTGCATAGAGCCAGGGGCGTAACTACAATAGGTGCAGGGGTTGCGATCGCATCCGGGCACAGCAGCCTAGGGGGCCCCAAAAGTCCCTTTGGCCTATAGAAAAAGACTAACACTATTAAAGATTTGCAATAATTGGGAAACCCGTTGGATCATTTGCATCGGGGCCCCTGGACCTGAAGTTACACCACTGCATAGGGCAACCTGTGTTAGGCTTCATACGGTAATATACAGTACAAGCTGATTTGTGTACGCACTCTGTTACTGCATGCGCTGTGTTACCGCATATGGTATGTAAGGGAAGTGCAAACACAACACCTGCAGTAACACAGTGCGTGTACAATGATTCAAGGGGTCCACACTATAGGGGTCATACCGTAAATATTTTTATTACAGTACTGTTCTTGTTCATTTTTTGGCCTCTCTCATGGTATATGGTACGGTAATAACATTGACACACTTGTCTCTTCCCCTCAGCATCCAGCTAATCCTATCCCCTGCTCTATTACTGGTATTCCTTTCCCTCAGTATTATGGTATTTCATGAACACAAAAGCCTCAATACCGTATTCCATAAAGTTACCGTACAGAGGTTCCAATCAATTGTTCAGTACCAGTAACTGTCTTAGGCCCCTTTCACATCAGCGGTAATCGCTGATTGCAGCAGTTGCGGTGAAAAAAACACAACTGCCATGATTACTGCATAACGGCCGCACTTGCGGTTCACCTGCGGCAAGCCCCATGCTATGTCTATGGGGCTTGCGGCAGGTGCGGCAAGTGCGGCATAGTTGAGGTTTCGGCACTTGCGGCAAATGCATTTTTTTCACCACAACTGCAGCGATCAGCGCTTACCGCTGATGTGAAAGGAGCCTTACTGGACAATCGATTGGTACTTGTGTCTGTCTTTACATGGGGGGGTATTTACGGTACTCATGTTCAGTAAACATACGGTATATGGTAATTTTGAAGAAATATTGGGTTTTTGTATTCATAAGATACGGTAGTACGGTATTTATGGGACTAAGGCTACGTTGACTTCAGCGTTTCTTGGCGTTTCTGGCAGATCTGGCAGTTTTGCCTGATCTGCCGGTAGCTGGAACAGTTGCGGCAAGACTGCTTTCGGAGTAATGCATTCCTTACGGGACTTGCGGGCATGTGCGGCACTTGCAGCTAGCAGCGGTTTTTTTTTGACTCACCGCAAGTGCTGCACTTGTCCGCAAGTCCTGTAAGGAATGCATTAGTCCGAAAGCAGTCTGTTCCGGCAGATCAGGCAATATGTCAGATCTACGGTTTTGCAAATGCAAACAAAGTCTGATGTTAAAGGTCCCTAATGGGGCCATCACATGCGTCAATGTCGTCAGCGAACTCATCGCTGGTGACATTGAAAACTGATCGCTGGTCAGCTGTCACACAGGCAAACTCACCAGCGATCAGTGGACCAGCGACATCGTGGAAATGATTTACCGTAAATATCGTTTCCACTATGTCTTGCTCCCGCTGCCAGGCTGTGGTAAGCGGGAACAGGCTTGTCTCCAAGGTAAACTGCGGGTATCTAGGCAGTGCGCGCTGCCTAGATACCCGCTGTTTACCTTGGAGACCAGCTCCCAGCGCTTGCTGATGATGAGGCCAGGGCTGTCTGGGGGGTACTCGGTCACCGGGTCTGCTGAATAGGGAGTCACAGGTGGACGGTATCCCGGTGCCGTGCCCTGGGGATCATTTGAAGGGGGTTGTGAGGGAATTATTTACAGGGGGACGTGACGCCACCTGTAGTGTCCGGTAATTTGGTACCAGCGCTGCCAGCCGGCCGCTGAGGTGATGGAGGGGGCAGCAAAGTGTGGTACAGCTCCCCACAGGTGGAGCTTTACCTCAGGGCAGCAATAAAGGAAGATGGTGAGGGAGAGCAGTGAAGGAGGAAGATGGTGGGTTATAGCCGATGAACAGTCACACATACACACAGGGATAGTTGTTCCGGTACCTTTTTACTGGTAGTCACAAAACAGGTACAGTTCTGAGTAATAACCAGGTCCCTGGTGCAATTTAGGATCAACTCCTTAGAAAGATATGAGGCCTCCTTTATCTCTATTCTTTCTCTTGAGGGATGAGTCTTGCCTGAGTTTGAGCTCTCCAATTCTCTATTGTCTAAAACTAACAATCAGGCCCTTGTGTGGGAACCCGGTTTATCCTGTGGCCCCTGGTCCTCTGTTTGGTTAGTTTTTAATATCTCTACTATCTTCTTTCAGGGCTAAACTTCACCTGAAACTGCTGGGCTTTTTACTGTGGCTCTATAAGCCCACAGCTTCGGACTCCAGTGTCCGGTTGTGCTCAAGGGGAATGTCTTTTAATCCCTCTTTTTATTCCCTACCTCTTCTCCTTGCCTCCGGCCCCTTCCCTGGGGTGTGAACAGCTGACAAAATGGTCCCTTCTGGTCCTGGCATCTGTCTTTTCCAGAGACCAGCAGCTTTGCCTCCACCTTTCTCCTCTCCTCACACGAACTAACTGCCTAGCAACTGTCTCCTAGGACCAACTGTCTCCTCCTCTCAGCCTGGATTTCATTAAAGGGGAACTGACTTAATGCAGCCAGTAGAGCTACTCCTTCAGGTCTGGAGTGGAAGGTGTTGTGTGCTGAACAAACCAAGGTGTCAATCCTTCCTTGCACCAGTGTAACCTGTGGCAATCCCCCGCAGGGGTGCCACATTCCCCCCTAGTTAAACACAGTCCTCCGGGACTGAAACATTTTTTTTCATAACACAACCGATTATAACTATTTACATTTGATTATTGAACAAAGTCTTAAAAATGAAAAATTTACAAAAACCAAGGAAAAAATAAGGTTACCAGTCCATACAGCGCTAGTCCATTCGCTGCAGGCTGTTTAGGGGGTGTTGAAACAGGGGTTTGCCACTACCAGTCCTGTGGCTATGGTCCATTTAAAACAAAAAAATAAATAAATAAATAAAAATAAGCAAAAGGAAAAGTTCAAAAGTTCAACAGGTCAAGTCTCTTAAAAATTAAAAATCATAACTATATACAATACGGGTGTATCTGCTTAGGAGGCCTGGCTTCACTTATACCACCCCCAGGCACTTTCTTTTCCTAACTTGATGTGCATGGGGGCTAGTCCAGTTCCTCCACCCTTCTACACACTACCATTAATAACATATTTACATTTTAAACATTTTTACATTTTCCCACATTTTATCACCTACTCTCTGTATCTAAGTGGTAGCTGACCAAAGTTACTACGGGTTGACCTGCGTAGCACTGGTGTGTTACTAATGTCTGTACCTGATGCAGTGCATGCTCTATCTCTCAGTCTATCAGATCTACGTGTTGTTGTAATACCGTAATATTGGCGTAGTCTCTCTAGTGGACTGGCAGGTTCACCGATTGCAGGGATCTCTGGTTCCGGTACAACGGGTGGTTCTTGTATTCTCGGCACTTCTACTGCTGATGGAAACATTAAAGTTGGGATTAGATATGTACCTTCTATTTGAGGCCAATCTGCTGGTAACTCTCCAATGATTGTCTGGACTGTCTTTGGCTTCTCTTGCTCTTCTGGCTTTGGACAAGGTACATCTTCTTCTGGTTGAAGCTGTTGAGGGCACTTTTTCAAATGATCTCTGGACACTGTTGCTGTAGTTTCACCATGATCTTTACTGATTAAACAGGTTTTCTGATTGTCAAAATTGGATGGTAATACAGTGTATGGTTCGTTTTCCCACTGATCATCTAGTTTGTGCATTCTCCTTTTTCTTCTCAAAACCAATTCACCTGGTGTTAAGGGCGTTCCTTGTGCACTCTTGTTGAAGTTGGTTTCTTGTCTTCCTCTTGATCTTTCCAAACTTCTCTCAACGCATTCTTGGATTTTCTGGTATTGTTCCTTCCTTCTACTATCCCAATCTGTATCTGTAGTATCTGCTTCAGGAACTACTATTCCTAACTCAAAGTCTGCTGGCAATTTTCCTGGTCTTGCTCTCATGAGGTATGCAGGGGTGCAATTTGTTGAACTTACTGGGATGTTGTTGTAAATGTCAACTAGATCTGGTAACTTTTCTGGCCACTGGTTGCGCTCTTCTAAGGGCAGAGTTTTTAACATTTCAATTACCACGTGATTCATCTTTTCGCACATTCCATTTGTTTGAGGATGGTAAGACGTAGTGCGTATTTTCTTGCATCCGTATAGGCGACAGTACTCTTGAAATATTTCAGCTTCAAAGGCGGGTCCTTGGTCTGTCAATACCTGGTCTGGATAGCCATGGGGTCTGCAGAAATAAGCTTGAAATGTTCTTGCTGCTGTCTCAGCTGTTAAATCTTTTACTGGAGCTACCACAAGAAATCTGGAATAATGGTCTACCATGGTAAGAGCATAAGTGTACTCTGATTTGCTGGGTGTAAGTTTGACATGATCTATGGCTACCAGTTCTAATGGTTCTTTGGTGATGATAGGTTTGAGGGGTGCTTTCTGGCTGTTACGGTCTTTTCTTCTTAATGAGCATGGTCCACAATTTTTACACCATCTCTCTATGGAGGCTCTCATGCTGATCCAATAGAATCTTTCTCGTAACAGTATTTCTAATTTTCTCCATCCAAAGTGTCCCGATTCATTGTGATACGCTTGCAATACCATTTGAACATCTCTCTTTGGAACCACAACTTGCCATACCATTTCATGTGTTCTTGGGTTGATGTACCGCCTGCACAATTGACCTTGATAAATGAATAACCGGCTTCTTTCTTTCCACAAGTATTGAGCTTCCAGTGGAGCATTCTTTTCAAGTTTAGAATCTTTTTGGGTTATTAACTTCTTTACAAGACTTACTGCTGGATCACTGTCTTGAGTCTCTTTCCATCCATAGTGAGGCAACGGGTTTAGTTCAGCAGTCTGACGATTTTGGTAGACTCGATCTTCAGCGATTTGCCATTTTCTACTTTTATGGAAAGCTGGGAGTTCTATTTCCTCTAGGTCATCTTCTTCTTCACTTCCTTGTGGATGTACTTGAGGATTTCTAGAAAGGGCATCAGCATTTGCGTTATTGCGACCTGCTCGATATTTGATAGTAAAGTCATAATTCGACAGTCGAGCCATCCAACGTTGCTCCAATGCTCCAAGTCTTGCGGTATCCAGATGTGTCAACGGGTTATTATCTGTGAAGACAGTGAACTTCGAAGCTGCGAGGTAATGCTTGAACCTTTCTGTTACAGCCCAGACCAAGGCTAGGAACTCCAACTTAAAGGAACTATAGTTTTCTGGGTTCCTCTCAGTGGGTCGAAGTTTTCTGCTAGCGTAGGCAATTACTCGTTCTTTACCATCTTGCATCTGAGAAAGGACTGCTCCCAAGCCTACATTGCTTGCGTCGGTATAAAGGACAAATGGTAGGTTATAATCGTATAATTGTCTAAAGCTAAATTATACATGTGTTATACATGTGGCTAGGTACTCGTGAGTGTAAGGGCCCTTGACGGTGGGTCACGAGCTTACGATATTCTGGCGCCATAATACCAACTGACACCTTACATCTTTATCTTAGTGTCAACCTGCATCTTTTTATCTTTTGCAGTTGAGGTTGTTTTCCTCTAGGGGGCGTCTGTCACTGTGTTGCATATATCAGTGCTGAACAGCCCGCCCGGTCTAATAGGAGGCGTCACCAATAGGCTGCTCAGACACTATGTAACACCTGAGTGTGGCAGGGGCCTAATGGTGTCCATGTGTCTGCATTCACCACCAGCCTCTCCCTGCATACATGGATGGTCGCTGGTTGCTACAAACCGCCCCCATGTTATAGGTTGCAGGGGTCTGTGTACCGGTGTCTAGACGCATGTGCTACCTCCTGGGGGAATCTGCAGCCACCTGCTAGATGCAAGGGGTAAAAAAAAGCGACCAATTTTGGTGAGTTTTTCTATTTTGATATTTAGTACCTATTCGGTTATTTTTGTCTAAAGCTAAATTATACATGTGTTATACATGTGGCTAGGTACTCGTGAGTGTAAGGGCCCTTGACGGTGGGTCACGAGCTTACGATATTCTGGCGCCATAATACCAACTGACACCTTACATCTTTATCTTAGTGTCAACCTGCATCTTTTTATCTTTTGCAGTTGAGGTTGTTTTCCTCTAGGGGGCGTCTGTCACTGTGTTGCATATATCAGTGCTGAACAGCCCGCCCGGTCTAATAGGAGGCGTCACCAATAGGCTGCTCAGACACTATGTAACACCTGAGTGTGGCAGGGGCCTAATGGTGTCCATGTGTCTGCATTCACCACCAGCCTCTCCCTGCATACATGGATGGTCGCTGGTTGCTACAAACCGCCCCCATGTTATAGGTTGCAGGGGTCTGTGTACCGGTGTCTAGACGCATGTGCTACCTCCTGGGGGAATCTGCAGCCACCTGCTAGATGCAAGGGGTAAAAAAAAAGCGACCAATTTTGGTGAGTTTTTCTATTTTGATATTTAGTACCTATTCGGTTTTTTTGTCTAAAGCTAAATTATACATGTGTTATACATGTGGCTAGGTTACTCGTGAGTGTAAGGGCCCTTGACGGTGGGTCACGAGCTTACGATATTCTGGCGCCATAATACCAACTGACACCTTACATCTTTATCTTAGTGTCAACCTGCATCTTTTTATCTTTTGCAGTTGAGGTTGTTCTGTCACTGTGTTGCATATATCTGCTGAACAGCCCGCCCGGTCTAATAGGAGGCTCACCAATAGGCTGCTCAGACACTATGTAACACCTAGTGTGCAGGGGCCTAATGGTTCCATGTGTCTGCATTCACCACCACCTTCCTGCATACATGATGGTCGCTGGTTGCTACAAACCCCCATGTTATAGTTGCAGGTCTGTGTACCGTGTCTAGACGCATGTGCTACCTCCTGGGGAATCTGCAGCCACCTGCTAGATGCAAGGGGTAAAAAAAAGCGACAATTTGGTGAGTTTTTTCATTTGATATTTAGTACTATTGTTATTTTTGTCTAAAGCAAATATACATGTGTTATACATGTGGTAGGTACTCTGAGTGTAAGGGCCCTTGAGGTGGTCACGAGCTTACGATATTCGGCGCCATAATACACTGACACTTACATCTTATCTTAGTGTCAACCTGCATTTTTTATCTTTTGCAGTTGAGGTTGTTTTCCTCTAGGGGCGTCTGTCACTGTGTTGCATATATCAGTGCTGAACAGCCCGCCCGGTCTAATAGGAGGCGTCACCAATAGCTGCTCAACACTATGTAACACCTGAGTGTGGCAGGGGCCTAATGTGTCCATGTGTCGCTTCACCACCAGCCTCTCCTGCATACATGATGTCGTGGTTGCTACAAACCGCCCCCATGTTATAGGTGCAGGGGTCTGTGTACGGTGTCTAGACGCATTGCTACTCCTGGGAATCTGCAGCCACTGCTAGATGCAAGGGGTAAAAAAAGCGACCAATTTTGGTGAGTTTTTCTATTTGATATTTAGTACCTATTCGGTTATTTTTGTCTAAACTAAATTATACATGTGTTATACATGTGGCTAGGTACTCGTGAGTGTAAGGGCCTTGACGGTGGGTCACGAGCTTACGATATTCTGGCGCCATAATACCAACTGACACCTTACATCTTTATCTAGTGTCACCTGCATCTTTTTCTTTTGCAGTTGAGGTTTTTTCCTCTAGGGCGTCTGTCACTGTGTTGCATATATCAGTGCTGAACAGCCCGCCCGGTCTAATAGGAGGCGTCACCAATAGGCTGCTCAGACACTATGTAACACTGAGTGTGGCAGGGGCCTAATGTGTCCATGTGTCTGCATTCACCACCAGCCTCTCCCTGCATACATGGATGGTCGCTGGTTGCTACAACCGCCCCATGTTATAGGTTGCAGGGTCTGTGTACCGGTGTCTAGACGCATGTGCTACTCTGGGGAATCTGCAGCCACCTGCTAGATGCAAGGGGTAAAAAAAAGCGACCAATTTTGGTGAGTTTTTCTATTTGATATTTAGTACCTATTCGGTTATTTTTGTCTAAAGCTAAATTATACATGTGTTATACATGTGGCTAGGTACTCGTGAGTGTAAGGGCCTTGACGGTGGGTCACGAGCTTACGATATTCTGGCGCCATAATACCAACTGACACTTACATCTTTATCTTAGTGTCAACCTGCATCTTTTTATCTTTTGCAGTTGAGGTTGTTTTCCTCTAGGGGGCGTCTGTCACTGTGTTGCATATATCAGTCTGAACAGCCCGCCCGGTCTAATAGGAGGCGTCACCAATGGCTGCTCAGACACTATGTAACACCTGAGTGTGGCAGGGGCTAATGGTGTCCATGTGTCTGCATTCACCACAGCCTCTCCCTGCATACATGGATGGTCGCTGGTTGCTACAAACCGCCCCATGTTATAGGTTGCAGGGGTCTGTGTACCGGTGTCTAGACGCATGTCTACCTCCTGGGGAATCTGCAGCCACCTGCTAGATGCAAGGGGTAAAAAAGCGACCAATTTTGGTGAGTTTTTCTATTTTGATATTTAGTACCTATTCGGTTATTTTTGTCTAAAGCTAAATTATACATGTGTTATACTGTGGCTAGGTACTCGTGAGTGTAAGGGCCCTTGACGGTGGGTCACGAGCTTACGATATTCTGGCGCCATAATACCAACTGACACTTACATCTTTTCTTAGTGTCAACCTGCATCTTTTTATCTTTTGCAGTTGAGGTTGTTTTCCTCTAGGGGGCGTCTGTCACTGTGTTGATATATCAGTGCTGAACAGCCCGCCCGGTCTAATAGGAGGCGTCCCAATAGGCTGCTCAGACACTATGTAACACCTGAGTGTGGCAGGGGCCTAATGGTGTCCATGTGTCTGCATTCACCACCAGCCTCTCCCTGCATACATGGATGGTCGCTGGTTGCTACAAACCGCCCCCATGTTATAGGTTGCAGGGGTCTGTGTACCGTGTCTAGACGCATGTGCTACCTCCTGGGGGAATCTGCAGCCACCTGCTAGATGCAAGGGTAAAAAAAAGCGACCAATTTGGTGAGTTTTTCTATTTTGATATTTAGTACCTATTCGGTTATTTTTGTCTAAAGCTAATTATACATGTGTTATACATGTGGCTAGGTACTCGTGAGTGTAAGGGCCCTTGACGGTGGGTCACGAGCTTACGATATTCTGGCGCCATAATACCAACTGACACCTTACATCTTTATCTTAGTGTCAACCTGCATCTTTTTATCTTTTGCAGTTGAGGTTGTTTTCCTCTAGGGGGCGTCTGTCACTGTGTTGCATATATCAGTGCTGAACAGCCCGCCCGGTCTAATAGGAGGCGTCACCAATAGGCTGCTCAGACACTATGTAACACCTGAGTGTGGCAGGGGCCTAATGGTGTCCATGTGTCTGCATTCACCACCAGCCTCTCCCTGCATACATGGATGGTCGCTGGTTGCTACAAACCGCCCCCATGTTATAGGTTGCAGGGGTCTGTGTACCGGTGTCTAGACGCATGTGCTACCTCCTGGGGGAATCTGCAGCCACCTGCTAGATGCAAGGGGTAAAAAAAAGCGACCAATTTTGGTGAGTTTTTCTATAATCGGGGTAAGCCAGAATTTCCTCACCGGTTAGAGCCTGCTTCATCTGTTGGAAGGAATTTTCTTGTTCCTCTCCCCATTCTAATGGTGACTCTGGAAATCTTCTCTTCTTAGATTGGCCTATCAGTAGATCTTGTAGGGGCGCAGCTATCTTTGTATAGCCCTTAATGAATCTTCTATAGTATCCAACCAAACCTAAGAACTGACGTACCTCGGTGATGGTCGTTGGTCTTTGCCAATCCTGAATTGCTGTTACCTTTTCCGGGTCTGGTGCTACTCCATCTGCGCTGACCACGTGTCCCAGGTATTGGACTTTAGGTTTCAACAGGTGACATTTGGATGGTTTGAGTTTCATTCCGTACTTTGCTAAAGCCTCAAATACCTCCGCCAGGTGTTTCAGGTGTTCTTCGTAGGTTCTAGAGAACACGATGACGTCGTCCAGGTATAAAAGTACGGTTTCGAAGTTTCGATGTCCCAGGCAACTTTCCATGATTCTCTGAAACGTTCCTGGTGCGTTGCATAACCCGAATGGCATACTATTGAATTCGCATAATCGAATTGGCGTTGTGAATGCAGTCTTCTCCCGGTCTTCTTCTGCAACGGAGACCTGCCAATACCCACTAGTGAGATCTAATGTGGAGAAATAATTAGCAGTCTTTAATGCGGCAAGAGACTCCTCTATTCGGGGTAACGGGTAAGCATCTTTGTGAGTGATTTTATTGACTTCCCGGTAATCCACACACATCCTCATTGTGCCATCCTTCTTCCTGACTAGGACTAAAGGGGCTGCCCAGGGACTACTACTATCTCTTATAACCCCGGCCTCCTTCATGTCCCTCAGCATTTCTTTGGCATGTTGATAGTGACCTGGTGGAATGGGTCTGTGTCTCAACTTGATTGGTGGATGATTTCCTGTGGGTATGTGATGCTGTACCCCTTTAATCCTCCCAAAATCTAATGGATGTTTGCTGAATATCTGCTCAAACTCTTGCACTACCCGGTACACTCCATGCTTCAGGTGAGAAGGGGTGGCATCAGTTCCTACATGCAACTGCTGACACCACTCCTCCTGCTGTCCTTTAGAGTTACTATCCTCCGCCGGACTAGGCGAGGAAACAGGTTCTACTGCCTGTATGTTGTTGTTACAAACAGTATACAGCTTTGCTACAGTAGCATACCGGGGTAACTTTGCTTCTTCTGCCCCACAATTTAACACACGGATTGGTACTCGTCCCTTGCGTACATCCACCACCCCTCTGGCTGTCAGTAGTGTAGGTCTGTGCTCTGAAAATACCGGCTCTACAACTGCCTGGTATTCCTGTCCTCTACAACCTATCGCTGCTCGACACCATATCATCATTTCACTATTTGGTGGTATTACAATAGGAACCGAGTCTATTACCTGCACACTGCCAATTTCTCCCCCAGACAGATTTACCTGTTGCTTGTGGATAAGGGCTCGGATCTCTCGTTGGATGACTCTTGTCCGCCCATAACCAGCAGTTTGAGAAATCTGTCGGAGTAAAAACAACACTTCTCCAAAGCAGTTTTCAATAACATTTGTACCAATAACCATGTAAGGGCATTTTTCATTAGTATTATCTTCAACTACAAATAACCCTTGACCTCTCAACTCCTCCCTCCCCAACTTTATTGTAGCTGCTCTGTACCCCACCTGTTTCTGTGGTTGGCCATTAGCTGCAATAATATAAAAATTGGGGTTTGGGGTTCAAGATCATCATCAGACCAATACTGCTTATAAAGGATATGCGGGATCGTAGTAACCTGCGACCCGGTGTCCATTAGGGTCGACATGGGAATTCCATCTAGTGTAATGTTGAGGTAAGGACGGCCTCCCACGTACCGCTTACACCAGTCTTTTGGACCCAGTTGCTCTACTCCTGGGAGTTGGCCCTCGGACCCAGGAATCTCGTGTTTAAAGGGCATCCTCTTGCAAAGTGTCCTGGTTTGTTGCATCGCAGGCAGATGGGTTGTCCTGAAGAATCTGTGTAATCCCAGGGTCTGCGTTGGAATGGTGCGTTGGTCCCCTGCGCGGGCGACCCGGTTCTGCGTTGGAATGATGCGTTGGTCCCCTGTGCGGGCGACCCGGTTCTGCGTTGGAATGGTGCGTTGGTCCCCTGCGCCGGCGACACGGCTTTTCTCTGCATCCATGGGACATCCTCAGGGCTATCAGCTAGTTGGATTTTGCTTGGTAGTGGGGCCCCAGGCATATTTTGCAAGAGCTTTAGTACGTAGTCCATGTTTTTAGTTAACTGCAGCACCTGGTTTTGCATGTTATCATTTGCTACAGCTTGACTCTCTGCTTTTGCAGGTTCTGCAGAAATAGGTTTGAAGTCTATGGAAGAAGCATTAGCCTGCCAGGATTGGTTGGCAGGTTCTGCAGGTGTTGGATCTCTTAGCACAGTTATAGCACGATCTTTTAAGTCACTAAAACTCACTGTTGGGTGATCCAATACCCACATATGCACTTGTTGGCGGTGATAGTCTGATCTTAATCCTTCTGTAAACTGCTCAGCAAGCATTTTATCCTCTTCCAGTACACTTGCCGGGTCTACCTGTTTCAAGGACCGGAGTGCTCTTTGTAAACGGAGGGCATAGTCTCTGATGGTATCCTGCGGTCTCTGCTTACATTGATAAAACAGCATCCTCAATTCAGACTGTGTGCGCTTCTCAAACACCAATTTTAGCTTATCAAAACACTTTGGCAGCAGAGTCCCTGTCAGCATTTCTCCAGGACTCAGCCTCCAGCTCCGCTGCGCCTATTAATTGTCCCAGCACAATGGTAGCCTGTTGCTTCTGTGTCATAGCATACATGTCCAGCATTGCACACATCTTATGCTTAAATGTTGATAACGTACCAGGTTTACCTTCATATGTTGGTAACCACTTGGCACCCGGTACATACGGCATGGTTATAGGCATTATTTGGGCTGCTGCTTCAGGTACTGGGTTCTCGCCATTTCCCCTGTCAGGGACCCGCACATCATCCATGTCACTCATGGTGAGGCCCCCCTAGTTAATGGCTGCCAACCTGTAAGATGAAAACTGGTTTCTTTAGCCGTTGGCGGCTCTGCAGCTGGAGCGGGCACCTCAGGTCTCTCTCTCTAGCAGGGAGCTGCGCTTTCCTCAGTCTCTCCGGCAGAGTGGAAGGGGGCAGGGCTTATCTTCCCGCACTTTTTCCTGCTGTGACGCAGCTGTAATTTCTGAGGCGGTGTAATGGCGGCCGCACAAACAGTCAATTAATAAAGTCTTAAGGCGCACTTCACCTGGTAGATACCAGGCTGGTTCATCTGTTCGTGACGCCAGAAAATGATGAGGCCAGGGCTGTCTGGGGGGTACTCGGTCACCGGGTCTGCTGAATAGGGAGTCACAGGTGGACGGTATCCCGGTGCCGTGCCCTGGGGATCATTTGAAGGGGGTTGTGAGGGAATTATTTACAGGGGGACGTGACGCCACCTGTAGTGTCCGGTAATTTGGTACCAGCGCTGCCAGCCGGCCGCTGAGGTGATGGAGGGGGCAGCAAAGTGTGGTACAGCTCCCCACAGGTGGAGCTTTACCTCAGGGCAGCAATAAAGGAAGATGGTGAGGGAGAGCAGTGAAGGAGGAAGATGGTGGGTTATAGCCGATGAACAGTCACACATACACACAGGGATAGTTGTTCCGGTACCTTTTTACTGGTAGTCACAAAACAGGTACAGTTCTGAGTAATAACCAGGTCCCTGGTGCAATTTAGGATCAACTCCTTAGAAAGATATGAGGCCTCCTTTATCTCTATTCTTTCTCTTGAGGGATGAGTCTTGCCTGAGTTTGAGCTCTCCAATTCTCTATTGTCTAAAACTAACAATCAGGCCCTTGTGTGGGAACCCGGTTTATCCTGTGGCCCCTGGTCCTCTATTTGGTTAGTTTTTAATATCTCTACTATCTTCTTTCAGGGCTAAACTTCACCTGAAACTGCTGGGCTTTTTACTGTGGCTCTATAAGCCCACAGCTTCGGACTCCAGTGTCCGGTTGTGCTCAAGGGGAATGTCTTTTAATCCCTCTTTTTATTCCCTACCTCTTCTCCTTGCCTCCGGCCCCTTCCCTGGGGTGTGAACAGCTGACAAAATGGTCCCTTCTGGTCCTGGCATCTGTCTTTTCCAGAGACCAGCAGCTTTGCCTCCACCTTTCTCCTCTCCTCACACGAACTACTCCCTAGCAACTGTCTCCTAGGACCAACTGTCTCCTCCTCTCAGCCTGGATCTCATTAAAGGGGAACTGACTTAATGCAGCCAGTAGAGCTCCCCCTTCAGGTCTGGAGTGGAAGGTGTTGTGTGCTGAACAAACCAAGGTGTCAATCCTTCCTTGCACCAGTGTAACCTGTGGCAATCCCCCGCAGGGGTGCCACATTGAGAGGCGCTGGGAGCTGGCTTATCGCTCATCTCCCGGTGTCACACGCAGCGATGCTGCGTGTCCACCGGGCGACCATCATCAGGCTTTAGAACAAGTTCTAAAACCCGATGACCATCAACCAGCGACTTATCGCTGGTTGAAACGCCCTGTCACACACGTCAATATCGCTGCAACGTCATGTGCAGCAGCGATATTGCACACAATATTGACGCGTGTGACGGCCCCATAAGCCTCCTTTCATATCAGCGTTTTTTGCTGATTGCGGCAGATCCGGCAGATTTACCGTACCATATCTGTCGCCTAACGGCACTTGCGGCAAGCCCAGTGCATTGTCTATGGGGCTTGTGCAGGTGCAGCAAGTGCAATATAGTTGTGGTTTTGCCAGTTGCGGCAGCTATGGCTGTGAACAAAACGCTGCTTACCGCGTTTTTTTCGCGACAGCTGTTGCCGCAAGTGCCGATACCGCAACTATATAGCACTTGCTGCACCTGCCACAAGCCCCATAGACATTGCATGGGGCTTGCCGCAGGTAAACCGTAACTCGGCTGTTAGGCGGCAGATGCGGTAAATCCGCCGCATCTGCCACGATCAGCGAAAAATGCTGATGAGAAAGGGACCTTATTGATCTATTGATTTCCTAAGCACCCAGATAATTCTATACCCCGCACTGCTTCTCCTTTCCCTCACTAGTCTTCTTTCCTCTGCTCTATTACTAGTGTACTTTCCCTGAGAATCCATCTTTCCCCTGCCTTACTCATCTTTCCCTCACTAGTCTTCTTTCCCCTGCTCTATTACTACTGTACTTTCCCTGAGAATCCATCTTTCCCCTGCTCTACTCATCTTTCCCTCACTAGTCTTCTTTCCCCTCCTCTATTACTACTGTACTTTCCCTAAGAATACATCTTTCCCTCACTATTCTTTTCCCTGCTCTATTATGCTAAGTAAAATTACAATGCTATATTCTAATGGCGCCTCACCTCCTTCCTTAGACTGGGACACTGTATGGTACCGTAATTAAAGTCCCCTGCGGCCACACTGTGCATTAAGTCAATGTCTGGCCGCAGGGGACTTTTTTTGTGTCTGCACTGTGCAGGGACAGAGCGATGCAGCGGAGGGATCTGGCCGCCACATCGCTACAGCAGGACGGAGCGATGCGGCGGAGGGATCCAAGCCGCACATCACTTGATCAGGGCGGAGGGATCCAGGCACCCCAATCCCAGCCCTAGCCAGCGGAGGGATCAGCCCACAGGAGCGCGGGAGTTCTGGTAATGACCGAAGGGAAGCAGTGGGGAAGAGGGGGTTGTGGGGGTTTGTGGGGGGTTTGGGAGACGGCTAGGATGAGGAGCGATCAGAAGGGCAGAAGTTAGTGAAGTTAGTGACTCGAGTATAAGCTGAGGGGGACATTTTCAGCCCAAAAAAAGGGCTGAAAAAGTCGGCTTATACTCGAGTATATACGGTATAGGTGATTGGTAGAGCATGCACTGAGGCTAACTATTCGATTTAATTAGAAATGGATTTTAGTTTATTTCTAATATGTTTCTAGGTTAAACAGACTACTTATCCAGGGAAGAGGTCCATCTGGCCTAAAAGCATTTTGGAATCATGTTGGAAATACACTACAATCTTTTTCTACCCATATGATCCTATGAATTCTTCACCAGCAGCGCAGCACATCCGCATTTCTGAATTTAGGTTATATTAATGTTGGTTTATCCAACTAATGGAGACTTTTCGATTGCTGTGGTTTCACAGCATCACAATCTGATGCTTGGTCACTATCTAATCAAATCAGTGTGACTTTTGCAGTCATGCTGTGTCAACAAACCAGAATGCTGCTCTGCTGACGTGGCCTCAGCAGAAGCCACAGAATTGCCAGCGGATACAGTCTGTGACTGCTCTGAGCCAGCAGAGATTGGTGCTGGTCAGATCACGTAGGTAGTTAGTGAAAAAAATATAATAATCCTGGTTGTTTACTTTAACAGTTTTCACTCTTCAAAGAGAAAAAAAATAAAGGGTTTTCATTAGGGATGGGCGAATCTACTCGTTAGGACTCGTTACTCGGCGAGTAGTAAGGGACTCGCAGGACTCGGTACTCTGCGAGTTTCCCAGTGATTACTCGCACGAGTCCAATGCAAATCAATATCAATCCTAGTTTTGTCAGAAACGCTGACAAAACTAGGATTGCCATTGTTTGCATTAGACTCGCTACTGTGCCAGTGATAGCAGGGAAAATCGCTACTGTGCCAGTGATAGCAGGGAAACTCGCAAATAACTGCTGTTACATTGCGAGCCGAGTCCAGCTGTCTTCTCTGTGTGCAGGCTGCCAGCTCCAGGGTCCTAGAGCCCGCCTGCTCACAGAGATGATGTAGCAGTGCTGAGATTGTTCTCAGTCTGCTCATTCCCTGTGCATAGACATCTATCTATGCACAGGGGATGTAGCAGAGAGGACATCGCGTTTTGGACTACGTCGGACGGAAGAGGATTTTTTTAATTAAAGATGGAGTCCCTAATGGCTTTTTTTTTATTTCAAATAAAAATTTTTCTCTGTGTTGTGTTTTTTTAACCCTTTATTGGAGATTCTTAGTGGCTGGGTCAAACGTGGCCTGACATTAAGAATCTCGGGCTTAATACCAGCTTGTATAACAAAGCTGGTATTAACCCCTTTATTACCCAGCGTGCTACTGCCACCAGGGCCGCTGGAAGAGCGGGGTTCAGCGCCAGAGGATGGCGCTTCAATGAACGCGCCATCTTCTGGGGCGGCTGCGGGCTGCAATTTGCAGCGGGGGGTGCCCAGAAAGCTTGGGCATCCCTGCGCTGCGGATTCCAGCCCCCAGCTGCTTAGCTGTACCTGGCTAGACATAGAAATTGCGCGGAGCCCCACGCATTTTTTTTCTTATTATTTCATGAATTTCAGAGTCAGAGTCTCAGAGTCAGAGTCAGAATCTCAGAATTTCATGAAATAATTTTAAAAAAATGCGTGGGGATCCGCGCAATTTCTATGTCTAGCCAGGTACAGCTAAGCAGCTGGGGGCTGGAATCCGCAGCGCAGGGATGCCCAAGCTTTCTGGGCACCCCCCGCTGCAAATTGCAGCCCGCAGCCGCCCCAGAAGATGGCCCGTTCATTGAAGCGCCATCCTCTGGCGCTGAACCCCGCTCTTCCAGCGGCCCTCGTAGCGGTGGCACGCTGGGTAATAAAGAGGTTAGGGCCAGCTTGTACACACAATATTTTGTAGCTTTCTGCTTTATCATTAGGATTTTTCCTTTATCTCAATGTTGGTCTGCTTTAATTAATTTGGAGGTGCTATACATAACAGGGGATGTATTTCTTTAGAACATCATTAATAATAAAAAAAAATAAAAAAAAGAAAGAAAAATATTGTTTAACCTAAAGGCCAAAGCTTGCTGTGATGCCAAAAGGTCAAAGATTTTTTAGAATCCTAAAAACAATGTGATAATACTTACTGAACGATTACAGAAATATGGTGGCTGAAATAAGGATTTGCTTTGGGTGTTTCCCATATTGTTTCTTAGTTCCATCCCTAATCCCATAACACCAAATAAATGTCATTATTCTGGATTAGAACTTCCTTTTTTTAAACTGGTTCTTAAAGAGTCTCAGCAATTAGAAAATTACAATTTTTTGCATTGTTGTATGGATTTTATTTGATTAGTAAAACAATATCTGCTATCCGATTCATCATCTATATACTGTATAAGGGGTGTTAAGAGAATAAACTAAAATGTCTGATTAGCCAAAAATATTAGCGCTATTCAATAAAATACAGTGTTGCAGTACCACAAATATTATAAACACAGGTATAACTTGGTTTTTAGAATATTGTAGACAGTTTTTCTAAACTAATTCTCCATAAATTATAGTGTTTCTTTATCTCTATGGATAAATGACCATGGATTCTGTTAGGCTGGTTTCACATTTGCATTTGAGACGCAGCGTATGCAAATGCACCTAAACGCATGCGTACTGCATCCGTATGTTTAAAATTGGGATGCATGGTAGCTGTGTTTGGCTGCGTTCGCCTGCGTTTGCATGCACCTGTGTGAAAAACAAGCTTTCTTGGATGCACCTTGGACGCAGGTTGTTGCATTTTGTGTGCATACAAGAGAGCTTGTTTTGTATGCAAGCCTCCGGAAACACACAAATCATGAATGTGATCCTATGTGTATGCATTGCCATCCGCAGGCCAAGCAAGCGAACGCATGCATTCACACAGAATCACCTACTGAAAACTGACGGGAAACTGATCATCTGATGTGTGCCCTGACAGTAGCAACTGATTGGCTTAACTGGCCCACGGCTCCCACTGATCTCTTCCTCCCAGCCACAGCAGATCTCTTCCTCCTGGCCGCCGCCGCTCATCATCCAGGAGGTGGCGATCAGCAGTGGCTGCCAGGAGGAAGAGATCAGGTGCGGCGGCCGGAAGGAAGCAGTCAGCTTAAATCGCCCGCCGCCGCTGATCTCTTCCTCCTGGCCGCCGCTGATCTCTTCCTCCACCTGTCGCGACCACTGATTGGGTCGCCGGCACATTCACAGTGACATACTATACGAACACATGCGGAGAATCACCTCTGCATTCACATCAGTATGACCGCATTCGGCACTGCGTTTGCATCTGCATGCCAGACGCATGCAGACACAAACGCTAGTGTGAATGTAGCCTTAGGCTAGGGTCACACTTCAGCCATTGTAGCGCTAAAAGCTACCATTTTTCACAATTCTAAATTGTGGAAAAACGGTAGCGTTAACGCTTCCGTAGGCTCCCATGCAAAAAAATGCATTGTCAAAATTCAACACTTTTGACGCTATGCGTTTTAGCTAAAGCACCCAAAAATGTGGTAAGCAACGTTTTTGGGGTGTGTTTGCAAAAACGCATGCTTTTTTTAACATGGGAGCCTAAGGGAAACTCATGCATGGGGCCCTATGGGAAACGCATGCGTTAATGCATGGTACATATAGGTACTATGCGTTAACGCATGCGTTAATGCATATGCATTTTTAAGAAAAAATGACCAAAAAATGTCCAGGGACGCAGGAGGCACAAAATGCAGCCTAGGAAAAACGATTTGGCATGGAAAATACTTACAAAAGCAGATTGCTATGTATGACCCAAGCCTGAGAATAGCAAGCTGATGATGAAAAAAGGATTTTTTATTGTGAAAGTAATTCCTACACCAAACATGAATAAAGAACTGGTCTTTTTCAAGGACGTCTGTGTGTGTGCTGGCCAGTCCTATAATGAAATATATATATATCTGTATCTATAATGAAAATATGGCAAGTGTCTGCACTGAAGCAGATCTACTAACCCAACTTGAAAGCCAGGTAAGAATCTGAGTGGCTGTCAAGTTCAGATTAGGAGAGCCGCAGCCAGTCTGTGCATCATTGTCTGTACATAGATGTCTAAATGTGGCTTAAAACCTAGGATCTCTTTGTAGATATTTCCTACAGTATATAAAGGTGTTTGCCACTGAATTTGATAAGGAGGTGGATAATAGAGACTAAATCAAATATTTATGTTTTTGCTTTTCTATAATACTTCTATCAATTTATATTTTGTATGTTATTAATCATAACACAACATTGCATAATTCTGCTTCATATTTGGCCACTCCTGTTTCTCAATCAGGGGATATTAATTCATCTGTAAATTAAACAATAACAATATCTATTATATGTTTCCATTTCCTGAAATTCTAATGATAGCTTTTATTAATTCTGATGTAACAATCAAAATATTTTTTTTATGACAATCTAATGGGTCTCTATATTAGATTTTGTCATGCTCTCAGCTGCATGCCCACCAAGCGGCTCTATGTGCCTCACCCGTTCTGTCCCTGCTGCGGGGCCGATGTCTGTGAGCAGGGAGACTGGTGCCTTCCTCTACTTACCCTACCTCTGGATCCACATGGCCATCTGCCTCTTTCTCCTGCCGGAGACTGTGTCTTTTGAGCAGGTCTCCCGGGAGCAAACTTAGTCACATGTTGCACTCTGCAAACATTTAACGGACCAGTACACATGTTTTTTGTTAGCCTCTTTGCCTAGTTGCTGCGAGGTCCATGGTATATAAGGCACCTTTCCCTTATGGGAGGTGCCTGGGAAAGTTGTTCATACATTTGGAATGTTGCAAGTGTCCAGGTCCCTCTCTTGCAGTGCTTTGCACTAGAAGACTGTTGTTTACACTTTTCTCTGCAATATACTTACCTAATCCTGTGTGTCATCAGCTTCCAGCCTGATGTCCACGAATCCCAGAATGCATTGCGGTGCACAGGAAGCATGCTGCACGCCATATTAAGACATCTAGATGATGGAAGTGTTAATATGGAGCCTGCTGGTGGTACAAACGTTGTAGCCTAAACATGCCAACCTCCCTTCCCCACCGCTAACCTGTCGCTGCAGCCCGATACAAGCTATCTCCCAGCCGCCGCCACGGACAAGATGAGATTTACTTACAGGACCTGTGGTGGCGTCAAGATGATGGGTGGAGCTACATCACATGACTGTGATGTCATCTCAGGCCCTGTAACCACAGACACACAGCAGCAGGTACTGCAGCCCATCCTCCGCTCTGCCTCCCACTGTGCTCTGCCCCAACTGTGCTCTACCCCCACTATGCTCTACTCCCACTGTGCTCTGCTTTTTTCCCCCACTGTTCTCTCTGCCCCCACTGTGCTCTGCTCTCTGCCCTGCCCCCTCTGTGCTCTGCCCCACTGTGCTCTCTGCCTCCACTATGCTCTGCTTTCTGCCCCACTGTCCTCTCTGCCCACACTATGCTTTCTGCCCCCACTGTCCTCTCTGCCACCACTGTGCTTTCTGCCCCCACTATGCTCTACCCTCTGCCCTGCCCCCACGGTGCTCTGCCCCCAATCTGAACTGCTCTCTGCCCCACTGTGATCTGCCCCCACTATGCTCTGCTCTCTTGCCCCACTCTGCTTTCTTCCCCCATTTTGTTAGCCTCCACCACTGTGCTCTGCTCTCTGTCCCGATTGTGCTCTGCCCCCACCGTACTCTGCTTTTTGCCCCACTGTGCTCTTCCCCAACTGTGCTCTGCTCACTGCCCCACTGTTCTCTGCCCCCACTGCTCTCTACTTCAACTGCTCTCTGCCCCACTGTGCTCTCTGCCCCACTGTGCTCTGCTCTCTGCCCCATTGTGTTTTGTCCCCATTATGCTCTGCTTTAGTGCCCCACTGTGCTCTCTTCCCCCACTTTGTTCTCTCCCTCCACTGTGATCTTCTCTCTGTCCCCACTTTGCTCTGCTCCCACTGTGCTCTTTCTGCCCCACTGTGCTCTTCCCAAACTGTGCTCTGCTCTCTGCCCCACTGTGCTCTGCCCCCACTGCTCCCTACTTCCACTGCTCTCTGCCCCCACTGTGCTCTGCTCTCTGCCCCCACTGTGCTCTACTCTCTGCCCCCACTGTTTTTTCGGCCGCCACTGTACTCTATCTGCCCCCACTGTACTCTGCCCCCTGTCCCCACTGTGCTCTGACCCCACTGTGGTCTGCTCTCTGCCCCACTGTGATCTGCCCCCCACTGTGCTCTGCTCTCTGCCCCACTGTGCCCTTCTCTCTGCCGCACTGTGCTCTTTCCTCATATTGCTCTGCACCCTCTCTGCTCTGCCCCAATCTGCTCTGTCCTTGCTGTGCTGTGCCCCACTCCATTCTGCCCTGCTTACGCCAGCTCTGCCTCTGTTCTACCCCCCGCTCTGCCCCTCAGCATGAAAGCAAGCATGGGGGGGGCATATCCACCACAAGGGAGAGCACAGTGACCACAGGGGAAGAGCAGAGAGATGACAAAGAGGGGCACTAGAGACAGCAAAGGTGGAGAGGCAGAAAGCCACCATGGTGGGGGGAGCCAGAGAACTTACACAGGGCTGTGCATGGTGGAAAGTGAGTGTGCAAGGAAGAGGGACTAGGTAGCACACTCAGGGTGCTGCTACACACCTGCTACCCCCAGCACCAAAGAGCCCGCCCCCTGTTGTCATATCACCGCCCACCTGATGCGATAGCATCGGGCTCCCATCTAGTGTAGTATACTTATATTTGTCTCTCCACAGTATCCTCTACTGGCAGTATCTGTCATCACTTGATTGCTCAGCATCTTTTGGATTCATGGGTGGCATGGTGGCTCAAGTGGTTAGCGCTGCAGCCTTTGCAGCACTGGGGTACTGAGGTCCTGGGTTCAATTCCCACCAAGGACAACATCTGCAACGAGTTTGTATGGTCTCTCTGTGTTTGCGTGGGTTTTCTATGGGCACACTGGTTTTCTCCCACATTGCAAAGACATACTGATAGGACGTTTAGATTGTGAGCTCCAAGAGAGACAGCATTACTGATGTATGTAAAGTGCTATGGAATTAATAGTGCTGTATAAATGAATAAATATTATTATTATATTATATTATTATTCTGCTATGGACTCTACCAGCCTCTCCTGGATTGCACAGCATTCTCCAGATTTCAATACTGGCTGAATAAGCCTATCTTGGATTGCACAGAATTACCAGAATTCTTCCAGTTTATCACAGTCTTCTCTGCTTAATTATCTTCACTGTATGAGTTGCCGCTCTGGTCCAGAATTTGTAGCATTTAGACACCCTAGAGCTGTGCTGGGACAATCTTGGTATAGGGGTTCTCTCACTGGTTGCTCCTCTAGGGGAGTTTGGTGTCTCGATCCAGAAGGTTTGTGGTCAATTTTAGGAGCACTCAGGAATGGGAATAAGGGACTAAGAATGCTTGTTAAAAACAAACCTCCTTTATTCAATTATCCCCAATACGCCTTTCTACAACGGTCCGCTGTCTTCCTCAGTTGGATTTACAAGGGAGTGATCTAATTCACAGATTAAATAGTAACATTGACCAATCAACTTCAGAATCAATGTAACCCTTTCCTAAGCGCTGGTGTGATACTCATAGTGAATACAGCAACTAATTATGACAATGTACATACATATAAATATTTGATTTAAAATGACAAATTACAAATTATTGCATAATTTTAAATATAATCTGTTATATGTAAAGGACCCATTGAAATGTATAAATATACCGTAATTAATAATTATTTGATGAATAATGACAAAATAAAATAAATGATATATTTATACAAAGAAAAAAGATATTAATACAAACAGCAACCTCAAAAATATTCCAATTCATATGTGAAAAAATATAATATATAAAATGTGAGTTATGATAATACCGTATAAGTGACGTAAGGATATGATGATAATATAGAAAATTAAATTTGACCACAATCCTTTCTTTATATATTGCAAATCCTTATATGGGTGTTGTGGCTGGAGCTGCTGGAAATGGTGAATAGTTCCCTGTAAGTCAAGGAGCTGCCATGATCTCAGCCTGACACGGGGCCACGTGATCGGAGCGCTCACATGACCTGGACCAGGAAGAAGCCTTCGGTGCGGTCCTTCCCACTAACGCTGCTCCCAGACGATACACCGAGGTTGTGCAGGGAGTGCACAACCTTATCGGGTGAGCGGCACATTGATATACATAACTGCAAAGCCCCCACTAGACAACCGGGTACCTCTCATGTGTGCTCTCCCCTCTCTCTTTTGTTTCGATCCAGAAGGTTGTCTCACTCTGATATTTTCCTTTGTGGGCTTATCAAATATTCAAAAAAAGATTTTACTTTATTTGAATTCACGGTTCTGTCTCTTGCTATGTCAGGTGTTCTGGTACCACAACTCCCCTGTGGTCCAGTGAGTCTACTTAACATACACACGCATTTTGGACTTAACAGATATCTTTCAATAGCTTATAGGATTTCAGGAATGCGTCAGTATTACCAAATTGGATTGCAATATGGAAGAGTATACTGTATTTTTTGGATTATAAAATGCACTCTTTTGTCCCAAAAATAGGGATGCATTTTATGATGATGCATGACACCCGTTGTGACCCCCAGCTCTGGGCCTGCACCATTCCCCCACTGCTGACATTCACCGATGACCCTGAGTCCTGTAACTACACCACCACAACCACCTCTTGGTAAGCAATGGTGGGGGCTATGTATGAGGATGGGGGCTATGTAGCAGAGTGGGGATGCCATTTACAAGGATGAGGGCAATGTTACATGGTACAGGCCATGTATCAGGTTGGGGTGCCATGTATGAGGATGGGGGATCATATATTTCAGGATGGGGAACATATATAGCAGGATGGAGGATCAGATATACTAGGATGGATGGTATATACCAGAATGGGGCCATGTACCAAAATGGGGACCATATATACCAGGATTAGGAACATATATACCAGGATGTGGGTCATATATATCAGCGTGTGGATCATATATACTTATTGTAAAATGGACATTGGCATTATAAGACGGACCCCATTTAACGTTAAATTTTTTTTTTCACTTTTCCTTCTCTAAATTTGGGGTGAGGTTTATAATCTGGTGCATTTTTATAAGCCAAAAAAATGTTATACAACTTTTTTAGAATACAACATAAACATGGACCTAAAAATGTTAGCATGCTAATATTTATTTAACTCATAGAATTCATGCAGTATGTGCGCTACCAGCAGTGTGTGCTACCAGCAGTGTGTGCTACCAGCAGTGTTAGGCTGGGGTCACACATGCAGATTTTACTTGCGTTTTTGGAGACCTGCGTTTTCTAAAAACGCATGTAAAAACGCACCCAAAGGCCCCCATGCAAAAAACGCATGCCCCAATAGCAAAAACGCATTTGTAAATGGCACATGCGTTTTTGGCTCAGCACCAAAAAATACTGCATGATGCACCATTTTTTGAAAAATGCACCCAAAAACGCAGCAAGCAGAGTTTTTTGGTGCTTTTTCAAAAACACATGCGTTTTTATAACATGGTGCCCTATGGGAAACGCATGCGTTTTTTAAAGTGTCAAAATGGACATGCGTTTTTGCATACGTTTTTGCATGCGTTTTTAAACAAAAGGCATGTGTTTTTTAAGGGCTTTTTAAGGGGGCCCCCACACCTAACAGCAAAAACGCAGGCAAAAACGCAGGTGGCCAAAAAACACCTAAAAAACACCTAAAAAAACGCATGTGACCCTAGCCTTAGACTGAAGAACAATAGGTCCTGGAGAGGAAATAATTTGAGGGCCCAAATTCCATTTACATAGAACATGTGACCATACACTTCCTTTACATTCATACCACAGAATGTATTATCTATGTATTATCTATAAGGTCAAATACATTTTTGATCAAAATTATTCAATTATATTTATTTACAAAATGTACAATTTTTATGTTCCTTGCAATAAACTAATCAAACAAGAAAAATTTAAATAGCTCAATACAACTAATATAACAAGTGGTTTCTTCAAATTCAATAGAAAATTTTTCTTTAAATGACTACTGCAGTCTCAGAATTATTTAAGTCCTTCATGACAAGTGTATTTAGTACATAGCAGAGCCACTTTGATTGTTATGACTAGAAATGAGCAAATCTTTTGAAGTTCGAGTTTGGTTCAGTTCATTAAGTGGGCATATGTTCAACGAAATGTTCGACGACTAGTTCACTGAAGATCCGAACCCTATTCAAATCAATAGGAGGCAAATCAAGGGCATAGAAACACCTTACAAGCTGCCAAATCAGCTCATGTTAAGGACAGACACTAGGAAAAGTGCAATCTATTCCGCAGAGTTAAAATTTTTATCATTGTGCATTATGGATTGATGGGACAAGTTCTGGTCCAGTATTTCAAGCTTCAACATTGATCAGGAACAGGAAGATGAGTGACAACTGTAGGCATGGTGCTCAGAGATCCCTGCTAAATTTATGAAACACACAACAGAGACGCCCCAAGAAGACTCTCCACATTTCAAAAAATTAGAGCCCCCCAGACAGCACAAAAATGGTATCAACAGACCCAGAATAAAAATTGTATAATGGCTCAGCCTCCATGCATGACACATTGTCTGGAACAGGGCCTAGTCGAGCATTTGAAGATTAAACATTGATCAGGAACAAGGGAATGAGTGACAGGTGTAGGACTGTTTGGTAGGGGACCCTCCTACCTCATGCAACTGCTCCAATGAAGTATATGCTCTCTGGCACACTCAGGTGGCACAAGTATTAGGTACACTGAGTACTATCAGAAGAATTAGTCAGGTGGGTCAGTACAGTAACATGTATTAGCCTAGTGGGCAGGGGGCCCTCATCTTTCAAGCAACCACTCCAATAAATGTTTTGCTCCGCCACACTCAGGTAGCACAAGTATTAGGTTCACAAAGCACTTCCAAAAGAATTAATAAGGTGGGTCAGTGACTTGATTTATCTAGTGGGCAGGGGGCCCTCCTACCTCATGAAACTGCATCAATAAATGTTATGTTCCACCATGCTCAGGTGGTATGAATATCAGTTTCTAAGAATACTGTGGAAAAAAAGGATACAGCTGGGTCAGTGACATGCATAGGCCTATTGAGCAGGGGGTTCTCATACCTCATGCAACCACTCCAATAAATTGTATACTCCGCCACTCTCACGTGACACAAGTAGTAGGTTCACGGAATACTAGAGGAAGAAGATTCAGGTAGGTTAGTGAAATGTGAAGGCATAGTGCTCAGACAGCCCTGCTAAAAACAGACTAGAAGGAGACTTCATGAAGAGTCAACACATTTTGGGCCAGATACCACCAAAGTGGCATCAACTGACCCAGAAAAAAAAATTGTATAATTGTGCAGCCTGCATGCTTGGCACAGGGAGTGGAACATTGCCTGGCCTAGCATTTCAAGGTTAAACATTTATTAGTAAGAGGGGAGGAGTGTCACATGTAGGCATCATGCTCAGAGAGCCCTGCTAGATTCAGAAAATACACAACAAGGAAACCCCAAGAAGAATCTCCACATTTCAAAAAATTAGGGCCGGACACCATTGAAGTGGCATCAGTTTACTCAGCATAAAAATTGTACATTGTTGCAGCCTGCATGCATGATACAGGGTCTGGAACAGGGTAATTAATGGTACCTACCTACAGTGTTGTCTAGAATTTTAGGGGAATTTATTTTTCAAACGCAGCATGATTTATGGCTACACATTTTTTGCTCAAAATGTTTTTTAATTTTTAGTTAAATAAACACAAGTTAATTTGATTAGTGTTTTTGGTTGCATTTTTTGTTGCACCTAGACATTACAAAGCACATAAAATCACAAAAATGCCCTAAGATGCAGATGCCTTTATCCTGCTCCGGACATTTAGCAAACAAGAATTTCAAATGACCTGTGTATGAAATGACTCACCGTGGCCGGGACTCCGGGGAACAGGCGTTTTCTTCCTCCTCCTTGTCACGGATGGACCGCGCCTGCCGGTAGTGGGGCCCGGTGGTCCAGATCAATAAAGACATCGTTGGGTGAACAGTTTAGGGGTTGAATTGTTTTGTGACGCCACCTATGAGAGTTCTGGTAACTGTACCGGCGCTGCGGGGCCTCCGGAGGATGGAATGCAGCAAGATGGAACGCTCCCCACAGGCTGAGCGATGATCCCCGGAGCCAGGAGCTGCACAAGATGTTCTGAGGCAGCTGCGGTTACCTTACTGTGCGGGGAGATACAGTTCATAAGAAAGCACGGACACTGGAAGTCTCTGTAATGGGTACTTTACTGTAACCAGCATGTGATACATGGCATACAGTGACGGGTAGTGGACCGGGTGGACTCAGCAATGACCAGTGTTTCTCAGAGATCCGTGGTGTTCCTCCATTCTAACTATTTGTGTTGCCGTTGTCGCCCAGGAATGCCAGATCGGGTACAAGGAGGCTGCTTCAATGCCCTACCCAGGGTATACGTTCTGGGTGTTTTGGGGAGCCTTGGGTCCTGTTGGTGGGTACACCGCTGGCTAGACGACTGTGTGTGGCGGTGGTGGGGTGCTCCTGTAAAGCAGTCCCTCCACTCCTCTGGTTCGCATAGAAGTGATAAACGACTCCTAGCTTCGGTACCAGCAAACCAGCTGTGGATGGGCACGGGATGTTTTTGGACCCGCATGTAGATGCCCGTAGATCGTTTTTTAAGGCACCGGAGTAATGGCGCTCAACCGGGGTGATGGCCAGGGGGCTGCACGGGACTGTGCAGGCCCCCTCTCCTAGGTTGCAGAGCTTGTTGGTTTTGCTCCCTTCTCCTACGTTGCCAATTCAGTTCCCTTTTCAGACTACTGACTTGCTGCCTAATTTCTCCACTACACGCTACCACTACACTCCGCCCACCAGGACCTTATTGACCCTCTATGCTGATGATGCATGTAGGGTATGGATCTCTGAGTTAACTGTGTGACTGCTGAGTCAGAGAATATTGCTGCTGCTGTTTTGGCTGCAATACCCTCCTGTGACGCACTCGTTGCGGGGCGCCAAACTCCCCCTTGGTGAAATACACTTGTCACCAAGTGTCGCGCTACCCAAACATTACAGAGAGATTTTTAAATTTTTAATAACCGGCAATAAAAGTACACTTTTATTAATAACAGGTATGCATTTTACTTAAGATGTTGCAAGTAAAAGAAAACAGGTTAACACTTTCGCGGACCCAGCGGGCGGTCGTCTGTCCTTAGTATGAGTCCAGGCTTTAGCCGCCAACTCGCGGTGTTGCCGATTAAACAGGAAGAAGTGTTTGGCAAAGTTCAAACAGAAAGTCACTTATGCAGGGCACTATTGCGCACCCGTATAGCGAACCACCCATCATAGCACGCATGCAGCTCGTAGGTAATAATGTCCCCTCTAGACAGGTCACGATCTGGGTGTCCTCGCAGTAAGTGTGACTCTACATCGCGCCTTCCTACAAACACTTCCTCATACACGCCCTCCTCCCTGGCAAAACCCCACCTGGTGGATAGGTTGAAAGTGCTCACCCTACCTTCCTTGCGGAGTTCATCAGGTAGCGGGGGTTGGCAGCGAGCTTCGGCACGAGCCTCCATGTTGGCGCGCATACGAGCCCGCCACTCCTCCCTGCGGATGCGACGTATATCATCATCGGTGTGGTACGGGGTGTGAATAAAGTCACTGCGACGTGTAGGCTGTGGAACAGTTTGACCTTATTGGCCCTCTATGCTGATGATGCATGTAGGGTATGGATCTCTGAGTTAACTGTGTGACTGCTGAGTCAGAGAATATTGCTGCTGCTGTTTTGGCTGCAATACCCTCCTGTGACGCACTCGTTGCGGGGCGCCACAGAAGCAAACTGAGGTCATTTCATGCAAGGCAAGTGTTGATTTTTTAATACTGTTGACATATGCCTTTAGGTGTAGTGAACAGAGCTCACTCTGATCACCATTCTCTAAGACTAGGGTCAGACCTGCATCACGCTGCATACCGTGTTTCCTGTACGCTCTGCAATAACGCTTATCCAGTCCTTGTGTGCGGAGCCGGCGGCTACGCGATGCATCAGGTATAAATAGTAATAAATAGGTAGCCGGCGCATATCGTTAACGCTATGGGCTCAGGCTGAGAAAAATAAGGTTGTAAACAGAATTGTCAGCCTAAGGGCTGACACAGGTCTGAACCTAGCCTGTTTAAATTTTGCTTTTAATATTTGACTGCAGCTGTGAGCTTTGCAGCCTGGCAGGATGGGTGGAAGGAAGTGCCTGGTGACAATACACAGGCTGTAATCCCCAGCACACAGCACCTCCCTGAGTATGCTTTTATATTTTCAATAAAGATTGACCATTTTATGGATTTGGAGTGCTGCTACCTTCTTCCATTTTTACTGCTTAATGGAGCCGTACCCCAATGGGACCAGAGCTGCGGTTGAGTCAAGTTTATTGTGTTTTTAATTAGATCCAAAATTGCTTCCAGGGGCACCACTGAAAGATGGAAAAAAAGGAGCACTGCTTGAGCCGCATTAGAAATCTTGGAGGAGTTGAGTCATCGCCATAAACAGTAATCCTGCCACAGGGGAATTTTATCCTCATGTATCCATTTATTTGGTGTCTGCAACAGACCCAGATCAGTAAGACAATTAAGGCTCACTGCAACACCACAATGAGCAACTGTGCACCCAACACCTTACATTTTTGTGCCAAAATATTTGAGACTCAATTGAAAATTTTGTTAGTTAGATAGGTGTATTGAATGATTAAGATAAAGTTTATTGTCAAGATCAGTGACCTGATCCTCCAGTTTCGCTGTCACATTTCTTATTCCTTTTGTGTTATAAAGGATTTAATACCCAGACTTAGGTGTTCTCTAGAAACACAAAGGACCTGTGTCACAAGTTGACTGCTCTGCAGTCTGGTCATTTTACATGATCTTAATTTCCTTTGAGACATTAAGGGTCAATGTCAGTTTTTTCCATGCCATTGTTGCTGTTGCTTTGATCAGGTGATGTAGCTGATGGCTTTCTCCCCATCCTTTAAATAGTCACATGGCTCACCACCTGATGTCGCTGTTAGAGGTCATTATCTGCATGACCCTCTTGCTGTGTGGTAGTAGTTCTCTGCTGTGTTTTCTGCTGCTGAAGCCTTCCCAGAGACCACATTGCTTTGCCTTAGACTTCTGCTGTCTTTTCCAAGTGTCCTTCTTGTAAGTTCCCCTGTCTGTCTTTACCTGCAGTGGAGAGGCTAGTGCCCTCACTGGCCAATGCACTAGTCAGGGTACGTTAGATGACAAATGGGGACCAGGCACATGACAGCGTCAGAAAGGAAGGACCTGCTCAGGGTGTCAGGTCAGAATAAGACAGACACAGACCAGTGTCAGAAGGTGTCCTCATGCCCTGCCCCTTTCAGTTAAGATCTTCCTTCCCCTTTTTACTATTTTGCTGTCTATTTGTGGTAGGCCATGTGGCGAACATTTTACCTGTCCGTACTTGACAACTTCAATCATATCTGAATTTTTCCAGGGGCAAGCTACAGAAAAATATTTTAATGCTAGAAAATTGCTCAAGTTAGTTAAACTTTGTTATCAGCTGCAGATTTTGATTGATCATTTAGGTATACTCAGTGTAATTAAGAATGGATGATTTCTCTGATTTTCTATAAGTCACCTCAAGTTGATAACGCATTTGATTGGGGTTAACAGATTATTATGTTTGTGAACTGTTGTGCTGCACCACAAGTGACCCCAGACTTTGCACACATATAATTGTTCCAGATCCAAGGGGGTTAATAGGTAATCAGTGACCAGCTTAGACAGGCACACAAGTAGGTATATTCATAGTATACTGTATATGAAAATGTGTGGATATTGGTAGTGTGCTCATCTTTGCAACACAAGGGACTCAGCCTCCTGGCTGAATGTTTGGAAAATATTTTGGTTGTTATTTTCACTTTTGAGCTTTGCACATTCTCTTAAATTAAAATGTAAATGTTATTTTACTGAAAAAAAAACACAATATTGCATGGGTTGTTAATGATGGGTTACATAGCAGCTAAGATAATGCCTTTTTGTGCCATGTGACTGATTTTCTCACATTCTTCTGTGCTCTTTTAAAAACTGCATTTTATGGCTGTGTGGGCATGGCCAGCATCTTCCAGCACTGTGTGTGTATTTTCACAGCTTCTGAGAGCAGGCTGATAGCGAGCAGTGCAATGTGACAGCAGAGAAGGGCTTAATAGAGATCCTGATTGAGCTGTGTGGAGCCAGATGACAGATCAGAAGCTTGTGCCAAGGTAAAAGGAGTTTACACTGATCCTTATATTTTGACATTGCATAGCAATTGTTCTGTAGGCTAATCTGATCACCGGCTACAGTCAGGAGCTCGCACACAGTGTAGGACACGCCCCTCCCTTATGTAGTTGCATGTCCCATAATCAGTGTAAAGATTGATCTAACGGAGTATAAACATATGTCTGTTTCACAAACAGTGCAGTGGGGACACCTTGTGAAAGGTTCATGAATGGTTTTCAATGGTTTTCAACCAGAATTCTCTGATAAAGTATATTTGAAAGTTTATTAAAATCAATTGCTCTACATTATTCTTAAATAAAAGTTTAAACAGCAGTTACACATTAAGTAAAATATACTAGGTGTTCTCGCTGTGTTCCGAGGAGCTCCACGGTACACAGTTTTCACAGGATAGATAGATAGATACATTAGATGGTGGCCCGATTTTAACGCATTGGGTATTCTAGAATATGTATGTAGTTTATTTATGAAGATTTAATGCAATGTGAAGCTGGGTTTAAAATCCCGCGCCAATTTGCGGCCGGACTGCGCCAGTGACTGATTGGTCGCAGGCGGCTGGCATGACCAATTGGCAACGCAGGATTTCCATTACAGACAAACAGAATTAGATGATTATAGTAGATACCTACAGCAGTTCCAGTGTTCAGTAGTGGCAGTGTAGCGGTGTCTGTGTGGAGCAGTGTCGGTGTGCAGCAGTGTCGGTGTTCAGTGGTGTCAGTGTTCAGTGGTGTCGGTGTACAGCAGCGTTGGAGTTCAGTGGTGTCAGAGTGCAGCAGTGTCAGTGTGCAGCAGTGTCGGTGTGCAACAGTGTCGGTGTGCAACAGTGTCGGTGTGCAACAGTGTCGGTGTGCAACAGTGTTGGTGTGCAGCAGTGTCTGTGTGCAGCGGTCTCTGTGTGCTGTGGTGTGCGGCGGTGTCTGCGTGCGGCGGTGTCTGCGTGCGGCGGTGTCAGTGTGTGGTGGTGTTTGTGTGCGGCGGTGTCTGTGTGCAGCAGTGCCTGTGTGCAGCGGTGTCTGTATGCGGCCGTCTCTGTGTGTGGCAGTGACGGTGTGCGGCAGTGTTGGTGTTCAGTGGTGTCAGTGTACGTTAGTGTCAGTATGGTTCAGAGGTATGTGCTGGAGAGGCAGAGATCACAGGGATCTGGTGAGCAGAGATCACATAGATCACAGCAGGGGTTCTTGGAGCAGAGATCACAGCAGACAGCAGGGGTGCGGGGTCCTGGGAGCCGATCTGCCCGATCATGCTCCTTCGGAGATGCTGCACCTTACACCCACTTTCCCTTGAGGGGATCCCAGGATCTGTCAGTAATTGGAGCTTTTACCAGCTGATCCCAGATCCCCAGGAGTTTGTGTGCTCTCCATCTCAGTGCTGTGGCCCCGGACGTGGAGCAGGCAGGTGCCCTGCCCTCCGCTCTGCTCTTCATCTCCTTCCCCAAACACACAGCTCTTCCCATTTGATAGTAAAAAGAATTGAGGGCTGGGTGTAGTGAGTGACAGCGGGGACAGTCAATCGGGTGGGGGCCCTGGCTGGGGGGCGTGGCCGCTCGGTGACCAACCAGCGACACGGAATTTCGGTTACAGAGAGACAGACAGAAACAATAGGGCAATTATATAGGAGATATACAAATTAATAACAACAATCAAATATAAGAATTATGTATTGTTTATATTATCCTCATTTTGCCAATGCAATCAAATCATCAATAAAAACAACAGCTCACATAACAAACAAGTCCTCACAAAGACCATCAATAGAGAGATAAAGAAAAAAAGCTACATATCTCATGCTTCAATGGTCGAACGATCCGATCAACAATCCGACTTGACCCAGATCGCTAGAACGATATTCAATGATCACTAGTGAAATGTCACAAGTATAGATATCGTTAACGACGCAGCAACAATTCCGCGACAAGGAAACGATACTTGTGGTCGTTTGATCGCCTACGTCCTTCACTTCTCAATAGGCGAGGTCGTTAACGACATCGCTATCAAGGTGTCACTCACACCCATGCTGCAGGTTGGACGAACGCTCATCGTTTGGTTTAAGGTCCGCTTTACCAACCTCCCATCAACGATCTGCCTGATTATCGTTGATCGGATGTACATGTCACACTGAACGACGTTGTTAGAACAACTGAAAACCCGTGATGTTTCAACGATATTGTTACCAATATCGTAGTGTGTGACGGGGCCTTTAGACTGGAAACACAAACCAACATTATTTTATTTACAAAGTTCTGTATTATTTCAACCACAAAATTTATCTGAAATAAAAAATCTTATAAATTATAGTATTCTATATTTGTACTGGTCTGAATAATCATGTTGCGATGCGCCACAATGAATGATGTAAAAACAAAATCTCAAAAATAATGGCTGAATTGATGATTTGCTGTGACAGCATGGAAAGGTGAGGACCTAGATCAGTGGTGGGGAACTCCAGAGTCAGCAGATCATTTTTCAGGATCTCCTTAAGGCCCTATTACATGGGGCAACATCTCTGACAACATCGCCGGTAACTGAGGGGCGTGGCTAAATTGCGGCAACATCGCCGGGGAGTTGCCCTGTGTAACAGGGTGATTTCAATGGCGATAGTTGCTTCAGCAACATCGCCTGGTTTCCCAACAATGTTGTGAAACCAGGCGATGTTGCTCAGGCGATGTGCCTGCATCACCCGGCCTGACGCGGCAACAGCGATGTTGCCAGCAACTTCCCCCATAGACTCCCATGTTAAGGATCGCTGCTAGGGTTGAGTTTAACCATGGCAGCAATAGTTGCTAGCAACATCGCTGATGAGTTGCCGGTGATGTCTCCCCGTCTGACAGCTCATCAGTAGAGATGAGCGAGTACTAAAATGCTCGGGTGCTCGAAGCTCGGGCCAAGCATCCCAAGATACTCGGTCCGAGCACCAAGCCCAATGTTATCCTATGGAAGACCCGAGTATTTTTCTGACATTACCCCCGGCAGCATGGAAAAACCCTAAAAATGTCACAAAAGTATCAGAACAGTGCTGAAATGATATGGGAACAGCATGGGGAAGACCCCTGTAAGCATTTCAGATCCCAAGGTCACTGATGTCAACAATGTTGTCAGACTATTACGCCACTTTTACGGACTGTCAAGAAAACCTTACAAAATAAAACCAAAACGGATTTTCATGGAAAAAATATTAAAGGCTCATACCCACTTGTGAGACAGAGTTGGTGTATGTTATTTTTTGGATTATATGATATGAAAGATTTTTGTAAAAAAAATTGTGTGGCATTCCCATGCCCTGGGAAGAGACGTAAATGAAGGCCTCTTTAAATAATGTGCCAATTATAAGGAAGTGGGTCTTTTGTAGTAATGCCCTAGGCAGGGAAGTCAAAAATTGTGTGGCACTGTGATGCCCCTGGATAGAGATGTGCATGAGGGCCTCTTTAAATAATGTGCCCATTGTAAGGAAGTGTGTATTTTGTAGCATTGCCCTAGGCAGGGAAGCCAAAAATTGGGAGGCACCAAGATGCCCCTGCAATAGAGGCGTGCATGAGGGCCTTTTCAAAAAATGTGCCCATTGTAAGCAAGTGTGTCTGCTGTAGTATTTCCCTAGGCAGGGAAGCCAAAAATTGGGAGGCACCAATATGCCCCTGGATAGAGGCGTGCATGAGGGCCTTTTAAAAAAAAATGTGCCCATTGTAAGCAAGTGTGTCTGCTGTAGTATTTCCCTAGGCAGGGAAGCCAAAGGTTTGGAGGCACCAAGATGCCCCTGCATAGAGGCGTACATGAGGGCCTTTTAAAAAAATGTGCCCATTGTAAACAAGTGTGTCTGCTGTAGTATTTCCCTAGGCAGGGAAGCCAAAGGTTTGGAGGCACCAAGATGCCACTGCATAGAGGCGTGCATGAGGGCCTTTTAAAAAAATGTGCCCATTTTGAGCAAGTGGGTCTTTTTTAGTATTGCCCTATGCAGGGAAGACAAAAATTGTGTAGCACTTCAATGCCCCTGGATAGACACGTGCATGAGAGCCTTTTTAAATAATGTGCCCATTGTAAGCAAGTGTGTCTTTTGTAGTATTTCCCTAGGCAGGGAAGCTAAAAATTGTGTAGCACTTCAATGCCCCTGGATAGAGACATGCATGAGAGCCTTTTTAAATAATGTGCCCATTTTAAGCAGGTGCGTCTTTTGTAGGATTGCCATAGCCAGGAAAGCCAAAAATTGTGTAGCACTTCAATTCCCCTGGAAAGAGACGTGCATGAGAGCTTTTTTAAATAATGTGCCCATTTTAAGCAAGTGTGTCTGTTGTAGTATTTCCCTAGGCAGGGAAACTGAAAATTGTGTAGCACTTCAATGCCCCTGGATGGAGACGTGCATGAGAGCCTTTTTAAATATTGTGCCCATTTTAAGCAGGTGGTTCTTTTGTAGGATTGCCATAGGCAGGGAAGCCAAAAATTGTGTAGCACTTTAATGCCCCTGGATAGAGACGTGCATGAGAGCCTTTTTAAATAATGTGCCCATTTTAAGCAGGTGGGACTTTTGTAGGATTGCCATAGTCAGGGAAGCCAAAAATTGTGTAGCACTTCAATGCCCCTGGATAGAGACGTGCATGAGAGCTTTTTTAAATAATGTGCCCATTTTAAGCACGTGCGTCTTTTGTAGGATTGCCATAGCCAGGGAAGCTAAAAATTGTGTAGCACTTCAATGCCCCTGGATAGAGACGTGCATGAGAGCGTTTTTAAATATTGTGCCCATTTTAAGCAGGTGGGTCTTTTGTAGGATTGCCATAGGCAGGGAAGCCAAAAATTGTGTAGCACTTCAATGCCCCTGGATAGAGACGTGCATGAGAGCTTTTTTAAATAATGTGCCCATTTTAAGCAAGTGTGTCTGTTGTAGTATTTTCCTAGGCAGGGAAGCTAAAAATTGTGTAGCACTTCAATGCCCCTGGATAGAGACGTGCAAGAGAGCCTTTTTCAACAATGTACCCATTTTAAGCAGGTGGGTCTTTTGTAGGATTGCCCTAGGCAGGGAAGCCAAAAAATGGGAGGCATTGCGATGCCCCTGGAAGAAACATGGAGGAGAAACTCTAAAAATTGTTCCCAGTACAAAGGAGCGGGTCTCCTGTACTTGTAATGCCCATTCTGGAATCATGGACTAAAACATTTACCCCTGGGGGGTATACATGACACTAATGCCTAACCTTTGAACGGTTAGGTTCATCATCATCATAAATATGATTTAAAAAAAATTATGGTTTTGTCATGAACCACGGTCACACTGTTTATATGATGGTGGCGGATGAGGAGAAGGAGGTGTAGTACAGCAAGTAGCCAAACACATGAAGTCTGTACCGATGTGTGGGTGTGCAGAGATGCATGGGAATCTACTGGCACAAAAATTCAATTCCGCTATCATTTGGTGGTGGCGTGGTGAAGTCAGGCCCAATCCAACCCTTGTTCGTCTTGATCAAAGTCAGCCTGTCAGCATTTTCAATTGACAGGCGGGTGCATTTATCTGTAATTATTCCACCTGCGGCACTAAAAACACGCTCTGACAAAACGCTAGCGGCAGGGCAGGCCAGGACTTCCAAGGCGTAGAGAGCCAATTCCTGCTACGTGTCCAGCTTGGATACCTAATAATTATAAGGCACAGAGGAGTCTAGGAGCACTTTAGTACGATCGGCAAGGTACTCCCTCAGCATCTTTGCAAACTTTGTATTCCTTGTGACACTACCCCGCACCTCAGGGCCTGTGGTATGGGAGGTACTGAGAAAAGTGTCCCAGATCTTTGAGCGTGTTCCCCTACCTCTGCTGGATTGGACTTGTGCCTCTTTCTGTCGGACGCTTTGATTGTCCACTGAGTCGTGACCTCTGCCGCTAGCGTTTTCAGAAGGGAATTTTTTTAATAATTCCGCCACTATGGCCTTCTGGTACTGCAGCATTTTTGTAGATCTCAGCGGTTCGGGAATAAGATAAATAAAGTTCTCTTTGTAGCGTGGGTCTAAAAGTGTCACCAACCAGTAATGAGTGTCCGCAAAGATCTTGATAATGCAAGGGTCACGACACAGGCAGCGTAACATAAAGTCAGCCATGTGAGCCAGACTGTTAACAGGCAAGACTTCTGGGTCTTCACCAACAGCATGACTGGCCATGCTGACCTCATCCTCCTCCTCTCCCCTGTCCTCTGGCCATCCACGCTAAACTGACGGTCTGACGGTTGTGCATGTATTACCGTCAATTCCGAATGAAAATAGCTCCATTTCTTCATCCTCCTCCTCGTCATAGTCCTCCAATGCACATTGGGATGAGATGAGGCTGGGCTGTGTGTAATCACCCAGTACGGTTTCTTGCTGCAACTCATCCTGCTCCGCCTGCAATGCATTGTCTTTGATTTTGAGCAGAGAGCGTTTTAGAAGACAGAGAAGCGGGATGGTGACTCTAATGATGGCGTTATCGCCGCTCACCATCTTGGTGGAGTCCTCAAAGTTTTGTCCACTCCTGTCCACTCCTGAGGTCTTATGTGTGGAGTTTAAACCGTATACCGATGGCCTAGTTGATGCTGGTACTCAACAACTGCCCTCTTCTGCTCACAAATCCTGACCAACATGTGCAGTGTGGAATTCCAACTTGGTGGGACATCACACACCAATCTTTGAGCCGGAAGCTGCAAACGCCGCTGACAAGGCTGGCAGAAGCAGTAGGTGACTTTCTGAAATGGGCACACAGGCGGCATACTTTGACGAGCAGATCCGACAGGTCTGGGTAGGATATAATAAACTGCTGAACCACGAGGTTGAGCACATGGGCCACGCATGGAACATGTGTCAGCTCGCCTCACCTCAGAGTCGCCACAAGGTTCCGGCCATTGTCACACACACACGACTATGCCTGGCTGTAGGTTCAGCGGTTTGAGCCAGTGATCTGCCTTCTGTTTCAGAGCTGTCCACAACTCTTCAGCGTTGTGGGGTTTGTCACCTATGCATATTAGCTTCAGCACAGCCTGTTGCCTCTTAGCCGAGGTAGTGCTGCAGTGCTTCCAGCTTAGGACTGGTGTGGAGGGTGAAGTGGAGGAAGAGGAGGAGGAGCATGACGTGCCAGAGCTGTACACTGTGAGTGAAACCCTGACTGAGTTAGGGCCTGCAATCCTCTGTGTCGGAAGGACGTGTTCCTTCCCAAGTTCAGACTGGGTCCCGGCTTCCAGAATATTAACCCAGTGTGCCGTCAGTGAGATGTACCGGCCCTGCCCACAAGCACTTGTCCACGTGTCCGTGGTTAGGTGGACTCTGCTGGAAACTGCACTGTTAAGGGCACGTATGATGTTTTGTGACACGTGCTTATGTAATGCGGGGACAGCTCACCAGGAAAAATAGTGTCGGCTGGGGACCCAGTAACGTGGGACAGCCGCCGCCATCAGGTTGCGGAATGCTTCCGTCTCCACCAGCCTAAAAGGCAACATTTCCAGCGCAAGCAGTCGCGAAATGTGTGCATTTAGAACTGTGGCATGTGGGGCTTTGGCAGCGTATTTGCGCCTGCGTTCCAAAGATTGGGGATTGGATAACTGAACGCTGCGCTGGGACAAGGACGTGGCTGATGGTGGTGCTACTTCTGCTTGTGCAAGTACAGGTGAAGGACAGGAGGCATCTTCGCCTGCAGTATGGACAGGGGATTGGCTTGCACGCACAACAGTGGAAGACGCAGCTGTGTCACCCGCAGACAATGCTCCTGTACTCTGCTGTACATCCCACAAAGTTGGGTCCTTTGCTGCCATGTGCCTGATCATGCTGGTGGTGGTCAGACTGCTAGTTTTGCTACCCCTGCTGATGCTAGCATGGCAGGTGTTGCAAATGGCCTTTTTCGAATTATCTGCAGACACCTTAATAAACAGCCAGACTCGGGAAGACCTAGCAGTTGTACTGGCAACATCACTCGTGTTATTATTCCGGGGAATGGTTGATTGCCTTCTGCCTGCGGACACCACCCTGCTTCTTCTGGCCTGTTGTGATGCTACGCCTAACTCCCCCTGTGCACTGCTGTCCTCGCTCTGCATGTCCTCCTGCCAAATTGGGTCAGTTACTGGATCATCCACCACGTCGTCTTCCACTTCCGCACCCTGGTCCTCCTCCTGACTTTCTGGCAATTGTGTCTCATCATCGTCCACCTCTTGTTGAGACATGTTCCCACCGTTGCCTTCGTGAGACCGTGGCTGCTCAAATATTTGGGCATCGGCACATACGATCTCCTCATGACCCACTTCAACTGGAGCTGGCGATAGGCCATAATCTACGAATGGATAAGTGAACAGCTCTTCAGAGTGTCCAAGTGTGGGATCAGTCATGTCCGGGTCCGGGCACTCGGCATGGTGGGAGGAAGAAGGATCAGGGTGTGGAATGTGCGGTCCAGTCTCACGGCTACTGACACTTGACCGTCTGGAAGACAGGGTATTTGTGGTGGTGCCAAAATGACTGGAAGCATTATCCGCTATCTAACTAACAACCTGTTGACACTGGTCTTGGTTTAATAGTGGAGTACTGCTGCGTTCACCTAGAAATTGGGACAAGAAAGTCAAACGAGATGATGTGGGCGTTTGTCGTGGCGCAATTCGAGCTTGCACACGGGCTCACCCTCTGCCTGCACCACCATCATGTCCAGTTCCTTGTCCCTTGCCACCGGACTTGTGCATTTTCAATGTGGTGCTGACTGTATACAGCTAAATTAGTGCAGACAAGAGTTGGTTTTTAGCACGAGTCTTTTGGCGTATCATAATTTACGCTGCAACCTACAGTAGCAGCCCTTAGATGATAAATTAGTGCAGACAAGAGTTGGTTTTTAGCACGACCCTGAGATTTGAAATTAAGGCCCTGCAGGTGGACTAGTCAGACACAAACGCTGACTACAATAGCGAGTCTTTTGGGGTATCCTAATTTACGCTGCAGCCTACAGTAGCAGCATTTAGATCAGTGTTTCCCAACTCCAGTCCTTAAGGCACACCAACAGGTCATGTTTTCAGGATTTCCTTAGGATTGCACAGGTGTTAGTTTAATCACTTGCACAGCGGATAATTCCATCATCTGTCTAATGATAAGGAAATCCTGAAAACATGACCTGTTGGTGTGCCTTGAGGACTGGAGTTGGGAAACACTGACTTAGATGATAAATTAGTGCAGACAAGAGTTGGTTTTTAACAGGACCCTAAGTTTTGAAATTAAGGCCCTGCAGGTGCACTAGTCAGACATAAACGCTGACTACAATAGCGAGTCTTTTGGTGTATCCTAATTTACTCTGCAACCTACAGTAGCAGCACTAAGATGATAAATTAGTGCAGATAAGAGTTGTTTTTTAGCACGAGTCTTTTGGCGTATCCTAATTTACGCTGCAACCTACAGTAGCAGCACTTAGATGATAAATTAGTGCAGACAAGAGTTGGTTTTTAGCATGACCCTAAGTTTTGAAATTAAGGCCCTGCAGGTGGACTAGTCAGACACAAACGCTGACTACAATAGCGAGTCTTTTGGCGTATCCTAATTTACGCTGCAACCTACAGTAGCAGCACTAAGATGATAAATTAGTGCAGACAAGAATTGGTTTTTAGCACGACCCTGAGATTTGAAATTAAGGCCCTGCAGGTGGACTAGTCAGACACAAACGCTGACTACAATAGCGAGTCTTTTGGAGTATCCTAATTTACGCTGCAACCTAGAGTAGCAGCACTAAGATGATAAATTAATGCAGACAATAGTTGGTTTTTAGCACGAGTCTTTTGGCGTATCCTAATTTTACGCTGCAACCTACAATAGCAGCACTTAGATGATAAATTAGTGCAGAGAAGAGTTGGTTTTTAGCACGAGGCTTTTGGTGTACCCTAATTTACGCTGCAACTTACAGTAGCAGCACTAAGATGCTAAATTAGTACAGACAAGAGTTGGTTTTTAGCACGAGGCTTTTGGCGTATCCTAATTTGAGCTTAAAACCTACTCCTGCCTATAGTGAGCTAAATTAATCCCTAAAAGCACTGCTTTGGGATGGTGAGCCTGGAAACCAGCCCCAGATGTGATGCAGGCTGGTATGCTGGCACAGCGAAGTTTGGTATATACCCTGCCTCCCAGCCTGCCTGTATACAGCTCTATTAGTCCTCAGAAGGACTGTTGTGGTAATTAGACTTGCAGCCCTGTGCCTACACTAGCTGAAAGGCCACAAATCTGTCCCTCCATCAGCAGCCGCTCTCCCTACACTGACTGTCTAATGGCGCAGAGCAACGAGCACAGCGCTGTCAGGTCTTATAAAGACCTGATGACACTATTCGGCCAGCCAATCACTGTGATGCCTCAACCAACATGGCTGTGGCATTACAGTGTCTGTCAGCCAATCCCTGCATGCGGGCTGGCTCTGAAAAGAGCACCAACATGCAGGGAGGTGGACCCCGAGCATAGCAAGAGTATCGCGAGATTACTCGGTACTCGACGAGTACCCCGAGTACCGAGATGTTCGTGCAAGTACCGAGTAGTGACAAGCATACTCGCTCATCTCTACTCATCAGCGATGTTGGAGAGCGGCCAAAAACGTACGCGCTCCCGGGAGTTGTCGGCTCAAAAAAAGCTCAAAACCGGACCAGGAAAGGCTCCTGATAGAAGCCTATGCAAAACACCGGATGGCTTCACAAGCCATCCGGTGGCCGGATCCGGCACTGCTGCCTGCGTTTAAAATCATGCAGGCAGCAGTTTTCGCATCGTTTACCGGGACCGCACTGCGTTCACCGGATGGCTCAGGATGTGTAATCCTGAGCCATCCGGTAACTGCATAGCTTGCGGTTCCCGATCTGGCAAGTTAATAAAGAGTTAAAATAGCTGACCTAAATGACTTTTTGAGGTCTGTAGGGGGCTTAGACCCCCCTACAGACCGGCCGGCGACTTCTATAGTGTTCTTCTACAATTTCTCAATGGTCACAGGCTCTTCGGAGCCCGTGCATGTAAACCAAAGGGGCCCCCCCGTATCACTATACTGGGGTGCATAGACCCCTGTATTACAAATAAGCTGTATTGATGTCTAGTAACGGTTAAATGTGTACATTTGCATTGTAAGTATATACTTACAACATTCTTTCGTAGGCAGAGTGAAGGAAATCCATGGGCGGGGCTGTGTGCAGCAGCCTCCGCCCGCTCCTTCTTGATGCCCGCCCCCTCTGGCCGTAATCCAGTGTTTTGAGGGCGGGCACGTCGTTAACGGGGCGTGGCTAACCGCGGCACATAGTTAGCCACGCCCCTTTAACGACGTCCCCGCCCTCACAAGACTGGATTACGGCCAGAGGGGGCGGGCATCAAGAAGGAGCGGGCGGAGGCTGCTGCACACAGCCCCGCCCATGGATTTCCTTCACTCTGCCTACGAAAGAATGTTGTAAGTATATACTTACAATGCAAATGTACACATTTAACCGTTACTAGACATCAATACAGCTTATTTGTAATACAGGGGTCTATGCACCCCAGTATAGTGATACGGGGGGGCCCCTTTGGTTTACATGCACGGGCTCCGAAGAGCCTGTGACCATTGAGAAATTGTAGAAGAACACTATAGAAGTTGCCGGCCGGTCTGTAGGGGGGTCTAAGCCCCCTACAGACCTCAAAAAGTCATTTAGGTCAGCTATTTTAACTCTTTATTAACTTGCCAGATCGGGAACCGCAAGCTATGCAGTTACCGGATGGCTCAGGATTACACATCCTGAGCCATCCGGTGAACGCAGTGCGGTATTCAGCACACAGTTTTGAAAAAAATGTGTGTGCCCGCCATTGCGTTCACCGCATCCGGATCCGGATGCGGTGAATGCAATTTAGGTTTCCAATGTGACCCTACCCAAAATTGATTTGATCATCTCTCTAGTCAATTAGCATATAACAAGTGGGAAATAAGGCCCCCTTCACACTGCAGTTTTTTCCCTGATCAGTGTCCATCAGTGTTTGTGTGCCAAAACCAGGAGTGTCTCCATAACTCAGAACAGGTGTCAATCTTTCAATTATAGTTTTTCTCTGCAACCTTCACTCCTGGTTTTGGCACACAAACACTGATGGACATTGATCAGTGAAATCATGCAGTGTGAAGGGGGCCTAAGGCTGGCTTCACATTTGCGTTCCCCTCCGCAGCGTTCTGCGGAGGGGAACCGCAATGTGAGCACAGCCACCGCAAGCCCCTATGTTTATAATGGAAGCGCATGGTGCTGCGCTTGACTGCGCATGACTGAGCGCTCTCATTCATTTGCCTGTGTGATTTATACGCATGCACATGCTTGCATACAAATCACTCTCTCTCGTCCGCACAATGTCGCGTTCCTGGTGTGGACGACAATGTATCATTTGTACGCAAGCATGCGTATGTGTACAAATCACACTGTCAAATGAATGGGAGCGCACGGTTATGTGCAGTCAAGCGCAGGACCGTGCGCTCCCATTATAAACATAGGGGCTTGCGGTGGCTGCGCTCACATTGCGGTTCCCCTCCGCAGAACGCTGCAGAGGGGAAGGCAAATGTGAAGCCAGCCTTAGGCCCCCTTCACACTGCATGATTTCACTGATCAGTGTCCATCAGTGTTTGGGTAGGGTCACATTGCAAACATGAATTGCATTCACCGCATCCGGATCCGGATGCGGTGAATGCAATTCCGGTCACACACATTTTTTGTCAAAAATGTGTGCAGAATACCGCACTGCGGTAACCGGATGGCTCAGGATGTGTAATCCTGAGCCATCCGGTAACTGCATAGTTTGCGGATCCCGGCTATTGCCGGGATCAGCAAACTGTCCTCTGCCTATTCAAGAGTTAAATGTAGTAAGTAAAGTACTGTTTGAGGTCTGTAGGGGGGGCTAAGACCCCCCTACAGACCAGCCGCCCACTCCGGTGGGCTTCTACTACAATTTCCTATGGCACGGGGCTCGGATGAGCCCCGTGCATGTCTCCAAACCTCCCGCCCCCCCGTATCACTATACAGGGGTGCCTGCACCCCTCTTGTATAGCGATTCCTGCATGTGGCCCTAAAGTTAGAATACAGAACACATGTAAGCTCATACTTACATGTCATCGTCGGCAGTGTAGTGTGAAATCCCTGGGCGGGGCTGTTTGCTGCAGCCTCCGCCCCCTCATTCCTTATGGCCGCCCCCTCTGTGCCTCATCCAGTGATGTGAGGGCGGCCACGTCATGAAAGGGGCGGGGCTAAATATGTGCCGCGGTTAGCCCCGCCCCTTTCATGACGTGCCGCCCTCACATCACTGGATGAGGCACAGAGGGGGCGGCCATAAGGAATGAGGGGGCGGAGGCTGCAGCAAACAGCCCCGCCCAGGGATTACACACTACACTGCCGACGATGACATGTAAGTATGAGCTTACATGTGTTCTGTATTCTAACTTTAGGGCCACATGCAGGAATCGCTATACAAGAGGGGTGCAGGCACCCCTGTATAGTGATACGGGGGGGCGGGAGGTTTGGAGACATGCACGGGGCTCATCCGAGCCCCGTGCCATAGGAAATTGTAGTAGAAGCCCACCGGAGTGGGCGGCTGGTCTGTAGGGGGGTCTTAGCCCCCCCTACAGACCTCAAACAGTACTTTACTTACTACATTTAACTCTTGAATAGGCAGAGGACAGTTTGCTGATCCCGGCAATAGCCGGGATCCGCAAACTATGCAGTTACCGGATGGCTCAGGATTACACATCCTGAGCCATCCGGTTACCGCAGTGCGGTCCCAGAAACGCTGCGAAAACTGCTGCCTGCATGATTTAAAACGCAGGCAGCAGTGCCGGATCCGGCCACCGGATGGCTTGTGAAGCCATCCGGTGTTTTGCATAGGCTCCTATGAGGAGCGTTTCCTGGTCCGGTTTGGAGCTTTTTGAAAGCTCCAAACCGGATCAGGATTTATAAAACAAAACGCAGATGTGACCCTAGCCTTTGTGTGCCAAAACCAGGAGTGAAGCTTGCAGAGAAAAATTATAATTGAAAGATTGACACCTGTTCTGCAACAGGTACAATTGTGTCCGATGCCTGCCTGTTCCTACCTTCCTGTGGCTGCGTGTAAATGTACCATAAGGATTTTTACTCATTTCTCATTTTTCAGTACATTTTTTGGGAAAATAAATTAAAAACTCCAACTCAACCTGCAATAAACCAGTCCTTATTTGGATAGTTTGAGGCAAAAATTTAAATTAATGCTCTAGGAAGCAGTGGTGGGAAAAACAAAAGAATAAAACCAAAAAATGTCTTTGATGGGAGGTGAATGAAATAATTTTAAGCTTTACATGCATTTCTTTGAAGGAAACAAAAACACATCAAAAAAGTATGTGTGAAGAAAGTCTTTCTTATAGTCAAGGAAGTAAACTTCTGCCCCAGAAGCGGTTCAAAGGCATCCTCACATAAAGGATTATAGAATCTATTTAACAACTTTGAGAATATTGTAGAAAATTATTTTTTTTACAGTGGTGATCCTCTTAAAAATAGTAGCACCAAGAGTAAAGATTAACAAATTTGCCAAAAATCTAATTCAGCAGATTGCCTTAAATTCAGTTAAGCAATTAGCTAACATTTAAACTTATTCAATGTGGATGAAATTAGCCTGATTGCCATTACAAATTATATTTATTATGCTCCTGCGACTCCAAAACCCAAACCAGAATAACCAGATGAGCTGGGAAGTGGTTAAAAAGCAATAAATGACCATACCTAACTAGACCCTTACACCATTACTCTCTAAAGATTCTCTCCTGGCGTCCAAGGTGCTGATCCTGGCTAAGCCTTGACACATGTGATGTCGTCATTACATGTGCTCTCAATATTATTTTATGGGGTAGAATTTGTTACGAGATCATGAACTCAGAATGTAAGCAAAACGGAATCTGTCACCAGCCTTTTGCCACCTAACCTGAGAGTAGCATAATGTGGGGCCAGAGATTTTGATTCGAGCAATGTGTCACTTACTGGGCTGCTCAGTGTAGTTTTGATAAAATAACTGTTTGATCAGCAGGAGATTATCATTACAGGAATACTTGGCCTGCTTCCAGGTAGTCCAGCATATTCATGACCTTTGTATAAGCCCGCCCCTATCACTGATTACTATGTACACAGAAAACTGCCATTCAGTGGTGTGGGTGGAGTTATAGAGCTCCACATTCAAATAACTGCTAAATAGCCAGCAGAGAAAACAGTAATTTTATCAAAATGATAGCAAAAATCCAAGTAAATGGTACATCCCTGGAATCAGGGTCTCTTCCCTTACATTATACTTCTCTCAGATGGAATGACAAAAACTTCATGACAGATGCCCTAAGGCAGGGGTCTCAAAATCCAGGCCTCGAGAGCCGCACACAGTCCAGGTTTTCAGTATTTCCTTAGAGTTTGACAGTTAAAAGTTTGATACCAACTGTCAAATGCCAAGGAAATCCTGAAAACCTGGACTGTGTGCGGCCCTTGAGGCCTGGAGTTTGAGACCCCTGCCCTAAGGCCTTGCCACCACCTGAATGCCAGTGTGATTGTGTAAAAAAGTTTATCGCCAGGTGAAGACCAGCAGAACATTAATAGCGAGCTTCTGCAGCAAGGAATAGTGTTGGGCTAGGTGAGCACAATATTTTTGTCTGAACAAACTCAATTGGTATAGAATAATTCAATCATGTCTAGTCAACAGGCATATGACATCAAGGAGAATTGACATCTGTCCTTCTCAAAGACAAATGAATGAGCACATGCGGATGTGAACGTGGTTATCCGCGTGCGACTGCATACTCCGTGCGTCCCCATGTTAAACATAGAGATGCACAATGGACGATGGATGGGCCGCAGCATGCGTTCGGCCGCTCACATAAGCAGCGGAGCTGAACGCAAGTGTGAAACCAGCCTTATAACCCCTTCAATTGATCTAGTCTTCCAGTGTTACAGCAAACAGGAATAATCACTTTTCTGCTAGAACATGTTTTCTGCCATACATTATCATTAAAGCATCTTAGGTGTGGCACATAAAAGTTATAAAAACACAGCTCTTTACAGAATACCATAACATTTGTCCACTTGACACCTAGCACAGAAGACAGAAGCCTACAGTCATAGAAAGGTATGTTTAGTACATATATTTCTATTGGATTAGTTAATTTTATATTTTTAAAGGGAATAAGCTATTTCTAATCACAAGAATGCCCCTCCCCCCGCCAATAAAAGATAACTTTTAACTTTTACACAATTAATAGAAAAAAATATATAATAGATGTTATAATATTATCCAAATATATAATGGCCCGAGGGGTTCGAATCTCCACTATTGGGATAAGTGAACTATTTTGGGTCACTGTATATTTGGATAATTTGGAATCGCCTGTGATATATATTTTTTACTTTTAATTGTTATATATAAAGGGAGGTTATTGGTTACATTCCTCATCTGGTCATTGTTGTTCTCTCAATATATTGCCTATTTTAACTCACCAATTGTAAGCACAGATTAATTTTAACAACCCCTTTCTTGGTAATTGTTTATCGGTACATTAACAATGGATTGATTAATATTAAAAATTGTATGCTTGTATAGAAATACATTGCTCTATAAGACTTTACCAACCTAGTAACCAAGTAGACTTTGTTTTCTAGGAACATTCTCTTGAGATTCATCACAATATTGCCTTTCTTTCAGTAGGGGCTGGCATGTTTGGATTATCCAGGGTTGGGAGATTTTATTTCTAGTCTTTCTTAAGGTTAAAAATTGTAAGGACTAATGATAAGCATATCTAACTTTACTAACTAGTACATTTTTTCAAATATACCTAATAGCATGCTTAGTAATCATGTATATAAATAATGTACCTCTTCAGGATTTGGACCAAAGTGTGGACTACAGCGGCTCAGCTGGGGCAATCTATCATTTTTTACTTATTGAACAATATTGAGGGTCTGGGTCTCCACCACATCTCCCTGCTTTTCTTTTCTTTTTAACTTATGCTTTAAATTTTTACTTTTAAATGACTTGCAAGCAAATGTTGTTAAATATACAATAGCTATCCAGAAAGTGAATTAAATCTTTCTAATTTCATAGGTAGATGGAAAAAAATATAAACATATCAAATTCAAATTAAAATTCAATATTAGCATTGCCAGAGCAAACGGTAAAAATAGGGGGATGGGGTCTATATATCTATAAATATATGCTTTCTCTCTGTCTCTCTCTCACTCTCTCTCTCACTCTCTCTCCCTCTCTATTTCTCACCTCTCTCTATGTATATACCGTATTTTTCCCTTTATAAGACGCACCGGATTATAAGACGCACCCCCAAATTTGATGAAGGAAAAGAGGAAAAAATAATTTTTAATGTTAAATGGGGTTCACCTTATAATGCCAGTGTCTGTCTTACAATCAGTATATTTGTCCTCCATCCTGGTATATTTATCCTCCATGCTGGTACACATAGCCTTCATGTTGGCACACTGTCCCCCTATCCTCGCAAAGTACCCCATGCAGGCACTGTTTCGCCCATGCTGGCACTGTTTACCCCTATTCCTGGCACTGTTTACCCCTATTACTGGCACGGTTTTCCCCATTACTCACCCCTCTTCTCGCTCCCTGCCGTCTGCGCCATCCCCGCTCTCTGTGCCTGGCATCTGGTTCTGTGAGCAGCGATGACGTCACTCTGCAGCAACGCTCACAATGCCGGCAAAAACAGCGGGGATGGTGTGGACAGCAGGGAGCGAGGAGAGCGACGAATAATTGTGTGAAAAGCACTGACTATCCACACGAGACCGCAGCCACCTGGCTGCAGACCCGCTCCTGTGATATGCACTGCTCCTGCTGGTGATTGACAGTGGGATGCAGTGCATATTACAGGAGATAATGAGCAGCCCCACATGACCATGAGGCCGTAGCTTCAGCCTCCTCAAGCCTCCTGACAGCCCCCGGACAACGGTCCACAAGCCCCCCTCCCCACTGCACATGTTGTTTTGCATTATAAGACACACACCCCACTTTTCCCCAAAATTTGGAGGAACAAAAATATATATGTTTGTGCGTGGGTTGTAAAGTAAATAAAATTATAAATGATACATGGGAAAATTTGAGAGGTGATTCTTTCGAAGTGAATGAAGACTTGTGACTCATGCTAGGGTGTAGTGCATAGAAATCAACTTACATAATTACTTGTGCAATATATTTTAGGTCTTACAATACATTTTATATATAATGGAGGCAGCAGCACTTCAAACAAAGCTTGTACTATACATAAAACAGGTTTTGGCACTATCTTCTTAAACTGACTAAATTAATTTACGCTCTAGGGTGGCAATGAAAGCTACTGAAGACGCCTCAGTAATCTAATGCTTGATGTTACATTGTGTCAAAGTGGGTTAAGAAAGACGTTGACTTCTAACCAGTAGGTGTGCCTTTGTGTTTTGCCATAGAGCAAACAAATTAGGGAGATGTCCACATTATCTTTATGTTAAGACATTTGTTGTGGACATTATATCGTGACATTTACTGATATGTAAGTATTCAAGTTTCTCCTCCTAGTCTGGTTAGTGCCATCTTCGTCTCAGACTGCACAGCTCTCCTGACCACAGAATGGCTGCTGGTAGAGGAGCTTCTGACCAGAGCTGTCCGCTAGCCTCTTTAATTGATAAACACTGCTTAACTAAAAAAGCTGTTTTTCAATTGGCGGAGGCTATGGACAGCTCTGATTACATGCTTTCCTTCACCAATTGTTAAGGTTGGTTTCACACTTGCGCTCCTCGCCGCAGTGTATTGGGGTGAGGGAGCGCAAGCTGAGCGCAGGCACTGCCATCCCTATGTCTAACATGGGGACGCAAGTGCCTGCGCTTGGGTGCAGATGGCCGTGCGCACCCATTGCCGGCAATATGTGATTTATGCGCATGCAGTTGCTTGAGCACAAATCACACAGTCTCGTCCGCACCAGGAACGCGGGGAGCTCAAATGTGAAACCAGCCTTAGACAGCAGAGCTGTGTGGTCTGTGATGAGGCTGCAGTAACAAGTACAGGAGAAGAAGCTGTACCACTTAAATATTAGTAAATGGCACGATTTCATGTCCACAACAAATTTCCTCCTATAAAGAGATTTTCCCATGAACAAAATTAATTTTAAATTTAATTTTAATCAATAGATCTTGGAATAATAATAAGTTCCGCAATTGGATGTGTTTAAAAAAAATATTCCTGTGCTGAAATATTCTTATACATGTGTCCCTGCTATGTGCTGTGTAATGATGTGTCTGACCATACAGGGACATGGTCTGATCATACCACATCTCAAGGGCTCAGATAATCTTATATATGTGTCCCTGCTATGTGCTGTGTAATGCATGTGTCTGACCGTACAGGGACATGGTCTGATGATACTACATCTCCTGGGCTAAGATAATCTTTTATTTGTGTCCCTGCTATGTACTGTGTAATGGATGTGTCTGACCGTGTACAAAGCATGGTTTGATCATGGGCAGGGGAGGACGCAAAAGAATATACTAGAGTGACTGGGGGTAATTATACTGTAAAGGGCCTGTCACACGCGTCAATATCGCCTGCACGATATCGGCTGCACGTGACGTTGCAGCGATATTGACGCGTGTGACATACTGCATCAACCAGCGATAAATCGCTGGTTGATGATCGCCAGGTTTTAGAATCTGCTCTAAAACCTGGCGATTGTCGCCGGTGGACACGCAGCATCGCTGCGTGTGACACCGGGAGTAGCGATATTCCAGCTCCCAGCGCCTCTCACAAGCGCTGGGAGCTGGTAACTAAGGTAAACTGCGGGTATCTAGGCAGCGCGCGCTGCCTAGATACCCGACGTGTACCTTAGTTACCAGCCTCCTCCGCTCACCGGCTGGTATCTAAGGTACACAGCGGGTAACTAGGGTCCCTAGTTACCCGCTGTGTACCTTAGATACCAGCCGGTGAGCGGAGGAGGCTGGTAACTAAGGTACACGTCGGGTATCTAGGCAGCGCGCGCTGCCTAGATACCTGCAGTTTACCTTGGAGACCAGCCTGCTCCCGCTTCCAGCAGGCTGGCAGCGGGAGCAGGACATCATGGAAACGATATTTAAATCGTTTCCACGATGTTTCTGGTCAATTGATCGCTGGTGAGTCTGCCTGTGTGACAGCTCACCAGCGATCAGCCGTCAATGTCGTCAGCGATCATCTCACTGACGACATTGACGCGTGTGACAGGCCCTTTAAACCAGCTTAGCCTTAGAATATTTGGCTTTTTCACTTTGTTGATTGTAATGTTTTGACATGTCTACATGTTATAATTTCAGTCATTGTATGATATCCACATATAAATACTAATATTTGACTTATATGTTTCTTAAAATATTCAATATCTATTGCTACTTTAGAAAAATGGAAGAACAATCTTATTCAATAGTTCAACAAATGCTGCAAGTGGCCCAGCAGACATCACAGGAGAGCTGTACTGTAAGTTGTATTATTATTATTATGCACTGCACTTTTACTACAATGATTTCAAATGTAATAACAATTATTACTTGTTTTACCTGAAGATTGTTACCCCATCACATTATTATATAGATCGGCTAGGTTTACTAAACTTACTTTAGAAACCATTGGCAAAAATAACTGTGTATCCTCATATTAAAATGGGTATTTTATGAGTCAAAATTAGTAAAAATGTAAAGCTACTGTCACACGCGGCAATATTGCTAGGCAATTTCACTGGCAATTTGCTGGTTGCAGTGAAATCATGGACACATTGTTTTATTTTGTTGCTGTGTACAAATGGAACAATGTGTCCATGATTTCACTGCAACTAGCAAATTGCTAGCAATATTGCTGCGTGTGACGGTGCCCTAAGAGTTGATGGTGGAGATGAAGTTCAAGTACACGTTCCTGAAATTTGCAGTTTCATGCAAAGTCAAACATTTTGAGATTCAGTTCAGTTCAGAGAAAAAACTTGTTTGAACCATTTCCCACACTGCTGAAACATCAGTTTGTGGGGTAATAATATTTTTCATTGCCATGCAGGACTCCCATAATGCCCTGAAGCTATGACATATTATGGATCATACTTTGTACACTGGTGGTCAGTACCTGGGGCCATCACAATTTAGCGGTTCCCAGTGGAGCACAGTTTGAATGGGAGAGTTATTTTCCATCTTCAATGCCACCAGGCAATTCTCTCTCTCCTGTAGGGTACCGTCACACGCGGCAATTTTGCTAGCAATTTCACTGGCAATTTGCTGGTTGTAGTGAAATCATGGACACATTGTTCCATTTGTACACAGCAACAAAATAGAACAATGTGTCCATGATTTCACTGCAACCAGCAAATTGCAAGCAAAATTGCCGCGTGTGACGGTACCTTTAGAGTGTAAGCTTTTATGATCAGGGGGGTTCTCTTTTTCTCTACTGTAAAGTGTAATATTATAATTATTATGGATCTCTCTCTCCTCTCCCCATGTATATTTTCCAAATAATTACAAACTTTCCAAATTAAATTTCCTGCAAATCAAATTTTGGAGACAAATTCAGCAAAGTCATCGAACTTGTTTTAAAAGATTTACTCATCTCTAGTCATAAATTCAAATGTGTTTAATCTCTATCCACATAGAATAGCTGACATCTACAGCCATGGCCACCATCAAGGCATTATTATCTTTACTGGTTTATTGGACCCTGTGAAGAGGTCCCAGGGTAATGACTTTTCACTTTATTAAGCCCCGACACTCAGGTCACCCTCTATGCAGCCTGTGTCCTCAGAAATGCAGGAGTCTTTCCAAGACTGGGCAGTGGGACTATGGAATATTCAAGAGGTGGAGGCAAAGCTGTGGGTGGAGTCTGGGCGGAGTCTCAAGGGGGCCCAAAACAAAATTGCCAGTATGGGGCCCTGAAGTTTCTGGTGGCAGCCCTGGCTTCACCTTGTACTGACCAGCATGAAGATTCAGCAGAAAAGAGATGAAAGACACTGAGAAACTCTCAATCAAGCTAAGCAGGCAGATATTGAGTTTAAACTGCCAAAAAGATTATACAATTTTTCCATCTTGAATTTGTAGAGTATGTACATCAGGCTCACCAAGGTTAAAATTTTTTATTTTTTTTGTTATAAAAATGTTTTCCTCTTTAAAAATATACTCTAGTTGACAATAACAATTTCAATATAAATACATAATGCTTTAATAAAATACCTGGTATTCTCCTCTTTATATTTTTCTGGAACAGGTTTACCATTTCCTGTCTCTACAGTAGATGAGTAGATCTGTTGAAGTTCAGGTTGTAGTGATTCAGCCAGACTCTTGTTAAAGGTCTGTTTAGGACCAAAACGTGACCCAATCCTAATTTGAAGTCACTGATTGGGCAGTCCGGCTCTGCGTACACATAGAGCCAGCCATAAGCAAACCAGTTCTGGGGCACAATAACAGTTATTTGTCCTTTTTTATTTTATTTATTTATTTATTTAAATCAGATAATTTTTATTAAAACTTTACATTAAACACATTGGTGTTCAAATCCAATACAAAAATGAAGAAACAATATAATACAATCAGTATATATTGCATAAACTCATAGATCCCGATGTCCACCACCCCCCATTCAACCAAGCAAACATAGCAAACCTGTCAGTTTTTGCCTAAAAGCAGTGTCCACTAAAACATTACTGTAGGCCACGTGTAATACAACCAAGTACACCTTGAGTGTAGTTCATTCTACTAAATTTTAACTGCACATAGCAAACCTGTCAGCTTTTGCCTAAAAGCAGTGTCCACAAAAACATTACTGTAGGCCACGTGTAATACAACCAAGTTCACCTTGAGTGTAGTTCATTCTACTAATTTTTAACTGCACCTAGCAAACGTGTCACTTTTTGCCTAAAAACAGTGTCCACAAAAACATTACCATAGGCATGATGGCGAACTCCAGCTCGAGTGCTGCACACAGTGCAGGTTTACAGGATTTCCTTGATTTGAAGTGGTATTTGATTGCCAACTGTCAAATGCAATGGAATCCTGAAAACTGGACTGTGTTGGCACTCGAGGCTGGAGTTCGCCATCACTGCCATAGGCTATGTGTATACAACCAAGTACCCTTGTATAAAACCAAGTACACTTCATTCTACTAATTTTTAACTGCACCTAGCAAACCTGTCAGTTTCTGCCTAAAAGCAGTGTCCCAAAAAACTGTAGTGTAGGCCACATGTTAGGGTACATTTAAGACCGCTTTACATGTCACGCTATTGCAACGCAACTACGATAAAAAGTCACGTGGTACGGGCGTTGCAGTTGATATCGTTCATGCGTTGTGTCGTGTATATGGGCAACGCGACTCAAAAGCGATGCAACTATGATATCATTTTTGGATTGTGCATGCTCTTCAACCATGCAATATTGGCTAGGCGATCTGGCAGGATCATGCTGTGTGACAGCGCAACTATGATTTGGAGCGCAACTTCCCTATTCACTCCAATGTTAATTGGTCGTTCCCTGAGTTGCTCAGACACAGTGTGAAAAAGGGGCATACAACATCGTAGTTGTGTTGCCTGCCGATATCTCCCTGTGTAAATATCTCCTATGTGATCTTGGACAAGTGCCAAAAACGTGCGCGCTCCCGTGAAATTGTATGCAATATCATAACGATATTGCGACGTGTAAAGCGGCCTTTACACGCGGCAACTTTTCTAGGAATTTCACTGGCAACTTACTGGTTGCAGTGAAATCATGGACACATTGTTCTATCTTGTTGCTGTGTACAAATGGAACAATGTCTCCAGGATTTCACTGCAATCATTAAGTTGCCAGTGAAATTCCTCGAAAAGTTGCCCGTGTAAAGTTACTTTAATACAACCAAGTACACCTTGAGTGTAGTTCATTCTACTAATTTTTAACTGCACCTAGAAAACGTAATTTTTTGTGCCTAGTACCACTGTCTGAACAATCAGCTGTGCTCGATTTCCATCAGAATATTTTTTGCCAACAACTGCAGAGTTGCCAAATTGTTCACATACAAAGGCCTGCTGCTGGTGGAAAGGGGAATATGCATGGTGGAAAGGGAAAAAAAGTTTGTGTCCGTGGGGTATGTGGGAAAGCAAGAATAACATCTGCTGAACAAAGACCATCTTCCAGCCAAAGTAAGATATCTACTTCTTTCCGTGGAGATTCTGATATGATCCCTTTCATACGGACACGACTCAGACGAGGATCGATACCAATTTTCGATGAGGCACAAAAAGAGCAGGCGCTAGAATGGATAGCAAGTGCTTCAGCAAGTGGGCTCTCCTCCACCTCAACTTCTACATCACAAATACTCCAGTCCTCAGAGGTGTCACCCCAATCTCACTTGCTTCCACACAGCTCCAAAGTCTCCAGCCACCCATCTGAGTATGGGGTAAGACAGATGGTTGAGTATGCATCGCTCTTCACTCATACTATAGCCTAGGAATCAGAGGTCTGCTCCAAAGCTTTTGCAACTGATGCTCAGAAGCTTTTGGAGTCGGATCCAGGCCCAGATAAAGAAGGTTCTGAGCAAGCGTAATGTAGACCCTCATTCATAAACTGTGAACTGCATCTTGGAGATCTTGTGAGCCCTTTCGTATACTACTCCTCCTGTACTTCCTCCCCCTCCTCTAGTGCCACCACCTGACTCCGAATACTGTTTAAAGTGTGCTACAGCATGTAAATGACAGGAATAGTCATGGTGATAATGGCATCATCATCACTAAACATCTTCGTTGACATTTCAATACTGTACAGAATGGTGCATAGGTCCTTAATTTTAGACCACTCCAGCTGTGTAATTTGCCCCACCTCTGGATCTCGTACGCCCAGGTTATACGTCATGACGTATTGCACCAGGGCTCGTCGGTACTGCCACAGTTGCTGCAACATGAGCAGAGTTGAAGTCCATCGTGTCGGCACATCGCATTTCAGCCAGTGAACTGGTAGGCCAAACGACTTCTGTAGAGATGCAAGGCTTTGAGCTGCAGGATGCGAACGGCAGAAAAGAGCACACAGCGACCGTGCCCTCTGCTGAAGACCATCTAGGCTCGGATAGTGTGCAAAAATTGGCTGGAAAACCAGGTTTAAGACATGAGCCATGCAACGCACGTGTGTCACATTGCCCCAGCGGAGAGCTGCACCCAGCATTGCAGCATTGTCGCACACGGCTTCCCTGGCTGCAGGTTCAGTGGAGTCAAGCATTGATGAAACTCGGTCTCCACAGCTGACAACAAATCCTCAGCTGTGTGACTCATATTTCCCATACATTTCAAGGTGAAGACCGCCTATGCTGTTGAGTCCTGCAGCCATCATAAATAAGGAGGTGTGCAGGATTCCTTGTGCGCAGTTAGAACGTGGATGGCATTATCAGACAGGCTTTGGGTGCAGGTGGAGGACCGACATGAGGTTGAGGAGGCAGAAGCAGTAGAGGAACTTGTACATACAGAGATTGACGCACAACACGTGGGGACGGCAAGACTTGGAAAGCAGCCCCTTCTACTGCTGTCTTCATAGTTACCCAGTGCACAGTCACCGCGATGTAACGCCCCTGTCCATGCTTACTGGTCCAAGTGTCTGTGGTGAAATGCACTGTCATACCAGAGTTTCTCAAGAAAGCGGTGATTTTGTGTGCGACATGCTGGTGTAGCGCAGGCACAGCTTTCTTGAGAAGTAGTGGCGACTGGGCATCCGGTACTGGGGTACTGCGACGGACACAAGGTCTCAAAAATCCTCTGTGTACAACAGGCGGAGATGGAGCATTTCTGTAGCCAACAGCTTGCAGATGGTGAAATTCAACCTCTTAGCTTTGTCATGGCTAGGAGGAAATGGTCTTTTACTTGTCCACATCTGAGGGACCGAGGGCTGGCTGCTGTGCTGAGACACGGTTGAGTAGGGTGTCCCCGGCAAACTGTTTGTCTGTGAGGAAGGTGCAGGCGAACATATTATGTTGCCTTCATCCAAAGGTGGTGCTCTCGATTGCTGACAGCGCTCAACACCAGCAGGTGTTTCCACTTCCAAAAGAACTGACGACCTTCCAATCACACTGGCTGTTGCGGGTAAAGAGGTGGAAGGTCTGCGTCCAAAAGCATGTGTGACTGCTGTCCCCACAGTCACAGAGGATGAAGAGGCCGCAGATGCACTTGATGGGCCAGACAGTGGTTGGCCCGGCCCACTAGGCCACATTGTAGCACAGTGAGCTTCCCATTGCGACTTTTGCTTCATATCCATGTGACGGTTCATGTATGAACTGCTCAAACTATTGATTTTTTGGCCTCTACTTAGATTTTGGTGACAAATCTTACAAATAACATGGGGAGACTAAAGGTTTGTGGATTTTGGAATGTGCTGCATGAAAGTCACCTCACCAACCATTTTAAGCTTGCAACTGTGGGGCAATTGATGCCACTGAAGTGGTGTCTGGGACCAATTTTTTGGAAAAAATGGAGACTCTTGTTGTAGTCCCCTAAATGTGACACAATGCTCAGCATGTGCACGAGGTCTTACAGATGCTGAGGTAAAAAACACCAAATACTCATCGCCTGCACGAGGCCTTCCAGATACTGCTGTAAAAACCGCACCAAATACTCATCCCCTGCACAAGGCCTTACAGATACTGAAGTAAAACGCACCAAATACTCATCTTCTGGATGTGGCCTTACAGATGATGAAGTAAAATGCACCAAATAATCCTCATCTGAACATGGTCTTACAGATACTGAAGTGAAACGCACCAAATAATCATCGTCTGAACATGGCCTTACAGATACTGAAGTAAAACACTCCAAATAATCATCATCTGCACACGGCCTTACAGATACTGAAGTAAAACACCAAATAATCATCATCTGCACATGGCCTTACAGATACTGAAGTAAAAACACACAAATAATCCTCATCTGAACGTGGACTTACAGATACTGAAGTGAAACGCACCAAGTAATCATCATCTGAACATGGCCTTACAGATACTGAAGTAAAACGCACCAAATAATCATCATCTGAACATGGCCTTACAGATACTGAAGTAAAACTTACCAAATACTCATCTTCTGCACATGGCCTTACAGATACTGAAGTGAAACGCACCAAATAATCATCATCTGAACATGGCCTTACAAATACCGAAGTTAAACTCACCAAATACTCATCGTGGGCATGATGCCTTACAACTACTGTAGTAAAAAACTGATTTTGGAAGGGCATGACATGCCTATATCTGTGTCTCCTCCCCCTTTTACTCGTCTATCTCTTTTCTTTTCGCATTTTTATATGTACTTTTCACTTTTCTATGTGTTTGTTGTATATTCTGAGTAGTTTGTCACCTTTTGGACACTTTTCTATGTGTTTTCTATGGCCCCTTTCACATCTGTGTGTTTGCTGCGTTTTGCTTCATTTGCGTTTTTTATGCGTTTTTACCGAAAAAAACGCATCAAAACGCATGCGTTTTTGTCCCCATTGATTTTAATGGGAACACATGAAAAACGCACGCAAAAACGCATGGCAAAACTCAAAACGCATGCGTTTTTGCAAACGCAGCTCAAAACGTGGCAAACAACATTTTGACATGCGTTTTTGCATGCGTTGTTCATGCGTTCCTATTAAAATCAATAGGGACAAAAACGTATGCGTTTTGATGCGTTTTTGCGGTAATAACGCATAAAAAACACAAATGAAGCAAAACGCAGCAAATGCATAGATGTGAAAGGGGCCTATGTGTTTGTGTGGGCCTGCCATTGTTTTCAATGGGTTTCGACGGTGTTCGACGAACAAACGCCCAATTCAGCGAACCGAAACAAATTCAAACACTGGGGTGGTGGCTCATCTCGAATCATGACCAAAAGGAATCACATATAACACACAACTAAAAAAGGGGAATTTATGTACTGTGAACTGAATACTGTCAAACAGAAGATGTGAAAGGCTGTCTACGTGCAACGTACATGCATTTTATGGGAGAGTAGTGATGCACTGAGCTCTTGGCCAAAGGGTGCATCGAAACCCCTTCAGTTGCTTGCACACAGAGTATTTTTCACTGGCACTGTAAAACACAGAGGTATAGGGCTAGAATGACCTGGATCAGGTCAATTTTAAAAGGATTGCTTAATGTATTTTTACTATGAATTTAATGTTCACTTTTCATTGTCAACTGCAGAGTTGTTTTAAAGATCGTTTGAAGGAATTCAGTACCATATGGAACATGTCCAAATTAAAAAAAACTAAATCCATGACAAATAAAGTCTAAAGTCTAAAATAACCTAATTTTAAAATATTTTAAATTATGAGAAATGGAAATAAATTAACAATAACTGTAAAAATTTGTTGATTTTTTTTTTCCCTTTTTCTTGTAAACTCTGTTTCAAATTGAACATCACTACAAGATTGTTTTCTAATGTTTTATTCTTCCAAAAAGATGTAAGATGTTTATTCTTATAATATGTATATCCTTAGGAAGTCGCAGGAGTACAAGGGGGATCAGATTTGAAACCTCGTCCCAGGTTTAACCCTGCAGAAGATGTAAATGCTTTGGAAAAGGCTACAAATCCAAAGAGTATGAGTATAACATTTACGATAAAGTACTGTAATTATAATTTGATAAATTAGGTCTATTGTAGCATGGTAATGTTGAACTTATGATGGTAAATAGAGTGAATATTCGTTTTGTGGAATCTTTATGATATTTTTCATGAACATATGTTGTTAACATAGTTTAAAGGGCTGGACCACCATAGGACAACCCCTTCTGATTCCCCATGTCTCTACCAGGAAAAATAATAGAGCTTGTACTCACCTCCTGTTCTGATGCCATAACAGCGCTGTACTTGTTCGAAGTTACGGGATTCAATTACATTTGTGATGTTGCGTGAGCCCCACATTCAATCACTGTCAACATGTCACGCCACGCCATAGAACAAAATGAGCAATCAGCAGGAAGTGAGGAACAGCCGCAGAGTCACTTCCTGTTGATGAACTCATTTGGTCCAAAGGTGGGAAGACAGAACCTGGTGATTTAATACGAGGCTCAGTTTACATCTCAACGTCATGTGAACCATGGAACTATCATTGCCTACACTGTTGGAATGCACCAGCATAAGAGATGGGTACAGGCTTTTTTTATTTTATCTGGGGCAGACATCTTGATCTGAGGGTGTTATCCTAGTAATGGATGACCCCTTTAAATTCTTTGATCTTGCCCTTGTAAAAACTAAAATATTGTTATATGTATTTATATGTGTTGCAATAGAAAAATACAGATGTGTTTCTTACTATAATAATTTTGTTCCTTAGGCATTGATGAAGGAACTATTATCGATATCCTAACTAAGAGAACGAATGAACAGCGTCAGGAGATAAAAGCATCTTATCAAACACAAACAGGAACCGTAAGAACAAAATAAAATACATATATATTTAAATTAAAACAGTAGAACTACAGAATTTCATGTAATTAGAGTATCAATGACAAGTATTGGGCTTGATACAACTACATTTTCGTGTATTTGTATAAATGCTGTTTTACAGTATGAGGGTTCTTGCTCATGCATGTGATACCATGTTTTTTGCGCTGCTTTCATGGCCACTGTATAAAAAAATGGTGGAATATAATTTAAAAAAAAAAATTAAAAAACACATCCATGAAAGTTCTAATAGGCAAATCCTAGATTGGATAATAACCGTCCTCAGATCAAATACAAATATTCAGATCTTTGATTATATTTCAGACCCCAGATCTCAAAATTCATATTCCAAATCAGGTTTATTAAAATACTTACTTTTTCTGGCCAGCATAAGAATATTATGCGTACTATTGCATGCAATGCTCCTGAGTCCAGACAGCTTTGGATATTGTATGCAGTTTTACCTACTGCCAAATAGGAGAAAGCCTGCAGATGAGAAGCCAGGTGGATGTAGACAATAATTTCAGAATTTAAAAAAAAAAACTTATCTTTCAAGTTTGATGAACAATGCGTAGGACAAATATTTGGATTGCCCTCAATAGGAACAGCCCCAGTGGCTACTTTGCATATAGTTGCAAACAAAAGTTTTACATTGTTTTAACGTGTGATTACTTCTGTCTGGATTTTGTAGTTTCCTGGTAGTCTAATTTTCCCTACTTTTTTTTATTTGGGTGTTTTTCGGTTAAAACATGGCAAAGACCAAGCCAAATTTGTCACCAGTTGTCAGGAAGCTTATTTTTCTGAGAGTAAAGTCAGGCAAAAGCCAAAAAGAGATAGCTATGGAATTAAACTGTTTTCATAGTCAAGTGTATAGAAAGAAAAATAAGGAACAACTGACAATCCTAGAAGTGGATGACCACGGAAAACTTCCTCCAAAGTTGATCGCATTATTAATAATAATTAAGAAAAAATCAGTCCTTGATTCCATAAAAGTGCTGTACAGATTTTGCATGAAATGAACAAAGAATATGGGGTCAAAGTGAGTCGCCAAACTGTGGTGCGATGGCTAAGAGCAGTAGGGTTGAATGCACAAGTTCCAGTCAAGAAGCCTTTCATCTCTGCAAAGAACCAAAAGGTTCAACTTGAGTTTGCCAAAGAACACAGCCAATGGAAAAGAAAAACATTGGTCCAGGGAGCTGTGGTCAGATGAATCCAAGTTCAATCTGCTTGGTAATGATGGCAAGCATACCCCCCGATTGGAAAACATAGTGATGTGAGAAGGGATGCATCAGGCCCTCACGCCGCCTGAGCCATGGGTGATGAGCTGAGTGGGGTTGGGGGGGTGCTAGTAGCCACGGACAAGGAGCGGCAGCGGGGAGAGAGTTTGTGGGCTGCAGCGCAGGCACAGGTAAAGTCTGTGTGGCTTACCCCATGCTGCAGCCGGCGGCGCCCATCACACAGGAAGCCGCTGTGTGGTGCAGGCATCGCCCCCTTCTGCAAAGCCGCTCCCCCTGCCTGCTTGCCGCCTGAGACTCAGGGCTAACACTGTCCAATGACGGCGCGGCTCTGGATGTGAGGTACCAAACACCTACAGTGAAACAAGGTGGTGGCAAAGTCAAGGATTGGGGATGCTTTTCTGCATCTGCCAGTGGCCTCTGCATAGACTTGATGGAAATATGAATGCTGCCATGTTCAAAGATATACTGGATAATGTAACGCTGCCATATGATAAAGGCAAAGTAGGCAGGGGTTGGAAATTCCAGCAAGACAATGATCCTAAGCACATCTTTAGTTTAGTCAAAAATTGGTTATTAAACAAAAATGTTCGCCTGTTTCAATGACCAAGCCAATCACCAGATTTAAACCCTGTTAAGCACCTTTGGGATGGGATGAGTTAGGGTGATGAGTTGGGGCCTGTATCCATAGCAATAAAGATGAATTGTATGCAGATTTGCAAACTGAATAGAGCGCGATCCCTCTAGATGTCTTCAATACCCTAATGGTTTTAATTCCCGTCAGTGTGCTGCAGTAATTAAAGCAATAGTTTATGCTACAAGATACAAAGTTATGGTTTTGTAAACAATTTATCAGTCAGTTTTATTTAATTAAATGACCATACCTATATTTAAAAGCATTTTGATTAAAATTAAGGCCTTACATGATGACAACTTCATGCACTTTCAATTCAACACCAGGAAAATGGCATAAAAACAACCAGACAGAAGCATCACACTTTGAAAAGAAATCTAAACTTTTAGTTGCCACTGTTATATATAAATCTCTAAGTGATTTCTGTATTGTGTCACATACTATTTTTTCTATTAAATTATGTATGAAACAGTTTGAAAAACTTGTATGCAGAAGAGAACACGGGAGGCCTCACTAATTTTTTACATATGTTAGTAGTTACCTTTATAGATAATAAAAGTTTAGTTTAAAAAAATTGTTTTAATTTCTTCATTGAATCATTCATTTTCAGAGCTATGATATGCAGTTTGTAGCCTGTTGTAAGATCCAGAATTTTCTGTTTGGAACTATCACTTCTATTAAAATAAGCTTAAAGTGAACCTTGTGTCTAAGGTGCTGCTAAAGGTACTGTCACACGGGGTGATGCTGCCTGCAACATCGCTGAAAAGTCCCGGGTTCAGTGATGTTGCAGCGACAACTGGGTAACAGCACAATGCAACTGCGACAAATCACTGGATCGCAGTTGACAGGTTTACCAACATGTTGGTAAACCTGGCGATGTTGCTCCAGCGATCTGCAAACATCGCTCCATGTGACATGGCGATAGCAATGTTGTCAGCGATTTTGCGTATTAACAACATTGATGTGTATCGTTTGGTGGGTTGTGCACAACCCAGCGAGCGATAGCTGCTGCAAAATCGAGTCAGCGTTGCTGGCAACATATCCCCGTGTGACACCTCAGGCAGCGATGTCGGTAACGAGCGTGCACCCGCAGAATCACTTCTGACATCGCTGCAATGTTGTATCGTGTGACGGTACCTTCATAGATCAGTATAGTGCTGCTTCAATCTTACATTAATTTCACCACGTGCTTTCCTTCTTTTCTACAGCTTTTTTTCTCTGCCATGTCTAAGACTGTAAATGCTTTCTTTTCTCTCCATGTTGCAGATTACAACCTTCCCAACCTTGACTTCTGCTATATCTAACACTAAGGCCACGTGCACACGCTGAGTTTTTGATGAGTTTTTTACCTCAGGATTTGTAGCCAAAACCAGGAGTGGATAATTAAATCCAGAAGTGGTGCAGGTGTTTCTATTAGACTTTTCCTCTGATTGTTCCACTCCTGGTTTAGTCTACAAATCCTGAGGTAAAAAACTCTTCAAATACTCAGTGTGTGCACGTGGCCTAAGAGAATGGAAAGAAAGAGCAGGGTGTAGGGTTATAAGTGAGTAAGAAGCTTTAATAGATTTGTAACATTTAGATAAAGAATTTACAGATGTGCGGCATAACCAAAATGGAGGGATACCTTGAATAAAGACAACAGAAAGAGTTACCTAATTTAACAGATGAAAGGAGCAAAAAAATAAATAAATAAACAGTGAACAAAATGTATTCACAATGGAGCACATAGACTGTGAGCTTATTTGGTTAGACTTGTACTGCTATAAGGCAAATATACTGTAGTACCGTACTTCATGCTATTTGAAAAAATGCCTCACCATGTAATATGTGGAAGATATATGACATCCATCTAATCTGCAATGTATAGAGTAGGGTTGATTTCAATACAATCTGTACTGTATAGTTGTCTTTCATACAGTATTTCTTCTATTTTTAGCCCCTGGAAGAGGCACTAAAGAAAGCTTTGAGTGGTAAATTAGAACATGGGATGCTAAGTCTCCTGAAAACTCCGTCTCAATATGATGCCTCAGAGCTAAAAGCCTCAACAAAGGTATTGTACAGCACTGTTGAGTTGTCCCTTGTTATGTATAGAGTTAATCACTTTGATTTACGGTAAATAATAGACACTTTAGTGTATTTCATCCTAAATGTTCCAAAAAACAGTGTCTTACGGTCTCATCACACCACAGTCCCCATTATTAAGTTTTCACTACCAGAAGTAAAATGCGCAACAAAGAATGTTATAAACGATAGATCATATGCGTTGATATAGGAATCTGGCCTGCAGATCACGCTGTTTGAAGATTTGGCCAAGAAAATCGCTCCAAGGACCTCGGATCTTAAGACAGATCTTTATTCCTCCACAGACTCGATGCGTTTCATGTACCCACTGTACACTTTCTCAGGAGTTTAAGAATTACACAGCCACCATGTATCAGGCATGTTAAATAAAGCCCTTGGCAGGAAATGAGGTCTGAAACCTCTTTTTTTTTTCTTCCAAATCTTAATCACAAATGTCCATCACCACATAAATGTACAAAACACATCAATATAAAACAATACACATCAATTAAACATATCTCCCTCTATAAAACCAAGTAGTAAAATCACAATCTTTCAATTAAAATATTATAAACTCTTTAAAGATAATGCTCATTAGCACATTCCTGTGCTCTTATATATTAGTTTATCCCTTAAGGTACCTTTACACGCCGCTACAACAGGATGGATACAACCCGCTACTTCACGTGCACGAGCACGCCCAAACGGTTACAAACGGTAAACGCACCTCCTTTACACGCCGCCACAAGGTGCGCTACGCTACGCTACATCTACAGCTAGATACATCGCCGGGTGTCTCAAGTAGCCATCTGTAGCTCATTTACACACCGCTACAACCAGCTACTATGGGCGTACCTGGTGCAGCAGGGACAGCACATAGGCGTGCTACAATTGTGGATTACGAGACGTCCGTACGCTGATAGGACAAAGCAATAATACCATGATTGGGCAGGCATCGCAGGAGGCTCATTAGTACTTGACGCTCGAGCAATTGTGTAGTGTGACTCGTCAGCTCCTTAAATATGCCGCCCTGTGCGGCGACAACCAATCGCAACGCAGGAGCTTCCTCCAATGATCGCTGAAGGGGGCGCGGAAACCCGGAGCCTGTGTCACGCCCTAGCTACATAGCATGGTGTAGGAACAACCCTTCTGTTCCTTCTTTACACGCCGATACAGCTCGCTACAATCGGCTTTGTAGCCATCTGTTATTGGGCAGTGCTCGGAAACAGATGTATCTGTAGCCGGCTGTCGCGTCCCGTCTTCACACGCCGCTACTACGGGCGATATTGGCGCTACAAGCTACATTTGTAGCCTGTAGCGGGTTGTATCCATCCTGTTGTAGCGGCGTGTAAAGGTACCTTTACACTTCCATGGTGAATAGGAGTGTACTGGAACAAATATAATATTCTATCTGTATGATGATTAATGGAACATATCATTTACCACTTCCTATCTATTTATCCATTACACCTCCTTTGGTTTTCACCCGTTAATTCATATTCGCTGGTCAGTGTATTCAATCCAGTGTGCAGGCATCAAGATATCCCCAATGCCACCGTTAATCCTATATTACCTGCACCGCCACTGTGCTGCTCGGGGAAGAGAGCGCTCTCTTGAGTTTAAACATCGCTGAAAATCATCCTAATGGATCTAGAATTTTGAATATTGTTTTTAATTGAAAAAACGTTTTGACATATATATATATACTTACCCTCCCTTTCGCTCACATATTGAGCAGGCACCATCAATTGTGTCTGCACTCAAGTGAATCCAAATGTTACCGCTCTCATCATTCAGTCTCCTGTGATTGGTCCAGTTTGTCTAGGGGAGTGTGTTGACACAAAGGACCCTCCCACAAATGCTCCCACTGGTCAGCTTTCAAACTTGAAATCAAGCAGCAACTTATCATTTCTCCACATCTCACCCGAAAACACATAGACCAAGACTATCGGCTATTGTGTTTTTCTCGATCAGATCAGCCCAACCTCTTGAGCATGATCTTGGAATACCAGAATAACACAATTGATTCTAAAATCAGCATCTTAGGGTACTTTCACACTAGCGTTTTTTTGAAATCGCGGCAGATGCGGTGAAAAAAACCGCATCTGCCGCGATTACCCCATATTGGCTGCACTCGTGGCACAGTTGCGGCACCGTTGCGGCAAGCCCATACAATGTATATGCGGGCTTGCGTCAGGTGCGGCAAGTGCGGTTTTGGCACTTGCGGCAGGTGCGGCCACGAAAATAACACCGCACCTGCCGCAAGCCCGCATATACATTGTATGGGGCTTGCCGCAACTGTGCCACAACCGTGCCGCAAGTGCAGCCGGTAAGCGGTAATCGAGGCAGATGCGTTTTTTTCACCGCATCTGCCGCGATTTAAAAAAAACGCTGATGTGAAAGCAGCCTTAGAGGTTGTATTTAATTTCTTGAGAAATGGCACTCCTATTTGAAGAGATCCGAGACCTCATTTAGACCATAAGGCTGCAGACTCCGCAGCCTATGGATCCAATAGATCTCTTTCCTCATCAATGCAGTGTCCCTATTGGCAGCACCTTCTGGCGCATGATCATTTGGGACCACCGTGATACACAGTTTCTTATCGTGTTTAATCAAGCAGTGTTTAGAGATGCTATGTAACAAATAGCCCTCTTTTATATTATGTCTATGCGAACTTAAACAACTGTGCAACTCCTGTGTCTTTTTCCCGACATACTGTAAGTCCACATTCACATTGGATCAGATAGATAACATATGAAGTCTTGCAAGTCAGAAAGAACTTTATGTCAAATGTCATATTGTTCTGGTTTGATTTAAAATGATCGACATTATGCCCTATCATAGTACAACATAGACACCTATTCAAATTACACCTGAAAGATCCCAGTTTACTCCCGTTTGATCATTCTTTTCCCGAGCTTTTTATACCTTTCTTGAGGCTAGCATATTTTTAAGGGAGGAAGCCCTTTCAAATATTACTCCCGGATTATTTGGCAGGATGTCTCCTAGTATTGGATCATTCATAAGGATTAGCCAATTTCTCTACAGAATACTCCTGATTTTTTTATGCTGTTTTGTATATGTGGTGAGGAAATTGATAGAAAAATCCTTTCCTCCCTCCTCCAACCTCTGTTTGGGAGCTAGCATATCTTCCTGACATAAATTTGCACAATCATTATAAGCTTTTTGTAGCAATTTTTTGGGATAGTTTTTTTCCAAAAACCTTTCTTTTAACATCCCTGCTTGTAACCTAAAATCAGGTTCTAAACTGCAGTTTTTCTTTATTCTTTTGTACTGGTTGGCAGGTATGTTTGTTAATCATTTCCTATAGCGCCCACTGTTAAAGTCCAGATAACTGTTTGCATCACATTTTAAAAAAATTGTTTTGGTGGAGATTCTCCCCAAAGAATGAAATAGGGTCAGATCTAGGTAATCAATCTGGTTTGCATTGCCTTCCCAGGCAAAAGAAAGACCCCAATTGTTGTTCTGTAAACTTTCCAAGAATTCATGTACATTCTCACACTCATTGTTATTGATGATAATTAAATCATCTATATATCTTATAGAATATAATATTACTGGAGTAAGCAGAATTTTCAATATAGATGAATATATTTGCATAAGTTGGTGCCACCTTCGAGCCCATCACGGTACCAAGTTGCTGGTGGTACATTTTCTCCTCAAATTCAAAAAAAATTGTTTTTCAGTATGAATTCCATGCATTCTTTCACAAATTCCTTCTGTTTGATGGGGATACGTGTATCCTCATCTATAAATATACCAGAGCTGCATAGTCCCAAATTATGTCTTATATTTGAGTAAAGTGAGGATACATCAACAGTGTTAAAAGTATATGTTGTTTTCCAGTGAATTTCTTTGAGTGTGAGAATGTACATGAATTCTTGGAAAGTTTACAGAACAACAATAGGTTGTGCACTACAGTGACATTGATGATCTATCTTTAGGATAGATCATCAATGTCTAAACTGTGTGGGTGCGAAACAAGGCACCAACGACAATCGCTGTTCTTGGGGTTGGCAGCAGCTGGAGCTGCAAAATTCCCCAGCGCAGAACCTTCTACATTCTAATGATAAGCAGTCAATGTTGGTGTAGTGCACAACCCGCTTACCCCCTTAATGCTTACTGTTGCGTATTCGCATCATACCAGTTCAATTCATTTGTGTGCATATGTGTGTTTTAATTCAGGCAATAAGGGGTTAAGATACATTCTAATAAAATATACAATGAAAATCTTCTACTTGCACCTTATGATATAGTTGAACTTATCACAAAATAAACAATAATCCATTTTATTATGTATCTCTTTTATAGGGTCTTGGAACAGATGAAGACACAATCATTGAAATTTTGGTGACACGGACTAATCAGCAAATTAAAAAGATTAAGACTGATTACAAAACAGGTATGTAGTCAGTTATCCAAGCTTAAAATAATTGCTTGACCATTTTAGGGTAATTCATTATTTACTAGTTAGTTTAATCCCATCTTTTGTAATTTAATTAATTATTTCATTCACTCAAAGTATATTAGCCCCAAAGTTGAAGGATTTTAAATACTAATGTAAATTAAATACAGAATAAAAAAATATGCAACATAAATGCATGAGGTAACACAAACAGATAACAAGTACAGTATCTCACCTACAGCAGAATCGCTGCCCACTATGGAATCTTGTAAATTAAGGAAGCTTTAGCGTTTTTTGAGTGGCGCTTGGAGATAAACTACATAGACAGCTTTTTAGTACCTTCTCTTTACTTGCTCAAATGAGGACTGGTCATTCCTCACAACATGTTTCGGCAGCCGATACCACCTTCATCAGGTATCACTATGGAATTTTGTGCATTTCATACTAAGACCCATATACAGTGAAGGAAATAAGTATTTGATCCCTTACTGATTTTGTAGGTTTGCCCACTGACAAAGACATGAACAGTCCATTAATTGAATGGTAAGTTAATTTTAACAATAGAAATAAAATATCAAAAATAAAATCAAGAAAATCACATTGTCAAAATTATATAAATGTATTTGCATTTTGCAGAGAAAAAAAAGTATTTGATCCCCTACCAACCATTAGGACTTCTGGCTCCTACAGACCAGTTAATCAACTCATTACCTACATTAAAAATAGCTGTATTAAATTGTCAACTTATAAAAAGACTCCTGTCCACACAATCAATAGTAAGAAAATGGTAGGAATACAAAATGAGTGTCAATCGAGATTGATCTGGGCTCCTGCAAAATCTTATCTCATGGAGTATCCAGGATCGTGAGGAAGGTGAGAGATCAGCCTAAAACTACACGGGAGAAACTTGTTAATGATCTCAAAGCAGCTGGGACGACTGTCACCAAGAAAATCATTGGTAACACATTACACCGTAATGCATTAAAATCCTGCAGTGCCCGCAAAGTCCCACTGCTCAAGAAAGCACATGTGCAGACCCGTTTGAAGTTTGCCAATGAACACCTTGGTAATTCTGAGATGATTGAGAAAGTGCTGTGGTCATAAGAGACAAAAATTGAGCTCTTTGGCATTAACTAAATGCGTCATGTTTGGAGGAAGAAAATGCTGCCTATGATCCAAAGAACACCGTCCCTACAGTCAAGCATGGCGGTGGAAACATGTTTTGAGAGGGTTTTTCTGCTATGGGCTTGGGGCAAATTCATCACATCACTGGGGCAATGGATGGAGCCATGTACTATAAAATCCTGAGTAACAACCTCCTTCCTCCACCAGGACATTAAAAATGGGTTATAGCTAGGTCTTCCAGCATGACAATTACCCAAAATATACAGCCAAGGCAACAAAGCAGTGGCTCAAAAAGAAGCACATTAAGGTCATGGAGTGGCCAGCCAGTCTCCAGACCTTAATCCCATAGAAAACACATGGAGGGAGCTGAAGCTCCGAGTCTCCAAGTGACAGCATTAAATTCTTAATGTTTTAGAGATGATCTGCAAAAAGGCTGGACCAATATTCCTCCTGACATGTGCACAAACCTCATCAAGTACAAAAAAAGTTGACTGCTGTACTTGTCAACAAGGGTTTTGCCACCAAGAATTAAGTCTTGTTTGCCAGAGGGATCAAATACTTATTTCTCTTTGCAAAATGCAAATACATTTATAGAATATAGACAAAATGATTTTCTGGATTTTATTTTTGATATTCTTTATCTCATTGTTAAATCTAACCTACCCTTATTATAGACTGTTCATGTCTTTGTCAGTGGACAAACTTACAAAATCAGCAAGGGATCAAATAATTATTTCCTGCACTTTATCGCAAAAAGACCATGTACAGTCGTTGAGTATTTGGTGAGTTTTTACCTCAGTATTTGCCAAAACCAGGAAAAATCTGAGGAAAAGTATAATATAAACATGTCACCACCTTTGTATTTATTACCCTCCTGATTTTGGCTTACAATTCCTGAGGTAAAAAACTCGCCAAATACTCAGTGGGTGCACAAGGCCTACTGTGATAAAATAATACTAGCTGAGGCTAGTTTGCTCCTGTACTAACAATACAAGGATATAGTACAGGATCAGATCTGGATCAAGTCAAATCATGCACACACACAAAAAAAATCCTAGTGCGCTTTTCATTGGATGTTACCTACCAAAATTCATCAGGGACAAAATTAAGGACAAAGTGAGAATTCATCCAACATTATATGGAAGATTACCTCATAAGAAGAGTGATTAGTCAATTGGTAAAGTGCAATAGGCATCAAATACAAGGAAAAGTACATTGATTTCTAATGCTGTAAGGACATGCAATATATATTTCTACCCAGGAGTGTAGGGATTTGGTAGTGTAAATTCACTGTTACACCGACTTGTATAGCTCTGCTTCTGTTTGATGAATATTTTTGAAAGCTATTTTTGTAGTTTATAAAGCATAATAATAAAGTGATGCTTCACATCTGAAATATAACTAATCTTTTAAATGGAATATGTCAGCTACATTTTGCTATGTTACCTGAGAGCAGCACTATGTACGGACTGTAAATCTAATTCCAGAGATGTGTCACTTACTAGTCTGTGTGTTGTAGTTTCAATAAGATCATTGTTTTATCAGCAGGTAATTATCAAAATAGGACTAGGCGTCTCCTGCCTCTTAGTTACCGTAACTGCTCTATGTAATCACACCATCAATGCAGAGGTCTTATCAATGTACAATGTAGACAGAAAGCTTCAAATCGGTATTTTGGGTGGTGATATTCGGCTCAGAATTCTGAGCACTTTTAGATCTACAGCAGAGTAAGGCTGGGGTCACACATAGAAGTCCGTTTTTGGAAGTGATTTTCATCACCAATCCGTTTTTTTTTTTTTGGTGCTTTTTGAGCCTCCTGCACCTCTGAACGTTTTTGGGAAATTTTTTCATTAAAAACGCATATGCGTTAACGCAGGTGCCTATATGTGCCATGCGTTAACGCATGCGTTTCCCATAGGGCCCCATGTTAAAAAAACGCATGCGTTTTTTAATAGATGCCAAAAACGTTGCTAGCAACGTTTTTGGCTCAAAAACGGACAGAGCAATGTTTTGAGGTCCAGAAAAAAACGGACAGGGTGTTTATTACATCCAATCCATTTTCTGTCAGTATTTGGACTTAGAAAAAAAAAAAGACAAAAATGAAGCCAAAAACGGACCAGGGGCTTATGTGTGACCCTAGCCTAAAGCACACTATATAAAATGACTATGCAGAAAAGTAAGTGACACAAAACTGGAAACAACATGTCGGATCCTACCACACACTGTTTTCATTTAACGTTGGAATAACTTGGTGACAGATTCCCTTTACATCTGCATCGGATTAGAAGTGCAACTTAGTTTCTATACATAACCACTAATTTAATAATGGCTGACTGCATTTATGTAGAAAATTCTGGCCGCATTGCTTTAATAAAGGTTTAAAATTGATAGATAAATTAAAATCTAAATAATTTATATCAATTTAAAATATATAGAATATATATATAAAATACAAGCTCAGTCCTTAAAGTGCAACTGCCTTTTGACATTGTATTTAATAATATAGAGTATGTGATTTTAATAAACTATCAAATATACTTTATAAGTAAAATCTAGAAGAAAAACTTTTAAAAACCTTCAACAAGATGTGCCCAGTAGACTGCTTATGAAACAGACATATGTTCATTCTCAGTGAGATCTGTCTTCAAGTTCCACACAATGAATATAGCCTTATAACCATATAAAGGTAAAGAGGGGTTGGGGCCTACACAGTGTCCACACTCCTGACTGCAGCTGATGAATTGCATCAGATTACCTCAGGCTACAGCACAGTGCTGAGCTCCCCTTTTCCTTGGCACAAGCTTCTCTGATCTGTTATCTGGCTCCTTCTCTGCTGGCACATTGTACTGCTCACTGTTATCAGTTGCTGGCCATGCCCACACAACCCTAAAATTCACTTTTTAAAAGAGCACAAAAAAAGTTGAGAAAATAAGTCATATGGCACAAAAAAGCATTATCTTAGCTGCTATGTGACCCATCATTAACAACCAGTGCAGTACTGTTTTCAATGGAATGACATTTCCACTTTAAGTTTAACTTGATTTTATTTAAATGTCAATCATAACCATAAAACCAACTCAACCCGATGTGGAGTGTTACCTCTCTCTATTGAGCATGCAACAAGGCAATGACCAAAAGGGGTGGGTGGGATGGAGTGATTTAGATTAAGGTAATTAAATTTTTCTTACAGGATTGTGAAGGGAAGGGCTAAATACAGTTGTCCAAGTCACTTCCTCTTTCAATCCACCAAGCCAGAGTCCTGAAAAAATGGCAGGAGTGCATCTCGAGGGATGAATATTGCCCAGCAACTTGCATCTGCCATCAATCCCAGATAGCCAATAACCTTAGGTAAACTCACCGACAAGGGTAATCTAAACTAGGCAATCTAATGCACATAACCTTGTGCACTATTATCCCATGAGGCCCCGTTCCATCTGTGGGGAGTGTTACCATCCCGGCTGCCGCAGCATCTGCCCCAGGGGACTAAAAACAGCAGCGCCGGTCACCCATGCTCGGATATCACAGGTGGTGTCACATACAAACTCATCATCCCCTGTAAATACCCCCTTAACTGCACGGCCAGGGCCACGGAGCTAGGCCACAGCCACCGTGACCTCCCAAGAAAGAAACCCGGCTACCGAGTAACCCACTGTACTTGCGACCGTTGCACAAAAAACACACAATACAGAACTTCATTAAGAAATAAAATGTAAGCCCCGTTGTTATGAGCAAGATGAAGATGAATACCCCAGGGTTGGTATAAGAGTCTATAGGGATAATGGGGTCATAGTTGAGGTGCAGGAGGCTGCAAGGAGGGTGCGGGAAATAAACGGGAGGACACAGAAAAATTTGAGTTCCTTTACCTTTACTTGCAGATTTCAGCAGTTCCAGCCCAGCAAGGGCACCATGTCAGCAATTCAGTCAACTCCCAGGCAATTCGGTTCCACTCCACCGAGACACCTTTCTGTATGCCTTTCTTGGTTGTCTTTCCCATGCTATTATTTTCACCTCTTCTGTCTAGGGCCTTCATGCTACAGTGTCCCAAGCAGATGGTTGAGCGACGATCGACACGTCCTCTGACTTAGGTATAGCCACCATTTTGTGAAATGTCCACAGTAGTTGGCTACTGCACCTGCAGCACAGTAGCCTCCAGTTTCCTGGTTCAAACTTGCAGTGTTGTTGCCAGATTGGAGCCGGTCCCCTCTTGCAACCAGTTTTCCCACAACGACCTCAAAGGTGGCTGTAGGTTCGGGGTCCCTCTGGCTGGGGTTTCCTTGGCCGACCTATCCACTGGTCCCGTTAGGCCCCAGCACCAGCCTCCTCTAGAGCTCCATCTCTCTTGGTGGTCTTCTCTGTCTCTTACTGACTGTTCTGTTTTAACTGAACTGATCTCTACTCCTCCTCTTCCTTCCTGCTATTCAACTCACTGTTCCCACCCCTTCTGCCTACTCCCTCCTCCTTCCAGAAGATGGGACTCCTTGTATGAGGTCACTTCTGCCCCCTCTATCTTCTGGCCTGGAGTCAGGATAGGTGCTATGTGCAGGTGCGTGTGTGTCGGTATTGTGTCCCTTCCTTACCTGGGAGTGAGATACCACACCTATTGATTAAGTGAAGTACCTCTTTGGCAACCAGACCACAGCGGCGCCACATTTGCGTGGGAATTTGCACCACAAACTGCGCTGTAATGACAATTATTAACAAGAAGGCCTATGCATTGCATCATGTTACATCTCCATTATCTACAGAGTGGGAACAAATAGCTTTTTGAAGATTTATCATTAGTGGAAACCAACATTTTACCTCATTGCAGGTGTAGATTTCATTTACTGTCTTTTGGACAGCTCAAAATGCAGGAAATATATTAGGAGGTATTTACCTTATAACTAATTTAATGCAGTTTACTCAAACAAATATCACTTGAAGACTGGAGAATAAAACACTAGTTTTATTAAATTTTACTCAGTGTATGACACACACCATGTGTCATAGACTCCTCTGATAAATATTTTACATTGTGAATTAGTGTTAACTGTAATTGAGATCTACAATGTAGTATTTGTATCGAAAAAACATTTTGATGATACTATGATTTGTTGTATATTTTCATAATGAAAGGAAATGACAAATTTAAAGTGTAAATGTTATTTTATTGAAAACAAATACTGCACTGGTTGTTAATGATGGGTCACATACCAGTTAAGATAATGCTTTTTTATGCCATATGTCTTATTTTCTCACATTTTTCTGTGCTCTTTTAAAAACTGAATTTTATGGCTGTTTGGGCGTGGTCAGTGTCTGCCAGCACTGTGTCTATTTTCAGAGCTTCTGAGAGCAGGCTGATAGTGAGCTCTGTTAGAAGCCAACAGACAAAGGGCTAACAGAGATTGTGGTTCAGCTGTGTGGAACCAGATGACAGATCAAATTAGCTTGTGCCAAGGACTGAGGAGTTTACACTGATCCTGACATTCTGACAATGCTTACCAACTGTGTTGTAGGCTGAGCTAATCTGATACATTGTTTCTTCACCAGCTGCAGTCAGCAGTGTTGGCCATGCCCCCTTTCCCTTATATCAGGGGTGGGGAACTCCAGTCCTCGAGGGCCGCAAACAGTTCAGGTTTTCACGATTTCCTTAGTATTGCACAGGGATTGGAATCATCACCAGTGCAAGTGATTATGTTATCACCTGTGCAATACTAAGGAAATCCTGAAAACCTGCACTGTTTGCGGCCCTCGAGGACTGGAGTTCCCCACCCCTGCCTTATATGGTTATATGCCTGTATTCAGTTTGAAGATGGATCTGACTGAGAATGAACATATGTCTGCTTCACCACACAGTGTAGTGGGGACAAATTGTAGAAGATTTTATAAATGGTTTTCAAACAGAATTTTGTAATGAAGTACTGTATATTTGAAAGTTAATCAAAATCAATTGTTCTATTTTATTATTAAATACAAATTCAAATGGTGGTTCCTCTTTAAATTAAAAGTTAGTAAAGAAATGGGTGTGTTGCTTTTCACTGATACAAGTTTATAGAAACTAAGATCTATCCACCATGTAGAGTGAGAACCTCCAGGCTGTCTGAAACGTGGTATCATGGTACTTTTACAAATATTTTGATAGAAATAACTGCAGTTCAGCGACAGCAGGAAGCAGGAATAGTTTATACAGTTTTCTTCTTCTTGAATAAATAAAAGTCCCGTGCAGCATTAGTGAGTCCCAAAGCAGAACGCAGCACCAGTCCTACGATTTTCAGCTATGAAGCCTTAGTCCTGTACTATATAAATACAAAAAGGGGGATACAAGAGGCGCAATAGTGCCTTATCACTAGTGACACTGTTTGTGTGAGTATATCAATAGGTGTACACTCACCTGGTCCAGTTGTGTGACCCACAACTGGTTTATAAGCCTTCGGTTTATAGCTGCTGCAGGACCTCCACCAGCCACTCGTAAGTTGAAAAACGCTCCTGTATAGGGAAGATGGTGTGTCACGGTCCACGCTGCTGCCTTAATGGAATCACAAGGAATGGATGTCTACAAGAAGTCACAAGGAAGGCAAGGTTCCAAAGTAATATTTATTCACCAACACGTTTCGGCACCTATCCTGGCACCTTCATCAGGGTCCTGTACTAAGGTGTTCTAGCTGAAATGCGTAGGATGGATCCTGTGTTCTGCTTTGGGGCTCACTAATGCTGCTGGACTTTTAGTCAAGAAGAATAAAACTGTGTGTTTTAAGGTACCGTCACACGTGGCAATATTGCTAGCAATTTCACTGGCAAATTGCTGGTTGCAGTTCAGGAACTCGCTGGTGGAGCTTTTCCCGGGTGGCAGCCTGATTCATCAACCCTTAACCCGAGGAGCGGGGGGAGTTGCTGTCAGTTCCGCCAGAGTGAGGAACGGGGTGGGGGGATTGTTCTGTCAGATCCGATAGAGTGAGCAACGGGGGCGCGGGGAGTTTTCAGTCACTCACCGCGCTCTGCACTCCCACAGTCCCATTGTGGCACCGGCGGCCGCAAAGCAACAACGGCCGCCGGCCTTGTCATTAAAGGGGTGTCCCTAAATTAGGGCAAAACTACCATCCTGGGGGGCACTTGCCCCCCTGCCACCTGGGCCAGCCCGCCCCTGTGTGAAATCATGGACACATTGTTCCATTTGTACACGGCAACAAAATAGAACAATGTGTCCATGATTTTACTGCAGCCAGCAAATTGCCAGTGAAATTGCTAGCAATATTGATGCGTGTGACAGTACCTTTAAACAATTCCTGTTTCTTGCTGTCACTGGAGTGCAACTATTTCTATTAGTATTGTCGCTCTAGGCCAAAGGCGTTCTTCCATACGCCCGGAACCAGATCCATCAATGCTGGAGGAAAACTGCAGTGGGGTGAGCTGAAAAAAAACATTTTTTCTTTACAAATATTTGGGAACACTCTGCAAGTTTAAAAACAATAGTTTCATGTATATTATTGTGTGTACATTACAAATAATATGATCAATGTGACATTTTTGGTTTGTAGAATTTAAAACTGATCTTGAAAAGGAAATCACTGAAGATACATCTGGAGATTTTCTGAAGGCATGCCTGGCCCTCTTAAAGGTATGGTCTACTATTGAATGATTACTAAATCTGATATAGACTAATAAATAGAGATTGATCAAATTTGTATAAAATTCTCCGATTTAGAAATAGACTATAGTCTCCAAGATGTAGACTGTGCCTCATTTACATGAGAATATCTGAAACGTGTTGTATTTTATCCTATCATACAAAATAAATCCTGGAAACATTTGATGAGATCTTATTCTCATTTCTGGAAGCACTCGTGGAATGAACCGGATCTTTTTACTCTGATGCAGAAAAGAAAGGCTGTCAAATACATCAGATGTTCTTAGGGCTAAAGGTATTACTGGGGGCGTCCCTCGGTAGTGGTGATTTTTTCCCATAAATATAAATTGGTTACAATTACTGATACAGAGAAGGGCTTAGATGTCCTCAAAAATCTTCACTTACTTGACTCATGATTTTTAAATCCTGGTTTGGTGACTTTTTATTGGTTTGGTTTATTATTGCTCTACCTTATTGCACAGTAGGCCAAAACATTAGCCGTTGCAGAAGTTCTTTTTATCAGTTCCTTTAAACCCTTTTGCAGAGAACAGGTTTTAAACATTCTGTAGGTATTAGTTTTGATTCTTTTTTTTTTGTTTAGTATTTGCTGGGGCCAGTTTGCTTTGTTTGAATGCTGATTATTAGGGATGTCTTTTTTTATCTCATCTGTTACACCCTCTCTGCATATTAATTTGACTATATAAAATTTATTGATATTTATAATGACTAATAAATTTATGTCCATGAATGTGTGCGGTCTTAACTCTTCTTATAGGAGGTACTTGATCTGGCGGGATCTACAAAAGTACAGGATAGATGTGGCCGGTCTCCAGGAGACAAAACTTGCTTTGGAGAGTTCTCCAAAGTTTTCCCACCAACTGTTTCCTCATATATACTTGGCCTCCAATAGAAAGAAAAAATCTGGAGTGGCCATTTTGATTGGAGGGAATGTTAAGTTTGATGAATTGGAAGTCATTAGAGATCAGGATGGATATTTTCTGATCCTACTATGTAAAATAGATGATATTGAATACACCCTTGTCAATGTATATGCACCTAAAAAGGACAAATATCATTTTTGAATAAGCTTCTAAAAATACTAACTCCACTGAAACGTGGATCATTATTAGAGATGAGCGAGTACTAAAATGGTCGGGTGCTCGATGCTCAGGCCGAGCATCCCAAGATACTCGTGTACTCGGCCCGAGCACCGAGCCCAATATTATCCTATGTGAGACCCGAGTATTTTTTTGGCATGACCCCTGGCAGCATGGATAAACCCTAAAAATGTCACAAAAGTATCAGAACAGTGCTCAAATGACATGGGAACAGCATGGGGAAGACCCCTGTAAGCATTTCAGACTCCAAGGTCACTGCTGTGAACAATGTTGTCAGAGTATTACGCCACTTTTACGGACTGTCAAGAAAACGTTACAAAATGAAACCAAAATGGATTTTTCTGGAGAAAGTATTAAGGGCTCATACCCACTTGTGAGACAGAGTTCGTGTATGTTAGTTTTTGGATTACATGAAAGATTTAAAAAAAAAAATTGTGTGGCACTCTGATGCCCCTGGGAAGAGACGTACATGAAGGCCTCTTTAAATAATGTGCCCATTTTAAGGAAGTGGGTCTTTTGTAGTATTGAATTTTGGCAGGGCAGCCAAAAATTGGGAGGCACCCCAATGCCCTTGGAAAGAGTCGTGCATGAGGGCCTCTTTAAATAATGTGCCCATTTTAATGAAGTGGGTCTTTTGTAGTATTGCCCTTTGGTAGGGCAGTCAAAAATTGGGAGGCACCCCAATGCCCCTGGAAAGAAACATGGAGAAGAGCCTTAAATATTGTTCCCTTTACAAAGGAGCGGGTCTCCTGTACTTGTAATGCCCATTCTGTAAGCAAGGACTAAAACATTTACCCCCAGGGAGTATACATGAAACTACTGTCTAACTTTTGAACGGTTAGGGTCATCATCATCATAAATATGATGTAAATAAATTATGTTTTCGTGGCATCATGAACCATGATCGCACTGATCATATGATGGTGGCGGATGAGGAGAAGGAGGGGCAGTACAGCAAGTAGCCAAAGTCATGAAGTGTGTACCCACGTGTGGGTGTGCGGAGATGCATGGCAATTTACCGGCACAAAATTTAAATTCCGCTATCATTTGGTGGTGGTGTGGTGAAGTCAGGCCCAATCCAACCCTTGTTCATCTTGATCAGAGTCAGCATTTTCAGTTGACAGGCGGGTGCGTATTTCAGTAATGATTCCACCTGCGGCACTAAAAACATGCTCTGACAAAACGCTAGTGGCAGGACAGGCCAGGACTTCCAAGGTGTAGAGAGCCGATTCCTGCCACTTGTCCAGCTTGGATAACCAATAATTATAAGGCACAGAGGAATCTAGGAGCACTTTTGTACAATCGGCAAGGTACTCCCTCAGCATCTTCGCAAACTTTGCAGTCCTTATGACACTACCCCGCACCTCAGGGCCTGTGCTACAGGAGGTGCTGAGAAAACTGTTCCAGATCTTTGAGAGTGTTCCCCTACCTCTGCTGGATTGGACTTTTGCCTCTCTCGGCCGGATGCCTTGGTTGTCCACCGAATCGTGACCTCTGCCGCTAGTGTTTTCAGAAGGGAATTTTTGGACTAATTCCGCGAGTATGACCTTCTGGTACTGCAGCATTTTTGTAGTCCTCTCCGCCTCGTGAATAAGAAAAATAAAGTTCTCCTTGTAGCGTGGGTCTAAAAGTGTCACCAACCAGTAATGAGTGTCCGCCACGATGTTGATAACGCGAGGGTCACAAGACAGGCAGCATAGCATAAAGTCAGCCAGGTGCGCCAGACTGTTAAGAGGCAAGACTTCAGGGTCCTCACCAACAGCTTGACTGGCCATGCTGACCTCATCATCCTTCTCCTCCTCCTCTCCCCTGTCCTCTGGCCATCCACGCTGAACCGACGGTATGACGGTTGTGCATGTATTACCGTCAATTCCGCATGAATGTAGCTCTGTTTCTTCATCCTCCTCCTCATCATAGTCCTCCAATGCACGTTGGGATGAGATGAGGCTGGGCTGTGTGTAATCACCCAGTACGGTTTCTTGCTCCAACTCATCATGCTCCGCCTGCAATGCATCGTCTTTGATTTTGAGCAGAGAGCGTTTTAGAAGACAGAGAAGTGGAATGGTGACGCTAATGATGGCGTCATAGCCCCTCACCATCTTGGTGGAGTCCTCAAAGTTTTGGAGGACGATACATATGTCGGACATCCATGTCCACTCCTGAGATCTTGTGTGTGGAGTTTGAACCGTATACCGACGACCTAGTTGATGCTGGTACTCAACAACTGCCCTCTTCTGCTCACAAATCCTGACCAACATGTGCAGTGTGGAATTCCAACACGTGGGACATCACACACAAGTCTATGAGACGGAAGCTGCAAACGCCACTGAAAGCCAGCAAGGGCGGCAGAAGCAGTAGGTGACTTTCTAAAACGGGCACACAGGCGGCGTACTTTGACGACCAGATCCGACAGCTCCGGGTAGGATTTAAGAAACCGCTGAACCGCGAGGTTGAGCACATGGGCCACGCATGGAACATGTGTCAGCTCGCCTCGCCTCAGAGCCGCCACCAGGTTCTGGCCATTGTCACACACGACCATGCCTGGCTGTAGGTTCAGCGGTGTGAGCCAGTGATCTGCTTGCTATTTCAGAGCAGTCCTCAACTCTTCAGCATTGTGGGGTTTGTCACCTACACATATTAGCTTCAGCACAGCCTGTGTCCGCTTAGCCGAGGCAGTGCTGCAGTGCTTCCAGCTTGGGACTGGTGTGGAGGGTGAAGTGGAGGAGGAGGAGGAGGCTGAGGAGCATGACGTTCCAGAGCTGTACACTGTGGGTGAATCCCTGACTGAGTTAGGACCTGCAATCCTTGGTGTCGGAAGGACGTGTTCCGTCCCAAGCTCAGATAGGGTCCCGGCGAGATGTACCCGCCCTGCCAACAAGCACTTGTCCACGTGTCCGTGGTTAGGTGGACTTTGCCTGAAACTGCGCTGTTAAGGGCATGTATATTGTTTTGTGACACGTGCTTATGTAATGCGGGGATGGCACACCGGGAGAAATAGTGGCGGCTGGGGACCGAATAACGTGGGACAGCCGCCGCCATCAGGTCGCGGAATGCTTCCGTCTCCACTAATCTAAAAGGCAACATTTCCAGCGCAAGCAGTCGCGACATGTGTGCATTTAGAACTGTGGCATGTGGGGCGTTGGCAGCGTATTTGCGCCTGCGTTACAAAGATTGGTGTATAGATAACTGAACACCTCGCTGGGACAAGGACATGGTTGATGATGGTGCTATTTCTGCCTGTGCAACTACAGGGGAAGGACAGGAGGCATCTTTACATGCAGTATGGACAGGGGATTGTCTTGCACGCACAACAGTGGAAGACACAGCGGTGTCACCCCAGACACTGCTCCTGGACTCTGGTGTACATCCTACAAAGTCGGGTGCTTTGCTGACATGTGCCTTATCATGCTGGTGGTGGTCAGGCTACTAGTTTTGCTACCCTTGCTGATGCTGGCGTGGCAGTTGTTGCAAATGGCCTTCTTGGAATTGTCTGCAAACACTTTAAAAAACAGCCAGACGCGGGAAGACCTAAAGGTACCTTTACACACCGCCACTGTGCCTAGCAACAGGTATCCACTGCACGTGCACATGCACGTTTTTAACGGTGGATACCGATCGCTGATGCCGCAGATACACGCCGCCATTGTGTTGTCAACTGAAGGTATCTTTGTTCCCCGGAAGTTCAGATAGATCCTGTGGCTTACTTCCTGTTGAATACCTTCCCCGCTTTACACGCCGCTACCAAAAAGGAATATGGGCGTACATCTTTCACGCCGCAAGTACATAGGCGTGACAGAGTTGTGTATTCCGTGACGCAAAAGCGTTGATTGGACAACGCAATAGCGTCATGATTGGCCAGCCTGCGCAGGAAGGCTGGCTAATACATGACGCTATTCCAATTGTGGACTGTGAATTAATAGCTCTTTAAATATGGCGCCCTGTAGAAGGGACAGCCAATGGTTACACAGTAGCCCCCACCAATGATCACTGATGGGGTGTGGTATCCATGATGCTGTGGCACGCCCCTGGGAGGTTATTAGGCAATGCAACATCCATGCCTGTGCCCTGCTTAGACGCCACTACCATGGCAATTGTGCCTTTGCGTTGCCTTCGGTTTTTGAGCACGGCTCAGAAACAGGTATCTGCAGGACACCGGGAGAAACTTCCCTATTTACACACCGCCATTTCGTAGCAATTTCATGGCTACAGCCATAATTATCCCCAGTGCCAGGCAGTTGCTACCTTGCAGTGGTGGCGTGTAAAGGGACCCTAACAGTTGTACTGGCAACTTCTGTCGTGTTGTTGTTTCGGGGACGGTTGCCTGCCTTCTGCCTGTGGCCACCAACCTGCTTCTTCCGGCCTGTTGTGATGCTACACCTAACTCCCCCTTTGCACTGCTGTCCTCGCTCTGCATATCCTCTGCCAGGCTGGGTCAGTTACTGGATCATCCACCACGTCGTCTTCCACTTCAGCACCCTTGTCCTCCTCCTGACTTTCTGGCAATTGTGTCTCATCATCGTCCACCTCTTGTTGAGACACGTTCCCACCGTTGCCTTCGTGAGACCGTGGCTGCTCAAATATTTGTGCATCGATACGTACGATCTCCTCATGACCCACTTCAACTGGAGCTGGCGAGAGGCCAGAATCTAAGAATGGATAAGTGAACAGCTCTTCAGAGTGTCCAAGTGTGGGATCAGTTATGTCCGGGGCCGGGCACTCAGCATGGTGGGAGGAAGGAGGATCAGGATGTGGAATGTGCGGTCCAGTCTCATGGCTACTGACACTTGACCGTGTGGAAGACAGAGTATTTGTGGTGGTGCCAAACTGACTGGAAGCATTATCTGCTATTCAACTAACAACCAGTTTACACTGGTCTTGGTTTGAATAGTGGTGTACTGCTGCGGTCCCCTAGAAATTGGGACAAGAAGGTCGAGGGAGATGATGTGGGCATTTGTCGTGGCGCAATTCGAGCTTGCACACGGCCTCGGCCCCTGCCTGCACCACCATCACGTCCAGTTCCTTGTTTCTTGCCACCGGCCTTGTGCATTTTCAATGTTGTGCTGCCTGTATACAGCTAAATGAAGGCGTCCAAATGATGGTTTTTAGCTGCACACTGAGATTACAGATTAGAGCGTTTAAGCCCGGCAGCTGGAAGTCAGATACAAATGCTGATGCGTATACAGTGTTTTGGCGTACACTACTTGGAGCTACAAGCCACTCCTGCCGCACTAAGATGGTAAATTAATGCAGACAAGAGTTGGTTTTTAGCAGCACACTGAGATTACAGATTAGAGCGGTTTTAATCCCGGAAGCTGGAACGGTCAGACACAAACGCTGACCAGTATACAGTGTTTTAGCATATACTAATTGGAGCTAACCCCTTACTGCCTATAGAGAGCTAAATTAATCCTTAAAAAGACTGTTTCGGAGATTTCCAGCCTGTACACCAGCCCCAGATATGATGCAGGCTGGAATACTAGGACAAGATGTTTGCTATATACCCTGCCTCCCTGCCTGCCTGTATACAGCTGTATTAGTCCTCAGAAGGACTGTTATGGTAATTAGATTAGCAGCCCTGCACCTACACTAGCTGAAAGGCCACAAATCTGTCCCTGAATGAGCAGCACCTCTCCCTACACTGCCTGTCTGTGGAGCACAGTGACGAGCACAGTGCGGTCAGGTCTTATAAAGACTTGATCATGCTGTGCGGACAGCCAATCACTGTAATGCCACAACTAACATGGCTGTGGCATTACAGTGTCTGTCAGCCAATCCCTGTATGTGGGCTGGCTCTGTGAAGAGTGCAAACATGCAGGGAGGTGGACCCCGAGCATAGCAAGAGTATCGAGAGATTACCCGGTACTCCGCCGAGTACCGAGATATTCGTGCGAGTACCAAATAGTGATAAGCATACTCGCTCATCCCTAATCATTAGTCATTTTTGGGGATTTTAATGCAGTGCCGAATAGTTGGATTGACTCTTCTAATAAGGCTAGTAGTAACAATGTAACTCTGGATCCCTGGTTTCACAGGGAAGAGCTATATGATGTATTCCGCTGTTTAAATACTGTACATTATCAGTGGAATATACTCACTATTCAGACGCGCATTGCTCGTTGGCCATAATAGATCTGTTGGTTACTCATGTTCACACGTTATTGAGGTTTGGCTCTGTTTCCATTCTACCTAGAGTTTGGTCCAACCATTCACCCGTCAAACTTGAGATCTTGTCTTCCCCTAAATGTCATGGACATTGGATTTGGAGAGCAAATTCTTACCTGTTTACTCACCCAGAATATACAGTAGAGATTTGATTCAGAAGTCCTTGGATTTTTACTTTCAGGAAAAATGTTCTCTGGATATATCTATCCCTACAATTTGGATGGCTCATAAAGCTGTGATATGAGGTCAGCTGATACAGCTGAACAGTAGACTGAGAAAAGCTAGACTAAAAGATACTGAAACTATAACTAATAAAATAAAATAATTGGAAGATAAACAACAGGATTCCCCATCTGCGAAGATCCAAAGGGATATTTTGAATTTACGAGTTGAGTTGAAGTCATTATTGGTTTCAGAATTTGACAAAATAGTTTGGATTTCCAAGGCTGATTTTTATCATTGTGTTGACAAACCATCCAAATTATTATCAAACAGGATCAAGATATTGAGATCTAAAACTAGGATTCTCCAAATGAAGAATTGTAGCAGCGTGGTCTATAAGAATCCGAGGGAGATTTCTGACATCTTTGCGGACTATTATATGAACCTATATAATTTGAAAGATAATCCATTGGAAGTCCACCCATCCCCTAGCGAAATTACATCTTTTTTGGATTCAATTAGGCTGCCCACTTTATCTGTAAAAGATTTAGATTTTTTTAAACACCCCTTTACGGAAGTTGAAATTAAACAAACAATTGATAAATTGAAGAAATGTAAGTCCCCTGGCTCGGGTGGCCTTCCTAATGAATATTACCAAGCCTTTACTGATTCATTGTCACCTTATCTTACAGCTTTAATTAATTCCACATGTAGGCTGCTTTCACATTGCGATTTTTTTCCATCCATGGCTGTCCGATGTAAATCAGCCACGGATCCAATTTGGCACGCATGTTATCCTATGGAGGTCAGATCGGATCGGATTTGGTCTAATTGCCATCCGATTTTGTGGGATCCGATTTGTGTCCGATTTTTTGGTGTACCCAAAATCGGAGACTGCTCCAATTTTGGGCACAGAAAAAAAGCTGATCTCACAAAATCGGATGGCTATTAGGCCAAATCTGATCCGATCCTCGGTATTTAACATGGTGGCCTATGAGCGTGGGTCTGAGGAAACAGGTGATCGTTCCTCGGACCCGATTTTAGTGTACTGAGCATGCTCAGTACACTAAAATTGATCCTAACCCTCTAATTTCACTTCTGCAATGTATATACATACATTGCAGAAGTGAAATTAAGTAAAAGAAAGAGATAAAAATAAAAAAATCAGTATTCTCACCTATCCGCGATCCACCGCTGCCTCCAGCAAGGTCCGGGTGCTTACAGGACCTGCGGTAATGTCACAACTCGGCAGCCGGCAGCATCATCAGGTCACATGACCGCAGTTACCGCGGTAACTGCGTTCTTGTGACCTGAGCAGCTAATCGGTTTGTGACGTCACCGCGGGTCCTATAAGCACCCGGACCTTACTGGAGGATTGACGAGACTGTAGGATTCTTGGTTTTTAGTGTAATTTCTTCTTTGTTTTTGGACGCACCTCTATATTTATCTATTTATAGTTTGTTCTTACTTTCCATTTTTTAATTTGCTGAATAAGATGACTGTATTAGACTATATATTGTTTTCTTATGCTTATATATTCACTTAGATTATTTTATACAATGTACAAATGTCTATTTTGCTTTTTGTTTTTGATTATAATTTGAATAAAAATTATTTGAATTGCATCTAAGAGAATCAGATCACTAACGACACTGATATCAGAGTTTGATCTCAGTGTCATTAGTATAATGGATGAGATTATCTAAAGTCGTGTGACCATAGCCTTAGAAGTAACATCCACCTGGTGTGACTTAGACGACTGATGTGCTATTAATTCCATAAATGCACAAAATTCACACCATTTCTTCCCCCGTTATCCTTCCCAGAAACTTTTACTGCTGTAGCTGATGGCTCCCAAATTCTAAGCTGTGATATGTTTTTCTGTTTTTTTTTAAATTACAGTACCCCATATATTGCGACTTGCCACTTTTTCTTTTACTAAACATTTTATCTTGCATTACAATTAACTTTCAACAATCTCTACATTCTCAAGTAGGCCGGCTTCACACCAAGATTTTTTGGGTCCAGGTCTGTCCGGTGTGAACCGGACAGAACCGAATCCGATTTTGCCCCCCATGTATCTCTATGGTGCTGGATGGCTGTTATTTGCCATCCGGTTTTAGGCTTTTCTGGGAGGATCCGGTCCTTTTCGTTTTTGGCACCGGACACAAAATCGGATTCTGCATCATTTTTTGTGTCAAAAATGAACAGAACCGGATCCTCCCGGTTCCAGGCGATCCGGCACCCATAACATGGGAGTCTATAGGCACCAGATCACTCCGGATCTGGCAAAAAAATTGTACCGGTTCCCGGACGCCTGGTGCAGACAGAGCAGCATCTGTGAAATGCAGCAGTGCTCATTCAGCACCATGGACAGAGCAGCATTTCAGCCGCCGCTGAAGTTCAGCACCTGGAGAGCTCCACGGCTGAAATTTCAGCACCGCGGGCAGCCCCCCTGCACCCGCGCTGTTTAAAACAGGATCAGAGGGCATATTTGCCCTCAGTTTCTGCACGTCCGGGGCTGTCAGGTTGTGTCCGGTGCATCCTGCAAAACAGCACACACAACCTGACAACTTCAAACCACGGTGTGAAACCGGCCTTATTCTTTTCTTGTCAAAAAGAGCAGAACAAGAAATGCTAGGTAGTTAGATACATGTTCAGGTGTGGCGTGTACAGTTATTATTATTATTATTTATTTATTTTGTTAAAAATACAATGAACAAACTAACAGTATCAGACTGGTACAGAGGGGAAGAGGACTCTGCCTTTGCGGGCTTATATTCTACAGGGCAATGTGGAGGGAAACAGTAGGTTGGGTCTACTCAGGTGGTGGTGGTGCGCCAGGTCCAGTGCTGTTGGAGTGCAAAGTCCAGTGGTGGTGGAGCGCCGAGTCCGGTGGTGGCGGAGTGCCGGGTTCAGTGGTAGTGGAGCGCCTGGTCCAGTGGTGGTGGAGCGCCGGGTCCAGTGGTGGTGAGGTGGCACCGTGGTGATTGCAGGTTGTGGGCTGTTCTGAAGTGATGGGTTTTCAGGTTCAGCTTGAAGGTTCCAAGTGTAGGGATAGTCGGATGTTTTGAGGTGCAGAATTCCAGAGGATGGGGAATGCTTGGGTGAAGTCTTATAGACTGCTAGAGGAGGAACGTAAAAGTGTGGAGGAAAGGAGGAGGTCTTGGAAGGATTGAATATTACGAGTTGGATGATATCAGGAGATTACTTCAGAGATATATAGGGAGGACAGATTGTGGATGGCTTTGTAAGTCAATGTTAGTACCGTATATACTCGTGTATAAGCCGACCCGTGTATAAGCCGACCCCCCTACTTTTGCCCCCAAAAACTGGGAAAACTTATTGACTCGCGTATAAGCCGAGGGTGGACTCCAGCACAGGTATACAGCCCCAGCAGTGTGGTATACAGCAGCCTCCCCAGTGGTATATACAGGCCCCAGCAGTGTTACAGCAGCAGCCCCAGTGGTATATACAGCAGCAGCCCCAGTGGTAGTATACAGCAGCCCCAGAGGTATATACAGCAGCCCCAGTGGTAGTATACAGCAGCAGCCCCAGTGGTAGTATACACGCAGCCCCAGTAGTATATACAGCCCCAGTGGTAGTATACACGCAGCCCCAGTAGTATATACAGCCCCAGTGGTAGTATACAGCCCCAGTGGTAGTATACAGCAGCCCCAGTGGTATATTCAGCCCCAGTGGTAGTATTCAGCAGTCCCAGTGGTATATACAGCCCCAGTGGTAGTATACAGCCCCAGTGGTAGTATACAGCAGCCCCAGTGGTATATACAGCCCCAGTGGTAGTATACATACAGCCCCAGTAGTAGTATACAGCCCCAGTGGTAGTATACAGCCCCAGTGGTAGTATACAGCAGCCTCAGTGGTATATTCAGCCCCAGTGGTAGTATACAGCCCCAGTGGTAGTATACAGCAGCCCCAGTGGTATATTCAGCCCCAGTAGTAGTATACAGCCCCAGTGGTAGTATACAGCCCCAGTGGTAGTATATAGCCCCAGTGGTAGTATACATACAGCCCCAGTGGTAGTATACAGCCCCAGTGGTAGTATATAGCCCCAGTGGTAGTATACATGCAGCCCCAGTAGTAGTATACAGCCCCAGTGGTAGTATACAGCCCCAGTGGTAGTATATAGCCCCAGTGGTAGTATACATACAGCCCCAGTGGTAGTATACAGCCCCAGTGGTAGTATATAGCCCCAGTGGTAGTATACATACAGCCCCAGTAGTAGTATACAGCCCCAGTGGTAGTATACAGCCCCAGTGGTAGTATATAGCCCCAGTGGTAGTATACATACAGCCCCAGTAGTGGTAGTATACAGCCCCAGTGGAGTATACAGCCCCAGTGGTAGTATATAGCCCCAGTGGTAGTATACATACAGCCCCAGTAGTGGTAGTATACAGCCCCAGTGGTAGTATACAGGGCCCCAGCAGGGCCCCCTCATAATTTGGCGCCCCCACCTCACTTTCTGGGCCCCCCCGCATGCAGCACTGCGCTCATACATTACCTGTCTAGCAGCTGTCACCCTCCGGTGGCGGATCGCGGCTCCCGGCTCCGGGCTCCATCTTCCTCGCTGTCTTCCTGCTTTGTGACCGGGGCTCATCGCGATGACGTCATCGCGAAGCCGGCCGGTCACCTGACAAGCAGGAAGTCAGCGAGGAAGATGCAGCCCGGAGCCGGGAGCCGCGATCCGCCACCGGAGGGTGACAGCTGCTAGACAGGTAATATATATGCGCAGCGCTGCATGCGGGGGGGCCCAGAAAGTGAGGTGGGGGCGCCAAACTTTGAGGGGGACCGTATTGACTCGCGTATAAGCCGAGGGGGAGACTTTTCAGCCCAATTTTTGGGCTGAAAAACTCGGCTTATACGCGAGTATATACGGTAGTTTGAATTGGATACGCTGGGGAATTGGGAGCAAGTGGAGGGATTTGCAGAGGGGAGAAGTCGAGGAGCAGTGAGGAGAGAGGTGGATTAGTTGGGCAGCAGAGTTAAGGACAGATTGGAGAGGTGCAAGAGTGTTAGCAGGACGGTCACAGAGGAGGAAGTTGCAGTAGCCAAGACAGGAGATGATGAGGGTATGCACTAGTAGTTTAGTAGATTGAGGGTTGAGGAAGGAACAGATTCTGGAAATATTTTTGAGTTGGAGGCTGCAGGAGGTGGCGAGAGGTTGAATGTGTGGTCTGAAGGGCAAGGCAGAATCAAGGATTACTCCGAGGCAGAGGACTTCAGGTACAGGGCAAAATGTGATATCATTTATTGTGATAGATAGATCAGGTAAGGGAGGTGCGCAAGATGGGTGAAAGATGATGAGTTCAGTTTTGTCTACAGTTGTCAATTTGGTCTAGTTAATTGTGTGCAAAAACAGATATGCAGTTATATGTCTATGTTTTTGTTTTCTATTTTTTTAAATTCAACCCCTTTCTAAAATAGCAAAATAAGAAATGCTAGGTAGATACTTTTTGATTTTGATAGATTTTCTGTTGTATTTTTAAACACCTACTTTCCCCCCTTCTCAAAATTAATTGGACAAGAAATAGAATAGAAATAGAATAACAGTCACTTGTGACAAGCAAGCACAAAAAGAAATGAAGCAGTTAGATAGTGTAGTTTGGAAATGGAAGGGACTTTTTCATTAAACGTATATTAGAAAAGATTATGACATTAAATAGATAGACATTTAAGATTAAAATACATTTTATAGTAGTTCTAGGCAGACTCCTTAAAATGTAGTTTGCTCGTGGCACAACCCCTATAATCGAATTACTTTGTTTTCAGGGGGAGCGTAGTGAAGATTGCTATGTTAATGAAGATCTAGCTGATAAAGATGCCAAGGTAAATTATATAGTAAATTTAGTTTCTATCCAATATATTTATAGTATTCTAATTATAATTGTATGATTAACAGACCTATTATGAATAATCTTGTTCTATATTTTACTAGGCACTTTATGACGCAGGGGAAAATAGCAAAAAGACTGATGTGTCTACATTCATAAACATTCTAACGAAGAAAAGCTATGCACATTTACATCAAGGTAATAATAAGAATTAGATTCATTTTGTTACACATTTAATATGCATGCATTTTATGGAATTCTCTTATTTGATTTGAGCTCCTCTGTGAGCACTGAACAGGCTTTTATGGGTCACTAGATGGTGGCCCGATTGTAATGCATCGGGTATTCTAGAATACCTTGTAAACAGGAGTGAACTGCGTCACACTATGACTGACAGACCTTGTAAACAGGAGGAACTGGTGTCACACTATGACTGACAGCCTTGTAAACAGCAGAGAAGTGTGTCACACTATCAGCGGCAGTTCAAATTGCGCGCCAATATACCAAGCCATGCTCCGCTTATTGGTCGATGCTAGCCGCGACGACCAATCAGCGCACTTGGTGCGTGTTTTAAAACACGCTTTGCTGATTGGTCGCGGAGCGTGGCTTGGTAGGGGTTTTGAATCCCGCTCCACGGGATTCATATTTCCCGCCAAGCAGCGCTGCTTCGCTGATTGGTCGCCGCTGGTATACATGTCCCCCATCCTGGTGTATATGTCTCCCATCCTTGTATATGTCACCATCCTAGGTATATCTGTCTGCAATCCTGGTATATATGTCAGTCATCTTGATATATATGCCCCCCAATCCTGGTAGATTTGTCCCAAATCATGGGTCCATCTTGGCATATAGTTCCCCCATCCTGGTATATAATATATATATATATATATATATCTACTATACAATTGCCTAATCGTGTCTGTCTGAGGCCATAATCGCGGGCCAGCGCTCATTGGTCGTCGCCAGTCGCTGCAACCAATGAGCGCAGGGTATGCAAAACAGCCGCATGCATTCAAAACCTGATGACAGAGACTCATTAGCGATGCGGCATTGCCGTGACAGCGCTACACTCACATAGCGGGCGGGAAAGCCAACTTCACTGTCGGCTTTCCCGCCCCGCTATTTGAAATGAACAGCTGATGCTTCGGCATCAGCTGTTCATTCAGAGTAGCCGCCCGATACCTCCCCCCGCTTTCCCGCACCCGCTGCCCCGCTTCATGCTCCCACTATCCCGCTCCATGCTCCCGCTGCCCCGCTCCATGCTCCGCTCCATGCTCCGCTGCCCCGCTCCATGCTCTTGCTGCCCCACTCCCGCTCACCCGCCACTAACCCTGGCATTACTCCACTCTTCTTTCTTGGTGCATTGATGTGCGGTAATGAAAGGCCGTGGGGGCGTGGATAACAGAGAAGGCATCATAATGGGCGTGACTGAGGACACGCCCACCACATTTGGGCAGTGTTCTCGGTCACGCCCATTACTACACCCCCTCTTTAACCCCACCCCCCACGGCCTTTCATTACCGAACATCAATGCAGCAAGAAAGAAAAGAGGAGGAAGAGGAACAATATTGGGGTGAGTGGAGCCTCCTCCATGCTGCTATTCACCCCCAACTACCCCTGCTCACCCCTCTCACCCCACACTGCCCCCACAGAACCCACACTGCCCCCACTGAACCCACACTGCCCCCTCTCACCCCACACTGCGCACTGAACCCACACTGCCCCCACTGAACCCACACTGCCCCCACTGAACCCACACTGCCTCCACTGAACCCGTACTGCCCCCACAGAGCCCACACTGCCCCCACACTACCTCTACTGAAGCCACACTGCCCCCTCTCACTCCACACTACGCACTGAACCCACACTGCCCCCTCTCACCCACACTTCACCACTGAACCCACACTGCCCCACAGAACCCACACTGCCCCCACTGAACCCACACTGCCCCCTCACCCACACTGCGCACTGAACCCACACTGCCCCACTGAACCCACACTGCCCCCACTGAACCACACTGCCTCACTGAACCCGTACTGCCCCACAGAGCCCACACTGCCCCCACACTACCTCTACTGAAGCCACACTGCCCCTCTCACTCCACACTACGCACTGAACCACACTGCCCCCTCTCACCCCACACTTCCACCACTGAACCCACACTGCCCCACAGAACCCACACTGCCCCACTGAACCCACACTGCCCCCTCTCACCCCACACTGCGCACTGAACCACACTGCCCCCACTGAACCCACACTGCCCCCACTGAACCCACACTGCCTCCACTGAACCCGTACTGCCCCCACAGAGCCCACACTGCCCCCACACTACCTCTACTGAAGCCACACTGCCCCCTCTCACTCCACACTACGCACTGAACCCACACTGCCCCTCTCACCCCACACTTCCACCACTGAACCCACACTGCCCCCACTGAAACCACACTGCCCCCACTGCACCCACACTTCCCCAATCTACCCAACTGAACCCACACTGCCCCCTCTCACCCCACACTGTGCACTGAACCCACACTGCCACCACACTACCCCACTGAACCCACACAGCCCTCACTCACCCCACACTGGGCACTGACCCACACTGTCCCACTGAACCCACACTGCCCCACTGAACCACACTGCCCACTGAACCCCACTGTCATCCTCTCAGCATCCAGTCACCTCCGCTCAGCACCCAGTCACCTGTCTCAGCATCCACTCACCCGTCTCAGCACCCAGTCACCCCTGCTCAGCACCCAGACATCCTGCTCAGCACCCAGTCACTCGTCTCAGCACCCAGTCACCCGGCTCAGCACCCAGTCACCCCGGCTCAGCACCCAGTCATCACGGCTCAGCACCCAGTCACCCCAGCTCAGCACCCACTCACCCCACTCAGCACCCACTCATTCCCACTCAGCACCCATTCACCCCTGCTCAGCATCCACTCACCCCCGCTCAGCACCCACTCATCCCCACTCAGCACCCCACCCATGCTCAGCACCATTTGCCCCCGCTCAGCACCCACTTGCCCCCGCTCAGCACCCAGTCACTTGTCTCAGCACCCACTCACCCCCACTCAGCACCCAGTTACCCCCAAACAGCACCCACTCACCCCTCTCAGCACCCAGTCACCCGTCTCAGTACCCACTCACCCGCTCAGCACCCAGTCACCCCCAAACAGCACCCACTCCCTGTTCAGCACCCACTCACCCCTGCTCAGCACCCCCTCACCCATGCTCAGCACCCACTCACCCGCTCAGCACCCACTCACCCCCACTCAGCACCTAGTCACCTGCCTCAGCACCCAGTTACCCGTCTCAGCACCCAGTCACCTGTCTCAGCACCCAGTCACCACCGCTCAGCACCCTATCATCCCTGCTCAGCACCCACTCACCCCCACTCAGCACCCATTCACCCCTGCTCAGCATCCACTCACCCCTGCTCAGCACCCACTCAACCCCACTCAGCACCCACTCATCCCTGCTCAGCACCCACACACCCATGCTCAGCACCCACTGCCCCGCTTAGCACCCATCCCCCACTCAGCACCCAGTCACCCCACTCAGCACCCAGTCACCCCCACTCAGCACCCACTCACCCCCACTCAGCACCCACTCACCCCCAAACAGCACCCACTAACCCCTCTTAGCACCCAGTCACCCATCTCAGTACCCACTCACCCGCTCAGCATCCAGTCACCCCTGCTCAGCACCCCTCACCCTGCTCAGCACCCACTCACCCCACTCAGCACCCACTCATCCCTGCTCAGCACCCAGTCACCCCCGCTCAGCACCCAGTCACTGCCGCTCAGCACTCACTCACCCATGCTCAGCACCCACTCACCCCGCTCAGCACCCACTTGCCACCACTGAGCACCTAGTCACCCATCTCAGCATCCAGTCACCTGTCTCAGCACCCATTCACACCCGCTCAGCACCCACTCATCCCTGCTCAGGACCCACTCATCCCTGCTCAGCACCCACTCACCCTCAGTCACCCCCACTCACCTGCTCAGCACCCAGTCACCCACTCAGCACCCAGTCACCCACTCAGCACCCACTCACTCCCACTCAGCACCCACTCACCCCCACTCAGCACCCACTACTCCCGCTCAGCACCCAGTTACCCATCTCAGCACCCAGTCACCCGTATAAGCAACCAGTCACCCATCTCAGCACCCAGTCACCCCCGCTCAGCACCCAGTCACCCCTGCTCAGCACCCACTCACCCCCGCTCTGCACCACTCACCCCCACTCAGCACCCACTCACCCCTCTCAGCACCCAGTCACCCGTCTCAGTATCTACTCACCCGCTCAGCACAAAGTCACCCCCGCTCAGCACCCACTCACCTGCTCAGCACCCACTCACCCCTGCTCAGCACCCACTCTCCCCCGCTCAGTACCCACTCACCCCTGCTCAACACCGCTGTACACCAACACCATTGTACACCAACACCACTGAGCACCAACACTGATGCACACCGACACCGATACACACCGACACCACTGAACTCCCACAGCGCTGCACACAGACACTGGTGTACACCGACACCGCTGCACACCGAAACCGCTGCACACTAACACCGCTGCACACAGCACCGCTGCACACCAACAGCGTTGCACACCAACACCTCTGCGGCTGCGACAAATCAGCGATATTGGCGCGGGATTTATACCCAGCTTCGCATTGCATTATTCTTACATCTTCATAAATATACTTCTGTGTATATATATATATATATATATTCTAGAATACCCGATGCGTTAGAATTGGGCCACCATCTAGTATATATATATATCCCATCCTGGAATATACAATATATGTCCCCCATCATGGTACATATGCCATTTTTCCTGGGCTCCATTCTGGTGTATATGTCCCCCGTCCTGGTATATATGTTCCCCATCCTGCTATATACTGTATATCCTACATCATGTGTGTATCCTGGTATATATGCCTTCCATTATGCCACTTTTTAGTAACACAGGAAAAAAAACTAGTGTACTCACCTTCTATCCAATCCATCAGCATCAGGCATCCTCTTCTGCTATTGGCAACTGACTTCGGATTGTAAGCGATAGGCAGTGCATAATGTTGTTGCCATGTACCACCCATCAGAAGCACACTGACATCAGGGCCAAGCAAATATTAATCTAAAATGGATAGTCACTACTTCAGATGCCCATAATTCTTCTGATGCCCATAATCCTCCTCACCCTTCTTGACACTGGCATCAGGGACAGTATAAATCTTCAGTTATTTACTGAAACCAACCTCAAGACTGAGAGGTTTATGGGTGTGTGGAGCAGTGTTTTTATTTTGCTTGGCATGCCAACACAGGAGTTTACAGCAAGAAAACACACTCCTGCCCCCACCAGCTTCTTGCAGTAACTACCCTGCACAGGCTTTTTTGACTCTTCTCAACAATGCCACCTCCACAGTGAGCAAGGTAGTACATTTGGACTATAAGATGCACCGCCATATTCCTCCTAACTTTTTAGAGAAATAAGCCTGTCTTGCAGTTTGAACAATATGGTAATTGACAAACCAATGATAATGAACTTCTACTTGTTGTTTTATTGTGCATTAATTCATTCACATTCACTCAGTTTTTTCATTTCTTTTCTTCAGTATTTAAAGACTATGCAAAGTACAGCAAGCATGATTTAAATAAGGCACTGGATTTGAAGCTGAAGGGAGATGTTGAGAGCTGTTTGGTGGCTATTGGTATGTACTGTTTTACTGCTGTTTTATTGTAGTTTTCCTATTATTGCGGATTTTAATAGTAAAAATGTAAAATATATATAAAATAATTCTACATATAGTAAACACAACTTAAGATCATTTCTTAAAAAATAAATTGTCACCAAATTATTACATGTGTTTAGCCTGAACCCTAGAAGGAGTTTGTGAACCAAATTGACCGTGCAGACTAAGCACAAAGCCTTGTAGGGAATGAAGCCCTTATAAAAATAGCACCTTTAGTGATCTAATTGCTTCCTCTAATTTGCTAAAGTTCAAACAAACATGGTCATTTTGAGTGTTTGGTACTGCCTTAGTTTTGCCAACAGGCAAAGCGCATCGGTCTGCCCATTGGGTTTTCATATTCCTGCTATAGTGATTGACAGTGCCAGCATGACTGAATGTTCGTCACAAACATTATTTTGCTCCAGGCAGACCAGTGCTCTCAATCACCACTGAGGATGGGTGCATGCAAAACCAGTGGGCAAAATGATGCACTGAACCTCTTTGGCACTGTAAAGGGGCAATGAACACCCTGATTAACATATTTGATTAAACATCAGCTTCTGCAGTTATTAGAACACTAATGGTGTGATTTTTTTTTGTAGGGACCATGTCCCCTATGAGGTTTTGATTATAGTGTAATTTTTGACTAAGCAACACTCTTTGCCAGTAAATTACAAATCAGCTTGTGGAAGATGAAAAAAATTGTAGTCTGAAGTTATGTATGGATTTTATGTTTCGTAGTAACATCTGAAATTTGATTAGGAATTGCTGAACACAAATACAGTCATGAATAAGTGTTGGTACCCTTGAAATTGTTCCAAAAAATGAAGTATTTCCCTTAGAAAATTATTGCAAGTACATATGTTTTGTCATACACATGTTTATTTCCTCTTTGTGTATGTAAACAACACAAAAACACAGGGAAAAAGGCAATATTGGACATAATTTCACACAGAACACAAAAAATGGGCCAGACAAAATTGTTGCCAACTTTTCAAAATTGCGAGTAAACAACTTTGTTTCAAGCATATGATGCTCATTCACAATCACCTGTGGCAAGTGAAAGGTGTGGGTAATATAAAAATCACACCTTAAACCAGATAAAAAGGGGAAAAGTTGACTCAGTCTTTGCATTGTGTATCTTTATGTGTCACATTAAGCCTGGAGAACAGTAAAAGGAGAATAGAACTGTCTGAGGACTTAACAATCTCAAGTTATAAATCCATCTCCAGATATGTTGATGTTCCTTTGTCAACCGTGTGCAACATAATCAAAAGCTTTACAAACCATGGCACTGTATCTAATCTCCCTGGACATGGACAGCAGAGAAAAATGAATGAAAGGTTGCAATGCACAATAGTCCAGATGATGGAAAGGCAGCCCCAATCAAGTTCCAAAGAAATTTAAGCCGTGCAGGTTCAGGATGCATCAGTGTCTTTGTGAATCATCTGTTGATATTGGAATGATTTGAAATGTTATAGCAGCAGACCCAAAAGAACCCAACTGCTGAAAAAGACACTTAAAAAAAGATACAATGCAGTTTGACAAAATATCTATCAGGTAAGCCATTTGTGTCGACATATAGAACCAGGATAGAGTGTTTTGGTAAAACACATCATTTTACTGTTTACTGAAAATCAAGTGAGGCCTACAAAGAAAAGAACCCAATACCAACAATCAAATATGGTAAAGGTTCAAACATGTTTTGGTGTTGTGTTGCTGCCTAGGGGCCTAGACTGTGCAACTGTTTACAAGTCATCATGAAATCTTTAGATTACCAAAGAATTTTGGGTCACAATGTAGTGCCATTTCTGAAGGACAATGACCTGAGTCATACTTCAAGAAGCACCCAAAAATGGATGAAAACACATCACTGGAGAGTTCTGAGGTGGCCAGCAAAAAGTCTGGCTATAAATCCCCTTGAACACCTGGAGAAAGATCTTTAAATTGCCTTTGGGAAAAAGCACTCTTCAAATAGGAGAGACCTGGAGCAGTTTGCTAAAAAAGAGTCATCCAAGATTCCAGATGAGAGGTGTAAGAAGCTTGTTGATGGCTATAGGAAGCGATTAATTTTAGTTATTTATTCCAAAGGATGTGCAACCAAATATTAGGTTGAGGGTGTCAACAATTTTGTCTGGCCCATTGCTGGGTTAAGTCAAATTAGGTTTATTTTTCAGTTTTTTTTGTGTTGTTGTAATACCCATACAGAAAATAAACGTGTATAGCAAATTATGTGTAATTTAAAGAGGACCTGTCACCAAACCAGACATGGTGATCCAGTGGCGCACCCAGAAATTTCCCAAGGTAGGGGTCCAAGAAAAACACACCGGCCCTGAAAGGGGGGTGTCACCCCCCAGCGGGGTTCCGAGGGGCAAAGCCCCCGGTGGGGAGGTTTGGGGGAGTGAAGCCCCCCTAAAAGCCAAGCGATTTTTGTAAATTTGAATACCTAATTAATGCTTAATACTGCACGAAAACGGCTTCTCAGCTTCTCAGGGCCGTCCAAAGGGGGGGGGTCCAGACACGTAGGTCCCCCCCTTGGGTGCGCCACTCTGGTGATCTAATTGCAGCACTGGATGCAGCATGTCTGCTGCATCCAGGCAAGGGGTCCCCCAGCCATTGAGCCCCTGTACCCCGAGTAAATACACTTAGAAAACTTACATCCTGCAGCCAGAAAGGAGGTAGCTAGAGGCTGGAGCCGAAGGGCAGATTCACACCCCCTGCATGTTTAATCTGCCCGCCGCTGCCAATCATTGTCTCCCTCTTCTGCAGCATAACACAGAGTTTTTTGTTTTTTTTTTCTTAAATGGCCGTTTAGCCCCGCCCCCTGTGGTGACGTCACCACTTATACCCGCCCTGCTCTATGGTTAACATAGAGCAGGGCGGGGAAAGGTGGTGATGTCAGAGCAGGAGGATGGCCACCCCGCCTCCTGAAGTGACATCACCACTTATACCCACCCTGCTCTATGTTAACCATAGAGCAGGGCAGGTATAAGTGGTGATGTCACCACAGGGGGCAGGGATAAACGGCCATTTCTGGGGAAAAAAAAAACTATTATGCTGCAGAAGAGGGAGACAATAATTGGCAGCGGTGGGCAAATTACATATGCAGGGGATGTGAATCAGCCTTTCGGCTCCAGCCTCTAGCCACCTCCTTTCTGGCTGCAGGATGTAAGTTTTCTAAGTGTATTTACTTGAGGTACAGGGTGGCTCAAGTGCTGGGGGACCCCTTGCCTGGATGCAGCAGACATGCTGCATCCAGTGCTGTAATTAGATCACCATGCCTGGTTTGGTGACAGGTCCTCTTTAATTAATTTTCTGTTACAAATACTTCATTGTCTGGAGCAATTTCAAGGGTTCCAATGCTTTCGGTTTTGACTGTATAATCACAAGTTCTTAATCCCTCCAAGTTTTATGCAGTGATCATTTTCTATCTATTGATTTCTATGGACCCTACTGCATCTATATATGACTCTAGTCTTGGAGGTTTTTCTGTTGAATTCAAGCCAAGATAAAAAAAACAAAAAAAACATTCCTTATCAATTGTTTTAAAATACATTTAAGGCCCAATTCATCAAGACTGCCATTGTTCATGCCAGTCCTGAAAAGGAGTGAGACGCTCCGAATTCATTGAGAGGTGAATCTGTAGCGTCTGACAAGTGGTGATTGCCTCTGTGTTGTACGCCCGACGTTTCACTCCAAGGAGATACTGTAGTGAAATTTCCAGTATATGGTGCATCACAGCATGTCATAAATTACATAAGTTATGGCAGCCCACCCCCGCTGCCCCCCCGACCCTCCCTAACTTGTCCGACTTTGTAGTATTTGGGAGAAATTGGTGTAAAAGGCCACAAAAAAAAGTCACAAAATGTAGGCGCAATACTTTTATTTGCCTAAAATGTGTAACTTTCAAACCTCCAAACTTGAATGCATCAGGCCTTAGTCTACTCTTCATTTAATTCTGATTTCTTTTAATGTCTATACTTTTGCTTTTTAACGAAGAATAAGACAATAATTCATATCTATTACATATAGCAAAGGTTGCTGTAAACAGACCAGGATACTTTGCTGAAAAGCTGCAACGTGCCATGAAGGTAAGTCAAATACATATTCGCCAATATTAATAAACATTTTACTGCAAAAATTCTCAATTGGCTGCATTACAGTATATACAGTGGGTAAAATAAGCAGTGAACACCAATTTTCTAAATAAATAATATTCATATTTTTAATCGTGCAATTGACATTAATTTTTCACCAGATATTTATATCAATCCATTCAAACCACACGGGCAAAGAAATCAAACAAAAGAAGTCCAGAAATATACTGATTTTAGTGAACACTCTTCAAATCCTGATGGGCTCTTTCTACAGTCATATGAAAAAGTTTGGGCACCCCTCTTAATTTTACTCATTTTTTTTGTTTAAAATTGGGTTTTTGCAACAGCTATTTCAGTGTGATATATGTAATAACTGATAAACACAGTAATATTTCAGGATTGAATTAGGTTTATTGTACTAATCAAAATGTGAAATATGCATTATTTCAAGAATTGACAGGTGTAAAAGTATGGGCACCTCAACAGAAAAGTGACATTAATATTTAGTAGATCCACCTTTGCAAATAACCTCTAGTTGCTTACTGTAGCTGTTAATGAGTTCCTGGATCCTGGATGAAGGTATTTTTGACCATTCCTCTTTACAAAACAATTCCAGTTCAGTTAAGTTTGATGGTCGCCGAGCATGGACAGCCTGCTTCAAAACATGCCACAGATGTTCAATGATATTCAGGTCTGGGGACTGTGGGATGGCCATTCCAGAACATTGTAATTGTTCCTCTGCATGAATGCCTGAGTAGATTTGGAGCGTGCTTTGGATCATTGTCTTACTGAAAGATCCATCCCCGGCGTAACATCAACTTTGACACTGATTCTTGAACATTATTCTCAAGAATCTGCTGATACTGAGTGGAATCCATGCGACCCTCAATTTAACAAGATTCCCGTGCCGTCATTGGTCACACAGCCCCAAAGCATGAAGAATCCACCCCCAAATTTGACAATGGCTAGCAAGTGTTTTTCTTGGAATGCTGTGTTTTTGTGGCGCCATGCATAACGCCTTGTTGTATGACCAAACAACTCAAGCTTTGTTTCATCAGTCCACAGGACCTTCTTCCAAAATGAAACTGGCTTGTCCAAATGTGCTTTTGCATACCTCAGGCAACTCTGTTTGTGGCATGCATGCAGAAACGGCTTCTTTCACATCACTCTCCCATACAGCTTCTCCTTGTGCAGTGTGCGCTGTATTGTTGACCAATGCACAGTGACACCATCTGCAGCAAGATGATGCTGCAGTCTTTGGAGGTGGTCTGTGGATTGTTCTTGACTGTTCTCACCATTCTTCTTCTCTGCCTTTCTGATACTTTTTGTTGGCCTGCCACTTCTGGCCTTTACAAGAACTGTCCCTGTGGTCTTCCATTTCCTTACTATGTTCCTCACAGTGGAAACTGACAGGTTTAATCTCTGAGACAACTTTTTGTATCCTTCCCCTGAACAACTATGTTGAACAATCTTTTTTTTCAGATCATTTGAGAGCTGTTTTGAGGAACCCATGATGCCACTCCTCAGAGAAGATGCAACTAGGAGAACAACTTGCAAGTGGACACCTGAAATAGCTTTTCTCATGATTGGATACAACGGGCTATGAAGTACAAAGCTCAATGAGGTTACCAAACCAATTTAGTGCTTCAGTAAGTCAGTAAAAAGTAGTTAGGAGTATACAAATCATGAAAATCAGAAAGGTGCCCTTACTTTGGCACCTGTCAAAGTTTGAAATAATGCATATTTCACATTTTCGGTTAGTACAATAAACCTAATTCAATCCTGAAATATTACTGTGTTCATCAGTTATTACATATAGCACACTGAAATAGCTGTTGCAAAAACCCAATTTTAAACAAAAAAAAATGAGTAAGATTAAGAGGGGTGCCCCAAACTTTTTCATATGACTGTATATACTTGAAAAACTTCAGCTCTTTCCATAAATTTTCTATTGGATTCAGGTCAGGTGATTGGCTGGGCTATTCTAGCAGCTTTATTTTCTTTCTCTAAAACCAATTGAGAGTTTCCACCATTGTTTCATTTTGATTTTTCTGGTGGATGGCAGCAGATTTTAATGAAGAATGTGTCGGTACATTTGTCATTCATCAAATTCTTTAAATTCTATGAAGTTTACCTGTGCCTTATGCTGAAATATTGCCCCACATCTTGAGGTTTTCTTTGCTTTAAACGTCACTGTTGGTATAGTGTTTTGGAGTGGCAAACAATGTTTTTTTTACCTCAAACCATGGTGTGTATTATGGCATCCAAAGAGCTGAATTTTGGTCACATCTAACCGGCTATATTCTTCTAGTACTCCACATACTCTTTCTATTAATTCAGTATTTATTATTAGCAATATCCAAATTGCTGTACTAAGTTTTAATTAGCCTCATAGAATTAGAATAGAACCACACGCTGCATATAACCCTTTCATTGAAACTCCTCAATGTAAAGTGAGAGCTTAGAAATCTTTTATAGCAATCATGAACATCTCAGATACAGAGCCTCAATCAAATGATCAAATTAAGCAATAATTATTTGGTAGATAACCGATAAATGTCCATGGTGAGACAACCCTTTTAAGAGCACATTTCCATAAATTTTTACTATATTCTAATTACAGTATAATGTAATAAAATTAAATCAGTTTTCATCAAAAATGTGTATACAGCTCTGGCAAAAATTAAGACACCACTGCAAAATTTTCCGTTTCTCTGATTTTTCTCTTTCTAGGTATATTTTTTGGGTAAAATGTACATTGTTTTTTATTCTATAAACTACTGACAAATGTCTCTAAAATTCAAAGCTAAACATTTTGTATTTATTTGCAGCAAATGAGAAATCATCAAAATAATAAAAAAGAAGCAGTGCTTTCAGACCTCAAATAATGCAAAAGAAACAAGTTCATATTCATGTAAAAACAACAATACTAATGTTTTTACTCAAAGAGTTCAGAAATCAATATTTGGTGGAATAATCATGATTTTTAATCACAGTTTTCATGTGTCTTGGCTGCTTTCCACCAGGTCTCACACTGCTTTTGGGTGATCTTATGCCACTCCTGGCACAAAAATCTAAGCAGTTCTTTGATGGCTTGTGACTATCCATCTTCCAGAGGTTTGCAATGGGGTTCAGGTCTAGAGATTTGGCTGACCATGACAGGGTGTTGGTGTGGTGCTCCTTCATCCACACATTGATTGACCTAGCTGTGTGGAATGGGGCATTGTCCTATGGGAAAAAACAGTCCTCAAAGTTGGGGAACATTGCCTGAGAAGAAGGAACAAGTGTATTTCAAGGATAACCTTGTATGTGGCTTGATTCATACGTCCTTTGCAAAGATTAACCTTCCCAATTCCAGCTTTCATGAAGCATCTCCAGATCATTACTGATCCTCCACCAAATTTTACAATGGGTGCAAGACACTGTGGCTTGTACGCCTCTTCAGGTCTCCATGTAACCAGTAGATGACAAGTTGTTGGGCAAAGCTGAAAATTAGACTCATCAGAGAAGATTACCTTACTCCAGTTCTCTATTGTCCAATCCTTATGGTCTTTGGCAAACTTCAGCCTGACTCTTCTTTGCTTCTCATTGACAAAGGCTTTTTTTCTAGCTTTACATGACTTGAGCCCTGCCTCTAGGAGCCTGTTATGAACTGTTCTTGCTGTGCACTGCACCCCAGCTGTCATTTGCCATTTCTTTTGTAGGTCACTTGATGTCATCCTGCGATTGCTGAGTGACATTCAAATAAGATGACGGTCATCCCGGTCAGTGGAGAGTTGCTTCACCATCTGCCGGTCTGTAGCTTTGTTGTCCCAATGTCTGCTGCTTGAACTTGTTGTAATGGACTTCCATCTTTGAAATTTTAAGGATGGAGGCAACATGACATTCACTGTATCCCCTGTTAGTAAAGCCAGAATTGAGCCCTTCTTTTCCTCACTTAAGACTATTCTTTTCACCTCCTTTGGCATGGTTAAAAGTTATTTTTTTTTATTCATATTACTTTTGGGATATTCCTAGCACATGTTTTGCCATCCAGCTTGTCCTATTGCAAGAAGATTGTTGAGACCACAGCAGTGTTTTTTATGCTTTGTTATACTTACCTTGTTAAGTAAGATTTGGTTCAGGTGATCACCTAATCAGAAGGAGATTAACCCCTTACTGACCCATGACATAATGGTACTTCATGGGTCGGATCCCGGTGTTTGATGTGAGCTTTGGCAGTGAGCTCACATTCAACCGACATATCAGTTGATCTCATCAGCTGAGATGTCGGGCTTCCAGCACCTATCATATCCGTGATCCGATCGGTGCTGTTAACCCTTTGAATTCCACTGTCACAGTGGGGATCGCGCCGTTCCCAGCCAAGATCGGAGATCCTACAAAAAATATTGCGGAATCTATGCTCAGTACCTGATAGCCCAGGGTCCTGGTGTGACCCCAGAAGCTATCAGGTCTTGCTTCCTGTCAGTGGTTGGAAAGCACTGCCAACCACTGAAAGTGAAACCAAGTACCATGTCCTGATGTGCTGCATCTCATCGGGACATTGTACAAAGGATCGGACCCTGAAGCAGTGAGGCACCCTATGGGGCAGTGTAAAATCAAGTATGAATTAAAAAAAAAAAATTTGAAAAATATAAAAAAAATAAAAACACAAAAGTTTTCCCCAATTCAAAATACAAGTATTAAAAAAATAAAAATTCACTTATTTAGTATCGCCGCGTTCAGAAATGCCTGATATATCAATGTATAAAATCAATTAATGAGAGCTGTAAACTGCGTAATGGAAAAAAGGTCCAATTTCCAAAATTACATTTTTTTGGTCACAGCAACATTGTTATATAATGCAATACCGGGCAATCAACACAGCGCATCCACCCAAAATTAGTATCATTAGAAACATCAGCTCAAGCTTCAAAAAATAAACCCTCACACAGCACCAGATCCTGAAAAATGAGGACGCTACAAGTCGCAGAACATGGAGCAAAAAGTGTGTTTCTTTTTTTTTTTCAAACTTCGGAATTTTTTTCACCACTTTAGATAACAGTAAAAGCATACATGTTTTGTATCTACGAAATTGTACCAACCCTAGGCATCATAACGTCATGTCAGTTTTTGATATACTGATCATGGCGAATAAAAAAAAACAAAAAACCAAACATGTAATTGCACTTTTTTTTTGCAATTTCACTGCACTTTCCCCCCCCCCCAATTTTCCTGTACAGTATATGGGAAAAAAAATGATTGAATCTGAAAGTACAACTTGTTCTGCAAAAAACAAGCTGTCATACAGTTGTGGCCAAAAGTATTGACACCCCTGCAATTCTGTCAGATAATACTCGGTTTCTTCCTGAAAATGATTGCAATCACAAATTCTTTGGTATTATTATCTTCATTTAATTTGTCTTCAATGAAAAAACACAAAAGAGAATGAAGTAAAAAGCAAAACATTGATCATTTCACACAAAACTCCAAAAATGGGCCAGACAAAAATATTGGCACCCTCAGCCTAATACTTGGTTGCACATCCTTTAGCCAAAATAACTGTGATCAACCGCATCCGGTAACCATCAATGAGTTTCTTACAATGCTCTGCTGGAATTTTAGACCATTCTTCTTTGGCAAACTGCTCCAGGTCCCTGATACTTGAAGGGTGCCTTCTCCAAACTGCCATTTTTAGATCTCTCCACAGGTGTTCTATGGGATTCAGGTCTTGACTCATTGCTGGCCGCCTTAGAAGTCTCCAGTGCTTTCTCTCAAACTATTTTCTAGTGCTTTTAGAAGTGTGTTTTGGGTCATTGTCCTGCTGGAAGACCCATGACCTCTGAGGGAGACCCAGCTTTCTCACACTGCACACATTTCGCACATTATGCTGCAAAATTTGTTGATAGTTTTCAGACTTCATAATGCCATGCACACGGTCAAGCAGTCCAGTGCCAGAGGCAACAAAGCAACCCCAAACCATCAGGGAACCTCCGCTATGTTTGACTGTAGGGACCGTGTTCTTTTCTTTGAATGCCTCTTTTTTTCTCCTGTAAACTCTATGTTGATGCCTTTGTCCAAAAATCTCTACTTTTGTCTCGTCTGAGATGAACTTTGGCTGGAATTCAACTGACATTGGAATTGAATAGCTGTCAGATATGTAGAGATGGTGATTTTTAGAAAACTGTGTAGTGATCTCTTAATTTTTGCCTGTGCTGTTTATCTTACTTTTCCATCTTATATATATTTCAATATCACAATCTCCTAGATGTGATTAAATGTCAATTTTAATAGCTGAGATCTCAGTTTGCACAGTCTCTAGCATCTTCTAAACAACTTCTATCTCTTCTAAAAGATCTAAGCTCAAATCTATTCATATCAAATAAAAATTGATCTTATACTTATTCAGAAAACAGAAGTGGCTAGAAACTGACCCAATAAATGGCCTAGGTAGTTTGGTGGATTTCCTGAAGAAGAAGTGAGGAGTACACTTTAAAACATGTAGAATAAAACTACCTGAATTGAAAAATATTGTTTGAGTCCTTCATCTCTGCTACATCAGAGTAGACCTATTTTACCTTATATTTGCCTTTGGCATGTGGATTCTGTGGCTGCTGTTTAATGCTTTTGTTACTGGTTATTTGTCACACAAAGACATAAGGTGAGAAAGCCACCCTGAGGTGCCTTATTCTATTACACGGGTTGGACCATATTGTGCTTTAATATATCCACAGCATTGCTTCTAGCTATCTGGCCTGATAATGAATAGTATCAAGCAGTTTGCAATGTACTGTAAATCTGCATAAGCAACATATATAGCAATTCGTAATCAAAACCAGTTGCAAATCTTAACATACCGTATTTTTCGGACCATAAGATGCACTTTTTTTCCCCCCAAATTGTGGGGGAAAGTGGGGTGTGCGTCTTATGGTCCGAATATAAGGGGGCTGTGGTGCTGTGCAGACTGTGCTGGAGAGGAGTTGCTCTGGAGTGGCTGGAGGAGGTTGGCAGGGGCTGGAGAAGATCCCGTGATCAGTGTCCCCACTCATTAGTATACTGTTATATGCACTGCATCCCGCTGTCCACCTCTCAGAGCTGAAGCTGGTGCTGAGTGGTTGTGGGAGCAGTGTATATTACAGTACACTGAGTGTACCGACCCACCCCTATCCTGTATATGGCCCCCCAATGCTGCCTCACACACAAAAATAGTAAATAGTGTAACATACCTGTCTGCTGCTCCACTCTGTCTCTCCCTCTGCAGCCGCAGCAGCATTGATCTCTTCCTGTGTGTGCTGACATCAATCATGTGACCCGGCACAGCATAGTGATGTCATGACTGCATATCCCGGTCACATGTTCAGATGCCCTGTGGATTCACAAACAGGAAGAGATCGATGCTGCTGGGCTGCAGAGGGAGAAAGAGAGGGGAGCGGCGGACAAATATGTTACCATGTGTATGATTTTAGTGTGTGCGACAGCACGGGGGGCCATATACAGTGATGTGCGGAAGTGCAATATCCCAGGATGGGGGGCATATACAGTGGTGGGTGCAATATCCCATGATTGGGGGAGCAATATCCCAGGTTGGGGGGTGCTATATCCAAGGATTGGGGGCTATATACCAGGATGGGGGCTATAAACCAGGATGGGAGGCTATATATCAGGTTGGAGGGTGTTATATCCCAGGATGAGGGCTATATACCAGGATGGAAAGCTTTATACCAGGATGGGAAGCTATATATCAGAAATGTGGGGCTATATACCAGGATGGGAGGCTACATACCAAGATGGGAGGCTATATATCAGAATAAGGGTATATACCAGGATGGGGGCTATATACCAGGATGAGAGGCTATATATCAGATAAGGTATATATCGGATGGGGCTATAACCAGATAGAGGCATTACCAGGATGGGGGTATATATCAGGATGGGAGACTATATACCAAAATGGGAGGATATATATTACCTTGAAGGGGCCAGGGATGGGGACATTACCTCCATAACAGTGTCAGCAGCAGATCCCCACATAACAGTTAATCATAACCACATTTTATACTTAATTTGTTTCCCCTACTTACCTCCTTTAAGATGTGTGTGCTTCTTATAGTCCGCTGTGTCTTACAGTCCAGAAAATATGGTAATATGTGCACGTTAATAAAAATAGCAAAGACTTTAAAAAGTGTGTACATTCAATGGATATTAAACTTCACCAGCTTTCATCATTAACAGTCCCATAAACAATGAATGGAGATGAGGTCAAACGTGAATGTAAAGTGCCCAGTGCACTGGTTCCAGGGCCTTAGGATTGCAGGTCATCCTACTGATTGGACTCCCATTAATTAGTAGATTATTCCTTGTCCTATGGAAAAATGTCATCATTGATAAACTCATTACAAGTAATAATACCGCTAAGACCAGTGTGGTCCATGGGGGAACCTCAAATAAGATGTTTAATTATATGTAGCTCCATCACAAAAGAAAAAAATAATTACTTAGTGCCCATTGTAGTCAACAGACAGCAGGAAGGGGGGTGCTGTCAGGCGCCAGTGGCTTGAGGAGCAGAGGGGCTTATGGAGCCATCAGGCCCTGCGGCTCGTGATTAAGAAGCGGGAGGGAGTGTTGTCATTCAGCCGGGAGATCCTGTGGGCAGCATGCAGTGGACGCAATCCCCATATAGCTCCGACCCCTCTGCATATTGTTTGGTACGCCGTAACACCACGTACCCCCCTCTGCATATTTTCCGGTACGCCGTACCACCACGTACCCCCACAAGAAAACACTGCATGTAATGAGGTAAGTACTCGGTCTCTCAGATGCTTCTCATTCTGGATGATTCATTGAGCCTTGATTGAAGGACAGGACAACCTCTCAGAATGCTCTGATTTTGTAAACCTAACAAAACAGTTTATTAGGTGAATCATATTGTGTGAGCTTATATTTTCTGGACTTCATTAAAAAATTTGAATTTAAATGGATGGTAAAAGGTGATCTGAAATTGTATTTAATATGTGATTTTTTGTTTAATATATTACTTTTTGATAAAAGATGATAATATGTAATAATGCATGAATTGATTACATTCTTTAGAATAATTACCCTAAAGGATTTTTTTGAGTCTGTAATATTGATTATCTATTCTCAGGATAAGTAACCAATATCAAAATAGAATAAAGTTTTAAAGACATGTCTTCTTAATCTTATCAATTTGTTATTCAATAGGGTTTGGGAGTTCGAGACAAAATAGTCTCCAGAATAATCATTTCACGTCAGGAGGTTGATTTGAAAGCCATTAAAACTCAGTACAAGCAGCAAACTGGCAAATCGCTCCGTGAGGCTCTTATGGTATGTATTCTATGTTTTCACAGTGTATTAGTTGAATTCATAGTTGCCCATATACTTGCTCATAAAAACTAAAGATGCCCATAAACATTACATGTGTAAGCAGTTCTCCCCAATTTTTGTATTATCCAGAGAACAAATTAATCTAATTTTTCTGTTAAAGTGTAGATGTAATTTTGGAAAAAAAGTTTCAAGAGTTGAAACAAAGGAGCAGAAGTGCTCATCCGAGTGCAGCTTTCCTCCTAGACTGGAGATAGAGTCCATAGACTTTCTTTTCGTACCGTATTGAGTGCAGGAGGGCAGTAATCTGCATGAGCTTTTCTACACTTTCCTCATCACTCAGCACTTTGATCCTGACAAATCAAAGCTTAAGACATCATATATATAAAAGCCGAAGCCACTTCCGTCTTCAAGGACAAAAATGACGTCACAGACGGAAGTGGCTTGGACACTACATCCGCTCAGGGTGGACCAACATGGCGGTAAGCAGTGGCGCTTTAGCGCCCACTGCGAGCCGCTGTCAAAACAGCGAGCACACCCGCTCTTCCTACCCCTGCTCCCCTCACAGATATCCCGCTGGAGCGGGTGCGCCCATCTCCGGCCCGCTCTTGCCCGCCGCTGCTGCATCACCCTCCCCCGCTCCATTGCCCTCCCCCCGCCGCTCCATTACGCCCCCCCACCGCTCCATTACGCCCCCCCACCACTCCATTACCCCCCCCACCGCTCCATTATCCCCCCACCGCTCCATTAGCCATCCCCATCCCCGTCTCACCCTCACCCGGTATTGAGCGGTCATGTGACAGGCTCTTCAGCCCGCCTATCACATGACCGCTCATTACTTGCTGCGGTTTCATCACCGGTGAGACTGGATGGAAGGGGGGGATCCATCCTGCGCTGACCACCCACTGGCCCTCCATCCTGCGCTGACCACCCACTGGCCCTCCATCCTGCGCTGACCACCCACTGACCCTCCATCCTGCACTGACCACCCACTGGCCCTCCATCCTGCGCTGACCACTCACTAAGCCTCCATCCTGCGCTGACCACCCACTAAGCCTCCATCCTGCGCTGACCACCCACTGGCCCTTCATCCTGCACTGACAACCCACTGGCCCTCCATCCTGCGCTGAACACCCACTAAGCCTTCATCCTGCGCTGACCACCCACTGGCTATCCATCCTGCACTGACCACCCACTGGCTATCCATCCTGCCCTGACCACTGAGCCTCCATCCTGTGCTGACCACTGGCCCTCTATCCTACGCTGACCACTGAGCCTCCATCCTGCGCTGACCACTGAGCCTCCATCCTGCGCTGACCACTGAGCCTCCATCCTGCGCTGGCCACTCTGCCTCCATCCTGTGCTGACCACTCTGCCTCCATCCTGCGCTGACCACTCTGCCTCCATCCTGCGTTGACCACTCTGCCTCCATCCTGCGTTGACCACTCTGCCTCCATCCTGCGTTGACCACTCTGCCTCCATCCTGCGCTGACCACTCTGCCTCCATCCTGCACTGACCACTCTGCCTCCATCCTGCACTGACCACTCTGCCTCCATCCTGTGCTGACCACTCTGCCTCCATCCTGCGTTGACCACTCTGCCTCCATCCTGCGTTGACCACTCTGCCTCCATCCTGCATTGACCACTCTGCCTCCATCCTGCGCTGACCACTCTGCCTCTATCCTGGGCTGACCACTCTGCCTCCATGCTGCACTGACCACTCTGCCTTCATCCTGCATTGACCACTCTGCCTCCATCCTGCGCTGACCACTCTGCCTCCATCCTGCGCTGACCACTCTGCCTCCATCCTGCACTGACCACTCTGCCTCCATCCTGTGCTGACCACCCCTGCCTCCATCCTGCGCTGACCACTCTGCCCCCATCCTGTGCTGACCACTGAGCCTCCATCCTGGGCTGACCACTGTGCCTCCATCCTGCGCTGACCACTCTGCCCCCATCCTGCGCTGACCACTCTGCCCCCATCCTGCGCTGACCACTCTGCCCCATCCTGCGCTGACCACTCTGCCCCCATCCGGCGCTGACCACTCTGCCCCCATCCGGCACTGACCACTCTGCCCCCATACAACGCTGACCACTCTGCCCCCATCCGGCTCTGACCACTCTGCCCCATCCGGCGCTGACCACTCTGCCTCCATCCTGCGCTGACCACTCTGCCTCAATGCTGCCCCCCCGCCACCTCCATCCTGCCCCCCCCACCAGCTCCATCCTGCCCCCCCCGCCAGCTCCATCCTGCCCCGCTCGCTCCATCCTGCTCCCCTGCCACCATCCTGCCCCGCCGGCTCCATCCTGCACCCACCTCCGCCACCATCCTGCTCCTCCGGCTCCATCCTGCCCCGCTCGCTCCATCCTGCCACCACTCCACCCCCCGTCACCATCCTGCCCCCTGATCCATCCTGCCCCCCTGGCAGTTGGCAGTCATGTGACCGATCAGCTGATCGGTTTCCCAGGCAGCGACAGGTCCTAAAGGCCTGTAGGACCTAGAACACGGAGGTGGAGCGAGCCGGCGGACAGGTGAGTATCCTCACTGAGGATTATTTTATTTTTTGGGGGGAGGAGCGGGGGTGGGGGAGCTGAGTATTGCCATATACCATAGTGCTGCTATACATGTGCTATAAAATTCCACCATATACTATAGTGCAATTCTACATATACTGTAATATACTGCCATATACTATAGTACTGCTATACATGTGCTGTAATGTATCGCCATATACTATAGCGCTGCTATACATGTAATGTAATGTACCACCATATACCATAGCGCTGCTATACATGTACTGTAATGTACCGCCATATACCATAGCGCTGCTATACATGTGCTATAAAATACCACCATATACTATAGTGCACCTGTACATATACCGCAATATATTGCCATATACTATAGTGCTGCTATACATGTGCTATACTGTACCACCATATACCATAGCGCTGCTATATCTAATATATAAAAGCCGAAGGCTCACTTCCGTCACTTTAGCCAGCACGTCCGTTACTTTGTCATCGCCAAAGTGACGACACCACAGCGCTACACCCGTCCAGGGTGGACCAACATGCCGGCCCTAAGCGGAGCGGGACTCAGGCAGCCCCGCCACGCTTACGGCCACCCCTACACTGCCTAAAACACACATCACGGGCGGAAGACGACCGGCGTTAGCTGGTCGTCTCCCACCCGCCACACACCACTTCGGGAGATGACCGGCTAATGCCGGTCGTCTCCCGGGTGCCTCGCGCTCGCTCCGGCCGCTTTCACAGGTGCAGCCTCCTCCCCCTCACTTCTGGCGCCCGGGGCTGCTGACGGCTCTCAGCGGAATGGCGGCTGCATGGACCGGCCTCCGCTCCTGGACTGGGCCGAGGCTCCGGGGGTCAGCCCTGTGCCGGACGCCGAGCAGGAGGCCAAGTGGCCCAGGGGATACGGAGCCAGCTGGTGTGCAGCCTGGAGGGAGGGAGAGAGGTGTGCAGCCTGGAGGAGGAGAGGTGTGCCGAACGGTGATGTTGCAGCTCCAGCCTCCTCTCTCCTCACCCCTCCAGCCGCACCTCTCCTCACCCCCCCAGCCGCACCTCTCCTCACCCCTCCATCCGCACCTCTCCTCACCTCTCCAGCCGCACCTCTCCTCACCCCTCCAGCTGCATCTCTCCTCACCCCTCCACCCCCCACCCTCTCACCACCTCTCCTCACCCTAGCCTCCCGTCACATCATACTCTGCTATCCACAGAGCCACCTCTATACCTTGCTACCCACACAGCCGCCTGTATACTCTGCTACCCACAGAGCCGCCTCTATACTCTACTACCCACAGAGCCACCTCTATACTCTGCTACACACAGAGCCGCCTCTATACTCTGCTACCCACAGAGCCGCCTGTATACTCTGCTACCCACAGAGCCGCCTGTATACTCTGCTACCCACAGAGCATGCCTGTATAATCTGCTACCCTCAGAGCCCCCTGTATACTCTGCTACCTACTGACCGACCTGTATACACACAATTCATTTTACCGCGCTCCCGATGCAATTGCATCGGGCCCCTGACCACTGCACTCTGCCCGACGCCTCGACCACTGCACTCTGCCCCGACCACTGCACTCTGCCCCTGACCACTCCACTCTGCCCCTGACCACTCCACTCTGCCCTGAAGCAGACTAGGAGCCACTGAGCCTCCGTATACTCTGCTAACCACTGAGCCGCTGTATAGTCTGCTAACCACTGAGCCCCCGTATACCCTGCTAACCATAGGCTAGAATACCCGATTCTTTAGATTTATAAAATGACATTTAAAGTGTAACCACTGTTGACATTTTTATTTAATAACAATGTAGAAGAAGTGATTATTATAAACTTTCAAATATACTTCATAACTGAAATCAAGAAGAAAACCTTTCAAAATCCTTTCAGAAGATGTCCCTAGATTATTTCTAAACCTGACATATGCTGGGTGGGGAGGGGCCTAAACAGCATTCACAGTTTATCAGTGTATCAGGTTCCCTCATGCAGGGGACAGTGCTGAGCTCAGGCTGTTGGCACACAGGTCCTGTGAGATCTTATCTGACTCCTCCATTCACATCACGCTGTTCCATGTTATTAGGCTGGTTTCACATTGCGTTATAGTTAAATCCGATGCTGTCCGATGAAAATCAGACAGTATGGATCCGAATCAGCCCCCATGTTATCCAATGGGGATCTGATCGGATCGGATTTGGCATAATTGCCATCCGATTTGCCTCCGATCCGATTCTGTCTGATTTTTTGCAGGAGCAAAAATCGTAGACTGCTGCGATTTTGGCTCCTGAAAAAAATCAGAGAGAATAGGATCAGAATCAAATCGGATGGCAATTATGCCAAATCCGATCCGATCCGATGCCTTTAACATGGGGCCATATGGAGCAGGGTCCAAGAAAACATCTGATGTCTCCTCAAACCCGATTTTAGTGTACTGAGCATGCTCAGTACATGCTCAGTACACTAAAACTATTGTGTGCCGCCTAATTTAACTTCCGCAATGTATATACATACATTGCAAAAGTTAAATATAACTAAAATCAAGTGTTTAAAATAAAAAATCTTTGTTCTCACCAGCCACGCTCCCCCAGCATCTCCATCAGCTTCCCGGCTCGGTAACAGGACCTGTGATGATGTCACAAATGGGTCACATGAGCGGTTACCAAGTTAACCGCTCATGTGACCGATGACGCTTCTGACATCATCACAGGTCCTGTCAAACCGATCGGGAGCTCTATGGAGACGCCGGGGGAGCACTGGCAGGTGAGAATAAAGACTTTTTATGTTGGAATGACAGGAGAGCGGGGAGAAGAGGACAGGAGAGGGGACAGCAGGGGGACAACAACAGGGAGAGGGGAGAACAGGGGGACAACAGGAGGACAGCGAGATGACAGGAGGCAGAGAGGAGGGGGAGCAGGTGACAAGAGACCAAACTGATCCTGCAAAATGTCAGAATTGGATACCTATTTGGCATCCGATTGCAGGGATCAGTTTGGGTCCATGCTGTCCGATTTTCATCGGACTGCATCAGATTTAACTATAACGCAATGTGAAACCAGCCTTAGCTGATTGCAAGGAGCAGGACCAATGTGAATGCAAAGGAGTTAGATAAGATCTCATAGGACCTGTGTGCCAACAGCCTGAGCTCAGCACTGTCCCTGATGAGGTAAACTGGAAATACACAGATCAGCTCTAGCCACGCTAGACAGGAACACTGTGGGAAGCCGTAAGCTATATAGCAGAATTTACTGTGTGTGAAAAGCTGAAGATTGATCTCACTGAGAATATTATTCAGACACAGTCTAGTAGGGACATCTTGTGGTAGGTTTATGAATGGCTTCCTTCCAGATTTCATTAATAAATTATATTTGAAAGTTTATTATAATCACTAGCTCTACATTATTGTTAATTAAAAATTTAAATAGCGGTTACACTTTATACTTGTTATTTCTGATATACTGGATTACTTGTTTTCTTTTGCTTTGCAAGCAAATAAGCACATCTCCAGCTGCAGTTTTGAAACAATCTGCCCATTCAGCAAAATAGAGATAGCTGACTACTGTATGGTGAATTTATGATTATCAGATTGCGAACATAATTGCTTTGTTTTTATATATGATTTTTAGCAATTGAATGTTTTCTTTTTCTTTTAGGATGAATTTAAAGGGGACCACCAGACTTTTCTCATTGCCCTCGTTGGCTATGACGATTAATCATATGATATAAATGGATTAAAGAAAATTCTTTATTATTTTCAATATAATCTAGTAATGTGAAAAAAGCTATTCATATAAATATGTTATTAGACTTTACCAGCTCATAGCAACACAAAAAAAGGTACAGAATGGAAAATGTAATGAATAATTGGATTTTGTTTATGCACAATAAAAATTATACTTTATAAACATATCAGCTATTACATGTATTGTGACTAGAGATGAGCGAGTACTAAAATGCTCGAGTCCTCGATGCTCGGGCCCAGCATCCCAAGATACTCATGTACTCGGCCCGAGCACCGAACCCAATGTTATCCTATGGGAGACCCGAGTATTTTTCTGGCATGACCCCCGGCAGCATGGATAAACCCTAAAAATGTCACAAAAGTATCAGAACAGTGCTCAAATGACATGGGAACAGCATGAGGAAGACCCCTGGAAGCATTTCAGACCCCAAGGTCACTGATGTCAACAATGTTGTCAGAGTATTATGCCACTTTTACGGACTGTCAAGAAAACATTACAAAATGAAACGAAAATGGATTCTCCTGGAGAAAAATATTAAGGGCTCATACCCACTTGTGAGACAGAGTTGGTGTATGTTAGCTTTTTGGATTACATGAAAGATTTTTTTTTAAAAATTGTGTAGCACTCCATGCCCCTGGGAAGAGACGTACATGAAGGCCTCTTTAAATAATGTGCCCATTTTAAGGAAGTGGGTCTTTTGTACTATTGCCCTTTGGCAGGGCAGCCAAAAATTAGGAGGCACCCCAATGCCTCTGGGTAGAGACGTGCATGAGGGCCTCTTTAAATATTGTGCCTATTTTATGGAAGTGGGTCTTTTGTAGTATTATCCTTTGGCAGGGCAGCACAAATTGGAGCACCCCAATGCCTGGATAGAGACGTGCATGAGGGTCTTAAATAATGTGCCCATTTAAGGAAGTGTGTCTTTTGTAGTATGCCTTTGGCAGGGCAGCCAAATTGGGAGGCACCCCAATGCCCCTGGATAGAGATGTGCATGAGGGCCTCTTTAAATATTGTGCCCATTTTATGGAAGTGGGTCTTTTGTAGTATTATCCTTTGGCAGGGCAGCACAAAATTGGGAGACACTCAATGCCCCTGGATAGAGACGTGCATGAGGGCCTCTTTTAATAATGTGCCCATTTTAAGGAAGTGTGTCTTTTGTAGTATTGCCCTTTGGCAGGGCAGCCAAAAATTGGTAGGCACCCCAATGCCCCTGGATAGAGATGTGCATGAGGGCCTCTTTAAATATTGTGCCCACTTTAAGGAAGTAGGTCTTTTGTAGTATTGCCCTTTGGCAGGGCAGCCAAAAATTGGGGGGCACACCAATGCCCCTGGATAGAGACACGCATGAGGGCCTCTTTAAATATTGTGCCCATTTTAAGGAAGTGGGTCTTTTGTAGTATTGCCCTAGGCAGGGTAGCCAAAAATTGGGTGGCAGTCTGATGCCCCTGGATAGAAACGTGCATGAGGGCCTCTTTAAATAATGTGCCCATTTTAAGGAAGTGGGCCTTTTGTAGTATTGCCCTTTGGCAGGGCAGCCAAAAATTGGGAGGCACCCCAATGCCCCTGGAAAGAGACGTGCATGAGGGCCTCTTTAAATATAGTGCCCATTTTAAGGAAGTTTGTCTTTTGTAGTATTGCCTTAGGCAGGACAGCCAAAATTTGAGGGGCACCCCAATGCCCCTGGAAAGAAACATGGAGGAGAGCCTTTAAATATTGTTCCCATTACAAAGGAGTGGGTCTCCTGTACTTGTAATGCCCATTCTGTAAGCATGGACTAAACATTACTCTGGGGGTATACATGAAACTACTGCCTAACTTTTGAACGGTTAGAGTCATTATCATCATAAATATGATGTAAATAAATTATGTTTTCGTGGCATCATGAACCACGGTCGCACTGATCATATGATGGTGGTGGATGAGGAGAAGAGGAGCAGTACAGTAAGTAGCCAAAGTCATGAATTGTGTACCCATGTGTGAGTGTGCGGAGGTGCATGGCAATTTACCAGCACAAAATTTAAATTACGCTATCATTTGGTGGTGGTGTGGTGAAGTCAGGCCCAATCCAACCCTTGTTCATCTTGATCAGAGTCAGCCTGTCAGCATTTTCAGTTGATAGGCGGGTGCGTTTATCAGTAATGATTCCACCTGCGGCACTAAAAACACACTCTGACAAAACGCTAGCGGCAGGGCAGGCCAGGACTTCCAAGGCATAGAGAGCCAATTCCTGCCACGTGTCCAGTTTGGATACCCAATAATTATAAGGCACAGAGGAATCTAGGAGCACTTTTGTACGATCGGCAAGGTACTCCCTCAGCATCTTCGCAAACTTTGCAGTCCTTGTGACACTACCCCGCACCACAGGGCCTGTGCTACGGGAGGTGCTGAGAAAACTGTCCCAGATCTTTGAGAGTGTTCCCCTACCTCTACTGGATTGGACTTGTGCCTCTCTCGGCCGGACGCCTTGGTTGTCCACCGAATCGTGACCTCTGCCACTAACGTTTTCAGAAGGGAATTTTTTGACTAATTCCGCAACTATGGCCTTCTGGTACTGCAGCATTTTTGTAGACCTCACCGCCTCAGGAACAAGAGAAATAAAGTTCTCCTTGTAGCGAGGGTCTAAAAGTGTCACCAACCAGTAATGAGTGTCCGCCAAGATATTGATAACGCGAGGGTCACGAGACAGGCAGCGTAATATAAAGTCAGTCATGTGCGCCAGACTGTTAAGAGGCAAGACTTCAGGGTCCTCACCAATGGCATGACTGGCCATGCTGACCTCATCTCCTCCTCCTCTCCCCTGTCCTCTGACCATCCACGCTGAACCGACGGTATGACGGTTGTGCATGTATTACCGTCAATTCCGCATGAAAGTAGCTCTATTTCTTCATCCTCCTTGTCATAGTCCTCCAATGCACGTTGGGATGAGATGAGTCTGGGCTGTGTGTAATCACCCAGTACGCTTTCTTGCTGCAACTTATCTGCTCCACCTGCAATGCATCGTCTTTGATTTGACAGAGCGTTTTAGAGCAGAGAAGCGGATGGTACGTAATAATGCGTCAGCCGCTCACCATCTTGAAATAGGAAGCAAGGTGTACACGTCGGTGCTGAGTCCAAAATCACCTGGATGCAAGATGTGTAGCAGTATCTTCTTATTCCTCTACGCTTCGTGCCTTCTGCACCTTCTCAGGATCACCTTTTGGTAGAGTCCTCAAAGTTTTGGAGGATGGTACATATGTCAGACATCCATTTCCACTCCTGAGGTCTTATGTGTGGAGTTTGAACTGTATACCGACGGCCTAGTTGATGCTGGTACTCAGCAACTGCCCTCTTCTGCTCACAATCCTGACCAACATGTACAGTGTGGAATTCCAACGCGTGAGAACATCACACACCGGTCTGTGAGCCGGAAGCTGCAAATGCCGCTGAAAGCCGACAGGCCGCAGAAGCAGTGGGTGACTTGCTAAAAAAAGGCACACAGGCGGCGTACTTTGACGAGCAGATCCGACAGGTCCGGGTAGGAATTAAGAAACGGCTGAACCACGAGTTTGAGCACATGGGCCACGTATGGAACATATGTCAGCTCGCCTCGCCTCAGAGCCGCCACCACTTCTGGCCATTGTCACACACGACCATGACTGGCTGTAGTTCAGCGGTGTGAGCCATTGATTTGCCTGCTGTTTTAGAGCTGTCCACAACTCTTCAGCATTGTAGGATTTGTCACCTACGTATATTAGCTTCAGCACAGCCTGTTGCCGCTTAGCCGAAGCAATGCTGCAGTGCTTCCAGCTTTAGACTGGTGTGGAGGAGGAGGAGGCTGAGGAGCATGACGTTCCGGACCTGTACACTGCGGGTGAAACCCTGACGAGTTAGGGCCTGCAATCCTTGGTGTCGGAAGGACGTGTTCCGTCCCAAGCTCAGACTGGGTCCCGGACTTCCAGAATATTAACCCAGTGTGCCGTCAGAAAGATGTACGGCCCTGCCACAAGCACTTGTCCACGTGTCCCTGGTTATGTGGATTTGCCTGAAACTGTGTTGTTAAGGGCACGTCTGATGTTTTGTGACATGTGCTTATGTAATGCGGGGACGGCACAACGGGAGAAATAGTGGCGGCTGGGGACTGAGTAACGTGGGACAGCCGCCGCCATCAGGTTGCGGAATGCTTACCTCTCCACTAGCCTATCGCACTACTTCCATCGCAAGCAGTTGCGAAATGTGTGCATTTAGAACTGTGGCATGTGGGGCGTTGGCAGCATATTTGCACCTGCGTTCCAAAGATTTGTGTATGGTAACTGAACGCTGCGCTGGGACGAGGACATGGTTGATGATGGTGCTATTTCTGCTTGTGCAACTACAGGTGAAGGACAGGAGTCATCTTCGCATGCAGTATGGACAGGGGATTGTCTTGCTCGCCAACATAAGGCGCAGCGGTGTCACCCACAGACACTGCTCCTGGACTCTGATGTACATCCCACAAAGTCGGGTGCTTTGCTGACATGTGCCTGATCATGCTTGTGGTATTCAGGCTGCCTGTTTTGCTACCCCTGCTGATGCTGGCATGGCAGGTGTTGCAAATGGCCTCTTTGGAATTATCTGCAGACACCTTAAAAAGCAGCCAGACTCGGGAAGACCTAACAGTTGTACTGGCGACTTATGTCGTGTTGTTGTTCCAGGGAACGATTGCCTGCCTTCTGCCTGCGGCCACCACCTTGCTTCTTCTGGCCTGTTGTGATGCTACGCCTAAGTCCCCCTGTGCACTGCTGTCCTTGCTCTGCATGTCCTCCTGCCAGGTTGGGTCAGTTACTGGATCATCCACCACATCGTCTTCCACTTCCGCACCCTGGTCCTCCTCCTGACTTTCTGGCAATTAGGTCTCATCATCGTCCATTGTGTGGAAGACAGGGTATTTGTGGTGGTGCCAAACTGACTGGAAGCATTATCTGGTATCCAACTAACAACCTGTTGACACTGGTCTCGGTGTAATAGTGGTGTACTGCTGCGGTCCCCTAGAATTTGGGACAGGAAGGTCGAGCGAGATGATGTGGGCGTTTGTCGTGGCGCAGTTAGAGCTTGCAGACGGCCTCGGCCTCTGCCTGCATCACCATCATGTCCAGTTCCTTGTCCCTTGCCACCGGCCTTGCGCATTTTCAATGTTGTGCTGCCTGTATACAGCTAAATGAAGGCGTCCAAAAGATGGTTTTCAGCTGCACACTGAGATTACAGATAAGACGGTTTAATCCCGGCAGCTGGAACGGTCAGACAAAAACGCTGACGTGTATACAGTGTTTTGTCGTATACTACTTGGAGCTACAAGCCACTCCTGCCGCACTAAGATGGTAATGAATGCAGATAAGAGTTGGTTTTTAGCTGCATACTGAGATTACAGATTAGAGCGGTTTATCCAGTAGCTGGAGTGGTCAGACACAAACGCTGACGCATATACAGTGTTTTGGCGTTACTACTTGGAGCTACATGCCACTCCTGCCGCACTAAGATGGTAAATGAATGCAGACAAGAGGTGGTTTTTAGCTGCACACTGAGATTACAGATTAGAGCGGTTTAATCCTAGCAGCTGGAATGGTCAAGCACAATTGCTGATGCATATACAGTGTTTTGGCGTATACCATTTGGAGCTACAAGCCACTCCAGCCGCACTAAGATGGTACATGAATGCCGACAAGAGTTGGATTTTAGCTGCACACTGAGATTACAGATTAGAGCGGTTTAATCCTGGCAGCTGGAACGGTCAGACACAAATGCTAACGCGTATACAGTGTTTTGGCGTATACTACTTGGAGCTACAAGCCACTCCTGCCGCACTAAAATGGTAAATGAATGCAGACAAGAGTTGGTTTTTAGCTGCACACTGAGATTACAGATTAGAGCGGTTTAATCCAGGCAGCTGGAACGGTCAGACACAAACGCTAACGAGTATACAGTGTTTTTGGTATACTAATTGGAGCTAACCCCTTTCTGCCTATAGAGAGCTAAATTAATCCTTAATTTAGACTGTTTTGGAGATTTCCAGCCTGTACACCAGCCCCAGATGTGATGCAGGCTGGTATACTAGCACAAGAAGTTTGCTATATACCCTGCCTCCCTGCCTGCCTGTATACAGCTGTATTAGTCCTCAGAAGGACTGTTGTGGTATTAGATTAGTAGCCCTGCACCTACACTAACTGAAAGGCCACAAATCTGTCCCTCAATCAGCACCACCTCTCCCTACACTGACTGTCTGTGGAGCAGAGTGATGAGCACAGCGCAGTCAGGTCTTATAAAGACTTGATCACTCTGTGCGGCCAGCCAACATGGCTGTGGCATTACAGTGTCTGTCAGCCAATCCCTGCATGCGGGCTAGTTCTGTAAAGAGCGCCAACATGCAGGAAGGTGACCCTGAGCATAGCAAGATTATCGTGGGATTACTCGGTACTCGCCGAGTACCCCGAGTACCGAGATATTCGTGCGAGTACCGAGTAGTCACAAGCATACTCGCTCATCCCTAATTGTGAGCAAACAACAAGCATTTCTAGCATAATTTAAGAGCTTCTCCAAAATTTCCACAAGCCTTCACTCAAGGAAGACCACCAATGTATCTAGATTGACTTCCATTAGGGCCAAAAATATTTTGCATATTTGCTGTGTCAGTTGCCAGCTACAAGAATATTATTATTTTAATAACTTTATTTTATGGCTTTTAGACATTTGCTTAACTCACTGTGTTGGATATTGTGGCACTTAATTGGAATTGGTTATATGGATTCTGTTGCCAATGTCAAATGAAGGCGCTTTGGCTTTCATCTACTTATATAATCGGGAGTTTGGAATTCGGGCGTTGTAGCCGAATCCCAGACTCCTTTGCGGCACTGCGAGCGATGACGCGTAGCGTCATTGCGAGCCGCAGCCGCACTACGCGTCATCGCTCGCAGTGCCGCCGCACTACTCACACCGCCGCCATCCTGCCAACCGTCGGCCCCGCGAGGCCGATGCTGCCCAGATGCCGCCGGTGCCTTCCGCCCCTCACCCCTCTCACTGCTGGCGCCTCGGTGCTGATCCGACTTGCGGTGCAGGGGCTCTGGGCTGTGGGCGAGTGACGGCAGCCAGTCACGTCCTCCTGTTCCCGGCGCCCGCCAATGAGAGTGAGCGGGGCAGCCTGACACGCCCCACTCACTCCCATTGGCCGCCGCCGGTGACGTCGTCCTGTCGGCGCCAGCGGCCAATGCGAGTGAGCGGGGCGTGTCAGGCTGCTAAGCCTGACACGCCCCGCTCACTCCCATTCGCCACAGTAGCCCCTGCAAGCTGCTTGGCCAGTGTGGGTGTCACGTGACACGTAGCCCAGCCTCAATGCATACGAGCCTTTCACAGCCACTGTGGCGCCAGTCTCGGCGGGAGCCGCCCGACACCACCCTCCGGGAGAGCCGCCCAGTGCCTTGGTGCTGCCGCACAGGGCTGGAGGTGAGGGAGCAGTGTAGACGGGGCACTGGAGCGCTCTTACAACGCCCTCACCTGCAATACAGAAGGGGGTGCAGTGGAGAACAGTACAAATGCCAATGTGCCCCACCTTCTAGCCACACACTCACCACAATCATTAAGTATAGCAGCATCTCTCCTCACCCCTCCTCCAGCCTGACCTCTGATCACCCCTCCTCCAGCCTGACCTCTGCTCACCCCTCCTCCAGCCTGACCTCTCCTCACCCCTCCTCCAGCCTGACCTCTCCTCACCCCTCCTCCAGCCTGACTCTCCTCTCACCCCCCCCTCCAGCCTGACCTCTCCTCACCCCTCCTCCAGCCTGACCTCTCTCACCCCTCCTCCAGCCTGACCTCTCCTCACCCCTCCTCCAGCCTGACCTCTCCTCACCCCTCCTCCACCTGACCTCTCCTCACCCCTCCTCCACCCTGACCTCTCCTCACCCCTCCTCCACTCTGACCTCTCCTCACCCCTCCTCCAGCCTGACCTCTCCTCACCCCTCCTCCAGCCTCACCCCTCCTCACCCCCCCTCCACCCTGACCTCTCCTCACACCTCCATCCGCACCTCTCCTCACCCCTCCAGCCTCCCGCCACATCATACTCTGCTACCCACACAGCCGCCTATATATTTTGCTACCCACAAAGCCGCCTGTATACTCTGCTGCCAACACACCCGCCTGTATACTCTGCTACCCACACAGCCGCCTCTATACTCTGCTACCCACACAGCCGCCTCTATACTCTGCTACCCACACAGCCGCCTCTATACTCTGCTACCCACACAGCCGCCTCTATACTCTGCTACCCACACAGCCGCCTCTATACTCTGCTACTCACACAGCCGCCTCTATACTCTGCTACCCACACAGCCGCCTCTATACTCTGCTGCCCACACAGCCGCCTCTTTACTCTGCTACCCACACAGCCGCCTCTATACTCTGCTACCCACAGAGCCGCCTCTATACTCTGCTACCCACAGAGCCGCCTCTATACTCTGCTACCCACAGAGCCGCCTCTATACTCTGCTACCTACAGAGCCGCCTCTATACTCTGCTACCCACAGAGCCGCCTCTATACTCTGCTAACCACAGAGCCCCCTGTATACTCTGCTACCCACTGACCCACCTCTATACACACAATGCATTTCACCGCGCTCCCGATGCAATTGCATCGGGCCTTTTTACTAGTTATGTTATAATTGCATGTGGGTATTGTCATGTTATAAAATTGCTTTCTTTAGTTATGCAGCATAAAAGTAGGCAAGTTTGCAATTGCTTTATTGATTTGCTTTACTTAGGCTAGGGTCACACTTAAAAATAGAATTGCATTCACCGCATCCAGATACGGATGCAGTGAACGCAATTGGCTTCAGACAACCAGCAATCCGGGAATCGGATTGCTGAAGCCGCAATCTGGTAACCAGATTACTCAGGATGTGTAATCCTGAGCAATTGATTTACCGGATAGTTTGCTCATCCCTGCTGCCGCAGGGATGAGCAAGCTGTTCTGTGTGTGTTAAAAGTTTTAATTTTATTATTAAATGTTGCTATAATGTCTCTAGGGGGTGCCCACTCCCTCTAGAGACCTTCCACCCACTCAGGTGGGCATATAATGCTTCAATCACTTATGTACAGCAGCCAGCTCCTGTTAACTGCTGTACATTTTTATCAATGAAGGCGCCGAGCTCCTCTAAGAGCAGTGCACATACTACAGCTATTGTAGCTATAGTATGTGCACTGTCCGAGGTTCTGAAGCCATTTACAGTAGATCTATGGGCAGCGCTGCCCATAGATCTTACTGTATAAGTCTTCAGGACCTCGGACAGCGCACATACTATAGCTACAATTGCTATAGTATGCGCGCTGCTCTCAGAGGAGCCCGGCGCCTTCATTGATAAAAATGTACAGCAGCTGCCCGGAGCCGGCTGCTGTACATAAGTGATGAAAGCATTATATGCCCACCTGAGTGGGTGGAAGGTCTCTAGGGGGAGTGGGCATTCCTAGAGATATTATAGCAACATTTAATAATACAATTAAAAGTTTTAACACGCACAGAATACTTTGCTTATCCCGGCGGCAGCCGGGATAAGCAAAGTATATGCGGTAACCGCATTGCTCAGGATTACACATCCTGAGCAATCTGGTTACCGCATTGCGGATGTTACAACTGCTCCGAAAACTGCAGCCTGCATTATTATTCATGCAGGCTGCAGAGCCGGAGGCGGTAACCGGATTGCTTGTGAAGCAATCCGGTTTTTATAATAGGCTCCTATGAGGAGCGTTTCCTGATCCGGTTTTGAGCTTTTTAAAAGCTCAAAACCGGATCAGGTTTTTAAAAAAGAAACTGATGTGTGACCCTAGCCTAACTCTGAAAATTAAACATAACAATATACATAGTATATAAATATAATGAAAGTACCACAGGGATTAGCAACAGACAGACTGTTAAACTGAACCAAAGGTCATGAAGGGCAGAGTCCATTAAGGTTTTTCAGTTGGCTCCCAAAGGCTGCATGCATGTCCAGTAGGAGGAAGTGGAAATGGTGCCAAATGTTGGAAGAAGAAATAAAACCAATACAAAAACACTGGCCTTGGTCAAGGAAGAACTGAAAAAAAAACAAATCAAACAAGTCCTTCCCTAGTCAAAATGCAAACTAAGGGATGGGTCACTATCTCACTGACCCACCAACATGCCTTTAGGAAGATTCACTGGACTTGGCTGTCATTATTTTCGGCCATGCACTGGATAGCTGACGCGGTTATTTTTGGTGCTCCTCTGCTGGATGGTCTAGGGCAGGGGTTTCAAACACGTGGACCGCGGGCCATAGGCGGCCCCTGTGGCTTCACTGTGTAGCCTAACGGATCCATTGAAAACTTAACAATGCAGTACTTCAGTGAAGGGGGGCCGCCGTGGTCCCAACTGTTTTATGTCTTCTGGGTGCCACTCAACAAGCTCTTTCGCTCAGCTAGATCAATGCAAGCCGTTCACCAATTATAAATCCACATCTGACGTCGATGTATGACGTCACCTGCGGGCCTCTGAATGGCCATAGGCTTGCATTGATCTAGCTGAGAGAGAGAGCTTATTGAGGGGCACCAAAATGACATAATACAGCAGAGACTGCAACGGCCCCCTGGACTGGACCGCTGCATCTTTAAGTTTTCCACGGAGCCAGCGAGGAAAGATGCCATCGAGAGAATGAAGGACAGGTGAGAAAAGTGTGTATATGTCTTAGGGTACTGTTACACGCCACAACCGCGGCGAGAAATGTTGGCAGCGATATTGCGACCTGGAAATATCGCTGCCACATTTCCTTCCAATTGCCTCCTTATTGTCGCGTGTAAGTCTGGAATTTGGCAGCGATAAACAAATGTCGCCTGGTTTCAATTTCAGAGCACTGCTCTGAAATCGAAACCAGGCGACATTGGTTTTATCACCATCAAATTTCCGATTTACACGCCGCAATAAGGAGGCAATTTGGCGGCGATAATTCCAGCGAGAAATATCGCTGCCAAAAATGTCTCCTCTGGTTGTGGCATGTAAAGGTACCCTTAGAGTGTGCGTTTGTATATATATGTCTGAGTGTGTGAGTGTGTGTGTATATATATGGCTGAGAGTGTGTGTGTGTGTGTGTGTGTGTGAAAACCAGGGTACATTGCTGCAAAAAGAGGGACCAGGATGGGTTGCATCATTATTATCATTATTATTCATTTTATATAGCGCCATTTAACCCATGGCGCTTTACATGTGAAAAGGGCATACATAGACAAGTACAATAAACATGAGCAATACAAGGCACACACAAGTACAGAACGAGAGGGGTCCCTTCCCTGTTGATCGGATGTACATGTCACATTGAACGACCTTGTTAGAACGACTGAAAACCCGTGATGTTTCAACGATATCGTTACCGATATCGTAGTGTGTGACGGGGCCTTTAGACTGGCAACACAAACCAATATTATTTTATTTACAAAGTTCTGTATTATTTCAACCATAAAATTTATCTGAAAAAAAAAATCTTATAAAGTATAGTATTCTATATTTGTACTGGTCTGAATAATCATGTTGCGATGCTACACAATGAATGATGTAAAAACAAAATCTCAAAAACAATGGCCGAATTGATGATTTTTTTATCTGCTGTGACAGCATGGAAAGGTGAGGACCTAGATCAGGGTGGGGAACTCGAGGGACTCAGCAGATCATGTTTTCAGGATCTCCATAAGGCCCCATTACACGGAGCAACATCTCCGACAGCATCGCCGGCAACTGAGGGGCGTGGTCAAGTTGCGGCAACATCGCCGGAGAGTTGCCCTGTGTAACAGGGTGATTTCAATGGCAATAGTTGCTTCAGGAACATCGCCTGGTTTCCCAACAATGTTGTGAAACCAGGCAATGTTGCTCAGGCGATATGTCTGCATCGCCCGGTCTGACGCGGCAACAGCGATGTTGCCGGCAACTTCCCCTATAGACTCCAATGTTAAGGATCGTTGCCAGGGTTGAGTTTAACCCTGGCAGCGATAGTTGCTAGCAACATCACTGATGAGTTGCCTGTGATGTCTCCTCGTCTGACAGCTCTTCAGCGATGTTGGAGAGCGGCCCAAAACGTGCGATGTTGTCAGCGATGTGGCTGGAGATGTTGCCCCGTGTAACATGGCCTTTAGTATTCAACAGGTGATAATATAATCACCTGCAATGGTGAAGATTTCAACACATTGTGCAATTCAAAGGAAATCCTGAAAACCTGCACTGTTTATTGCCCTTGAGGCCTTATGAATTGAACTTTGTGTGAAAAACATATTTTCTACAATTCCTAAATCTTGAGGAATTCAAAACAAATTCAATTCATATAATATTTATTTGATCATCTCTATAGTCAATTAGCATATAACAAGTGGGAAATAAGGCCCCCTTCACACTGCAGTTTTTTTCACTGATCAGTGTCCATCAGTGTTTGTGTGCCAAAACCAGGAGTGTCTCCATAACTCAGAACGGGTGTCAATCTTTCAATTATATTTTTTCTCTGCAAGCTTCACTCCTGGTTTTGGCACAGAAACCTGATGGACACTGATCTGTGAAATCATGCAGTTTGAAGGGGGCCTAAGGCTGGCTTCACATTTGCGTTCCCCTCTGCAGCGTTTTGCGGAGGGGAACCGCAATGTGAGCGCAGCCACCGCAAGCCCCTATGTTTATAATGGGAGAACACGGTGCTGCGCTTGACTGCGCATGACCGTGCGCTCCCATTCATTTGCCTGTGTGATTTGTACGCATGCTTGCGTACAAATCACTCTCTCTCGTCCGTACCATGTTGCTTTCCTGGTGCGGACGACAATGTATAATTTGTACGCAAGCATGCGCATGTGTACAAATCACACAGGCAAATGAATGGGAGTGCATGGTCATGCGCAGTCAAGCGCAGCACCGTGTGCTCCCATTATAAACATAGGGGATTACGGTGGCTGCGCTCACATTGCGGTTCCCCTCCCCAGAACACTGCGGAGGGGAACGCAAATGTGAATCCACCCTAAGAAATCTGTTCCTAAGGGTACCGTCACACCTGGACATATCGCCGGCGATTCCACAGGCGATGCACGTGCGCGTGCACGTTTTTGCATGTCACCCAAGGTCACCAACGCCCATTTACACGGGGCGACAACTCAGGCAATGTCCTGACCGGAAATTGCCTGAGCGTCGCCCAAGGCCGATGGGCGATCATGTCGCTGGTGGCCGCTTGGACGTCACACAGAGCAACCACATTAACGACGTGGGCGTTCTTTTGTCCCGCGTTTCGGAGGTAGGTGTTCACAATATGCTTGGTGACGCCTCGAAGACGTGTGATTGGCTTTGGTGTCTGATGCAGAATTGACATGTACTGTCAATTGTGTTGGTGTAAAAAGAGAAATTTGGCAATGGCACATCTCTGCACTTTGTAGCACACACTGGTGCATCAATGCGCTGCTTTTTAATAATATGTATGCTCCTGGGTATGGCCCCTTTGTCATCTGCGTTTTACGCTGATTGCGGCAGTTGCGGTACCAAAAACCGCAACTGCCGCGATTACCGCAATACGGCCGCACTTGCGGTTCACTTGCGGCAAGCCCCATACAATGTCTATGGGGCTTGCGGCAGGTGCGGCAAGTGTAGTTTCGGCACTTGCGGCATGCTGCGTTTTTTTCCTTGCCGCACCTGCCGCAAACCTCATAGACATTGTATGGGACTTGCTGCAAGTGAACCGCAAGTGCGGCCGTATTGCGGTAATCGCGGCAGTGGCGGTTTTTGGTACCACAACTGCCGCAATCAGCGTAAAATGCAGATGACAAAGGGGCCTAATACACCTTTCAGCACCATGGAAAGGAAGACGACTTTATTGTGGGACGTACACTCATCAAATAGGACGCCGAGGAACAAGACTACCAGTCGTAACGCTGGAGCTGCCACCAATCCACGCAGACTGCCAGAGCTAGTAAATACGCCCTGAAACGCCTACCGGAATGGTATAGGCGATGTGTGCTGTTGTCCTTGACAATGCTCATGAGATGTTTACACAGGGCGATCAGCACACATCGCTCAAGAATGGTCGCCTGGTTTCAGAGCTCTGATGTGAAACCAGGCGACCACTCAGATGTGTTGCCCTCGCCCATTTACATTGGGTGATGCATTGGCGATGTCGCTGGCGACAGGCCACGCCTCAGCGTCGCCTGTGAAATCGCCGGCGATATCTCCAGGTGTGACGGTACCCTCAGGGTTTTTACTCATTTCTTATTTTTCAGTACATCTTATGGGAAAATGAATTCAAAACTCCAATTCAACCTGCAATAAACCAGTCCTTATTTGGATAGTTTGAGGCAAAAATTTAAATTAAGGCTCTAGGAAGCAGTGGAGGGAAAAACAAAAGAATAAAACTAAAAAATGTCTTTGATGGGAGGTGAATAAAATAATTTTAAGCTTTACATGCATTTCTTTGAAGGAAACAAAAACACATCAAGAAAGTGTGTGGGAAGAAAGTCTTTCTTATAGTCAAGGAAGTAAACTTCTGCCCCAGAAGCGGTTCAAAGGCATCCTCACATAAAGGATTATAGAATCTATTTAACAACTTTGAGAATATTGTAGAAAATTATTTTTTCTAGAGTGGTGATCCTCTTAAAAATAGTAGCACCATTGGAAAGATTAACAAAGTTGCCAAAAATCTAATTCAGCAGATTGCCTTAAATTCAGTTAAGTAAATAGCTAAGATTTAAACTTATTCAATGTAGATGAAATTAGCCTGATTGCCATTATAAATTATATTTATTATGCTCCTGCGACTCCAAAACCCAAAGCAGAATAACCAGATGAGCTGGGAAGTGGTTAAAAAGCAATAAACTAGACCCTTAGGGCCACTTTACACACACCAATTTACTGGTTGCAGTGAAATCATGGACACATTGCTCCATTTTGTGGCTGTGTACAAATGGAACAATGTGTCCATGATTTCACTGCAACCAGTAAGTTGTTCAGAAATTGGACAGATAAGTTGGTGTGTGTAAAGTGGCCATTACACCATTACTCTCTAAAGATTCTCTCCTGGCGTCCCAATGTGCTGATGCTGGCCAAGCTTCGGCACATGTGATGTCGTCATTACATGTGCTCCCAATATTATTTTATGGGGTGGAATTTGTTACGAGATCATGAACTCAGAATGTAAGCAAAAGGGAATCTGTCACCAGCCTTTTGCCACCTAACCTGAGAGTAGCATAATGTGGGACCAGAGATTTTGATTCGAGCAATGTGTCACTTACTGGGCTGCTCAGTGTAGTTTTGATAAAATAACTGCTTGATCAGCAGGAGATTATCATTAGAGGAATACTTGGTCTGCTTCCAGGTAGTCCAGCATATTCATGACCTTTGTATAAGCCCACCCCTATCACTGATTACTGTGTACACAGAAAACTGCCATTCAGTGGTGTGGGTGGAGTTATAGAGATCCACATTCGAATAACTGCTAAATAGCCAGCAGACAAAACAGTAATTTTTAAAGGATCTCTTCCCTTACATTATACTTCTCTCAAATGGAATGACAAAAACCTCATGACAGATGCCCTCAGGCCTTGCCACCACCTGAATGCCAGTGTGATTGTGTAAAAAGGTTTATCGCCGGGTGATGCCAGTAGAACACTAATGGCGAGCTTCTGCAGCAAGGAATAGTGTTGGGCTAGGTGAGAACAATATTTTTGTCTGAACAAACTCAATTGGTATAGAATAATTCAATCATGTCTAGTCAATAGGAATATGACATCAAGGAGAATTGACATCTTTCCTTCTCAAAGACAAAACCTTTCAGCACACATTTCCTAGACCTGTTCAGAACACTAGGTCTACTTAATTTTTGAAAGCATCTACAAATCAGTAAGGCTACTTTCACATTTGCGTTACATTTCACAGTGCCGAACGCATGATTTATTGTGTCACTGTGTTCTCATTCACCCCAATGTATGATTTGTACGCTTACTGAGCCGTGTGTACAAATCATACATTCTCCAATGCACAGAAAATGCAACATGTCGCGTTTCTGTATCCCAAGAATGAGTACAAGCAAACGTGAATGTGGCCATCCGCGTGCGACCGCATACACCGTGCGTCCCCATGTTAAACATAGGGTTGCACAATGGATGATGGATGCGCCGCAGCATGCGTCCGGCCTCTCTCATAAACAGCGGAGCCGAACACAAGTGTGAAACCGGCCTAATAACCACTTCAATTGATCTCGTCTTCCAGTGTTACAGCAAACAGGAATAATCACTTTTCTGCTAGAACATGTTTTCTGCCATACATTATCATTAAAGCATCTTAGGTGTGGCACATAAAAGTTATAAAAACACAGCTCTTTACAGAATACCATAACATTTGTCCACCTGACACCTAGCACAGAAGACAGAAGCTTACAGTCATAGAAAGGTATGTTTATTGCATATATTTCTATAGGATTAGTTCAATTTTATGTTTTTAAAGGGAACAAGAATCCCCCCCAATAAAAGATAACTTTTAATTTTCACACAATTAATAGAAAAATATGTATTACTAGATGGCGGCCCGATTCTAACGCATCGGGTATTCTAGAATATAGAAATAGGGATTGCATGGGGAAGGCTAAATAGGGAGGGACTTTGAGAACAGAGCGGTGGAGGGAGGAAGGCGTGGCAGGGGGGAGGAGGATGGAGGGGCACAGGTAGGGGAGGACAAAGTGGCGGGGGGAGGAGGGAGGACGGAGCGGCAGGGGGGAGGAGGATGGAGGATGGAGCAGGTAGCAGCAGGGTGAGGGAGGATGGAGTGGCACAGGCAGGGGAAGGACGGAGCACAGAGTGGCGGGGGGAGGAGGACGGAGGACGAAGCAGCGGGGTGGGGGAGGATGGAGCAGCACAGGCAGGGGAAGGACGGAGGATGGAGTGGGGGAGGGGAGGAGGACAAAGGAAGGAGGAGGAAGTGGTGGGGTGGGGAAAGATGAAGCGGCACAGGCAGGAGGAGGGAGGAGCACAGAGTGGCAGGGGGAGTACGAAGTTGCAGGGTGGGAGAGGACGGAGGATGGAGTGGTGGAGAACAAAGGAAGGAGGAGGAAGCGGTGGGGTGGGGGAGGATGGAGCGGCAGGAGGAGGATGGAGCACAGAGCGGTGGGGGAGGAGGACGAAGCGGCGGGGTGGGTGAGGACGGAGCAGCACTGGCAGGGGGATGACGGAGCGGCAGGGGGAGGATGGAGCACAGAGCGGCGGGGGAGAGGAGGATGGAGGACGAAGCGGCGGGGTGGTGGAGGCTAGAGCAACACAGGCAGGGGGAGGACGGAGCGGCAGGGGAGAGGAGGATGGAGCAGCACAGGCAGGGGGATGACGGAGGACGAAGAGACGGGGTGGGGGAGGATGAAGCGATGGGGTAGGGGAGGCTGGAACAGCAAAGGCAGGGGGACGATGGAGCGGCAGGGGGAGGACGGTGCACAGAGCGGCGGGGGAGAGGAGGATGGAGGACGAAGCAGCGTGGTGGTGGAGGCTGGAGCAACACAGGTAGGGGGAGGACGGAGGATGGAGGGGAGGAGGACAAAGAAAGGAGGAGGAAGCGGTGGGGTGGGGGAGGACGGAGCACAGAGCGGCGGGGGAAGGAGGACGGAGGACGAAGCAGCGAGGTGGGGGAGGATGGAGCAGCACAGGCAGGGGAAGGACAGAGGATGGAGTGGCGGAGGACAAAGGAAGGAGGAGGAAGCAGTGGGGTGGGGGAGGATGGAGTACAGAGCGGCGGGGGAAGGAGGACGGAGGACGAAGCAGCAGGGTGGGGGAGGACGGAGCAGCACAGGCAGGGGGAGGATGGAGGACAAAGCTTCGGGGTATGGGAGGAGAAAGTGACGGGGTGGGGGTGGACGGAGCAGCACAGGCAGGGGGAGGACGGAGCACAGAGCGGCTGGGGGAGGAGGACGGAGGACAAAGCGGCTGAGTGGGGGAGGACGGAGCAGCACAGGCAGGGGGAGGATGGAGCAGCACAGGCAGGATGGAGTGGTGGAGGGGAGGAGGACAAAGGAAGGAGGAGGAAGCGGTGGGGTGGAGGAGGACGGAGCGGCACAGGCAGGGGGAGGACGGAGCACAGAGCGGCTGGGGGAGGAGGACGGAGGACAAAGCGGCTGGGTGGGGGAGGACGGAGCAGCACAGGCAGGGGGAGGATGGAGCAGCACAGGCAGGGGGAGGACAGAGTGGCAAAGGCAGGGGGAGGACTGAGCGGCACAGGCAGGGGGAGGATGGAGCGGCACAGGCAGGGGGAGGAAGGAGTGGCACAGGCAGGGGGAGGACGGAGTGGCACAGGCAGGGGGGAGGAGGACGGAGGACGAAGCGGCGGGTTGGGGGAGGATGGAGGACGAAGGACGAAGCAGCGGGGGGAGGAGGATGGAGGATGAAGCGGCAGAGGCAGGGGGAGGAAGGAGCAGACTCACACTCACACACAGAGTCACACCTAGACACAGACTCAGACCCACACACAGACTCACACCCACAGCCAGACACACACACACAGACTCATACTCACAGCCACACACATATACACACAGACTCACACTTACAGCAGCCACACACACAGACTCACACCCACACACATGCACACACAGACTCACATCCACAGCCAGACACACACACCCAGGCACAGACACACAAACACACAGACTCACACTCACAGCCACACACACACGGGCGCTCACCTCTCTGTCCCCTGGCAGTTCCAGTGCTGGCCCTCATGTCTCTGGTGCTGAGCGTGGTGTCAGCAGAGCGTTGGTGTGTAGGAGGCGGCGCATAGGCGACGGTGTGCAGGATGATCCCGGGTGTCAGCCGCCTCCTGTCAGTGCAGCTGGGAACCGGCTGGCATGTGCTGCTGCCACCCAACTGGACTGACAGGAGGCGGCTGACACCTGGGATCATTCTATGGCCGCACAGTCTGTGACAGACTGTGCGGCCATAGGAAGGAGGAGTCGCACGATGCGCGCTCCCGTTGCTCCATGCACCCTGGGAGCCCCGACCCGGCAGCCCCCGGTCCCCGGTGTCAGTGGGCGGCTCATGGCGGGGGGGGTTAGTGACACGAGGCTGCGGTGGGAGTCTGCTGCGCCGCGCTAGCCGCCGCCATCTTTTGTTCTCTTTCTGTGTACAGAAATCGCACGCTAGTTCTGATTGGTCCACCCGGCGGGTTCAACCAATCACGCTAGCGCGCGATTTCCATGACAGACAGAGAACATTAGACGATTATATAGTAGATATATAGACACACTGACATGTATACACACACACACTGACATGTATACACACACACTGACATGTATAAACACACACACTGACATGTATACACACACACACACTGACATGTATACACACACTGACATGTATACACACACACTGACATGTATACACACACACACTGACATGTATACACACACACACTGACATGTACACCCACACTGACATGTATACACACACTGACATGTATACACACACACACTGACATGTATATGTGGAGCCCCTCGGGACGGGGCACTCGGTGCCGGACCGGGGTGCTGCTGGGGGATGTCACGGCGGTCCTGGTCCGGACCGTGTCCCGGGCCCGCACAATAAAATCGGGGGTTATTTACAGGGGATTTGTCACTCGTGACGCCACCCACTATATGCGGCCAGTAATGGGGCCGCCGCTGCTGCAGAACCTCCGGGGATGATGAGTTAGCAGCTTGGATGGAATAGTTCCTGTGGGCAGAACTGGGTTCCTCGGGGCAGTGGTAGAGGTAGTTAAAGTCTGTGAGGATGTTATTGATGCTGCAGGAGAGTAGGGGTACCAGTAGAGATGATAAGAGTAGAGGCAATGGCAGTCTATGAGGGCAAGTGGGGCTTCAGCATAAGGATGACACACACACTCACGGTTTCTGTTGTTCTTCAAGTCTTTACTGGCAGATGGTATTACACAGTGTTGTCCACGGAGTCTGTACCAGGTTGCTCTCACCCTGACCGGGTCCTTGGCTTCCTACTTAAACGCTTGGCCCTGCTGCTGCTTGTAGCTATACTGCTGGCCCTGTCTCTGCTCACGGGTACCAATATGCTGGGCAACTTGAGTCCTCTGTGTCACTGACTCCTTCGTGTTGCTTTGCTATGGTGTGGTGAAGATGGTGGACCTTCACTATGCCGGTGTTTACTGTCTTGTCTGTCTCAGGCACAGCCTCGGATCCGGTATCCGTCTTAAGCGCCTCCCCGGGATCAAGCTTTTGGGGTAACTCTTTATCCCGGGTATGTTCCTCTGTTAATCTGTCTCCTTTCCTCAGACCTCTCAGGACCTCCACTGCTACTTGGCTCAGCTCCTGAGGTAAACTCACTAACTGTCACTATTGTTTTGTGGTAAACAACTTTAGCTCCTCCCACTAGTGCATGTGCCACCTAAGCTCCTCCCACTTTCTAGTGTAGTGTTGTGTGGGGATTGAACCTGTGTTGTTTCTGTGGCATATTAACCCTTGGGGTGCCACATATACACACACACACTCACTCACACTGACTTGTATACACACACTGACATGTATACACACACACTGACATGTATACACACACAGACATATACACATACACACACACATGTATGCACACACACACACCCTTCCATATACCACTTCACAGTGACCTATGCTATCCTCATGTGGCTCCAGGACAGCAGTGTTCCTTACTCTCTGGCTGTGTGTGCAGGCACCCCTCCCTCCTCCAGAGGAGACAGGACGCATAAGGGAGAACTCTTTTTCCCCCTGACCCCTCTGGGCCGGCCATGCTCCCGGGACATCACCAGTGCCGTCACCCTCCAGCCTCCACAGCTCATATGACGGACAGTGCACAGCTTCTCCATGCAGTCGCTGGAGTACAATAGCAGTGAGGAATTTGTAAAGTGAAGAACTGCTGTGTCTGTGCCTCTCACTAGTCACTTGACAAACACATCTCACCTACTGTGTCCTGCACTGCCACTGCTTCATCTCCCCACACAGAGAGGCTGCGATGTGGGAGGTGGAGGGTGAGAGGCTGGCATGTGCTGCTGCCACCCAGCTGCATTGACAGGAGGCACAGGATGACACCCGGGATCATCCTATGGCCGCACAGTCTGTGACAGACTGTGCGGCCATAGGAAGAGGGAGCCGCACGATGCGCGCTCCCGTTGCTCCCTGCACCCTGGGAGCTCCAACTCCAACAGCCCCCGGTCCCCGGTGTCAGTGGGCGGCTAGTGGTGGGGTTTAGTGACATGAGGCTGCGGTGGGAGTCTGCTGCGCTGCGCTCTTTCTGTGTACAGAAATCGCACGCTAGCACTGATTGGTTGAGCCCGCCGGGTGGACCAATCAGCGCTAGCGCACGATTTCCGTGACAGACAGACAACATTAGATGATTATATAGTAGATAGATGTTATAATATTATACAAATATATAATGGCCCAAGGTATAAGTGAACTATTTTGGGGCATTGTATATTTGGATAATTTGGGATCGTCTATGATATGTATTGTTTACTTTTAATTGTTATATTTAAAGGTTATCTGTTATTGGGGGGAATTCTTGTAATTAGTCAGACCTTGGTTACATTACTCATCTGGTTATTGTTTTTCTCTCAATATATTTGCTGTTTTTACTCACCAATTGTAAGCACAGATTTGTTTTAACAACCCCTTTCTTGGTAATTGTTTATCGGTACATTAACAATGGATTGATTAATATTAAAAATTGTATGAGAAATACATTACAGTATAGGACATTAAATAACAAGTAACCAAGTAGCCTTTGTTTTCTAGGAACATTCTCTTGAGATTCATCACAATATTGCCTTTCTTTCAGTAGGGGCTGGACGTATTTGGATTATCCGGGTTGGGGAATTTTCTAGTTTTCTTGGATTATTTCACATGTTGAGGTTTATAATAAGTTAATATTAGGCTGTTATGGAAGGCGAATCATTTTAACTTTCAGCACTTGGAAGATTCTCAGGTATGTTCCACTTTTCTTTACTAAAGGACTGTTATAACCTACCATAGTTCTAGTGTAATGTTCTATGGTACGATGTATACATGGTTGAATATATATTAAATGTTAGCACAATAATTCTAATATAACGAACAGTACCGTTCTGGACATGTCTCATTCATAGAATTATTTGCTTTTTTCAATAGGAGCTGAAGAGTTATGTGGACTACAGGTGCTTGGGGCATAACAGCTTTTAAGGTTAAAAGTTTAAGGACTAATGATAAGCATATCTAACTTTACTAACTAGTACATTTTTCAATATACCTAATAGTTAGTAATCATGTACGGTATATAATAATGTACCTTCAGTATTTGGACAGTGATTTCTAAGGACTAAAGTGTGGACTACAGCGCTCAGCTGGGCAATCTATCATTTTTACTTATTGAGCATATTGAGGCCTGGGTCTCCACCATGTCCTCTTTTTTTTTTTTAACTTATGCTTTAAATTTTTACTTTTAAAAGACTTGCAAACAAATGTTGTTAAATATACAATAGCTATCCAGAAAGTGAATTTAATTTTTCTAATTTCATAGGTATAGGAAAAAATAAAACATTTCAAATTCAAATTCAAATTCAATATTAGCATTGCCAGAGCAAATGGTAAAAATAGGGGGATGTGGTCTATATACAGTGCCTACAAGCAGTATTCAACCCCGTGCAGATTTAGCTGGTTGACACATGTGGAATTAACTTGACATTGTGACATTTGCACTGTAGATCAGCCTGGAAGTGGGAAATGCAGTGCCACAAAAAATTATTATTTTTTTTTTTTAAAGCGTTAAAAGTTAATTCAGAGGGTCATTTATTATTCAACCCCTCAAACCACCAGAATTCTGTTTGGTCCCCCTAAAGTATTAAGAAGTAGTTCAGGCACAAATAACATTGAGCTTCACATGTGTGGATTAATTATCTCTTTTTCCAGCCTTTTCTGACTATTTAAGACCCTCCCCAAACTTGTGAACAGCACTCATACATGGTCAACATGGGAAAGACAAAGGAGCATTCCAAGGCCATCAGAGACAAGATCATGGAGGGTCACAAGGCTGGCAAGGGGTACAAAACCCTTTCCAAGGAGTTGGGCCTACCTGTCTCCACCGTTGGGAGCATCATCCGGAAGTGGAAGGCTTATGAAACTACTGTTAGCCTTCCACGGCCTGGACAGCCTTTGAAAGTTTCCTCCCGTGCCGAGGCCAGGCTTGTCCGAAGAGTCAAGGCTAACCCAAGGACAACAAGGAAGGAGCTCCAGGAAGATCTCATGGCAGTGGGGACATTGGTTTCAGTCAATACCATAAGTAACGTACTCCACCGCAATGGTCTCCGTTCCAGACGAGCCCTTAAGGTTCCTTTACTTTCAAAGCGTCATGTCAAGGCTCGTCTACAGTTTGCTCATGATCACTTGGAGGACTCTGAGACAGACTGGTTCAAGGTTCTATGGTCTGATGAGACCAAGATCGAGATCTTTGGTGCCAACCACACACGTGACGTTTGGAGACTGGATGGCACTGCATACGACCCCAAGAATACCATCCCTACAGTCAAGCATGGTGGTGGCAGCATCATGCTGTGGGGCTGTTTCTCAGCCAAGGGGCCTGGCCATCTGGTCCGCATCCATGGGAAGATGGATAGCACGGCCTACCTGGAGATTTTGGCCAAGAACCTCGCTCCTCCATCAAGGATCTTAAGATGGGTCGTAATTTCATCTTCCAACAAGACAACGACCCAAAGCACACAGCCAAGAAAACCAAGGCCTGGTTCAAGAGGGAAAAAATCAAGGTGTTGGAGTGGCCTAGTCAGTCTCCTGACCTTAACCCAATTGAAAACTTGTGGAAGGAGCTCAAGATTAAAGTCCACATGAGACACCCAAAGAACCTAGATAACTTGGAGAAGATCTGCATGGAGGAGTGGGCCAAGATAACTCCAGAGACATGTGCCGGCCTGATCAGGTCTTATAAAAGACGATTATTAGCTGTAATTGCAAACAAGGGTTATTCCACAAAATATTAAACCTAGGGGTTGAATAATAATTGACCCACACTTTTATGTTTAAAATTTATAAAAATTCAACTGAGCAACATAACTTTTTGGTTTGTAAGATTTATGCTTCTGTTAATAAATCCTACTCTCGTTTGCAGTTTGAAGGCTCTAACTTATTGGTATCTTATCAAGCCAGCTAAATCTGCAGGGGGTTGAATACTACTTGTAGGCACTGTATCTATATATATGTGCTTTCTCTCTCTCTCTCCCTCTCTCTCTCTCTCACTCTCACCCCCTCTCTATTTCTCACCTCTCTCTCTATGTATATACAGTATTTTTCGCTTTATAAGACACCCTGGAATATAAGAACACACCCACAAATTTGATGAATTTGCTGGACGTTACCCTGTGCTTTTACCCCCATTGCTGGAACTGTTTACCCCCATTGCTGGAACTGTTTACCCCATTGCTGGACTGTTTACCCCATTGCTGGACACTGTTTACCCCCATTACTGGCACTGTTTACCTCCATTGCTGGCACTGTTTACCCTTTGGCCCATTGCTGGCACTGTTTCACTTTCCATTGCTGGCACTGTTTACTCCATTGCTGGCAACCCTTGTATTTACTCCCATTGTTGGCACTGTTTACCCCCATTGCTGGAACTGTTTAACCCCCATTGCTGAGACTGTTTACCCCCATTGCTGACACTGTTTACCCCCATTGCTGGCACTGTTTACCTACATTGCTGGCACTGTTTACCCCCATTGCTGGCACCGTTTCACCCATTGCTAGCACTGTCGACTTAAAAAAATTAACAAGCATACTAAACCCCTCTCCCTCGCTCCCTGCCGTCCACGCCATAACCGCTTTCTGTGCTGTGCCCGGCATCTGATTCTGTGAGCAGCGATGATATCACTCTGCAGCGACGCTCACAGGACCAAATGCAAAAACAGCAAGGATGGCGCGGACAGCAGGAAGCGAGGAGAAAGGTAAGAATGCCCATCCTTCCAGGGATAGTCAGTGCTTTCCATGCTTTAATTGCGTGGAAAGCACTGACTATCCCCACGGGACCTTAGCCGCTGCTGTAATATGCGCTGCTCCCACTGGTGATTGACAGTGGGATGCAGTGCATATTACAGGAGATAATTAGCAGCCCAACATGACCACAGGGCCGCAGCTGCAGCCTCCTCCAGCCTCCTGACAGCCCCCGGACAATGCTCCACAGGTCCCCCTCCCCCACAGCACATATTGTTTTGCATTATAAGATGCACCCCCCATTTTCCACGAAAATTTAGGGGAACAAAAGTGCGTCTGATAATGCAAAAAATATGATTATATATATATATATATACATATATATATATATACGTATCAAAAAAGTTCCACTGCAGCACTCCTCTAAGTAAAGTTCAGTAGTCCTATATTTTCTGGCTTCAGATAGACCAACAGACAGGAGATGGCCACGTATCGGGCACACACGCCCTTTGTCAAGCAATCACATGCTAAACTCCTCAGCCTTTTATACAGTCTACTTAATTAAATAAAACATGATATTAATCCTTCCATATTATGGAATTACCATAAATTAGTGAATTACATTACTTGTGATACTATATGATTCACTTTGTGTTTATATGTGCTTAAAGTATTTTACTATTTTCCCATTCTCTCAGTCTCCCCCAATTTTAGGGCTTTATGAACATTTCAATTTGGTGTACTTCAATACCTCTATTATGATTGATTAATATACTTTATATTAAAACGCTCCACATCCACTTACAGTGCAGCGCCATTATTCCTGCTCCTCGTGCTGTGTCTCGGCATTGAGGAAATGCCAATTGCGCATGCGTCACTCTTGTTTTGCATTCACCATGGCTACAAGTCTGTAGCGTCATCCCGCGATGACTTGGTGATTCCCGTGCATGCGCGGTAGCTCTTACTTATTTCTATCTCTACTGCGCTTGCGCCCGCCGCTGCTAAGAAACGTATACTAGCGGCGGATCGCAGTGGCACATAAACCACTTGATTAGTGTTATTATAAAAATGTGATTGTAATCTTCATATTGCTGAAGAATATCTCTAGAGTCCGCCCCTTTCTCACCCTGGAAACAACAAAAACCCTCACCGTGGCCCTCATCCATTCCCGCCTTGACTATTGCAATTCTCTATTAAGCGGCCTCCCCCTCACCAGACTTTCTCCTATCCAGTCCATCCTTAATGCAGCAGCCAGGATCACCCATCTGGCCAATCGTTACTCAGATGCCTCTGCTCTGTGCCAGTCATTGCACTGGCTGCCCGTATACTACAGGATCAAATTCAAATTGCTTGTTCTCACCCACAAAGCTGTTCACAATGCAGCACCCCCCTACCTCTCCTCCCTCATCTCTGTCTATCACCCCACCCGTTCTCTACGTTCCTCAAATGACCTTCGACTGACATCTGTACTAATCCGATCCTCCCACTCCCGGCTCCAAGACTTCTCCAGAGCTGCACCAAAACTCTGGAATGCTTTACTCCAAGAAATCAGGACTATCCACAACTTGCATGGCTTCAGACGATCCCTAAAAACCTATCTTTTTAAGGCGGCCTATCATACTCCCTAATAGAAGTCCTTTGTACTGTAGACAGTGAATTGCTATCCCTCTGGATATTACTCTTCTATAAACTCCACCAAACCAAAAAAGGTCTACACAGATTGTATAATGACCATCCATGTAAGCTTATCTCTATGCCCCATTTACTCAAGATGCCTGGACCATCAGTGCAATAAGCCCCTGTACCTTGTGCAACCCCTATCCCGTCGTAGATTGTAAGCTCTTTTGAGCAGGGTCACCTTCATTTCTTGCTTTAATAATTGTATTTTCTTTTTTACATTGATTCTATGCCTATTGTTTTGTATCCAATTATTGTACTGTATTTGTTCTCTACTGTAATTACTTACTGTATTATACTTTCTGTACTCTAACCCTACATTGTAAAGCACTGCGGAATATGTTGGCGCTATATAAATAAAGCTTTATTATTATTATTATTATAATTATTCATATCCTTATCTTATAACACAGATGGGGCCACTCTGTATACACCTATTTGGTGCATAATGTCTTAGATAAATGTGCACTCCGCTCCATTCACTCCTTTTGACCCCTCACTTGTCTTTTACCCTTGTTCAGAGGGCTAAAGCACAGTGAGACCCCTCTTGGAGATTCCTGGTATAAAACCAAGTCTCTCCACTCTGGAGGTCATAAAGGGAGTTTTTCCATTCTTACAACGGGGCACAGAATACAGACAACAGAGTTACTGCCAAAGAATCAAATATACTTTTATTTTTATCTCATTTAATTAACAAGCGCCTCTAGTGGCCATAAAGAATTTTTCAATCCAGGAAAATGGCTTTGCACTTGAAGTGGTAATGGTTTGGTAAACTAAAAAATATACAAAAAATACTCAAAAAATTAATCCAAAAATAAATCAAAAAATAACATTTGATAAATCAAACTTGGAGTACACCGCATCAGATGCTCAATTTTATGTATTTTTTCTTCCCTTTGCTTCCTGTTAGAGAGACTCGAGAAAGAAGAAAAATACAACGTGTAACACTTTTTTTCTTGTATTTTTAAAGTTGTGAATTACGTGAAAGAATGTGATTAAAAATATACATAAATTAAAAGAGAAAGGAAGCGCACATAGAGTAATACCGCTATTATACAGGTCCCTCAGACCCCAAATGGTTAAACTCACCTGATGTAGTTGTGAGTGTCACAACTACAATAAAAGCACACAGGAGGTCGCTGCAGGCTCCCAGCTGAGAATTGAAGAATCCAGAAAACAGTGATAAAGAGCTGGAATCAAAATGCCGCGCTGACCACAAGGATAAAAACAGAGCAAATCATCCACTCCGTTTATTTTGCCTACACGTGTTTCGTGGCACAAAGCCACTTCCTCAGGGCAACACGTGTAGGCAAAATAAACGGAGTGGATGATTTGCTCTGTTTTTATCCTTGTGGTCAGCGCGGCATTTTGATTCCAGCTCTTTATCACTGTTTTCTGGATTAAAAATATACACCATATAGGACTACAAAGTAAAATCATGTACAGGGGTAGATATGTCTCATATATAATACACTTCTTTACATCAAAAATTTTAATTTATAATCAACATGTAAACCAAATGGTCTCAATGTGTTTAACTCCTTTATCCATTTTAATTCTTTTTCTTTCAATAATTTTTCCCTATCACTTCCTCTACGTATATTTGGTACCGCGTCTATTATTCTCCATTTTAAATCACTTTCCTCATGTTCTTTTTCCATCCAATGTTTGGAGACTGGTAATCCTTTTATTTGCTGACGAATACTGTATCTATGCTGTGAAAGACGTATCTTTAGCTCTAATGTGGTTTCCCCAACGTAATACAACTTGTAGGGGCATTCAAGTAAATATATTACATGATTGGATGAACATGTTACAAACTGTTTAATCTCGTATCTGACCCCAGTTACATGGTGTATAAAATGGTCACCTTTTAAAATTTGCTGGCACACTAAACATCCTATACATGGGAAACAGCCTGCCCTCTTCTTTCCAGTAATGGTTGCCTGTACTGGTTTTTTTGCACTTCCTATGTCTGCTCATGTTAATTGTTTTTTTTAATGTATTTCCCTTTCTGTAAGCTATTAGAGGTTAGGAGTTTGAACTCTTGCACTTCCGGATGGGCATTAGTTAGTCCTATCCAGTGTTTTTTAATTATTTTTTCTATTTCAATGGATTCTTCACCATACTCCATTATTAATGATATCCTATTAATGGTTGTATCTCTATGTTTTTTTGGTTCTACTTTTTTAACCTTTTTTTTCTGTTGCAATAAAATGTTTCTTGGATATCCTCATTGTTCAAATTTAGCTATTAATCCATCAATAGTTCTTTCTTTTTCTTCTTCTTCACTAACTATTCTCTGCACCCTAGTCATAAAAACCAAATCTATCCTGGCGACAATGGGTCGCCCTTGGGGGTTGTTGTATTGATTTATGAATTTTAGGAACCAAATAAAGAGTCGACCAGACCATTAAATTTACAAAGGTGCGGTCACAAAAAGAGATACAATTTTTAGACGTGAATATAGAAATTAAAACAATAAGTTAGTAACCAAATTGCATGTTAAAGCCACAGACCGTAACAAGCTATTGCATTTTAAAAGTAACCATCCATTTCAGACCATAAAAGCTATATCCCTAGGACAAATGACTAGGGTGCAGAGAATAGTTAGTGAAGAAGAAGAAAAAGAAAGAACTATTGATGGATTAATAGCTAAATTTGAACAATGAGGATATCCAAGAAACATTTTATTGCAACAGAAAAAAAAGGTTAAAAAAGTAGAACCAAAAAAACATAGAGATACAACCATTAATAGGATATCATTAATAATGGAGTATGGTGAAGAATCCATTGAAATAGAAAAAAAAAATTAAAAAACACTGGATAGGACTAATGCCCATCCGGAAGTGCAAGAGTTCAAACTCCTAACCTCTAATAGCTTATAGAAAGGGAAATACATTAAAAAAAACAATTAACATGAGCAGACATAGGAAGTGCAAAAAAACCAGTACAGGCAACCATTACTGGAAAGAAGAGGGCAGGCTGTTTCCCATGTATAGGATGTTTAGCGTGCCAGCAAATTTTAAAAGGTGACCATTTTATACACCATGTAACTGGGGTCAGATACGAGATTAAACAGTTTGTAACATGTTCATCCAATCATGTAATATATTTACTTGAATGCCCCTACAAGTTGTATTACGTTGGGGAAACCACATTAGAGCTAAAGATACGTCTTACACAGCATAGATACAGTATTCGTCAGCAAATAAAAGGATTACCAGTCTCCAAACATTGGATGAAAAAAGAACATGAGGAAAGTGATTTAAAATGGAGAATAATAGACGCGGTACCAAATATACGTAGAGGAAGTGATAGGGAAAAATTATTGAAAGAAAAAGAATTAAAATGGATAAAGGAGTTAGACACATTGAGACCATTTGGTTTAAATGTTGATTATAAATTAAAATTTTTGTTGTAAAGAAGTGTATTATATATGAGACATATCTACCCCTGTACATGATTCTACTTTGTAGTCCTATATGGTGTATATTTTTAATCACATTCTTTCACGTAATTCACAACTTTAAAAATACAAGAAAAAAAGTGTTACACGTTGTATTTTTCTTTTTTCTCGAGTCTCTCTAACAGGAAGCAAAGGGAAGAAAAAATACATAAAATTGAGCATCTGATGCGGTGTACTCCAAGTTTGATTTATCAAATGTTATTTTTTTATTTATTTTTGGATTAATTTTTTGAGTATTTTTTGTATATTTTTTAGTTTACCAAACCATTACCACTTCAAGTGCAAAGCCATTTTCTTAGATTTAAAAATTCTTTATGGCCATTAGAGGCGCTTGTTAATTAAATGAGATAAAAATAAAAGTATATTTGATTCTTTGGCAGTAACTCTGTTGTGTGTATTCTGTGCCCCGTTGTAAGAATGGAAAAACTCCCTTTATGACCTCCAGAGTGGAGAGACTTGGTCTTATACCAGGAATCTTCAAGAGGGGTCTCACTGTGCTTTAGCCCTCTGAACAAGGGTAAAAGACAAGTGAGGGGTCAAAAGGAGTGAATGGAGCGGAGTGCACATTTATCTAAGACATTATGCACCAAATAGGTGTATACAGAGTGGCCCCATCTGTGTTATAAGATAAGGATATGAAGATTACAATCACCACATTTTTATAATAACACTAATCAAGTGGTTTATGTGCCACTGCGATCCGCCGCTAGTATAAGTTGCTTAGCAGCGGCGGGCGCAAGCGCAGTAGAAATAGAAATAAGTAAGAGCTACCGCGCAATATCACGTTTTATTTAATTAAGTAGACTGTATAAAAAGCTGAGGAGTTTAGCATGTGATTGCTTGACAAAGGGCGTGTGTGCCCGATACGTGGCCATCTCCTGTCTGTTGGTCTATCTGAAACCAGAAATAAAGGACTACTGAACTGTACTTAGAGGAGTGCTGCAGTGGAACTTTTTTGATAAGTATGTATGTAAGCCAAGCTGCTCTGCACCCGGAAGACGTTTGCTGCTTAAAAGGTTTTTCTTTCTTTTATATATATATATATATATATATATATATATATATATATATATATATATATATGTGTGTGTGTATGTGTGGGTTGTAAAGTAAATACAAACAAATAAATGATACATGGGAAAATTTGAGAGGTGATCCTTTCGAAGTAATTGAAGACTTGTGACTCTTGCTAGGGTGTAGTGCATGAAATCAACTTACATAATTACTTGTGCAATATATTTTAGGTCTTACAATACATTTTACATATAATGGAGGCAGCAGCACTTCAAACAAAGCTTGTACTATACATAAAACAGGTTATGGCACTATCTTCTTAAACTGACTAAATTAATTTATGCTTTAGGGTGGCAATTAAAGCTCAGTAATCTAATGCTTGATGTTACATTGTGTCAAAGTGGGTTAAAGGGAACCTGTCAGGTGGTTTATATCTCCCCAGCTTTCACTATCTGTATCTGCAGCTTTATAATACTATTCTAATCATCCCTGTCTTAGCTCATAGTGTAATGTGAAAGGTGAAAAAAAAGCATTTATACACTTACATTTTCTTATGTAATGAGGCAGTCAGTCCCCAGCGTGGAGGAGAGAGACTGTTTGGCAGGTTAATAGTTAACATTTCAGCCTTGTGCTAGAACATGTTGGGAGACCTGATGTGATGTCACAACCATGTGACTACAATAGGCGGAGCTAAGTTCTCATAGAACATAATACGTTTGCTGGCTTAGCTCCGCCCACTATGGTCACATGATTGTTACATCACACAGGTCTTTTAGCTATCCAAGTTAAAAGTGAGTTAACTATTATCCTGCCAGACAGTCTCCCTCCTCCAAGGTGGGGACTGAAATGTAAGTGTATAAATGCTTTTCTTTCACCTTTCACATTACACTATGAGCTCAGACAGGGATGATTAGAATAGTATTATAAAGCTGCAGCTACAGACAGTGATAGCTGGAGGGGCAAAAACCACCTGACAGGTTCCCTTTAAGTATGACGTTGACTTATAACCAATAGGTGTGTTTTTGTGTTTTGCCATAGAGAAAACAAATTAGGGAGATGTCCACATTATCTTTATGTTAAGACATTTGTTGTGGACATTATATTGTGCCATTTGCTAATATTTAAGTATTAATGTTTCTCCTCCTAGTCTGGTTAGTGCCACTTTCGTCTCAGACTGCACAGCTCTCCTGACCACAGAATGGCTGCTGGTGGTGGAGCTTCTGACCAGAGCTATCCGTTAGCCTCTTCAATAAATAAAGACTGTATAAAAAGGCTGTTTTTCAATTGGCGGAGGCTATGTACAGCTCTGATTACATGCTTTCCTTCACCAATTGTTTAGACAGCAGAGCTGTGTGGTCTGTGATGAAGGCTGCAGTATCAAGTACAGGAGAAGAAGCTGTACCACTTAAATATTAGTAAATGGCACAATATCATGTCCACAACAAATATCCTCCTATAAAGTGGTTTTCCCATGAACAACATAAATTTTAAATTTAATTTTAATCAATAGATCTTGGAATAATAATTATACACACAATTGGATGTGTTTAAAAAACATGTTCTTGTGCTGAAATATTCTTATAAATGTGTCCCTGCTATGTACTGTGTAATGACGTGTCTGACCATACAGGGACATGGTGTGATCATACCACATCTCCTTGGCTGAGATAATCTTATACATGTGTCCCTGCTATGTATTGTGTAATGGATGTACAGGAACATGGTCTGATCATACCACATCTCCTGGGCTCAGATAATCTTATATATGTGTCCCTGCTATGTACTGTGTAATGCATGTGTCTGACCGTACAGGGACATGGTCTGATCATTCCACATCTCCTGTGCTGAGATAATCTTATATATGTGTCCCTGCTATGTACTGTGTACTGTGTACAGGGACATGGTCTGATCATTAGGGATGAGCGAGTATCGTAGTATTCGGAATCGCTATACCCACAACGAGTAGGTCCCGGTACTTGGCACTCGTTGCGAGTATAGCAATTCCGAGTAATATTGCAAAAGTCCTGTAAATGAGAAGAAAAGTGGTTACAAAATAAAAATAAATCGGATACTCACCTTAACCGACAGCTGCACTAGGACCGGCCGATGTACATCTATGCATGGAAAAGGACCTTTCACTCTCCCAGCCAATCAGATGGCTTGGAGAGATCTGGCCAATCAGATGCCGCTATGTCACAATCACGTGATCGCTAGCGGCCACCTGATTGGCCAGATGGCAAGGTCCTCACAGATACACCGAGGATCTTTCCATCTGGCCAATAAGGTGGCCGCTAGCAATCACGTGATTGTGACGTGGCGACATCTGATTGGCCAGATCTTTCCCAGCCATCTGATTGGCTGGGAAAGTGAAAGGTCCTTTTCCATGCATAGATGTCCATCGGCCGGTCCCGGTGCAGGCGTCGGTTAAGGTGAGCATCCGATTTTTTTATTTTGTAACCACTTTTCTTTTCATTTACAGGACTTTTGCTGTGTATCTATTGATACACTGCAAAAGTACTCGGTACTGGCTACTTCCGAGTAATCCTAATTTACTCGGCGAGTAGCGAGTACCCGAATACCGCTACTATTCGGCGAATAGTAGCGAGTAGACTCCCTGATCCCTAGTGATCATACCACATCTCCTGGACTGAGATAGTCTTATATAAGTGTCCCTGCTATGTACTGTGTAATGGATGTTTCTCAATGTGCACAAAGCATGGTTTGATCACAGACAGGGAAGGATGCAAAAGACTATACAGGTATTACATAACAGGATTGCAAATAAATCTTTCTTTAAGATAAAACTTTTTTTTTAAAACAGGCAGGGAAATATATTACCTAAAAAAAATGTGAGCTGTGATCCCGTGTTGTAATTTCTGTATACTCTATTGCGTCCTCCCTTGCCCATTTGCACGACCAGATACGGCCATTACCCAGTACATAGCAGGGACACATATACAAGTGCATCTCAATTCATTAGAATATCATCAAAAAGATTGTTTCCGTAATTCATTACATAAAGTGAAATGCATATATTACATAGAATCATTACAGAGTGTTTGTATGTTAATGTTGATGATTAAGGCTTACAGCCAATGAAAACATAAAAGTCATTATCTCAAAAAATTTGGACAATTAACACAAAGCACCTGCAAAGGCTTACTAAGCATTTAAAATGGTATTTTCAACTGGTACAGTAGCCTACACAATCATGGGGAATTCTGATGACTTGACAGATGTCCAGGAGGCAGTCACTGACACACTCCACAAAAGCCACAAAAGGGCATTGAAAATCAAGGTCCCAGACTCTGGAGGAAGAGGGGAGAGACACACAATCCAAGCTGCTTGAGGTCTAATGTGAAGTTTCCACAATCAGTGTTAGTTTGGGGAGCCAAGTCATCTGCTGGTGTAGGTCTACTGTGTTTTATCAAGACCAAAGTCAGCGCTGCTGTGAATCAGTACATTTTAGAGCACTTCATGCTTCCCTCTGCCGACAAGCTTTTTGGAAATGGAAATTTCATTTTCCAGCAGGACTTGGCACCTGTCCACACTGCCAAAAGTACCAACACCTGGTTTACTAACCATAGTATTACTGTGTTTATTTAATCAGCAAACTCTCCTGACTTATACCCCATAGAGCATCTATGAGGTATTGTCAAGAGGTAGATGAGAGACACCAGACCCAACAATGCATACGAGCTGAAGGTTGCTATCAAAGCATCCAGGGCTTCCATAACACCTCAGCAGTGGATTAGACCAGGGGTCCCCAACCACTGGTCCGCAGCCCAGGACCGGGCCGTGGGGGTCTTTGTGCCGGTCCGCGGCGTCCTGTCGGCTTCCCCGTCCCCCTGTCATGTCCCCGCCCACCGTGACCGTCACCTGCTGCGCCCGTCACCTGCTGCTGAGGTCTCTGCCTCAGCTGCTTAGCTATACGAGGGGAGCTGTCGGCCAATCAGTGCAGCAGCTTCGCTCGTATAACTAAGCAGCTGAGGCAGAGACCTGCCCGGAATTTCATATCTCGCGCTATTTCCAAGCGCATCACGTGACGCGCTTGGAAATAGCGCGAGATATGAAAAAACTCCGGCCACGTCTCTGCCTCAGCTCAGCTGCTTGTACTGCCTGCACCAGAGGTGACCTTCAGCTGAAGAGCCGCTCTCTCTATGTGTGGGCAAGTGTGGGAATGATTGAGTGTGGGGGTATTCAGGGGTTAATGTGTGTGTGGGCAATGACTGTGTGTGTGGGGGGGTTTTTACACAAGGGGCAATGGCTGAGTGTGGGGGGTATTAAGGGGTCAATGTGTGTGTGGGCAATGACTGTGTGTGTGGGGGTTATACAAGGGGCAATGGCTGAGTGTGGGGGGTATTCAAGGGTTAATGTGTGTGTGGGCAATGACTGTGTGTGCGGGGGTTATACAAGGGGCAATGGCTGAGTGTGGGGGTATTCAAGGGTTAATGTGTGTGTGGGCAATGACTGTGTGTGTGGGGGGTTATACAAGGGACAATGGCTGAGTGGGGGGAGTATTCAGGGTCAATGTGTGTGTGGGCAATGACTGTGTGTGTGGGGGGGTTATACAAGGGGCAATGACTGTGTGGGGATTATTCAAGGGTCTGTGTGTGTGGGGTTGTACAAGCGGCAACGTCTGTGTGTGGGGAGTATTCAGGGGTCAGAGTGTGTGGGGGATTGTACAGGGGGCAGTATGCCTGTGTGGGGATTATACAAGAGCAATGTGTGTGTGTGTGTGGGGTTATGCATGGGGCAGTGTGTGTGTGTGGGGAACATTTATGCTATATGGAGGGATATGACGCTGAATTAAACTATGAAGAGCTGTGATGCTGCATTGTATTATATGGAGGGATATGAGGCTGCATTATATTATATGAATGGATATGAGGCTGTATTATACTATATGGAGGGCTGTGATACTGCATTATACTATATGGAGGGCTGTGAGGCTGCATTATACTATGTGGAGGGCTGTGAGGCTGCATTGTATTACATGGAGGGCTGTTAGGGGATATTGTGGGCTGCATTGGGTTGATAGGGATATTGCGGGCTGCAAGGGGATGATGGGGATACCATATTGGGGTATAGAAAAATAAGACATCCCCTGAAAATAAGATGTAATGCATCTTTCGGGGAAACAGGGTACTAAACCCCACCCTTCTTCATAGCCCCGCCCCATAAATTGAAAGCCCCACCCCGCCGGGCCCCAGAAGAATGGTCTTGCATGAAGCCGGTCCCCGGTGCAAAAAAGGTTGGGGACCCCTGGATTAGACTGATCACCTCCATGACCTAGCAGCATTGATGCCGTAATTCATGCAAAAAGAGCCAAGTATTTAGTGCATTTACTGAACATACTTTTCTTTAGGCCAACATTTATGAGTTAAAAATCATTTTTCAGTTAGCCTTATATAATCTAATTTTCTGAGATAATGACAGTATGTTAAAGGTGGTGAGCACAGTTTATAACACCGCCCACAGGTGACAGATTCACTTTAAAGAAAATTAAAATGGACGATATTAAACACACAAAATTTATTAAGAGCTGTAAACTTTTTAATATTCCCTGGATCATTTAATTTATATCGTAATTATGCCGTAATTCCTAGAGTGACTGGGGGTAATTATACTGTTAAACCAGCTTAGCCTGAATATTTGGCTTTTTCACTTTGTTGATTGTAATGTTTTGACATGTCTACATGTTATAATTTCAGTCATTGTATGATATCCAAATATAAATACTAATATTTGACTTACCGTATATGTTTATTAAAATATTCAATATCTATTGCTACTTTAGAAAAATGGAAGAACAATCTTATTCAATAGTTCAACAAATGCTGCAAGTGGCCCAGCAGACATCACAGGAGAGCTGTACTGTAAGTTGTATTATTATTATTACGCACTGCACTTTTACTACAATGATTTCAAATGTAATAATAATTATTAGCGTATATACTCGTGTATAAGCCGACCTGTGTATAAGCCGACCCCCCTGCTTTTGCCCCCAAAACCTGGGAAAATCTATTGACTCGTGTATAAGCCGAGGGTGGACCCTAGCACAAGTATACAGCCCCCAGCAGTGTGGTATACACCAGTCCCAGAGGTAGATACAGCAGCCCCAGTGGTAGTATACACGCAGCCCCAGTAGTATATACAGCCCCAGTGGTATATACAGCCCCAGTGGTAGTATAGACGCAGCCCTAGTAGTATATACAGCCCCAGTGGTAGTATATACAGCCCCAGTGGTAGTATACAGGGCCCCAGCAGTATATACAGCCCCAGTGGTAGTATACAGGGCCCCAGCAGTATATACAGCCCCAGTGGTAGTATATACAGCCCCAGTGGTAGTATACAGGGCCCCAGCAGTATATACAGCCCCAGTGGTTTATACAGCCCCAGTGGTAGTATACAGGGCCCCAGAGGTATATACAGCCCCAGTGGTAGTATATAGCAGCCCCAGTGATAGTGTATACAGCCCCAGTAGTAGTGTATAGCAGCCCCAGCGGTAGTATACAGTATCCCCAGTAATCCAGGGCCCCCCCAGCCTGACTCCGGTCACCTGTAAAGCAAACTATACTTATCACAGTCCCGCTGTCCGCGCCCCGCTCGCCGCTGCCATCCGCGATCCTCCATCTTCATGCGACTTCTTCCTGTTTCCTGTGCTCGTCGCGGGGAAAATGACGTCATTGCCTGCGACGCGCACAGAAACAGGAAGAAGACGCATGAAGATGGAGGATCACGGATGTCGGCAGCGGCGAGCGCGGAAGAACACTTATAATAGTTTCAACAGATGCGACGAGCTGGGCCCAGCATTACAGGGATGCTGTGACTGTAAGTTGTATATGTATTACATTACACGTTGCACTTATACATACAGGATTTTCACAATTTGCTAAAAATTATCATTATATACTTGTTTTACCTGAAGATTGTTACCCCATCACATTATTATACATTATAGATCTGTTAGGTTTAATAAACTTACTTTAGAAATCATTGACAATAAAAACTGTGCAACCTCATATTAAAATGGGTATTTTATCAGTCTAGTAAAAAAGTAAGAGTTGTTGGTGGAGATGAAGTTCAAGTAAATGTTCCTGAAATTTGCAGTTTCATGCAAAGTCAAACATTTTGAGATTCAGTCAGTTCAGAGAAAAAACTTGTTTGAACCATTTCCCACACTGCTGAAACATCAGATTGTGGGGTAATAAAATTTTTCATTGCCATGCGGGACTCCCATAATGCCCTGAAGCTATGACATATCATGGATCATACTTTGTACACTGGTGGTAAGTACCGGGGGACATCACAATTTAGCGGTTCCCAGTGGAGTACAGTTTGAATGGGAGAGTTATTTTCCATCTTCAAAGCCACCAGGTAATTCTCTCTCTCCTGTAGAGTGTAAGCTTTTATGGTCAGGAGGGTCCTCTTTTTCTCTCCTGTAAAGTGTATTATTATGATTATTATGGATCTCTCTCTCCTTCTCTCCATGTATATTTTCCAAATAATTACAAACTTTCCAGGATTGAGAATTGTGCAAATTAAATTTCCTGCAAATCAAATTTTGGGGAAAAATTCAGCAAAGTGGGTGAACTTGTTTTAAAAGATTTGCTCATCTCTAGTCATAAATTCAAATGTGTTTAATCTCTATCCACATAGAATAGCTGACATCTACAGCCATGGACCACCATCAAGGCATTATTATCTTTACTGGTGTATTGGACCCTGTGAAGAGGTCCCGGGTAATGACTTTTCACTTTATTAAGCCCCGACACCCAGGTCACCCTCTATGCAGCCTGTGTCCTCAGAAATGCAGGAGTCTTTCCAAGACTGGGTAGTGGGACTATGGAATATTCAAGAGGTGGAGGCAAAGCTGTGGGTGGAGTCTGGGCGGAGTCTCAAGGGGCCCAAAAATTTTACAAGTATGGGGCTCTGAAATTTCTGGTGGCAGCCCTGGCTTCACCTTGTACTGACCAGCATGAAGATTCAGCAGAAAAGAGATGAAAGACACTGAGAAACTCTCAATCAAGCTAAGCAGACAGAGATTGAGTTTAAACTGCCAAAAAGATTATACAGCTTAATAAATATTAATTTTTTGTTATCTATAATATAAAGCCGAAGGCCACTTCCAGAAAACCCGAAGGTTACTTCCGTGATGGCCTCCGGACCATGGTGGTGACGTCACCAGTGCGGGGTAGCCGGGCGACGCCCGGCTACAGGGACGGCGGAGGGACGTTCCGGCCAGGAACGTTCTGCTTTCGGAAGTTCCGACCAGGAATGTTCCCGTCTGTCCCGGCGCCTCCTCTCTCCTCCGCTCCAGCCTCTCTCGCTCCAGCCGCCTCTGCCCGCTCCAGCAGCCGCCTCTGCCCGCTCCAGCAGCCTCCCCTGCCCGCTCCAGCAACCTCCCCTACCCTCTCCAGCAGCCTCCCCTGCCCTCTGCCCTGCAGTGCACCTGCCCTCTGCCCTGCAGCCTGCCCTGCGCCCTCTGCCCTGCAGCCTCCCTCAGCCCTCTGCCCTGCAGCCTCCCCTGCCCTCTACCCTGCAGCCTCCCCTGCCCTCTGCCCTCCAGCCTCCCCTGCCCTCTGCCCTGCAGCCTCCCCTGCCCTCTGCCCTCCAGCCCCCCTGCCCTCTGCCCTCCTCAGCCCCCTCTGCCCTGCAGCCTCCCCTGCCCTCTGCCCTGCAGCCTCCCCTGCCCTCTGCCCTGCAGCCTCCCCTGCCCTCTGCCCTCCAGCCTCCCCTGCCCTCGCCCCCTCCCCCTCACCCCTCACCCCCCTCCCTCCTCACCTCAGCCTCACCCCCTTCCCTCCACCCCCGCTTCCTCACCCTCCTTACCCCTCCAGCCTCCGCTCTCCTCACCCCTCCATATGCAATGTACACTATGTGTATATATGTGTGTATATAGGCACTTCCGACACTTTGTCCGCACTTCCCTCAACTTTGTACACATACACACACTCTGCTATACTTACCACCGGCCCTGCGTCCGCTGCCTGGATCCTCAGTCGACATGTCGCCGCCCCTGAACTACTGGATCCAATATAGCGTCCAAGATGTCTCTCCAAACTACCCGGACGACATATGGGATCCAGTCGTCCGGGAGCGGCAACATGTCGACTCAAGATCCAGGCGGCGGGGAAGATGCAGGGTCGGTGGTAAGTATAGCGGAGTGTGTGTGTGTATGTGTGTGTGTGTATGTGTGTGCTGACCACTCTGCCCACGGTGCTGCGCTGACCACTCTGCCCCTGCACTGCGCTGACCACTCTGCCCACGGCGCTGCGCTGACCACTCTGCCCACGGTGTACAGCGCTCGCTGACCACTCTGCCCACGATGCTGCGCTGACCAATCTCCACCTGCGCTACCCACTGCCACATGCCCTGACCAATCTCCTGCACTCACTGCTAACCACTGAGCCACCGCACTCACTGCTAACCACTGAGCCACCGACAGTGCTAACCACTGAGCCACCGGGCAGTGCTAACCACTGAGCCACTGCGCACTGCTAACCACTGAGCCACGCGCACTGCTAACCACTGAGCCACCGCATGCCATGAGCTAACGCATCTAACCTAGCCACCGCGCACTGCTACTACACCCCACTAATGAGCCACCGCGCATGCTAACCACTGAGCCACCGCGCAGTGCTACCACTGAGCCACCGTATACCCTGCTACCCACTGAGCCACCTGTATACACACAATTAATTTCACCGCACTCCCCTAACTATTAGTAAATAAACTATATATGGATTCTAGACTACCCGATTCTTTAGAATCGGGTCCGCCATCTAGTTATAAATATTTTTCCTGTTAAATCTGATGAGAGATCCTCTTTAAAGCAATTCTCTAGTTCACAATTAACAATTTCAAGATTAATACAAAATGCATTATTAAAATACCTGGTGTTTGCCTCTTTACATTTTTCTGGCACAGTTTCACAAGTTTCTGTCCCTGCTAGAGATAAGCAGACCTATGGAAGTTCAGGGTGCAGAGATTCAGCCAGACTCTTTTAAAGGTCTGTTCAGGACCAAAACGTGACCCAATCCTCATTTGAAGACTCTGATTTGGCTGTCTGGTTCTCCCGCCACATACACCCAGATATAAACACAGCACTTCCGAGGCGTGATGACGGTGATTTATCATTTTTTTATTTTAGAAACACACTACAGCCAATTAGTCCACGTTTACCCCCAGTGCAAGCCGATCAAACACTGCAAGTGTATCTAAAGGGTTGAGAATGCGCAAAAATAGGGTCTTATCCTTGATAGACAGATATAAATTGTCAATACTGGTATTGCTCACCTGATATGGTTGTGTGGCACACAACCAGCGTAATCGCTCAGGAAAATACATAGCACTGAGGAATAGATTATATAGGCTCTCCTTTTTGGAGTTCTATTCAGCACGGTGTCACTCGGCATAATACATGTTTTTATTATTTTCTTCTTTTTTTCTATTTTGGAATCATTTACATGTCATAATACCTATGTGACATATATATTAGATCATTGTGTGTAAATAGGAGAATATGACTGTTTTTTCTTTGAGATTGATTTTTACTACGCAGCTTTGTTGACAAACATTGTGACGTATCTTTGTGACCCTCCCTGTAAGCTGATGTCATAGCAATTATGTATTGGCGCCTTTTCTAAGATAAATAGGAGTGTGTTCAGTGTGATCTCGATATTCCCTGAGGAAGGAGCTCGGCAAGTGGCTCCGAAACGCGTTGGAAATAAGGCAATAAATCATCACTAATACCTAGACGTCCCGTGTCGGTGGTATATGTTTTCTGACAGCAGCGCGGACATAAAGGTACTTCGTCCGAAAAAAACACTGCAAGTGGCTCACACTGGGCCAAGCACCAAGTATACAAGATCACAGCAAGACTTGCTGGAGTGCTTTGGATACGTAAAACACCTGAACTTCAGCCCCAAATGGATTACCTAATCTCTAGTCCTTTTCTCTATCTTTTAATTTCTGTGAAATAGCTGACAATTTCTTACATCACTCTATGTATTCTATGATTTACACTGTTCCGTGCTCTAAGATGGAGCGGCTGAGAGCACGGGGTGGGGTGTGCAGACTGTTAAAGTACAGTGTGCAGTTGGTAAGTATTTTACCATAATAAAAATGGTAAGAACCACACCAGAAATATTACAGTGCTTCTGTCACACTAGAATCAATATTATATGATCTATATAGTCATATAGGGGATTAAATCCCTACAAAAATCATAGTAGAATTGTACCTGTTAGTGTTTGAGTGCCTGGGAAAACACTTTTTATAAATTTCAATACAAATGAGAGGCTTCAGCAGAACATCATTGATACGCCCTCCTCATTTTACATGTCAAGGACTTTCCCACCTGCCAGAATCTGCACTATTTGAATTCAACCAACAAGTTTGCCCATGTGCACTGTCACCGCCATGGGCCTGGTAAAGTAATATTAAAGAATGTCAGTGATGGCACTGTTAGCAGAGTGCTTTTCCCCTTCCGGGCTCCTTGGTGCATATCTCTAGAGAGTAGCACCTACAAAGAAGTGCCCATGAAGAGAGTGTACCCTGCATTTGTGCGTGTACCAGCACTGAAACTGTATACACGGCCAGGCTAAGGCAGTCAGTGTACATGCTGACACATGGTTGAGTATAAAGTGTTCGCTCTGTGAAGTGTTCCACATGGAGAGAATGAAAAAGGATAATGCTGAGCTGCTGCAAGGATTGTTCAGTCCAAATCAGATGAAGAAAGGTGATTTTTATTGAGTCAACGAGTTTCAGAGAGCGATTTTTCCATCATCATGACAAAAAAATCACTTAAAACACTCAACTAAAAAAAGAGGAATGTATATACTATGAAGTGAACACTGTCAGACAGAAGATGTGAAAGGCTGTCTACGTGTGAGGTATGGGGGAGTAGCAATGCACTGAGCTCTTGTCCAAAGGGTGCATTGAAGCCCCTTCAGTTGCATGAACATAAAGTACTTTTCTCAGGCACTGTAAACACAGAGGTACAGGGCTAGAATGACCTGGATCAGGTCAATTCAAAAAGGAGAGCTCAATGTATTTTTACTATGAATTTAATGTTCACTTTTTATTGTCAACCAGAGGGTTGTTTTAAAGATCTTTTGAAGAAATTCAGTACCATATGGAACCATGTCCAAATTAAAAAAAACTAAATCCATGACAAATAAAATGTCTAAAATGACTTAATTTTAAATTACATGTGAAATGGAAATATAATAACAATAAAAGTAAAAATTTGTTGAAATTCTCAGTGTATCCTATGACATATACGCAGATGCAAGTTGATTTTTTTCCCTTTTTCTTATAAACTCTATTTCAAATTGAACATCATTAAAAGGTTGTTTTCTAATGTTTTATTTTGCCAAAAAGATGTTTATTCTTATAATATGTATATCCTTAGGAAGCCGCAGGAGTACAAGGGGGATCAGATTTGAAACCTCGTCCCAGGTTTAACCCTGCAGAAGATGTAAATGCTTTGGAAACGGCTACAAATCCAAAGAGTATGAGTATAAAATTTCAATAAAGTACAGTGATAATTAATTTATAAAGGTCTATTGTAGCGTGGTAATATTAATCTTATGATGGTAAATAGAATGAATATTCATTCTGTGGAATCTTTATGATATTTTTCATGAACATATAGCTACCACCGTTTCAAGGGCTGTCCACAACTAGGACAACCCCACATGCCTCCACCAGGAAAAATAATGGAGCCTGTACTCATCTCCCATTCTGATGCCATTCCAGCTCTGTAGTTGTTCGCAGTTGCAGGGTTCAATTAAATTTTGACTGTCAACATGTCATATCACGCCATAGGACAATATGAGCAATCAGCAGGAAGTGAGGAACAGCCGCAGATTCACTTCCTGTTGATGAACTCATTTGGTCCGAAGGTGGGAAGACAGAACCTGGTGATTTAACCCGAGGCTCAGTTTACATCTCAATGTCATGTGAACCATGGAACTATCATTGCCTACACAAGAAGATGGCTGTCAAGCTCCTCCTCCTATACTGTTGGAATGGCACCAGCATAAGAGATGGGTACATATTTTTTTATTTTACCTGGGGCAGACATCTTGAATCTGAGGGGTGTTGTCCTAGTAATGGATGACCCCTTTAAATTCTATGATCTTGCCCTTGTATAAATTAAAACATTATTATATGTACGGTATTTATGTGTTACAATAGAAAAATACAGATGTGTTTCTTACTATAATAATTTTGTTCCTTAGGCATTGATGAAGGAACGATTATCGATATCCTAACTAAGAGAACGAATGAGCAGCGCCAGGAGATAAAAGCATCTTATCAAACACAAACAGGAACTGTAAGAACAAAATAAAATACATTTTTAATTAGAATTAAAATAGTAAACCATAGAATTTCATGTAATTAGAGTACCAATGACAAGTATTGGGCTTCATCCAACTACATTTTTGTGTATTTGTATAAATGCTGTTTTACAGTATGAGGGTTCTTGCTCTTGCATGTGATACCATATTTTTTTGCGCTGCCTTCATGGCCACTGAATAAAAAAATGGTGGAATATAATTTTAAAAAAATTTAAAAACTCATCCATGAAAGTTCTAATAGGCAAATCCTAGACCGGATAATACCGTCTTCAGACCAAATAGCAATATTCAGATCTTTGATTATACACCCTAATTTCAGACCCTAAATCTCAAAATTCAGATCCCAGATCAGATTTATTTAAATACTTACCTCTCCTGGACAGCATCAGAATATTATGTGTAATACCGCATACAATGTGTTAGGGCCCCTGGCACCGCTCCCCAGCTCATCTCTCCAGGGTTGGCATCCTTTGCCCCTCTGCCGACCAGGCATCCACGTCCAGGCGTATTGTGTCTCGGAGCCGTTGCCGGGTTCCCTTCCTGTCAGCTGACCACCGGGCTCACACATGAGCACATTACAATGGTCGTATTCATGTGACCAATCACCGGTGCACTAGGTGCACTCCTCCCCTGTGACTCTAGGGGCTGGCCCTTGACCAATAGCTGCTATTCCTCTGGTATATCAGGCCACCTCCACTGATGGGAGGGGCCTGATTATTAAGTTAGTTTGTTTCTGCCTTGCTGACTGTTGGCCAGGCCTTCCTTGTACTCGCCTCCAGTAGAGCCATTCCTGCTCTCCTTGCCTTGTTCCCTGTTACCTGGAACCTTAGCTGTGCTCTTCCCCGGTAGCACCATTCCTGCTCTCCTAGCCTTGTACCGTTACCGGGACTCCTTAGCTGTGCTGTAGCATAGGCTAACCTTACGAGCCGCCGCCCCTTGTATTATAAGCTGTGGTTTTTAGACCCCTGGCTTGCCCCTGACACTCCCTGTATAGGGGTTGGTTAAACTAGGACCAGCTCACCCAGGGGAGTTCGGTACCACGGCCCATTGGGTTAACTCTAGGGCGCCTTCCCCCGGAAGCGTGACACAATGATCCTGAGTAGTGGTGAGCCACCACCTAAGTGTTTGAATTCAATTTGATTCACTGAATTGGAGTGTCTTCGTCGAATTGTTCGTCGAATGTTCGTCGACCCCCATTGGAATCAATGGCAGGCTACAGCAAACACATAGAAAACACCTTCAAAGGTGTGCAAAAGCTGCCAAACTACTCAGAATAGACAACAAACACCGGGAAAAGTGACAACAATCTAACCACAGTACAAATAGTCTCATGGCATAACATGGGTGCACAAGACACGGTCTGTGCCAGCCGCACACTCTTCCAAAGCACTTCAAAATAGAAGGTGGTTAACAGTCACCTAAAATTTCAGAGGTGAGTGAAACTGACCTTGAATTGACAAATGGATGAGTTACAGGGGAAAATTGGCTGTCGCTTTCTACATTAAGTATAAAGAGGTGGAACAGTAAAAGGAGGATGAGACACAGGTATAGGCATGTCACACCCTTCTCAAATCATGAACCACACAGCAAGGGGACCCCAACAAGAGTCCTCACTCTTCCCAAAGGGTCAGACCATAGACAAATGGCATCAATTGTCCCAGACCAAAAATTGCTTAATAGCCCAGCCAGCCTGCATAGCACAGGGTCTGGAACAGGACCTGGCCTAGTATTTCACGATTAAACATTGCTTTTAATCGTGAATTTAATCGATTAAACTTTCAATAAGTTTTGTGGTGTATTACGAAAAAAACTAGAGAGGTAAGTCAGTGACCTGTTTAGGCCTATTGGGTCAGATACCTCAGAGCTCATGCAAGCGCTCCCATCAATGTTATGCCCTGCCACACACAGGCGGGACAACTATATGTTTTCATAGAATATTACCAAAAAACTAGCCAGGTAGGTCAGTGACCTGTTAGGCCTACTGGGCCGCATAAATGCAAAGATCATGCAAGCGCTGCCATCAATGATATGCCCCACCACACACAGGTGGGATCACTATCAGTTTCGTGGAGTATTACCAAAAAACTAATCAGGTAGGTCAGTGACCTGTTTAGGCCTACTGAGCCAGATAAACTCAAAGCTCATGCAAGCACTCCCATCAATGTTATGCCGCACCACACACAGGTGGGACAACTATCAGTGTCGTGAAGTATTACAGGAAATAATAGAGAGGTAGGTTAGTGACCTGTTTGCGCCTACTCGGCCGGATAAATTCAAAGCTCATGCAAGCACTCCCATAAATGATGTGCCCTGCCACACACAGGTGGGACAACTATCAGTTTCGTAGAGTGTTACCAAAAAAACTAGTCAGGTAGGTCAGTGAACTGTTTAGGCCTAGCGGGCCGGATGAACTCAATGCTCATGCAAGCGCTCCCATCAATATTATGCCCTGCCGCACATGGGTGGGGCCACTATCAGTTTTGTGGAGTATTATTGAAACCAATAGTGAGGTAGGTCAGTGACCTGTTTAGGCTGACTGGGCCGGATAAACTCAAAGCTCATGCAAGCGCTCTCATCAATGTTATGTCCTGACACACACAACTATCAGTGTTGTGGAGTATTACAGGAAATAATAGAGAGGTAGTGACCTGTTTAGGCCCATAGGCCTACTGGACCGGATAAACTAAATGCTCATGCAAGCGCTCCCATCAATGTTATGACCTACCACACAAAGGTGGGACCACTATCAGTGTCGTGGAGTATTACCAAAAAAACTAATCAGGTAGGTCAGTGACCTGTTTAGGCCTACTGGCCTAGGTAAACTCAAAGCTCATGCAAGCACTCCCATCAATGTTATGCCCCGCCACACACATGGGATAACTATCAGTGTCATGCAGTATTACAGGAAATAATAGAGAGGTATGCCAGTGACATGTTTAGGCCTACTGGGTGGGATAAAATCTAAGTTCATGCAAGTGCTCCCATCAATATTATGCCCTGCCACAAACAGGTGGGACCACTATCAGTTTCGTAGAGTACAGAAAAAAATAGTGAGGTAGGTCAATGATCTGTTTAGATATACTCAAAGCTCATGTAAGCGCTCCCATCAATGTTATGCCCCGCCACACACAACTATTAGTGTCATGGAGTATTACAGGAAATAATAGAGAGGTATGTCGGTGACCGGTTTAGGTCTAGTGGGCCAGATAAACTCAATGCTCATGTGGCGCCCCGCAACGAGTGCGTCACAGGAGGGTATCGCAGCCATAAATGCAGCCGCAATATTCTCCGACCCAGCAGTCATATGGTTAACTTAGAGATCCAAAACCCTGCATGCATCACTTAACATAGAGGGCCAATCCAAGGTCCTGGTGGGTGGAGCGCAAGGGTAGTGTAGGAGAAGTACAGTTAGTCTAGACAGAGTTAGAGTCGGGTCTAGACAAGAGAAAGACACAGACTTGAACTTGGAGTAGGAGCAGGGGCTCTGCACCCCGTGCAGCCCCTGGGCCATCACCGGTCGGGTGTTAGCACCTGAGGGATCGGGCATCACCAACCACGGGTTCCAAAATACCCCCGTGCCCAACTTACAGCCGGTTCACTGGTACCGAAGCTGGCAGCAGTTCACCTCTGCTACGCGAACCAGAAGCGTGGAGGAGCAGCTTCACAGGAGCACCCCACCACCAGCCAACTTCCAGTCGTCTAACCAGCGGTGTACCCACCGAGGGACCCAAGGCTCCCCAAAACATCCATAACGTACATCTTGGATAGGGATTGAAGCAGCCTCCCCGTACCCGACCTGGTATTCCTGGGCGACAATGGCAAAGACTTGGAGGAACACTACGGATCTCTGATGGACACCTATAACTGCAGAGTCCACCCGGTCCACTACCCGTTAACTGTATGCCATGTACTGCCTGCTGGTTACAGTAAAGACCCGTTACAGAGACTTTCAGTGTCCGTGCTTCCTTATGATTGTATCCGTCCGCACACAAGGTAACCGCAGCTGCTGCACAACATCTTAAGCAGCTCCAGCCTCCAGGGATCACCGCTCAGCCTGTGGGGAGCGTTCCATCTTGCTGCTGTCCATCCCCCGGAGGTTCCGCAGCGTCGGTAATGATTACCGAACTACTCATAGGTGGCGTCACGAATAAATTAAGCCCCTTAATCTGTTCCTACAAGACGTCTTCAACTTTTCATCTGCACTCAACCGGGCCTCACTACCGGCAGGCGCGGCCCACCCATGATAAGGAGGAAGGAGCTACAGCCTGTCTAAACCGGAGTCCACGGGCCTACGGTGAGTCACTCATGCAAGCACTCCCATCAATATTATGCCCTGCCGCACACAGGTGGGACCACTATCAGGTTCGTGGAGTATAACCGCTAAAACTAGTAAGGTAGGTCAGTGACCTGTTTAGGCCTACTGGGCAGGATAAACTGAAATCTCATGCAAGCGCTCCCATCAATGTTATGCCCCGCCACAACCAGGTGGGACCACTATCAGGTTCGTGGAGTATTACCGAAAAACTACTCGAGTAGGTAAGTGAGCTGCTTAGGCCTAGTAGGCTGGATAAACTTAAAGCTCATGCAAGCACTCCCAACAATGTTATGCCCTGCCACACACAGGTGGGACAAGCATACGTTTTGTTTAGTATTACAGGAAATAATAGAGAGGTAGGTCAGTGACTTGCTTAGGCCTAGTGGGCCAAATAAACGTAAAGGTCATGCAAGCACTCCCATCAATGTTATGCCCCACCACACACAGGTGGGGCAACTATAAGCTTCGTGGAGTATTACAGGAAAAACTAGTACTGTCTTCAAGCCAAACTAAAATGTCTACTTCTTTTAGTGGACAATCTGCTATCATCCCTTTCTTGCGCAGCAGAGCATCGCTAAAACTTGGTCCCAAAAGGAGCAGGTGCTGCAATGAATATCAAGCGCTCCATCAAGTGGGCTCTCCTCCACCTCAACTTTAACATCACAAACACTTCAGTGCTCCGAGCTGTCACCCCAATTGCACTTGCTTTCTCACAGCTCACAAGTCTCCAGTCGCACTACTGACTATGGGTTAACACAGATGGGTGACTCTGCAGAGCTCTTCACTCATACTATAGCCTGGGAATCAGAGGTCTGCTCCAAAGCTTCAGGGAGTCAGGAAAAAGAAATGATCTGCACCGATGCCCAAAATCTTTTTGAGTCGGATCCAGGCCCAGATGAAGAAGGGTCCGAGCATAATGTAGACCCTCATCCCCAAACTGTAAACCCTGTTGGTGGAGACAATGAGGCAGATGATGATGAGAATCAGATACATGATTGAAATGACAACTTGACTTTGCGCTCAGGGCAGGAAGAGGTTGGATCTGAGGATGACGAGAATGAGAACACACAGGGTGATGATGAGGTTGGAGATCACACTGACTGCCAACACACAGTCAGGCAGTTGATGAGCTCAGCAGAGGAGGTGGTGGAGAATTCTAGTGACGAGGTTAGGTTGCAGCTTCCTGGACAGAGTCAAAGTCCTGGAAGCACGTCAACAACTACATCCTCAGCCACAACTCTGCCTCTGTGCAGAAGCCGTGGTGTCTCTGCAGGTCGCATGGGGTTTAAGCCTTGCCTAGCCTGGGCTTTTTTTCAGATCGCAAAGGATGACCCAACTCATGTTATCTGCAAAAGTTGTAAACAAAATCTGAGTAGAGGCCAAAAAATCAATTGTTTGAGTATTTCGTGCATGAACCACCACTTGGACATAAAGAATAAGTCACAGTGGGAAGCTCACTGTGCTATAATGCGGCCTAGTGGGCCTAGCCAACCACCGTCTACCCCATCAAATGCATCTGCGGCTTCTTCATCCTCTGTGACTGTGGGTACAGCTTTCACACAGGCTTTCGGCCGCAGAACTTCCACCTCTTTACCCGCAACAGCTAGTGTGATGGACAGGTTGTCAGCTGTTTTGGAAGTGGAAACACCTGCTGGTGTTGAGTGCTGTCAGACATCAAGAGCACCACCTTTTTATGAATATGACATAATATGTCCACCTGCACCTCTCTCACAGTCCAGCAGTTTGTCTGGGACACCCTACACAACCCTGTCTCAGCACAGCAGCGAGCTCTCGGTCCCTCAGATGTGGACAAGTAAAAGACCATTTCCTCCTACCCATGCCAAAGCTAAGAGGTTGAATTTCATCATCTGTAAGCTGTTGGCTACGGAAATGCTGCCTTTCCGGCTGGTAGATACAGAGAATTTTCGAGATATTATGGCCGTCGCAGTGCCCAAGTACCAGATGCCCAGTGATCACATCTTCTTGAAGAAAGCTGTGCCTACACTACAACAGCAAATTGCACACAACATCACCACTTCCTTGAGAAACTCTGTGTCTGACAAGAGTGCATTTCACCACAGATACCAGGACGAGTAAGCATGGACAGGGGCGTTACATGTTGCTCACTTGGGCACTGGGTGACTATGGTGACAGCAGGAGAAGGGGCTGCTGTACAAGTCTTGCCATCCCCACGGGTTGTGCGTCAAACCTCTCTATCTAGAAGTTCTTTCACTGCTTTTGCCTCCTCTACCTCTTCTAGGTCCTCCACCTGGGCCCAAAGTCTGGTAATGAGACATGTGTTCAAACTGCGCAGAGGGAATCCAGCACACCGCCTTACTATGCTGACAGCAGGCTCAATGCCATCAGGCGGTGTTTACATTAAAATGTCTGGGAAATGTGAGTCAGACAGCTGAGGAGTTATGGTCAGCTCTGGAGATCAAGTTTAATCAATGGTTGTCTCTACTGAACCTTCAGCCAGGGAAGACCGTGTGCGACAATGCACACACCTGGGTTCGGCCCTTCGCCGGAGAAATGTGACACACATGCCTCAACGACTTGCATCGCTAGAAAAGTCTTTCGGCCTGCCGGTTCACCGTCTGAAATGCGATGTGCCTACACGATGGAATTCCACTCAGCACATGTTGCAGTGACTGAGGCAGCAGTGACAAGCCCTGGTGCAGTATGTTATGATGTATAGCCTGGGCCAACGCGATCAAAAGTTGTGGAAAATCACGCTGCCGGAGTGGCCTCAGATCAAGGACCTCTGCACTCTTCTGCAGAGTTTTGAAATGGCAACTAAGATGTTTAGCACTGACGATGCCATTATCAGCATGACTATTCCGGTCATCTACATACTGGAGCACATTTTAACGAGTATTCGGAGTCAGGTGGTGGGCCAAGAGGAAGGGGAGGAAGTAGAGTAGGAGGCGTATGCGGAAGTGATAACAAGATCTCAAAGGTCCAGACTATTGGTAGCAGCAAGGCGGCTGGCATGGGAGGGTGGGGGAGAGGGAACAATGAGGGTGCATGGTAGCAGCCAAACTGTTGATGAAGATGCAGGAGCCGAGGAAGAAATGAAGGACGAACATGTGATGGGAATGGAAGACTCAGCAGATGAGGGAGATCTTGATTACATTTCTGTTGTGCGAGGTTGGAGGGAGAGGGCAGAGGAAGCAAAAGTGAATGTTACCCCGCCGCCACTAACACAACATGGACTTAGGCCTCCTGGATGTGCAAGACACATGAGTGCCTTCTTGCTGCACTTCCTGCAACATAATTTTTGGAATTGTTATGATTCAAAGTAATGCCAACTACTGGGTTGCCACACTGTTAGATGCCGGGTAAAATACTAAATTTTGCCAAATGCTACCTGCCCTGGAAAGGGACGCATGCATGTAGGAGTATCAACAGAAGCTTTTAGACAATCTTAGTACTACTTTTCCCCCAAACAACAGTAGTATGCATAGTGAATATCACAGTTCTACCTTTCCAACCCGGGAATGTCGAATCATCATCACTCAAACGTTAACAGTGTATGTGGTAACAGTAATTTTGTAGAATCGTTTCACCTTTTTATTAGACCATCCTTTGCAACGGCAGAAGAGAGAACAAGTCTGACACTTAGTGAACGCCTATAGAGGATGGTACAGGAGTATCTACAGCTGAATAGCAATGTCATGACTGTGGAACTGGACCCTTGTGCAGTTTGGGCTTCAAAACTGGAAAACTGCCCTGAGCTCGCCACTCATGCCTTGGAGATTTTGTCATGCCCTGCAGCCAGCGTTCTCTCTGAATGTGTCTTCGGCACTGCTGGTAGTGTGCTGATGGATAAGTGCCCGCTACTGTCCAGGGACAGTGTAGACAGACTAATGTTTATCAATATAAGCAAATCATGGATCTGCAATGACTTTATCAACCCTGGGGCAGCCTGGGGAGACTAAACGGTTGTGTACTTTTTAATGTGCTACATTAAACTCCCCATTTCAATATTTCAACTCTGGGGCAATTGATGCCACTTAAGTGGTGGCTGTGCCTCATTTTTTTTTAAAAATGGAGACTGTTGTTGGAGTCTTCTTCCTGTTTGCTGCTTTACTTGAGTAGGGCTCTCTGAGCTCAATACCTATCCCTGATACTCCTGCCCCTGTTTATGAATATTCAACCTTTTTGTCTGTCGAACCAGTGATTAACAAATTTGTTGTATTCACATCCACCATTTCGAGGTTGTTAAAAGCAGTGATTACTACATCTCCCTTAATGTTTACGTTAACTGGTTTTGGGCATCAAACCAGGTTTTGGCAAATGAGGTGTATACACAAACAAACAGATTTTGGTAAGTAGTAGGGATGAGCGAGTATGCTTGTCACTACTCGGTACTCGCACGAATATCTCGGTACTCGGGTACTCGGCGAGTACCGAGTAATCTTGCGATACTCTTGCTATGCTCGGGGTCCACCTCCCTGCATGTTGGCACTCTTAACAGAGCCAGCCCGCATGCAGGGATTGGCTGACAGACACTGTAATGCCACAGCCATGTAGGTTGTGGCATTACAGTGATTGGCTGGCCGCACAGCGTCATCAGGACTTTATAAGACCTGACCGCGCTGTGTTCGTCACTCTGCTCCACAGACAGTCAGTGTAGGGAGAGGTGCTGCTGATTGAGGGACAGATTTGTGGCCTTTCAGCTAGTGTAGGTGCAGCGCCAACATAATTTCCACAACAGTTCTTCTGAGGGCTAATAGAGCTGTATACAGGCAGGCAGGGAGGCAGGGTATATAGCAAACTTTGTTGTGCCAGTATACCAGCCTGCATCACATCTGTGGCTGGTGTACAGGCTGGAAATCTCATCCATCCCAAAACAGTGCTTTTAGGGATTAATTTAGCTCTCTGTAGCGTAAATTAGGATACGCCAAAAGACTCAGTATTCTCGTCAGCGTTTGTGTCTGACCAGTCCACCTGCAGGGCCTTAATCTCTAATCTCAGTGTCCAGCTAAAAACCAACTCTTGTGTGCATTAATTTAGCATCTTAGTGCAGCAGAAGTAGGTTGTAGCGTAAATTAGGATACGCCAAAAGACTCGGTATTCTCGTTAGCATTTGTGTCTGACCAGTCCACCTGCAGGGCCTTAATCCGTAATCTCAGTGTCCAGCTAAAAACCAACTGTTGTCTGCATTCATTTAGCATCTTAGTGCCGCAGGTGTGGCTTGTAGCTCCAAGTAGTATACGCCAAAACACGGTATACGCATCAGCGTTTGTGTCTGACCATTCCAGCTGCCGGGATTAAACCGCTGTAATCTGTAATCTCAGTGTGCAGCTAAAAACCATCTTTTGGACGCCTTAATTTAGCTGTATACAGGCAGTACAACATTGAAAATGCGCAAGGCTGGTGGCAAGGGACAAGGAACTGGACGTGATGGTGGTGCAGGCAGAGGCCGAGGCCATGTGCAAGCTCGAATTGCGCCACGACAAACACCTACATCATCTCGCTCGACCTTCCTGTCCCAATTTCTAAGGAACTGCAGCAGTACACCACTATTAAACCAAGACCAGTGTCAACAGGTTGTTAGTTGGATAGCGGATAATGCTTCCAGTAAGTTTGGCACCACCACAAATACCCTGTCTTCCACACGGTCAAGTGTCGGTAGCCGTGAGACTGGACCGCACATTCCACACCCTAATACTCCTTCCTCCCACCATGCCGAGTGCCTGGTCCCGGACATAACTGATCCCACACTTGGACACTCTGAAGAGCTGTTGATTTATCCATTCGAATATTCTGGCATCTCGCCAGCTCCAGTTGAAGTGGCTCATGATGAGATCCTATGTACCGATTCCCAAATATTTGAGCAGCAATGGTCTCACGAAGGCAACGGTGGGAACGTGTCTCAACAAGAGGTGGACGATGATGAGACACAATTGCCAGAAAGTCAGGAGGAGGATCAGGGTGCGGAAGTGGAAGACGACGTGGTGGATGATCCAGTAACTGAACCAACCTGGCAGGAGGACATGCAGAGCGAGGACAGCAGTGCACAGGGGGGGTTAGGCGTAGCATCATAACAGGCCGGAAGAAGCAGGGTGGTGTCCAGAGGCAGAAGGCAGGCAATCGTTCCCCGGCACAACAACACGACAGAAGTTGCCAGTACAACTGTTAGGTCTTCCCGAGTCTGGCTGTTTTTTAAGGTTTTTAAATCTCCAAAGGAGTGCACAATTAAGATAGCTTTTTTTATTTAATTATTATTAAAATCGGTCAGTAGTGTGTGTATGCCCTACACCTGTAATCCAGTGAATACTGAGCAGTAGGAGAAGAGGGAACCTATATTCCCACACTCACCCTATCCTCTGCCCCTGCCTGTCTACGGAGTTTTATACACATAACGTGTCAGGTGTCCCCGTTCCACGGTGGCTTGCCCTAGTGTCCCTGTTGCTGCACTATGGCCATTACCACCCCTGGGAATCTATCCTGGTCTTAGGTGTATCTCAAAAGTAGATGTGGGTCAACCCCCATCATCTTCCCTGTGTGTGTATGATTTGATTTTACATCAAAGGGTGTTTTATTTGTAATTATTGGTGCATAAGAATGCTATGTAGCATAACCTCCACTGGCGGATTATATCTATTATATGCAGAATAGACCTCAGAAAGATATAATTATACTGATGTGTCTCAAGCCCCACTCTGTACTACCCACAGGGGTCCGGTCTCAGGTCTGCTGTGTCTTATAAACCACCCCCATTAGATATATGGTTACCGTCAGTGTCAGTGTCAGTGTCCAGGTCACTATATACACCTTCCCTTGATCCTTATACATATATCATACATATCCCCTATTCAAGGGTACACAAGGTACAGAGATGACACTCAATCCCAGACAGATCGATAGTTCCCACAGGCAGGTGTATAGCATCGTTACTTATCTGATGCACATGATCGTTTAGTCAGTCCCAGTCATACATCTCGACGCGTTTCTGCCCGCTATCATCGCTGGGCGTCCTCAGGAGAGACTGTGCTGTCAGATACCGGTCCAGCCTTATCCAGGTCACCGGGGGCGCTGTACACCAATGAGGAAGGAGGGGAGGTTATCACACCACCTTGTACAGCGCCCCCGGTGACCTGGATAAGGCTGGACCGGTATCTGACAGCACAGTCTCTCCTGAGGACGCCCAGCGATGATAGCGGGCAGAAACGCGTCGAGATGTATGACTGGGACTGACTAAACGATCATGTGCATCAGATAAGTAACGATTCTATACACCTGCCTGTGGGAACTATCGATCTGTCTGGGATTGAGTGTCATCTCTGTACCTTGTGTACCCTTGAATAGGGGATATGTATGATATATGTATAAGGATCAAGGGAAGGTGTATATAGTGACCTGGACACTGACACTGACGGTAACCATATATCTAATGGGGGTGGTTTATAGGACACAGCAGACCTGAGACCGGACCCCTGTGGGTAGTACAGAGTGGGGCTTGAGACACATCAGTATAATTATATCTTTCTGAGGTCTATTCTGCATATAATAGATATAATCCGCCAGTGGAGGTTATGCTACATAGCATTCTTATGCACCAATAATTACAAATAAAACACCCTTTGATGTAAAATCAAATCATACACACACAGGGAAGATGATGGGGGTTGACCCACATCTACTTTTGAGATACACCTAAGACCAGGATAGATTCCCAGGGGTGGTAATGGCCATAGTGCAGCAACAGGGACACTAGGGCAAGCCACCGTGTAACGGGGACACCTGACACGTTATGTGTATAAAACTCCGTAGACAGGCAGGGGCAGAGGATAGGGTGAGTGTGGGATTATAGGTTCCCTCTTCCCCTACTGCTCAGTATTCACTGGATTACAGGTGTAGGGCATACACACACTACTGACCGATTTTAATAATAATTAAATATAAAAAAAGCTATCTTAATTGTGCACTCCTTTGGAGATTTAATAATTTATTTTGAGTCACATTTATCATAATTTTGAGATTTACTGTTTTTTAAGGTGTCTGCAGATAATTCCAAAAAGGCCATTTGCAACACCTGCCATGCCAGCATCAGCAGGGGTAGCAGAAATAGCAGCCTGACCACCACCAGCATGATAAGGCACCTGGCAGCAAAGCACCCGACTTTATGGGATGTACAGCAGAGTCCAGGAGCATTCTCTGCAGGTGACACCGCTGTGTCTTCCACTGTTGTGCGTGCAAGCCAATCCCCTGTCCATACTGCATGCGAAGATGCCTTCTGTCTTTCACCTGTAGTTGCACAAGCAAAAATAGCACCATCATCAACCAAGTCCTTGTCCCAGCGCAGAGTTCAGTTATCCATACACCAATCTTTGGAACGCAGGCGCAAATACGCTGCCAATGCCCCACATGCCACAGTTCTAAATGCACACATATCGCGACTGCTTGCGCTGGAAATGTTGCCTTTTAGGCTGGTGAAGACGGAAGCATTCCGTAACCCCGTAACCTGATGGCGGTGGATGTCCCATGTTACTCGGTCCCCAGACGCCACTATTTTTCCCGGTGTTGCCGTCCCCACATTACATAAACGTGTGTCACAAAACATCATACGTGCCCTTAACAACGCAGTTTCAGGCAAAGTCCACCTAACCACGGACACGTGGACAAGTGCTTGTGGGCAGGGCCGGTACATCTCGCTGATGGCACACTGGGTTAATATTCTGGAAGCCGGGACCCAGTCTGAGCTTGGGACGGAACACGTCCTTCCGACACCAAGGATTGCAAGCCCTAACTCAGTCAGGGTTTCACCCACAGTGTACAGCTCCATAACGTCATGCTCCTCAGCCACCTCCAGTTCACACTCCACACCAGTCCCAAGCTGGAAGCACTGCAGCACTGCCTCGGCTAAGCGGCAACAGGCTGTGCTGAAGCTAATATGCGTAGGTGACAAACCCCACAATGCTGAAGAGTTGTGGACAGCTCTGAAACAGCAGGCAGATAACTGGCTCACACTGCTGAACCTACAGCCAGGCATGGTCGTGTGTCACAATGGCTGGAACCTTGTGGCGGCTTTGAGGCGAGGTGAGCTGACACATTTTCCATGCGTGGCCCATGTGCTCAACCTCGTGGTTCAGCTGTTTATTAAATCCTACCCAGAGCTGTCTGATCTGCTCATCAAAATACGCTGCCTGTGTGCCCATTTTAGAAAGTCACCTACTGCTTCTGCCGCCCTTGCTGGCTTTCAGCGGAGTTTGCAGCTTCCGGCTCACAGACTGGTGTGTGATGTCCCCACGCATTGGAATTGCACACTGCACATGTTGGTCAGAATTTGTTAGCAGAAGAGGGCAGTTGTTGAGTACAAGCATCAACTAGGCCGTCAGTATACGGTTCAAACTCAACACATAAGACCTCAGGAGTGGACATGGATGTCCGACATATGTTCTGTCCTCCAAAACTTTGAGGACTCCACCAAGATGGTGAGCGGCGATGACGCCATCATTAGCATCACCATCCCGCTTCTCTGTCTTCTAAAATGCTCTCTGCACAAAATCAAAGACGATGCATTGCAGGCGGAGCACGGTGAGTCGGAGCAAGAAACCGTACTGGGTGATTACACACAGCCCAGCCTCATCTCATCCCAACATGCATTGGAGGACTATGACGAGGAGGAGGATGAAGAAATAGAGCTACTTTCATGCGGAATTGACGGTAATACATGCACAACCGTCAGACCGTCGGTTCAGAGTGGATGGCCAGAGGACAGGGGAGAGGAGGATGATGAGGCCAGCATGACCAGTCATGCTGTTGGTGAGGACCCTAAAGTCTTGCCTGTTAACAGTCTGGCTACATGGCTGACTTTATGTTACGCTGCCTGTCTCGTGACCCTCGCGTTATCTACATCTTGGCGGACACTCATTACTGGTTGGTGACACTTTTAGACCCACGCTACAAGGAGAACATTATTTCTCTTATTCCCGAGGCGGAGAGGTCTACAAAAATGCTGCAGTACCAAAAGGCCATAGTCGCGGAATTAGTAAAAAAATTCCCTTCTGAAAACGCTAGCGGCAGAGGTCACGATTCGGTGGACAACCAAGGCGTCCGGCCGAGAGAGGCACAAGTCCAATCCAGCAGAGGTAGGGGAACACTCTCAAAGATCTGGGACACTTTTCTCAGCACCTCCCGTACCACAGGCCCTGAGGTGTGGGGTAGTGTCACAAGTACTGCAAAGTTTGCCAAGATGCTGAAGGAGTACCTTGCTGATCGTACTAAAGTGCTCCTAGACTCCTCTGTGCCTTATAATTATTGGGTATCTAAGCTGGACACGTGGTAGGAATTGTCCCTCTATGCCTTGGAAGTCCTGGCCTGCCCTGCCGCTAGCGTTTTGTCAGAGCGTATTTTTAGTGCCACAGATGGAATCATTACTGATAAACGCACCCGCCTGTCAACTGAAAATGCTGACAGGCTGTCTCTGATCAAGATGAACTGGATTGGATTGGGCCTGACTTCACCACACCACAACCAAATGATAGCGTAATTGGTACCACCTGAGGAAGACAGTAGAGTACTGTTGAAACATGTTGTGGCAGCACAAGGGGCCAATAGAGGTCTGATTTTAGTTGATGCTCTGCTTGTGATTCATTTAGCCAATAAAAAAAAACTATTTTTTTCCTGTATGCTACCACTCCCTCTGGGAGTTCGGCAGGAGCTGCTCTAGTGGATCACAGCACCTAATAAGCTGAAGGACCTCTGGACATCACGCTGAGGAACCGCAGGACTGACATAGGAGGACGCCGCGACCGGGCACCGCGACCAGAGGACATAAATTCCATAGGAGGCTTTATCCGGCGTTGTGCGGGGGCGCACAACCCCCCAAGGTGAGTGGCCTAACAGCCCCCCTTAATTCTTATTCCTGGAAGGTCCTTTCACAGGGAGCGCTCTCTTTTCTCTTTTCTGTCTCTTATAATTATTGGGTGTCCAAGCTGGACACGTGGCAGGAATTGTCTCTTTATGCCTTGGAAGTCCTGGCCTGCCCTGCCGCTAGCATTTTGTCAGAGCGTATTTTTAGTGCCACAGGTAGAATCATTACTGATAAATGCACCCGCTTGTCAACTGAAAATGCTGATAGGCTGACTCTGATCAAGATGACAAGCCTGACTTCACCACCCCACCACCAAATGATAGCGGAATTTAAATTTTGTGCCGGTAGATTGCCATGCACCTCCGCACACCCACACATCTGTACACACTTCATGTCTTTGACTACTTGCTGTCCTGCTCCTCCTTCTCCTCATCCGCCACCATCATATGCTCAGTGCGACCATGGTTCATGATGCCACGAAAACATAATTTTTTTACATCATATTTATAATGATGATGACCCTAACCGTTCAAAAGTTAGGCAGTAGTTTCATGTATACCCCCCAGGGGTACATGTTTTAGTCCATGCTTACAGAATGGGGATTACAAGTACAGGAGACCCGCTCCTTTGTAATGGGAACAATATTTAGAGGCTCTCCTCCATGTTTATTTCCAGGGGCATTGAAGTGCCTCCTAATTTTTGGCTGCCCTGCCAAGGGCAATACTACAAAAGACCCACTTCCTTATAATGGGCACAATATTTAAAGAGGCCCTAATGCACGCCTCTATGCAGGGGCATTGGGTTGCCTTCTAATTTTTAGCTGCCCTGCCTAGGGCAATACTACAAAAGACCCACTTCCTTTTAATGGGCACAGTATTAAAAGTGGCCCTCAAGCACGCCTCTATCCATGGGCATAAGAGTGCCACACAATTTTTGGCTGCCCTGCCTAGGGCAATCCTACAAAAGACCCACTTCCTTATAATGGGCACAATATTTAAAGAGGCCCTAATGCACGTCTCTATCCAGGGGCATTGGGGTGCCTCCCAATTTTTGGCTGCCCTGCCTAGGGCAATACTAAAAAAGACCCACTTCCTTATAATGGGCACAATATTAAAAGAGGCCCTCATACACGCCTCTATCCTGGGGCACCAGAGTGCCTCCCAACTTTTGGCAGCCCTGCCTAGGGCAATACTACAAAGGACTCACTTCCTTAAAATGGGCACATTATTTAAAGAGGCCCTCATGCACGCCTCCATCCAGGGACATTGTGGTGCCTCCCAATTTTTGGCTGCCCTTCCTAGGGCAATACTAAAAAAGACCCACTTCCTTATAATGGGCACAATATTAAAAGAGGCCCTCATACACGCCTCTATCCTGGGGCATCAGAGTGCCTCCCAACTTTTGGCAGCCCTGCCTAGGGCAATACTACAAAGGACTCACTTCCTTAAAATGGGCACATTATTTAAAGAGGCCCTCATGCACGCCTCCATCCAGGGACATTGTGGTGCCTCCCAATTTTTGGCTGCCCTGCCTAGGGCAATACTACAAAAGACCCACTTCCTTAAAATGTATGTCTCTTCCCAGGGGCTTGGGAGTGCCACACAATTTAAAAAAAAACAAAAAAACTTTCATGTAATCCAAAAAACTAACATAGGCCATGTTCACACACATGCGTTTTATTGCCCATCCCTGCGTTTTTGGGGTGTGAAAAAAAAACGCAGGTGCGTTAACGCAGGGTACATGTGAGTGTGCATGCGTTTTTCAGGACCACTTGCGTTTTTTTCCCATACCCCAAAAAACGCTGGGTGCTGGAAAAAAACGCAGGTGAGTTTCCCCAAAAACGCACGCATTTTTTATAATGGGCCCCTATGGGAAACGCTGGCAAACGCAAACGGAAACGCAGGCACATGCAGACACCTGCGTTAGCGGTAGCGTTTTTGTAAAGGGGTCATCAGAAATGAAAATTTTTTTTTTCAATAGCACCCCCCCCCCCCATATAATAAAGAAAATACAAAAAAAATGTTTATGATAGCACCCCCCCCCCCCCACCCCTTGGTCGGCAGGAAAACGAAAAAAAAAAAATTCCTTCAGCTAAAACACAATTTTTTATGCATGCGTTTTTTGTTATTTGGGTGTTTGGTGAAAAAATGACTAAGTGCAAAAACGTTTTCAATGCTTTCACACACACAAGGCACATTTTTTTGTCACTCTTAAAAAAACGCAAGTGCTTTCAGGAGTGCTAAAAAAAACGCAAATTGTGTGTGAACATGGCCATACACCAACTCTGTCTCACAAGTGGGTATGAGCCCTTAATATTTTCTCCATGAAAATCCATTTTGGTTTCATTTTGTAACGGTTTTTTGACAGTCCGTAAAAGTGGCTTTATAGACTGACAGCATTGTTCACAGCAGTGACCTTGGAGTCTGAAATGCTTACAGGGGTCTTCCCCATGCTGTTCCCATATCATTTGAGCACTGTTCTGATACTTTTGTGACATTTTTAGGGTTTATCCATGCTGCCGGGGGTCATGCCAGAAAAATACTCGGGTCTCCCATAGGATAACATTGGGCTCGGTGCTCGGGCCGAGTACACGAGTATCTTGGATGCTCGGCCCGTGCTTCGAGCACCCGAGCATTTTAGTACTCGCTCATCTCTAGTAAGTAGGTTTGTGCAGATGCAATACAAAAGTGTTTTGTGCGCTGTGTGGCTGTAGATTTCAACAGAACACTGGACCACAGCTATCTAGTCAAACAGTGGTACTAGCCAAAAAGGATTTGCTTGGCTAGATGCAGTAAAAAATGGCTAGTAAAGACAGGAGGTGTAGCTTTCTTCACAACAGTGCTTCACCAGTGCCTGGCACACACTGCTACTAGCCAAAAAGGATTTGCTTGACTAGATACAGTAAAAAATGACTAGTAAAGACAGGAGGTATAGCTTTCTACATTGCAATGTAATGAGGTAAGGTACTAAGCACCTACAGTGAAACATAGTGGTGGCAATGTCATGGTTTGGGTAGTCCTTTGCAGCATCTGTCATTGGCCCTCTGCATAGAATTGATGAAAATATTAATGCAACCATGTACAAGTATATACTGTAGAATGTAATAATATCACATGGTAAAAGCAAAGTAGGAAATTTCAGAAACCATGATCATAAGCACACATTCAGTTTAGTAAACAAAATTGGCTGGCAAATTAAAATGTTTGTTTGTTGCAATGACGAAGCCAGTCACCTGATTTAGACCCTATAGAGCACATTTGGGATGTGTTAGGGTGACAAGTTGGGGCTCGTACCCATAGCAATAAAGATGAATTGTTTGCAAATTTGCAAATGGAAGGAGCAAGATCCCTCCAGATGTCTTGAATACCCTAGTGGCTTCAATGTCCGTCGGCGTGGTGCAGTAATTAAAGCATAAGGTTGTGCTACAAAATACTATGTTATGGCATTGTAAACAATGAATTACTCTCTATATTGTGATCAATAAATAGTATATGCAAAACCTTTGGCCGTCAGTTTTCTTTATTTAAATGACCATACATCTATTCATAAGCATTTTAGTTAAAATTAAGATCTTGCATGATGACAACTTCATGTACTTTCAATTCAACACCAGGAAAATGGCATAAAAACAACCAGACAGAAATAATCACACTTTGCTAAACCTTTGGTTGCCACTGTATATATATAAATCTCTGAGTGATTTCTGTATATGTATCGCATACTATTTTTTTCTATTAAATTATGTATGAAACAGTTTGAAAAACGTTTATGCTGAAGAGAGCACAGGAGGCCTCACAAACTGATTTTTACATATGGTAGTAGTTACATTTAGGGTATGTGCACATCAGTCGTTTCTGCATCTTTGCAGAACGACCGGGAACCAGTGGAGAATGGCAGAACTGAGTTTTCTGAACTCGCCAGTGTCCCTCGTTTTGTTAGCGTTTTGCTAACGATTTGCGATCGGGTTACTAGCGTTTGTACAGCGTGTTCTTGGCGATTTCCCCGGCGTTTTTCTTAGCGAGTTCCAGACTGGTCTTTGGTGCACTTGTAAGCTAGATCCGCTGGAAAAACGCTGAAAAGAAGTCACTTGCTCTATCTTTGAAAACCGGTGGAAAGCCGGTGAATAAACAGAAAACGACCAGACAAAAACCGTTCTAATGTAGACAGCGTTTTCTAAACTCCATTGACTAGCATGTTAATCCGACCGGTGGCTAGGATTAACATAAATTAACATAAAACTCAGCGGAAACTGCCGACGGAAAACGTTCAAAAACAGCCCACAAAACGACTGATGTGCACATACCCTTATAGTAAAGAAAATTCCAGCTCACCACATTGTCCAGTCAGTCCTTCTAACAAAACACAGAAAAAGGCACTGCCACATCCAGAACAATTCAGGAAACGAAGAAAATTCAGCTCGTACGACAGGAGAAATTTAAAAAACTTTTTTTAGTGTGTTACATGGAACAACGAACTTTAGGCAATGCATTTCAGGTGACTGAATGCACCTTTAATCGTGTTTAAGGGTGCATCCATGTGTTGCCTAATGCCATTCATGTTATATTGTTCCATGTAACACACTGAAAAGAAATTTTTAAAAGTCTCATGTTGCATGAGCTGGATTTTCTTCATTTCCTGTAGTGACCCTCATAGTTAATAAAAGTTTAGTTTTTTAAAAAATCTGTTTTGATCCTCAGTCTTTCATTCATTCATTTTCAGAGATAATGCAGTTTGTAGCTTGATCTAAGTTTCAGAATTTTCTGTTTGGAACTATCACTCCTGGTAAAATAAGCTTAAGGGCTAGGGTCACACTTAAAAATCAAATTGCGTCCAGATCCGGATGCGGTGAATGCAATTGCGGTCACACACATTTTTCATCAAAAATGTGTGGAGGGAACCACAATCAGGTAACCAGATTGCTCAGGATGTGTAATACTGAGCAATCCGGTTACCGTACAGTTTGCTCATCCCCGCTGCTGCAGGGATGAGCAAACTGTTCTCTGTATATTAAAAGTAATAATTTAATGAATAAATGTTGGTTTAATGTCTCTAGGGCGGGCCCAGTCCCCCTAGAGACCTTACACCCACTCAGGTGGGCTTATACAGCTCTAATCTGTTCTGGGCAAAAGTGCTGTGCTCCTCAGAGCTGCGCGCAAGACCCCACAACCTCCCCCCCGTATCTATATACCTGTCCCTGTACCCCCTCTTATGATTTATACCCATCCCTTTAGCAGATCCTAACTATTGTGTCAAGTAAAGAATACAGGTTATAATCACCTCCTCCTCGAATGTGAGTTCTCTGTTTACTGTACATACTGCCATGAAAGGGGGGTGGGGGGCTAAAATCGAGTCATATCGGTAGCCCCGCCCCTTTCATGACACGGCCTGGCTCTCAGCACTGAAGCAAGGCCAGAGGGGGCAAGCATAATTAATAAGTGAGCGGAGGGAGCAGCAGACAGCCCCTCCTATGGCAACTTACACAAACAGAAACTGACACAACACGTAAATATAACCTGGATTCTCTACTTTAATACATAGCTTTATTCAGCTAAAGGGATAGCTAGAAATGATAAGAGGGGGTGCAGGGACAGGTATATAGATACGGGGGGGGTCAGTTTGGGGGTCATGCGCGCAGCTATGAGGAGCCCGGCGCATCTGTACATTAAAGATTAAAGCAGGATACGCCCACCTGAGTGGGTGTAAGGTCTTTAGGGGGACTAGGCCCCCCTAGAGACATTAATCAATCATTTATTTATTAAATTTATCGATTTACTAGACATAGAAGTTTGCTCATCCTGCAGCAGCAGGGATGAGCAAACTAACCGGTAACCGGATTGCTCTGGATTACACATCCTGATTCCTGAGCAATCCGGTTACTGGATTGCGGATGCTTAAACCGGTCCGAAAACTGCAGCCTGCATGATTTTTCACACAAGCTGCAGAGCCGGAGACGGAAACCGGATTGCTTGTGAAGCAATCCGGTTTTTAGCATAGGCTCCTATGAGGAGCGTTTCTTGATCCGGTTTTGAGCTTTGCGAACGCAGCCTTAGACATTTCAGCCGCAGTGCATTGTGCTAACGCTATGCGCTGCCAGACAACGCAGCCCCATAGAAACCCGCTGTTTACCTTAGCAGCGGCTCCACACAAAGCTTCAGGAAGTGTGCTTTTGGACAGCACACAGGAAAACACTGCAGACCGCGTTTCCTTTGCGCTGTTGAAAAGTGCACTTCCTGAAGCTTTGTGTGGAGCCGCTGCTAAGGTAAAAAGCTGGTTTCTATGGGGCTGCGTTGTCTGGCAGCGCATAGCATTAACGCTATGCGCTGCAACTGAAATTCCTAAGATTTTAATGCTTCGGTCAAGCATAGGTCACCCTCCAAGTGTGACCCTTCCCTAAGAGCAGAGTGTATGGTTATCAATTAGTAAGAAGCTTCATTGGATTTGTAACATTTAGATAAAGAATTTACAGATATGCTTCATAACCAAAATGGAGGGACAGTTTGAATAAAAACAAAAGAAAAAGTTATTTAATTTAGCAGCTGGAAGCCAAAAAAATAAACACTGAACACATTTTCTTTAAAAAAGGTGCACATAGGCTGTAAGCTTTTTTGGGCTAGCCTTTCTTCTAGAAGGGAAATCAAGGATTTCATGTTATTTGGAAAACTGTCTGACCATGTAATATGTAAGGGACTTATGACATCATATGGCCTGATACAATATATAGAGTAGGGTTTATTCAATACAATCTGTACTGTATAGTTGTCTTTCATACAATATTTCTTGTACTTTCTAGCCCTAGAAGAGGCACTAAAGAAAGCTTTGAGTGGTAAATTTGAAGATGTGATACTAAATTTCCTGAAAACTCCGTCTCAATATGATGCCTCAGAGCTAAAAGCCTCAACAAAGGTATTGTACAGCACTGTTGAGTTGTCCCTTGTTATGTATAGAGTTAATCACCTTGATTTAAATAATAGACACTTTAGTGTATTTCATCCTAAATGTTCCAAACATCAGTGTCTTGTGGTCTCTTCACTCCACAATCTTCATTATTAAGTTTTCACTACCAGAAATAAAATGTGCAAAAAAGAATGTTATAAATAATAGAACAAAATTTGTAATTGAAGAATGTCATGTGCTAAAATACTAGAAAATATAGAAATATAGTTTAAAGACATTGTGCACTACAGGAACATTGATTAAATATACTTAGGATAAATCATTAATGTCTGCTCAGTGTGAGTGCGACATAAGTCACCTCCAACAATTACTTTCCTTGGGGTTGGCATCAATGGAACCGCTGAATTACAGAGTTCCCCAGAGCAGCACCTTATGCTTTATAGTGGCTGTGGCCATCTCCTGCATATTCGCCATCTATTCAAACCAATAGGAGGTGTTATGTAGCTGCAGTGGCAATTCTACATTAGACAAAGCTATCTACTATATAATTGTCTAAGGCATCTGTCGGTCACAGAAATCGCACGCCAGACAGAGGCCACCTCCGGCGGCCACCAATGAGCGCAGACTATGCAAAAGGGCCGCATGCTCCTGCTGCCTGCGCGCCCTGCGGCCCCCCCACACTTCCTGCCCCTCCTGCTCACCTCCGCTCCTCCTGCCCTTCTTGCCCCCCTCCACTTCTCCTGCACCCCCACTCTTCCTGCTCCTCCTGCCTCCATCCGCTTCTCCTGCCCCCCTCCGCTCCTCGCGGCCTCCTCGCTCCCCGCGGCCCCCCCGCCTTCTGCCCCCCTGCTCCCACGGTGATAATAAAAATAAAAAAAATCCTCAGTGAGGATACTCACCGTCCGCTGCTCGCTCCACTCTCTTCTAGCTCCTACAGGCTGAGACCTGTCGTTGCTGGGACCGATCAGCTGATCTGTTTCCAGCAATGACAGTCCTGCCCTGGAGCTACAGACGGAGGTGGAGCGAGCGGCGGATGGGTGAGTATCTCACTGTGGTTTTGTTTTTATTATCACCGTGAGCAGGAGGGGCAGGAGAGTGGAGGGCAGGAGAGCGAGGGGGCAGGAGGACTGGAGGGACAGGAGTGTGCCTCCATTCTGCCCCCCCGCATTCATCGCCACCCCGCTCCATCCTGCCTCCCCCCGCCACCATCCTGCCCCACTGGCTCCATCCTGCCCCCGCCACCATCTTGCCCCGCCGGCTCCATTCTGCCCCGCTGGCTCCATCCTGCCCTGCTCGCTCCATCCTGGCCCACTCGCCACCATCCTGACCCCCTCTCCACCATCCTGCCCCCTCCACCACCATCCTGCCACGGCGGCTCCATCCTGCCCCCCGTCACCATCCCGCCCCCCTGCCACCATCCTGCCCTGCTGGCTCCATCCTGCCCTGCCGGCTCCATCCTGCCCCCCCGGCTCCATCCTGCCCCCCCCCGCCGCCATCCTGCCCCGCCGTCTCCATCCTGCCCCACAGTCTCCATCCTGCCCACTCGCCACCATCCTGCCCCCCCCACCACCATCCTGCCCCGCTGGCTCCATTCTTCCCTGCCGGCTCAATCCTGCCCCCCCGTCACCATCCTGCCCCCCCTGCCACCATCCTGCCCCCCTCCACCATCCTGCCCTCCCTCCACCATCCTGCACCCCTGGCCACAATCCTGCCACGCCGGCTCCATCCTGCCCCACTCGCTCCATCCTGCCCCACTTGCTACATCCTACCTCACTGCAACCATCCTGCCCGCTGGCTCCATCCTGCCCCGCTGGCTCCATCCTGCCCCCCTGCCACATCCTGCCCTGCTGGCTCCATCCTGCCCCCCGCCACCATCCTGCCCCACCACCTCCATCCTGCCACATCATCCCATCCTGCCCTGCTTACTCCATCCTGCCCGCCACCTCTACCCTGCCCGCTCCCTCCATCCTGCCCCCCGCACCATCCTGCCCCATTCGCTCCATCCTGCCTCACTCGCAACCATCCTGCCCCCTCCATCCTGCCCCCCGCCAGATCCTGCCCCCCCCGCCCCATCCTGCTCTTCCAGCTCCATCCTGCTCTTCCTGCTCCATCCTGCCCTGCTTTCCAGCATCCTGCCCCCTATCCTGCCCCTTCCCGCACATCCTCTCCTCTCTCATCCTGTCCCTGCCACCATCCGGGCCCCCCATCTACCATCCTGCCCCGCCGCTCCATCCTGCCCTGCGGCTCCATCCTGCCCCGCACTCATCCTGCCCCTCCTCCATCCTGCCCCGCCACTCCTGCCCATTCGCTCTATCCTGCTCATTCGCAACCATCCTGCCCCCCTCATCTGCCCCCTCCATTCTGCCCCCCCACGCCATCCTGCCATCCTGCCCCATCCTGCCTCCTGCTCCACCTGCCTGCTTCCAGCTCCTGCCCCCCCCATCCTGCCGCCCCCCCGCACCATCGCCCTCCTGTCCATCCTGCCCCCTCGCTCCATCCTGCCCCCCGGCTCCATCCTGCCCCGCTGGCTCCTTCCTGCCCCGCTCAGCTCCATCCTGCCCAGCTCGACTCCATCCTGCCCCTCGCCACATCCTTGCTCATCCGCCCGCTTGCTCCCATCCTGCCCCCTGCCACCATCCTGCCCCCCGCACCATCCTGCCCCCTCGCTCCATCCTGCCTGCTCACCACCATCCTTGCCCCCCCCACCATCCTGCCGGCCACTGCCCCACTCCCATCCTGCCCTGCTGCTCCATCTGCCCTGCTCCACTGCCCACTGCTCTATCCATGCCCGCTCCCCATCCTCTCCCTCCTCCATCCTGCCGCTCACCATCCATTCTGCCCCGCTTGCTCCATCCTGCCCCCGCCTCCATCCTGCCCCGCTGCTCCATCCTCCCCCCGCCTCAATCCTGCCCCCCTGCCCACCGCCTCCATCCTGCCCCCCCCTCCATCCTGCCCGCTGCTCCATCCCCTTGCTCCATCCTGCCCTCGCTACTCCTGCCCTACCTCATCCTGCCCGCCGCTCTCCTGCCCTCCCCGCCACCATCCTGCCCCCCGCACCTCCATCCTCCTCCCCGCCGGCTCCATCCTGCCCGCCGGCTCCATCCTGCCCCCTGCCCATCCTGCCCCCCCGCTCCTCCATCCATCCCCACGTGGCTCCATCCTGCCCCGCTCGCTCCATCTCGCCCCGCTGGCTCCATCCTGCCCCGCGCTCTCCTGCCCACTGCCTATCCTGCCCCTCCACTCCATCCTGCCCGCTCGCTCCATCCTGCCCCGCTCACCATCCTGGCCCCGCTGCTCACCATCTGCCCCTGCCGGCTCCATCCTGCCCCTCGCATCCATCCTGCCCACTCGCTCCATCCTGCCCTGCTCTCCACCATCTTGCCCCCTCCACCACCATCCTGTCCGCGGCTCCATCCTGCCCTCCGCTCCATCCATCCGCCCCTGCCATCCATCTGCCCCACTGCTCCACCTGCCTCCATCCATCCTGCCCCCCCTCCACCACCTTCTCCCTCCCCCATCCTGCCCGCTCCTCCATCCTGCCCACTGCTCCATCTGCCCCCGCTCCATCCTGCCCCTCGCCTCCATCCTGCCCCCGCTGCTCCATCCTCTCTGCCGCTCCATCCTGCCCCCCAGCCCTTCCTGCCCCCCTCGCCACATCCTGCCTCCATCCTGCCCCGACTCTCCTGCACCTCCCCGCCACCTTCTGCCCCCCCACCACCTCCATCCTTACTCCACCCCTCCATCTGCCGCCGGCTCCATCCTGCCCCGCCGGCTCCATCCTGCCCCCTGCCACCTCCTCCTCCCCGCTGCCTCCATCCTGCCCCACGCGACTCCATCCTGCCACCCCACCGTTGCCTCCATCCTGCCGCTGCTTGGCTCCATCCTGCCCCCTGCTCCCATCCTGCCCGCGCCCATCCGCCCTGTCTCGCTGCCCCATCGCCCATCCTGCCCCCTTGCACACCATCCTGGCCCCCCCTACCACCATCCTGCCTCTGCCGGCCTCCTGCCCACGCTCATCCTGCCCCGCTCGCCACCATCCTTCCCCTAGCTCATCCATCTGCCCCCTGCATCCACTCCTGCCCGCCGCTCCATCCTGCCCCGCTCCCTCCTATCCTGCTCCGCTCCTCCATCCTGCCCCCTCCCCCATCTGCCCCCATTGCTCCATCCTGCCCACTCGCATCCATCCTGCCCCCCTCCATCCTGCCCCCGCCGCCAATCCTGCCCCCCACCATTCCATGCTCTTAGCCTCCTCGTCCTCGCTCCATTCCTGCCCTGCTTGCCCCATCCTGCCCCCCTACTCCGCTCCCTACCTACCATCCTGCCCCCCGCCCGACATCCTGCTCCTCCAGCTCCATCCGCTTCCTGGCCCATCCTGCCCCCCGGCTCTCTCCTGCCCCACCAGCTCCATCCTGCCCCCTCGGCTCCATCCTGCCCCTCGTCCATCCTGCCCCGCAGATCCTGCCCCCGCACACACCATCCTCCCGCTCGCTTCACATGCCTCGCTCTCACCATCCCCTCCACCTGCCCCCCCTCCTCCATCTCCCCGCGGCGACTTCATCCTGCTCCACCCTTTGCCTCCATCCTGCCCACGCACTCCAATCCTGCCCCCCTTGCCGGCTCCATCCTGCCCGCTCGCTCCATCCTACCCCTCCTCCAATCCTTCCGCCGCCCATCTCCGCGGCTCCATCCTTCCCCGCAGGCTCTCATCCTGCCCCTGCCGGCTCCATCCTGCCCCCCTGCCCCACCCATCCTGCCCCCCTGCCGGCTCCATCCTGCCTTCCCACCATCCTGCCCCCGGCTCCATCCGGCCCCGCCGGCTCTATCCTGCCCGTCACTCGCTCATCCTGCCCTGCTGCTCCATCCTGCCCCACTCCTCCATCCTGCCCTCACTCATCCATCCTGCTCCCCTCCATCCTGGCCCCCCCCCACTACCATCCTGCTTACGACTCCATCCTGCTCCTCGGCTCCATCCTGCTCCTCCGGCTCCATCCTGCCCTGCTCACTCCATCCTGCCCTCCGCTCCATCCTGCCCCTCATCCTGTCCCGCTCAACTTCATCCTGCTCCGCTCCCTCCATCCTGCTCTCCGCTCCTCCTCATCCAGCCTGCTCACTCCATCCTGCCCTCCTGCTCCATTTGCCGCTCCTCCATCCTGCCCCCCTGCCTCCATCTTGCCCCGCCGCCTCCATCCTCCCCGCCGACTCCGTCCTGCCCCCCGCCCGCCTCCATTCTGCCCCCCCCACCATCCATCCTGCCCCCGCCTCCTCCATCCTGCCCCGCCAGCTCCATCCTACCCGCCGACTCCATCCTGCCCCCCTTGCCGGCTCCATCCTGCCCTGCTCGCTCCATCCTGCCCCGCTTCCTCCATCCTTCCCCGCCGGCTCCATCCTTCCCCGCCGGCTCCATCCTTCCCCGCAGGCTCCATCCTTCCCCGCATGTCCATTCTGCCCCGCTCGCTCCATCCTGCCCCCCCACCTCCATCCTGCCCCGCCTGCTCCATCCTGCCCCGCTCGCTCCCATCCTGCCCCCTCCGCATCCATCCTGCCCCACCCTCGCATCCCTCCTGCCCTCTCCCATCCATCCTGCCCTGCTCACTCCGTCCTGCCCCACTGGCTCCATCCTGCCCCCCTGCCTCCATCCTGACCGCCCCACCTCCATCCTGCCCCCCCACCTCCATCTCCCGCTCGCCCCCCGGCTCCATCCTGCCCCCCCGGCTCCATCCTGCCCCCCCTGGCTCCATCCTGCCCCGCTCGCTCCATCCTGCCCCCGCCACAATCCTGACCCCCCCTCTCCCCCCCCGTCACCTTCCTGCCCCCCTGACCATCCTGCCCCCCCAGCAGCTGATCGGTTTCCCAGGCAATGACAGGTCCTAAAGGCCTGTAGGACCTAGAAGATGGAGGTGGAGCGAGCCGGCGGACAGGTGAGTATCCTCATTGAGGACTTTTTATTTTTACTTTTACTGTGAGGAGTGGAGGAGGTCGCCGAGTATCCTTATTGTGCTGCTATACATGTCTTGTAATGTACCGCCATATACCATAGCGCATGCTATACATGTACTGTAATGTACCTCCATATGCTATAGTGCTGCTATACATGTACTTAATGTACCGCCATATACCATAGCGCTGCTATACATGTACTGCAATGTTACCTCCATATGCTATAGTGCTGCTATACATGTACTGTAATGTTCCTCTATATACCATAGCGCTGCTATACATGTACTGTAATGTACCGCCATATACTATAGTGCTGCTATACATGTGCTGTAATGTACCGCCATATACCATAGTGCTGCTATACATGTGCTGTAATGTACCGCCATATACCATAGTGCTGCTATACATGTACTGTAATGTACCGCCATATACCATAGCGTACTATACATGTACTTTAATGTACCGCCATATACTATAGTGCTGCTATACATGTGCTGTAATGTACCACCATATACCATAGCGCTGCTATACATGTACTGTAATGTACCGCCATATACCATAGCGCTGCTATACATGTAATGTAATGTACCGCCATATACCATAGCGCTGCTATACAAGTAATGTAATGTACCGCCATAAACTATAGTGCTGCTATACATGTGCTGTAATGTACCACCATATACCATAGCGCTGCTATATATATATACATATATCTATGTATATACATATATATATGAGTATAATACATGTAGTTCACTCACGTTGACTGAACAAGTTCTGTCAGTCACAGTATGTCTACTACAGAGATGAGCGAGTATGCTTGTCACTACTCGGTACTCGCACGAATATCACGGTACTCGGGCTACTCGGCGAGTACCGAGTAATCTCGCAACACTCTTGCTGTGCTCGGGGTCCACCTCCCTGCATGTTGGCACTCTTAACAGAGCCAGCCCGCATGCAGGGATTGGCTCACAGACACTGTAATGCCACAGCCATGTTGGTAGTGGCATTACAGTGATTGGCTGGCCGCACAGAGTGATCAGGTCTTTAAAAGGCCTGACCGCGCTGTGCTTGTCACTCTGTGCCATTAGACAGTCAGTGTAGGGAGAGCTGCTGCTGATTGAGGGACAGATTTGTGGCCTTTCAGCTAGTGTAGGCACAGGGCTGCCAGTCTATTTACTACAACAGTCCTTCTGAGGACTACTAGAGCAGTATACAGGCAGGCAGGGAGGGAGGCAGGGTATCTACCAAACTTCGCTGTGCCAGTATTCCAGCCTGCATCGCATCTGGGGCTGGTTTCCAGGCTCATCCATCCCAAAAAACGTGTTTTTAGGGATTTATTTAGCTCACTATAGGCAGGAGTAGGTTTTAGCTCAAATTAGGGTACACCAAAAGCCTTGTGCTAAAAACCAACTCTTCTCTGCACTAATTTAGCATCTAATTGCTGCTACTGTATGTTGCTGCGTTAATTAGGGTACACCAAAAGCCTTGTGCTAAAAAACAACTCTTCTCTGCACTAATTTAGCACCTAATTGCTGCTACTGTAGGTTGCAGCGTTAATTAGGGTACACCAAAAGCCTTGTGCTAAAAACAACTCATTCTGCACTAATTTAGCATCTAATTGCTGCTACTGTAGTTGCAGCGTTAATTAGGGTACACCAAAAGCCTTGTGCTAAAAAACAATCTTCTCTGCACTAATTTAGCATCTAATTGCTGCTACTGTAGGTTGCAGCGTTAATTAGGGTACACCAAAAGCCTTGTGCTAAAAAACCAACTCTTCTCTGCACTAATTTAGCATCTAATTGCTGCTACTGTAGGTTGCAGCGTTAATTATGGATACCAAAAGCCTTGGCTAAAAACCAACTCTTCTCTGCACTAATTAGCATCTAATTGCTGCTACTGTAGTGCAGCGTTAATTAGGGTACACAAAAGCTCGTGCTAAAAACCTACTCTTGTCTGCACTAAATGTGCATCTAAGTGCTGTTACTTTAGGTTGCAGCGTTAATTAGGGTACACCAAAAGCCTTGTGCTAAATACCTACTCTTGTCTGCACTAAATTTACATCTCAGTGCTGCTACTGTCTGTTGCAGCGTAAATTAGGATACGCCAAAAGACACGCTATTGTAGTCAGCGTTTGTGTCTGACTAGTCCACCTGCAGGGCCTTAATTTCAAAACTTAGGGTCTTGCTAAAAACATACTCTTGTCTGCACTAAATTTGCATCTCAGTGCTGCTACTGTCTGTTGCAGCGTAAATTAGGATACGCCAAAAGACACGCTATTGTAGTCAGCGTTTGTGTCTGACTAGTGTGACGAAATGGACTCCTTCAATGTAGAACATATGATGATTTCTTATGTAACCCAGACCATGACCATATTGTATATTGGCTTGTAAACTTGTAATGGCCAAGGAGAATTTCCTACAGTATTTTCATAGATTACTGTGGTTTAAGTTTAGCATGGTAATGTAATTATCTAACTTGTTTGTCACTGAAGGCCAGAGAACTTAATTATGCTAATCGTCCATTGTCTATTACCCTGTGAATGTTGATTCTATGTACATGGCTCCAGCCACTATTGTTTTAATGTCATGGTTTGCAGACTGAATGTCTCATACTAACATTCCATTGTATCACTGCTAGGTGCTATATCAATCAGCGTTTGGCTCTCTATGTCAGGATTGCAATACTTCTAAAAATATGTTAAATGAGACTTGAGGTGCAACCAATGAAAAGACAGTGTTATTGTACCAATCGTGACGTTCCCAATATCCTGCAATGAGGGCTGAAGGTATATAAGGAGATGTGTTCATTAACCAGAGTGGGTTAGATTCTGGCTAGTGGCCTCAGTCTAGGGATTTCAGTCCCGGCTAGAGGTCCACTGGATTGAAAATTGGAGTTTGAAGATTAGATACAGGCAGCTAATCTAGGGTCTTCGGGTCCGATTAGCGAGCCATAACCCCAGGCCTAGGCATTTCGGTGCCGACAAGGGGACCAGAACCCGGACTATAGAACCATAAGGACTTCAGCATCGGATTATCGGATTCGGCTGTGATAAAGACTGCATGAGGACAAGGAAGCAACCCAGGTTGGGACGATAAAGTCACCTGGCTACAGACTTTGCTGTGCTACATTCTAAACCCTGGTGAGCCAGCGGAAGGGTGAGACTCTGTTGCCTGTTACATTGTTGTGTTTTGCTGGTTATTCGTTATATGCTGTTAACTGTTTGGGGATCCAATAAAGCCTTAATATTGTGATTCCCTCACCCCGTGTTGTCTGAGTAGTGTTCCGCATACCGTTAAGGAGCTTGGGCGTTCAGTTGGGGATGAGCCCTGGTCACATTGTCTTTGTAAAGGCGGCTGGGCCTGCGGATGAGAGCACCCACTGACCCCCGGGTCTCCACAAGTCCACCTGCAGGGCCTTAATTTCAAAACTTAGGGTCTTGCTAAAAACATACTCTTGTCCGCACTAAATTTGCATCTCAGTGCTGCTCCTCTATGTAGCAGCGTTAATTAGGGTACACCAAAAGCCTTGTGCTTAATACCTACTCTTCTCTGCACTAATTTAGCTGTATACATTCAGCAACACATTGAAAATGCGCAAGTCCGGTGGCAAGGGACAAGGAACTGTACGTGATGGTGGTGCAGGTAGAGGACGAGCCCGTGTGCAAGCTCGAATTGCGCCACAACAAACGCCCACATCATCTTGCTCGACATTCTTGTCACAATTTCCAGGTGAACGCAGCAGTACTCCACTATTAAACCAAGACCAGTGTCAACAGGTTGTTAGTTGGATAGCGGATAATGCCTCCAGTTAGCCTCACCACAAATACAGTGTCTTCAAAACGGTCAAGTGTCAGTAGCCGTGAGAGTGGACTGAACATTCCACACCCTGATCCTCCTTCCTCCCACCATGCCGAGTGCCAGGACCCGGACATAACTGATCCCACACTTGGACACTCTGAAGAGCTGTTCAGTTATCCATTCGCAGAATCTGGCCTCTCGCCAACTCCAGTTGAAGTGGGTCATGAGGAGATCGTATGTATCGATGCCCAAATATTTGAGCAGCCACAGTCTCACGAAGGCAACGGTGGGAATGTGTCTTAACAAGAGGTGGACGATGATGAGACACAATTGCCACAAAGTCAGGAGGAGGACCAGGGTGCTGAAGTGGAAGACGACGTGGTGGATGATCCAGTAACTGACCCAACCTGGCAGGAGGACATGCAGAGTGAGCACAGCAGTGCACAGGGGGAGTTAGGCGTAGCATCACAACAGGCCGGAAGAAGCAGGGTGGTGTTCGCAGGCAGAAGGCAGGCAACTGTTCCCCGGAACAACAACACGAGTGATGTTGCCAGTACAACTGCTAGGTCTTCCTGAGTCTGGCTGTTTTTTAAGGTGTCTGCAGATAATTCAAAAAAGGCCATTTGCAACACCTGCCATGCCACCATCAGCAAGGGTAGCAAAACTAGCAGCCTGACCACCACCAGCATGATCAGGCACATGGCAGCAAAGCACCCGACTTTGTGGGATGTACAGCAGAGTACAGGAGCATTGTCTGCGGATGACACCGCTGCGTCTTCCACTGTTGTGCATCCAAGCCAATCCCCTGTCCATACTGCAGGCAAAGATGCCTCCTGTCCTTCCCCTGTACTTGCACAAGCAGAAGTAGCACCATCATCAGCCACGTCCTTGTCCCAGCGCAGCGTTCAGTTATACTTACCCCTACCTTTGGAACGCAAGCGGAAATACGCTGCCAACGCAGGTGGAAATACGCTGCCGATGCCACAGTTCTAAATGCACACATTTCACACCTGCTTGCACTGGAAATGTTGCCTTTTAGGCTGGTGGGGATGGAATCATTCCGCAACCTGATGGCGGCGGCTGTCCCACGTTACTCAGTCTCTAGCTGACACTATTTTTCCCGGTGTGCCGTCCCCGCATTACATAAGCACGTGTCCCAAAACATCATACTTGCCCTTAACAACGCAGTTTCAGGCAAAGTCCACCTAACCACGGACAAGTGGACAAAAGCTTGCGGGCAGGGCCGGTACATCTCTTTGACCGGACACTGGGTTAATATTGTGGAAGCCGGGACCCAGTCTGACCTTGGGACGGAACACGTCCTTCCGACACCGAGGATTGCAGGCTCTAACTCTGTCAGGGTTTCACCCAACGTGTACAGCTCTGGCACGTCATGCTCCTCAGCCTCCTCCTCCTCCTCCACTTCACCCTCCACAACAGTCCCAAGCTGGAAGCACTGCAGCACTGCCTCGGCTAAGCGGCAACAGGCTGTGCTGAAGCTAATGTGCATAGGTGACAAACCCCACAATGCTGAAGAGTTGTGGACAGCTCTGAAACAGCAGGCAGATCACTGGCTCACACCGCTAAACCTACAGCCAGGCATGGTTGTGTGTGACAATGGCTGCAACCTTGTGGCGGCTCTGAGGCGAGTGAGCTGACACATGTTCCATGTGTGGCCCATGTGCTCAACCTCGTGGTTCAGCGGTTTATTAAATCGTACCCGGAGCTGTCTGATCTGCTCATCAAAGTACGCCGCCTGTGTGCCCATTTCAGAAAGTCACCTACTGCTTCTGTCGGCCTTGCCGGCTTTCAGCGGCGTTTGCAGCTTCCGGCTCACAGACTGGTGTGTGATGTCCCCACGGGTTGAAATTCCACACTGCACAGGTTGGTCAAGATTTGTGAGCAGAAGTGGGCAGTTGTTGAGTACTAGCATCAACTAGGCCGTCGGTATACGGTTCAAACTCCACACAAGACCTCAGGAGTGGACATGGATGTCCGACATTTGTACCATCTTCCAAAACTTTGAGGACTCCACCAAGATGGTGAGCGGCGATAACGCCATGATTAGCATCACCATCCCGCTTCTCTGTCTTCTAAAACGATCTCTGCTCAAAATCAAAGACGATGCATTGCAGGTGGAGCAGGATAAGTTGCAGCAAGAAAGCGTACTGGGTGATTACACACAGCCCAGACTCATCTCATCCCAACGTGCATTGGAGGACTATGACAAGGAGGAGGAGGAGGAAGAAGAAATGGAGCTACTTTCATTTGGAATTGACGGTAATACATGCACAACCGTCAGACCGTCGGTTGAGCGGGGATGGCCAGACGACAGGGGAAAGGAGGAGGAGGAAGAGGAGGAGGAGGATGAGGAGGAGGAGGTCAGCATGGCCAGTCATGCTGTTGGTGAGGACCCAGAAGTCTTGACTGTTAACAGTCTAGCGCACATGGCTGACTTTATGTTACGCTGCCTGTGTCGTGACCCTCGTGTTATCAAGATCTTGACGGACACTCATTACTGGTTGGTGACACTTTTAGACCCACGCTACAAAGAGAACTTTATTTCTCTTTTTCCCAAAGCGGAGAGGTCTACAAAAATGCTGCAGTACCAGAAGGCCATAGTGGCGGAATTATTAAAAAAATTCCCTTCTGAAAACGCTAGCGGCAGAGGTCACGATTCTGTGGACAACCAAGGTGTCCGGCAGAGAGAGGCACAAGTACAATCCAGCAGAGGTAGGGAAATACTCTCAAAGATCTGGGACACTTTTCTCAGCACCCCCAGTACCACAGGCCCTGAGGTGCGGGATAGTGTCTCAAGGAATGCAAAGTTTGCAAAGATGCTGAGGGAGTACCTTGCTGATCGTACTAAAGTGCTCCTAGACTCTTCTGTGCCTTACAATTATTGGGTATCCAAGCTGGACACGTGGCAGGAATTGGCTCTCTATGCCTTAGAAGTCCTGGCGTGCCCTGCCGCTAGCGTTTTGTCAGAGCGTGTTTTTAGTGCCGTAGGTGGAATCATTACAGATAAACGCACCCGCCTGCCAACTGAAAATGCTGACAGGTTGACTTTAATCAACATGAACAAGGGTTGGATTGGGCCTGACTTCACCACACCACCACCAAATGATAGCGGAATTTAAATTTGGTGCCGGTAGATTCCCATGCACCTCCGCACACCCACACATCGGTACAGACTTCATGTGTTTGGCTACTTGCTGTACTGCTCCTCCTTTTCCTCATCCGCCACCATCATATAATCAGTGTGACCATGGTTCATGATGCCACAAAAGCATAATTTTTGGACATCATATTTATGATGATGATGTACCTAACCGTTGTAAAATTAGGCATTAGTTTTGTGTATACCCCACAGGGGTAAATGTTTTAGTCCATGCTTCCAGAATGGGAAATACAAGTACAGGAGACCCGCTCCTTTGCAAAGGGAACAATTTTTAGAGGCTCTCCTCCATGTTTCATCCCAGGGGCATCGCAATACCTCCCAATTTTTGGCTTCGCTGACTAAGGAAATAGTACAGCAGACTCACTTGCTTCAAATGGGCACATTAGTTTATAAGGCTCTCATGTACGTCTCTATCTAGGGGCATTGAAGTGCTACCCAATTTTGGCTTCCCTGACTAGGGAAATAGTACAGCAGACTCACTTGCTTCAAATGGGCACATTAGTTTATAAGGCTCTCATGCACGTCTCTATCAGGGCATTGAAGTGCTACCCAATTTATGGCCTCCCTGCCTAGGGCAATACTAAAAGAGACACACTGGCTTACAATGGCCACATTTTTTAAAAAGGGCCTCATGCACGCCTCTATGCAGTGGCATCTTGGTGCCTCCAAACCTTTGGCTTCCCTGCCTAGGGCAATACTACAGCAGATACACTTGCTTACAATGGCCACATTTTGTACAAAGGCCCTCATGCACGCCTCTATGCAGTGGCATCTTGGTGCCTCCAAACCTTTGGCTTCCCTGCCTAGGGCAATACTACAGCAGATACACTTGCTTACAATGGCCACATTTTTTACAAAGGCCCTAATGCACGCCTCTATGCAGGGGCATCTTGGTGCCTCCAAACCTTTGGCTTCCCTGCCTAGGGCAATAGTAAAAAAGACCCATTTCTTCCAATGGCCACATTTTTTACAAAGGGCCTCATGCACGCCTCTATCCAGGGGCATATTGGTGTCTCCAATTTATAGCTTCCCTGCCTAGGGCAATACTACAGCAGATACACTTGCTTACAATGGCCACATTTTTTTACAAAGGCCCTCATGCACGCCTCTATGCAGGGGCATCTTGGTGCCTCCAAATCTTTGGCTTCCCTGCCTAGGACAATAGTAAAAAAGACCCACTTGCTTCCAATGGCCACATTTTTTACAAAGGGCCTCATGCATGCCTCTATGCAGGGGCATATTGGTGTCTCCAATTTATGGCTTCCCTGCCTAGGGCAATACTAAAAAAGACACTGGCTTACAATGGGCACATTTTTTGAAAAAGCCCTCATGCATGCCTCTATGCAGGGGCATCTTGGTGCCTCCAAACCTTTGGCTTCCCTGCCTAGGGCAATAGTAAAAAAGACCCACTTGCTTACAATGGCCACATTTTTTAAAAAGGCCCTCAGGCACGTCTCTATACAGGGGCATTGAAGTGCCTCCCAATTTTTGGCTTCCCTGCCTAGGGCAATGCTACAAAACACACACTTCCTTATAATGGGCACATTATTTAAAGAGGCCTTCATTTACGTCTCTTCCCAGGGACATGGGAGTGCCACACAATTTTAAAAAAAAAATCTTTGATATAATCCAAAAAACTAACATACACCAACTCTGTCTCACAAGTGGGTATGAGCCTTTAATATTTTTTCCATGAAAATCCGTTTTGGTTTCATTTTGTAACGTTTTCTTGACAGTCCGTAAAAGTGGCGTAATAGTCTGACAACATTGTTGACATCAGTGACCTTGGGTCTGAAATGCTTCCAGGGGTCTTCCCATGCTGTTCCCATGTCATTTCAGCACTGTTCTGATACTTTTGTGACATTTTAAGGGTATGTGCACATCAGTCGTTTCTGCATCTTTGCAGAACGACCGGAACGGTAGAGAATGGCAGAACTGAGTTTTCTGAACTCGCTAGTGTCCCTGGTTTTGTTAGCGTTTTGCTAACGATTTGCGATCGGGTTACTAGCGTTTGTACAGCGTGTTCTTGGCGATTTCCCCGGCATTTTTCCTAGCGATTCCAGACTGGTCTTTGCTGCACTTGTTCAGCTGGACTCGCTGGAAAAACGCTGAAAAGAAGTCGCTTGCTCTATCTTTGACAACGTGGAAAACCGGTGAATAAACGAAAATCGTTCTAATGCACACAGCGTTTCTAAACTCCATTGACTAGCATGTTAATCCAGCCGGTGGCTAGGATTAACATAAATTAACATAAAACTCAGCGGAAACCGCCGACGGAAAACTTCCAAAAACAGCCTACAAAACGACTGATGTGCACATACCCTTAGGGTTCTTCCATGCTGCCGGGGGTCATGTCAGAAAAATACTCGGGTCTCCCATAGGATAACATTGGGCTTCGAGTATCTTGGGATGCTCGGCCCGAGCTTCGAGCACCCGAGCATTTTAGTACTCTCTCATCACTACTACATACATATTCTAGAGCACCTGATACGTTAGAATCGGGCCGCCATCTAGTACATAATTGTGTAGTTCCAGCCTCTGCCAACACCGAGCTGATTGATCTTCCAGGTGGCACATCCCACCAAATCTTATGGGCAATCAATGTTGGTTTAGGGCAATCAATGTTGGTTTAGGGTAATCACTGTTGGTTAGTGCACAACCTCTTTAACCCCTTAATGCCTACTGTTGCATATTCACTTCATACCAGTTCAATTCATTTGTGTGCATCTGTGTGTTTTAATTCAGGCAATAAGGGGTTAAGATACATTCTAATACAGTATCCTGCTACAATGAAGTTGTACTACTTGTACCTTATGACAGAGTTGAAGGTATCACATAATGAACATTAATGCATTTTATTATGTATCTCTATTAAAGGGTCTTGGAACATATGATGACACAATCATTGAAATTTTGGCAACACGGAACAATGAGCAAATCAAAAAGATTAAGACCGACTACAAAACAGGTATGTAGTCAGTTATCCAAACTTAAAATAATTGTCATTGATGAACTGTTTCAGGGTAATTAATTTTTGCACTAGACAGTTTAATCCCATCTTTTGTAATTAATTAATTAGGTCATTCACTCAGTCAAAGCTTTATCTAGACCCCGACGTTGAGGGGGATTTTTAAGAATTATTGATGAATGTAATCGTTATTATTCGTTACTCACACGGATAGTACAGTATTCGTGATAATAGTTACTCAGCGAGTATCGCTGGTGCTCGTGAGTGATGTGCCCATCGTGAACAATCTGAAACATATTTACAGCTCCTTTCAGTACACACAGGCAATTGGCACCTCTGGGAGAGCAGATCGAATGTTAGGCTCTCTCTTGGGGGCACAGCAAGGTGTTGTATAAAAACATAAAAAAGCCCATCCTCCTGCCCTGTCCTGGAAAGACTCGTTTTATCGACAGCTCCCTTCATTACACACAGGCAATTGGCACCTCAGAGAGAGCAGATTGAATATTAGGCTCTCTCTGGGGGGAACAGCAAGGTGTTGTATGAAAACGATAAAAAAGCCCACCCTCCTGTCCTGCCCCAAAAAGACTTGATTTATGGCCTGAAGTGTGTGGGTGGAGCCAATCACTAATTGACTAACATTAGACCTTGCTATTCGGACGAGTACGCGAGTATTTCAAAGTACTTTTTATGAGTATAGCGATTATGAATATTTCGCTACTCGCTCCTCATTATTAAGAATACATAATGTTAAATAAAATATCTGAATGACAGAAATATACAACACAGAAGCATAAAGTAAAACAAACAGTTGTATCAATTATTTTACCTAAAGCAGGATCGCTGCCCACTGTGGAATTTTGTACATTTTCATACTGTTACCCATATATCTCAACAAGACAACGTACACAATGAGAATTTGGTGTGTTTTTACCTCAGTATTTGCCAAAACAAGAACAATCAGATGAAAAGTATAATAGAAACACAATCACTCCTGTATTTTTTACTCTTTCCTGGTTTTGGCTTACAAATACTGAGGAAAAAAAACACACCAAATACTCATGATGTGCACGTGGCCTAATGTAACTAAATATTAATAGGTCAGGTTAGTTTGCTCCTGTACTAACAATGCAAGGATACAGTACTCGACCAGATCTGGATCAAGTCAAATCATATACATACACATATAAAAATCCCAGTGCACTTTTCATTGGATGTCACCTACCAAAATTCATCAGGGGACTAAATGAAGGACAAAATAAGGAAAAGCTCAAAAAATAGAAGCCTGATTAGTCAAATTGATACAGTGACATACACTCCCTGACAGAAGTTATATCGCTTATCCATGTTATGTAAATAAAAGCTTAAAACCCTCCCAAATGTGGTTTATGAACACAGAATAGTACAAATGTTGGCAAGACAAAAGTTTTGTCGCCTGGTCATATAATGCACCCAATCCTAGTTTACATCCTCACCTGTGCTCAGTAAATGATCGGTTAATTAGTGGGTGTGTCTAAAATGAAACCCAGCACCCCAGACCTTCACTTGAACTGCACCTTGAGCTCTGACAAAATGCCAAAAATCACCATGCGACCAAAGCCTTGATATAAAGAGTCTGAAGACCAGATCCACTGCAGAGGTGGCTGCAGGGGCAGGCTGGTGCACCTTGCCCCGGGAGGCAGTATGATCCTGCCAGCCCTTGGAGTAGGTGATGAGGGGACGGGGGTGGGTTAGGGGGTGCTATTGGACACACGGTGACCGAGGTAGCGGGGGGGTTGTTTTTTTTTAGCAGACACGGTGAGGAGTGGAGGGGGGGGGACACTCAGCCCACTGTCACTCACCACACTGCCTGGCACTCACCTTCTATGATGCCAGCAGCTGCGGACGCAAAGTAGAGCCAGCCGGCCCATTTCAGTAAGGGGGGCAGCCCTAGATGAGGGCAATACCACCAACCTGGGTGGCTGGCACCTTTAATGTGTCTCAGCGTCAAGTACAAAGAATTAAAAAAAGATTTGAAGAGACTGGAGATATGTTGACAAGCCCGAGTCGGCAGAACCCGCAAGACAACTGCTCAGGAGGAACGTATGTTGTTTAGTAAATCAAGAAGCCTCTTCACTGCAGCAGAGCTCCAACAGGCCGTCCTTAGTTCTGTTCACTAGAACAGTTTGTAGGATTCTGTCTCGAAATGGCCTCCATGGTCGAATCAGTGCCCAGGAGCCAGCACTAAACAAAAGGCAAATAATAAACTGTGTGGCATTTGCAAAGTCCCACAGCCTGCTAAAAGATGGATGCTGGAAAAGTGGCAGTAGGTGAATTTCTCTGATGATTCATCAGTAGAATTACACCACAGCCGCCGCAAATACTGCAGGAGACCTACTGGAGCCTGTATGGATCCAAAATACACCCAAAAAACAGTTAAATTTGGTGGTGGAAAGATCATGGTCTGAGGTTACATTCAGTATGGGGGTGTGCGAAACATTTGCAAGGTGGAAGGCAATATCACTAGCCTAAAATATCAAGAAGTATTAGCTACCTCTTATATTCCAAATCACAAAGGGGGTCAAATTCTGCAGCAGGATGGTGCTCCATCTCATACATCCATCTCTACAACAAAGTTTCCCCAGGCAAAAAATATCACGGTGCTCAAGGACTGGCCAGCCCAGTCACCAGACATGACCATCATTGAGCATGTTTGGGGTAGGATGAAAGAGGAAGCTTGGAAGACAAAACCAAGGAATCTAAATGAACTCTGGGAGGTATGCAAGACTGCATTCTTTGCTATTTCTGATTACTTCATTAATAAATTGTCTCATTGTTGAACCGCATGGATGCAGTCCTTCAAAGTCATGGAAGTCACACAAAATATTAAATATGACTCTAATAGCACCACAACTTCATTCACCAGTGTTATGCAACATATATTTGTATTTTAAGTTAATTTTTCATTTGAAAATCACATTACTTTCTGTGGGCGACAAAACTGTCTTGCCAAAATCTGACCAATCTGTGTTCATTAAATGATCAATATTTCAGCATTGATGCACATTTATTTTCTTAACCTAAACCATATTTGAGGGTTTCAGCTTTCAAAAGTGTAATTTATACAACCAATGGATGAATTTAACGCTTTTATTTACATAACAAGGATAAGTGACATAACTTCTGTCAGGGAGTGTAGGCATCAAATACAAAGAAAATTACATCTAGTTACATAATGGCACTGTCCCATCTGTCACTTCTGGCATTACAATTAGGGATGAGCGAGTCTACTCGCTAGGACTCGTTACTCGGCGATTCTTAAGGGACTCGCTGGACTCGGTAATCGGCGAGTCTTTTAGCGAATACTCGCTCAGTAACGAGTCCAATGCAAGTCAATGGCAATCTTAGTTTTGTCAGAGTTTACTTTATCTCACTCGCTAGACTCGCTAGACTCGCTCTATCACATCACTATATAGCTTGAATCTCCCCAAACAGCAGCGAGTCTGAGCGAGTCTACGAGTCCGAATCCTAGCGAGTCTGCGATTCCGAGTCCTGTATTCTCTATTCGGGACTCGCGAATCCAGAATCTTTTATGTTACTAGTCAGCATTGCGTGTTAGGTCAGAAAACTTGTGAAGATAGCCAATCATAGTCAGTAATGCCATAGCAGCTTTGGTTGTGTCAGGACTATGATTGGCTGCTGTCCATCGTGATGCCTATGTCATCTATGACAGGCAAGGCAGTATATAAGGCTTGCCCCCGCCATTTTGGGCACATTCCTGAGAAGAGCTGACCTAGTGCAGGGAGACTTGGAGCAGATCTAGGGACAGTTAGGCAGTGTAGGAGTCACATATAACCCAAAAGTTCTTTTCAGAACTAACAGGACGGAGTGTAGGAGTCAAGATTCCTCACACATAACCCAAAAGTTCTTTTCAGAACTACCAGGACGGAGGATTGCTGTACAGGACTGTAAGGAAGGGAGATAGGAGCAGCCTTACAGTGAATCCAGCACCATCCTCAGAGCTTAGTTCACCCAGCTTTCCTCAGAGCTGTAATCCTAAGCTTTTTCTTATTTTTGGCACTAGTCTACCAAATAATTTTGGTGCCATTTTTCCACAAAAAATTTCCTGTGCTAGTGCGTTGCTGTACGGTGTCCTGCCTGCAGCTCGCACGGTACTTGTAAACTTGCACGCAGCCAGCACCGCAGCCTAACAGTGCCTGGTTCTGCGTACTAAACAATTTTTTCCTGTGCCAGTGCGTTGCTGTACGGTGTCCTGCCTGCAGCTCGCACGGTACTTGTAAACTTGCACGCAGCCAGCACCGCAGCCTAACAGTGCCTGGTTCTGCATACTAAACAATTTTTTCCTGTACCAGTGCGTTGCTGTACGGTGTCCTGCCTGCAGCTCGCACGGTACCATCCATCTGTCTTAAAATATCGCAGGGTGCTTTCACATCTGCGTTTTTCGTAATTCGCGGCAGATGCGGTGAAAAAACCGCATCTGCCGCGTTTACCGCATAACCGTTCCACTTGCGGCGCGGTTGCGGTTTTTTCTATGCAAAGTATAGGCATACTTGCGGCAGGTGCGGCTTACTGCGGTTTTTTTCGCGGCCGCACCTGCCGCAAGTGCAAAACCGCACTTGCCGCACCTGCCGCAAGTATGCCTATACTTTGCATAGAAAAAACCGCAACCGCGCCGCAAGTGGAACGGTTATGCGGTAAACGCGGCAGATGCGGTTTTTTCACCGCATCTGTCGTGAATTACGAAAAAACGCAGATGTGAAAGGGCCCTAAGCCTCTAGTGTGTACCTTTCACGAAATAGTACCTGCTACTTGTTTTAGGGTGCTTTCACATCTGCGTTTTTCGTAATTCGCGGCAGATGCGGTGAAAAAACCGCATCTGCCGCGTTTGCCGCATAACGGTTCCACTTGCGGCACGGTTGCGTTTTTTTCCATAGGAAGTATAGGGGGACTTGCGGCAGATGCGGCAAGTGCGGTATTGCACTTGCGGCAGGTGCGGCAGAGAAAAAAACCGCGGCTTACTGCGGTTTTTTTCGCTGCCGCACCTGCCGCAAGTGCAATACCGCACTTGCCGCATCTGCCGCAAGTCCCCCTATACTTCCTATGGAAAAAACCGCAACCGTGCCGCAAGTGGAACCGTTATGCGGCAAACGCGGCAGATGCGGTTTTTTCACCGCATCTGCCGCGAATTACGAAAAACGCAGATGTGAAAGCACCCTTAGGGCCCTTTCACATCTGCGTTTTTCGTAATTCGCGGCAGATGCGGTGAAAAAACCGCATCTGCCGCGTTTGCCGCATAACCGTTCCACTTGCGGCACGGTTGCGGTTTTTTCCATAGGAAGTATAGGGGGACTTGCGGCAGATGCGGCAAGTGCGGTATTGCACTTGCGGCAGGTGCGGCAGAGAAAAAAACCGCGGTCAGCCACGGTTTTTATCTCTGCCGCACCTGCCGCAAGTGCAATACCGCACTTGCCGCATCTGCCGCAAGTCCCCCTATACTTCCTATGGAAAAAACCGCAACCGTGCCGCAAGTGGAACGGTTATGCGGCAAACGCGGCAGATGCGGTTTTTTCACCGCATCTGCCGCGAATTACGAAAAACGCAGATGTGAAAGCACCCTTACAAGCCCCCAGAAAGCCACCAGAAATTATAAAATGTTTGCTTTTACAGCATGGTGTGTGCCCGAGAATCGCTTCCCCCTCCCATCATCGGCTCCAAATAAGAGAAAAACCTGCGAGTTTGGACTCGCACACTTTCAGAGACACATCAGCGATTTGGAAATAGCATTATTCGTTATTACTCGGTTCCCTATTCATTAACATTGGACTCGCTAGACTCGCAACGAGTAGCGAGTCCTGGGCTCGGACTCGTGCGGGTCTAGCGATTCCGAGTAATTTAGGACTCGCTCATCCCTAATTACAATATCCTCCTCTCATGCGCCTCCACTGTATTTGCACACCCAAGTGTTGGGTGTGCAAATATGGCACCCACTGATGGTACTGGAACTTTGCCCAACATCATTAGTTTTACTGCAGCTACCCACAATCACTGCTACCTGAAAACACCGCCCCCTTAAACTGCCGCACATAGCCACCGTCCACTTCTGTAAAACTATTTCACCACCGGTTATACGCATGTACACTTATTCAATCGGTAATGTAGTGTCAGAAGTGGTGTTTGCGGGCGGGGATTTCAGACAGGCGGCCGCCATCTTTGTACATATAAATATACAAGAATGGTGGCAGTGTGACCCAGCTCGCACATGTGCATGGCCGCCACCATCTTTGTACACCACAGGGGAATGGAGCACAAGAAGGAATAGACAAAGGACAGGGGAGAGAGTGCACAAGAAGGCAGAGGCAGTGCACAGGGGGCAGAAACAGTGCTCATGGGGCAGAAACAGTGCCCGGGGTACAGATAGCACACAAGGAGAAAAGAGAGTGCACACAGGGGGCAGAGACAGCACACGGGGGACACAGACAGTGCACAGGGAGCAGAGACAGCAAACAGGGGCATAGACAGCACATGGAGGAGAGCCTACAGGGGGAAGGCAGAGAACACAAGGAGAGGGAGGAGCCCTCAGTGGAAGAGACAATGCACAGGGAGAAGGCCAAGCACATAGGGGGAGAAAGAGAGTGCGTATGGGGAGATAGCTCAAAGGTGAGAGCACACAAGGAAAAAAGATAGCACAGCGGGAGAAAGATAGCACACAGGGGAAAAAGTGCACAGGGATGAGTTAGACAACTCAAAAGAGAGAGCACAAAGTGGAGAAGACAGCACGAGGACAGCACAAATTGGGAGAACACACATGGGTGAGTGAGAAAACTCAAAGGAGAGAACACAAAGGGGAGAAGACAGCACAGGTAGGAGAGAGACTGCAAACAGGGGGAAGAGCACACGGGGGAAGAAAGCCCAAAGGAGAGAGCACATGAGTGGAGAAGACAGCCCAGGGAGAAGAACAAAGCACACAAGAGGAGACTGGTCAAAATAGAGAGCAAATGGGAAGCGAGACAGCACACAGGGGAGAGATAGAGAGCAGGCAGGATGGAGCACGCACAGGGGGAAAGATGGACACCAGCCCCAGCACCACAGAGCCCGCCCTTATTATGATGTTGCCACTCTCCTGATGTGATAGCATCAGGTACCCATCTAGTTGATTTATAATGCTTTCAGAACATGCAATTTATATTTCTACCCAGTTATGTAGGGATTTGGTAGTGTACGTTCACTGTTCACATATTTGTATAACTCTCTGCTTCTGCTTGCTGAATATTTGTGACTGCCATTTTTATACATAATAATAAAGTTATGTTTTACTTCTGAAAAATAACTAATCTTTTAAAGGGAATCTGTCAGATAGGTTTTGATATGTAATCTGATAGCAACATGATGTAGGGACTGAGAACCTAATTCCAGTGATGTGTCACTTACTAGGCTGTGTGTTGCAGTTTCAATACATTTTTTTTTATCAGCAGGTAATTATCAAAATAATACTAGATGTCTCCTACTTCTTAGTCAACTGGTCTGTGTAATTACAACCTCACTGAAAAGGTCTAGTCAATGTACAATGTAGACAGTAAGCTGACAATTAGTATTTTGGGTAGGGTTATGTTCGACTCAATTCTGAACACTGCTATATCTACAACAGTGTAAACTTCATTTGCATAAAAATTACAGTATGCAGAAAAGTAGGTGATTGTGGCGCCCTGTGGACCGGTGGCCACAGAGTGAACTGCAGCTGGTCAGGTAAACCAGGTATTCCGCACCAACACCCCACACACACACTCTGATCCTGAGCCCAAGTAACTTCAGGCAGGCGAGGGATGGCAGGAGGAGCAAGTGGAGGGGGTGGACCGGGAGACATATCACCCAGGAAAGGGGTGGAGGAACAGTAGTAAAAACACTGAAACACTAAGTTGGGACAAGGAAAAAAAGAAAGAGGAAGAGAGAGGAGAGAGGAGGACGAGGAGATGTTCCCTGTAATGAACCGTTGACTCAGACATAACATTCAGATTCCAAAGAAGTTGTTGGTAACTGTACTGACCGCAATCCCTGATTACACACTACAACTAGAAGTAGCCGTGGGATGTAACTAACCAGACCTAGACACCTCTGCACAGCCGGAGAACTAACTGCTCCTAAAATGGATGTAGGAAAAGCTATCTTGCCTCAGAGCAGAACTTCAAAAGAGTAGCAAGCCCCCACAGATATTAACTGGGAAACAAGAGAAAGAAAAACAAACAAGGCAGAATAAAAGGTTTAGCAAAAGAGGCCAAACTAGCTATATAGGAAAGACAGGATAGAATACTATTGCGGTCAGTATAAAGCACTATAAAAAAAACACCAACAGCAGGTAGTACAAAAATTACCCTGCGTGACTAAGACTCGGCGCCCTCTATATCTGCAGACTTCTTTAAATCAAATTCCATCAAAACACACTAATTTTGAGAATAAGACAAAACATAAGCAGAACCTTAAGAACACAAAAGTGTGCCACAAAATATCAAAAAACCATGCACTTAGCATGCAAAGAATTTCACAGAGAAGAAACCAGAGAGATGTGAACTCCTCCAGGAACCAAAGACAACTGGCAAGGATTGATCCACTTCAAATCATTATATGCTCCAAGAACCAGATTACCAAACATCTCCATCACCTGTGAAGCCCACATAGTCAGCTGCATCACCAGCAACAACCACCGGAGGGAGCTCCAATGAATTCACAACATTAACCCCCCCTTGAAGAGGGGTCACCAAACCCTCCACAGAGACCCCAGGCCTATCAGGATGAGCCAGATGAAAAGCACGTACCAAGTCAGGGGCATGAACATCCGAGGCCGAAATCCAAGAATTATCCTCCTGGCCATAACCCCGCCACTTAACAAGATACTGGAGCCTCCATCTCAAAAGACGAGAATCCAAAATCTTCTCAACGTCATACTCCAACTCCCCATCATTCAGGACTGGGGCTGGAGGGGCCACAGCAGGAACCATGGGCTCGTCAAAGCATCTCAACAACTTATGAAAAACATCATGAATCGCAAAAAAGCTGGGAAGCGTCAACCGGAAGGAAGAATGGATTAATACCTTCAGAAATTCTGTACGGACCAATGAACCGAGGCTTAAATTTAGGAGAAGAAACCTTCAAAGGAACATGGCGGGAGGACAACCAAACCAAATCACCAACACGAAGCCGAGAACCAACACACCGATGACGGTAGGCAAAACGCTGAGCAGCTTCCAGCTTCCTGAGATAGATGTAAGTTGTCAACCGCACAATCCCAAATCTGTTGCAACCGCTCAACCACAGAATCCACACTCAGACAGGCAGAAGGCGCAACCTTCCCGAAGAAAAACAAGGATGAAAACCACCGTTACAAAAGAAGGGCGAAACCAACGTAGCTGAACTCACCCCATTATTAAGCGCAAACACGGCCAAAGGCAAAAAGGCAACCCGATCATCCTGATACGCAGACACAAAGCATCTCAAATAATTCTCCAAAGTCTGATTAGTTCGCTCCGTTTGACCATTAGACTGCAGATGAAACGCAGAAGAAAACGACAAACCACACCCAGCTTAGCACAGAAAGACTTCCAAAACTGAGAAACAAACTGGGCACCCCTGTCAGACGCGATATTTTCCGGAATACCATGCAAACGAACAACATGCTGAAAAAACAACGGAACCAAATCCAAAGAAGAAGGCAATTTAGCAAAGGAACTAAATTGCCATCTTAGAAAACCAGTCACAAACAACCCAGATAACCGTCATCCCCTGGGAAACAGGAAGGTACCGAAACAAAATCCATAGAAATATGCGTCCATGGCCGCTCAGGTACAGGTAAGGGCAAAAGCAACCCACTAGGACGGGAACAACAAGGCTTGGCTTGTGCACAAGTCCCACAGGACTGCACAAAGGAATGCACATCCCGGGACAAAGAGGACCACCAAAAAGATCGGCTAACCAAATCACGGGTACCAAAGATGCCAGGATGACCAGCCAACACAGAACAATGAACCTCCGAAATCACTCTAGTAGTTCACGGGGCAGGAACTAACAATATCCCCACAGGGCAGCGCTCAGGCTTATCCGCCTGAAATTCCTGAAGAGCAAGCTGTAAATTGGGGGAAACAGCGGAAAGAACAACCCCCTCCTTCAGAATGCTGACCGGCTTTGAAGGTTCAAGAGAATCAGGCAAAAAACTGTGAGAGAGAGCATCGGCCTTAACATTCTTAGAACCAGGAACATGGGAAACCACAAAATCAAAACAAGCAAAAAACAAGGACCACCGAGCCTGCCTAGGAGTCAGCCTCTTGGCAGACTCGAGATAAACCAGATTCTTGTGATTAGTCAAGACAACCACACGATGTTTAGCCCTCTCCAACCAATGACGTCACTCCTCAAATGCCAACTTCATGGCCAGCAACTCCCGATTGCCGACATCATAATTGCGTTCCGCCGGCGAAAATTTAGGGGAAAAGAAGGCACAAGGGTGCATCGTGAAACCAACAGGATCCCTCTGAGACAAGACGGCCCCCGCACCAATCTCAGAAGCATCAATTTCCACCTAAAACAGAAGGGAAACATCCGGATGGCGCAACACTGTAGCAGAGTTATACCGTCTTTTAAGCTCCTGAAAGGCAAAAATGGCCGCTGGAGCCTAATGCTCCACATCAGCACCCTTTTTAGTCAATTCAGCCAACGGCTTCACCACGCTGGAAAAATTGGCAATGAACCGACGATAAAAATTAGCAAAGCCCAAAAATTTCTGAAGACCCTTCACAGACGTGGGCTGAACCAAATCATAAATAGCCTGAACCTTAACAGGATCCATCTCAATAGAAGAAGGAGACAAAATGAAGCACAAAAAAGAAACCTACTGGACACCAAAGCAACACTTAGACCCCTTAACATACAAAGCATTGTTATGCAGAATCCGAAAGACCGACCTGACCTGATCCACATGAGAATCCCAATCATCGGAAAAAATCAGGATATCATCCAAAGATACAATCAAGAACTTGTCAATCAACTCCCGAAATACATCATGCATAAAGGACTGAAAACCGGAAGGCGCATTAGCCAAACCAAAAGGCATCACGAGGTATTCAAAGTGGCCTTCAGGTGTATTAACCGCCATTTTCCATTTGTGTTCCTGCTTGATATGAGCCAGACTGTAGGCTCCCTAAGGTCAATTTTAATAAACCAACATGCCCCCTTAACCCTAGAAAACAAGTCAGAAATCAAAGGCAGAGGGGGCTGAAACTTGACAGTGATCTTATTCGAGAGGCGATAATCAATACAGGGTCTCAGGAACCATCTTTCTTGGAAACAAAAAAGAACCCCACCCCCAACGGCGAAGAGAAAGGGCGAATATGGCCCTTCTCCAAAGAATCCTTAATATAACTCCGCATTGCAGCATATTCAGGCACAGACAAGTTGAAAACTCAACCTTAAGTGTTAGCCTCAACACTTCTCTTCCCTTCCTCTGAGATGCATGTATCTCGATGACTCAGGAGTAACATTCAGATTCCATAGAAGTAGTTGGTCACTAAGACTTGGCGCCCTCTATACCTGAAGACTTCTATAAATCAAATGCCAGCAGAACTGGAAATAACAGATAATAGTGAATGATAAAATTCCTAGGTAGAAAACTTCCTAACTGAGAGCAGATAAACAAATATACAGACTAAATTGCAAACCCACAACTCAGAATAAGACAAAACATAAGCAGAACCTTAAGCACGCAAAACTGTGCCACAAAATATCAAAAAACTATCTACTTAGCTTGCAAAGAATTCCACAGAGCAGAAGAAACCAGAGAGATGTGAACTCCTCCAGGAACCAAAGACAACTGGCAAGGATTGATCCACTTCCAAACATTATATATTCCAAGAACCATATTACCAATCATCACCATCACCTGTGAAGCCTACACAGTCATCTGCATCACCAGCAACAACCACCGGAGGGAGCTCCAATGAATTCACAACAGTTCCCAATCCGAGACACCCAACAGCTAAGTATGGTCAAGAGAAAGAACAACGGGGCCCGGCGGCCGTCACCACTAATGGCTAACCGGGGACCCAGGCTGAACCCTTGGGAAGGCAGAAGGAGCCAGGTGTGCCCGAGTAACCTGGGACACTGGTGGCTGGGCAAGAGAACCAGAGCTCCAGCTCTGTAGATGTGGCAGGGTAACTCCAAGTCCCAAACAGGAGAAATCCAGCAGGGTACATGGACGCTAAGCCCCGGGATCTAAAATCCCCCGGCACCCAAGGAAAGACTAACACATAGGACTGGGATCCCGGAGAGGGAACAAGCCCATGGAGAGTCCGCATCGGCTGACTCAAGGGAGATGCGCGGGAGGGAAAGAGAAATCGACTAAGACCCGAAAGGACAAGAGAGGGGGTACATTTCAAGCCTGATCCAGCTGCAGAGTGGTCACCGGGGTCACCAGAAAACTGTGAGAAAGCCTGTACTGCGGTTGTATTTGGTGTAAGCAGTAAAGTAAAGGACCTGGTGAACTCAAGGCTTGTGTAAGACTGTGATTTTAAGTGTTTCCAGCAAGGGCTCGCCTGCGGAACAGCATACTGACTGCTTTAGCTGCTGTGTAGTAAGTTCACCGAATGGACTTAAAATCAGACAAAGAAACTCACCAAAATTTGCCAGGTAAATACCCATTGCACTTAGCAGCGGCTGACAGCTCCTCTGGAGGCAACACAGGTGTCTGTATGCCGGTACTCAATCACCTGCAACCCACAGTGGGGGCGGTTGTGGCACCAGCGTCCGGCCATGCTGTCAGGGAGGTGACTGGTGGCATTTAAAGACACGAGGTTACCAAGGGCTCTGCCATTCACGGTGCATGTAAGGCATAGTGTCAGAGCAGCCTATTGGTCACGCCCTTCTATTAGATCAGGCGGGCTGTTCCGCACTGATTACATGCCTCACAAAACGACAGACGCCCCCCAGAGGGCTCAGCCTCAAACTGCAGATAAAAAAAATGCAATAAAACACTAAAGATGAAAAATGTGAGGTGTTTGTTGGTATTTTGGCCAAAAAACGTAAGCTGGTAACCCACGGTCAAGGGCCCTCACGCTTACCAGTCCTAACCACATGCCTTTTGAGACATGTACAATTTAATTTAGATTGTTCACCGAATGGACTTAAAATCAGACAAAGAAACTCACCAAAATTTGCCAGGTAAATACCCATTGCACTTAGCAGCGGCTGACAGCTCCTCTGGAGGCAACACAGGTGTCTGTATGCCGGTACTCAATCACCTGCAACCCACAGTGGGGGCGGTTGTGGCACCAGCGTCCGGCCATGCTGTCAGGGAGGTGACTGGTGGCATTTAAAGACACGAGGTTACCAAGGGCTCTGCCATTCACGGTGCATGTAAGGCATAGTGTCAGAGCAGCCTATTGGTCACGCCCTTCTATTAGATCAGGCGGGCTGTTCCGCACTGATTACATGCCTCACAAAACGACAGACGCCCCCCAGCATGGCCGGACGCTGGTGCCACAACCGCCCCCACTGTGGGTTGCAGGTGATTGAGTATCGGCATACAGACACCTGTGTTGCCTCCAGAGGAGCTGTCACCTGCTGTGTAGTAAGCAGTGTGGGCCTGCTGAGAGGTACCCTGACCCCTGTGCGTGTTGGCCAGAGGAGCTGTAGAGAGAAGATATGCGCAGCATCCCTGGTACGCATCATCCCTATATCTACCCGGGGACCAAGCCCTACCAGTGGAGGGCTCACCATCCCGGCTTCCACCATTACCACCGTCCCCGGCAGTCTCCACGGCAGTGGTGGCCACACTGGCCATGACCCACGGGTTGTATCATGAATAAACCCCTTAAACTTTATTAAACCTCTTTTCTTTTCATTGCCGCACCTGGACCACGGAGTCGGGCTATGCCACTGTGGCACCCCAGAGACAGAATGGTCCGGCTCTGTGTACCCCGGCCCCTGGGAGTGCGACATGATACATTACTGGAAGCATCATATCAACCCCTACATCACGCTGTTTTCAGATTACTTTGGAAAAACCTGGTGATAGATTCCCTTTAAATCTACATGGTATTATAAATGCAACTTAATTTCATACAAAGTCACTAATTTAATAATGACTGACAGAATGTTTGGAGAAAATTCTGGCAGCAGCACTTTAATAGGGTTTTATATTGATGAATAAATTTAATTCTAAATCATTTAAATCAGTTCAACATATTAAAAACATATATAGAACATATATAAAACACAAGCTTAGTCCTTAAATGTATCTCGAGCTCATTTAAATGTTAATCATAACATTAAAACCACCTCAACCAGATGGTGAGTGTTACCTTTCTCTATCAAGCATGAGACAAGGCAATGACCAAAAGGGGGTGGATGGGATGGGGTTCTTCAGATGAAGGTAATTAAATTCTTCTCACAGGACTGAGCAGAGGGGAGGGTTAAATACAGTAGTCCAAGTCACTCCCTCTTTCAATCCATCAATCTAGAGTCCACAAAAAATGCATCTTCACAGATGAATTTTGCCCAGCAACCTGCACCTCCCGTCGATCCCTGACAACCAATCACTTTAGGGAAACTCAGCGACAAGGGTAATTAAAACCATGCCCATAACCTTGCGCACAATAATCCCATGAGCCCCATGTTGGTAATGGCAATGGGACCTACGTTTTATGTCTTATTGCAGTTCTTTATAATGTGTTTTGTGTGGGTAATTTGCACCACAAACTGCAATGTAATGACAAGTGTTAACATAAGGGCTTATGCATTGCGTCATATTACATCTCCATTCTCTACAGAGTGGGAACAAGAAACTTTTTGAAGATTTTCATTAGTAGAAACCTACATTGTAGCTCATTGCAGGCGTAGATTTCATTTTCTGTCTCTTAGACAGCTCAAAATGCAAAATATCTCTTGGGAGGTGTAAACCTTATAAAGAATTTAATGCAAATTACTCAAACAAATATCACTTGAAGACTGGAGAATAAAACACCAGTCCTACTAAATGTATGACACACACTGTATGGGCATTCATGTGCCATAGACTCCTCGAGAAAATGTTTGCATTGTGAATTACCGTAGTGTTAACTGCAATTGAGATCTATTTGTATCAGGAAAATGTTTTGATGATACTATGATTTATTGTATAATTTCATACTTAAAGGAAAAAGCAAATCTAAATTGAAAGTTAGTAAGGAAACTGTGTGTTATTTTTGACCAATACAAGTTTATGGAAACTAATGGCCACTTTACACGCTCCAACGTCTGTCCGATATTGGATCCAACGGCGCGGGAGCGCGCTTTTTCTGCCCAGATTTCCAAGATCGCATCGAAGATTTACCCAGCGCGATATCGGCATACAACGTCTCTACGATGTCTACCCCCCCCTTGTACAGCCGACCCAGGAACGACCATTTAACGTGGGAGAGAATAGGGGACGTTGTACTGCACATCGTAGTTGGGAGTTTACACAGCCCGATCCGGCTCCAACCTCCATCCAATATCGGGCCGTTGGAGAGCCTGCTCATTCGATCCCCGATGTCGGTTTGGCATCGTTCGTGCATCGTATTGGACATTTACACCACACAACACACGAACGATATCGAGTCCAACGCACGAACCACGTGACTTTTGGTCGGAGTTGGACGCCGATATCGGGACGTGTAAACCCACCATTAGATCTATCCACCACGTCAGGTTAGAACCTCCAGGCTGTCTGATACATGGAATAATGGTACATTTAAAACTATTTGGGAACACTCTGCTTTAAACTTTAAAAATAATAGTTTCCAGGTACATTATTGTATGTACATTACAAATAATATTATTAATGTGCCATTTTTGGTTTGTAGAATATAAAACTGATCTTGAAAAGGATATCACTGATTATACATCCGGAGATTTTCAGAAGGCATGCCTGGCCCTCTTGAAGGTATTGTCTACTATTGAATGATTACTAAATCTTATTTAGACTAATAAATAGAGATTGATCTTTTTTTTTTTTTTAATTTCAAAGATTTCAGGTTTGGCAATCTTTAACTCCAAAACTATGTATCATGTGGAAAAAATTCACTGCCACTCACAGATAATCAAATTCCAATGAAAAACAGATGTTTAACACGCTGAGGTCTGTGGTCAACCCCTTTTAATACTTTTATGGAACACTAGTCTTACTAATGTCAAAGTGACCTCATGATAGAAACAGATGCTAAACCGGCAGTAACTAAAATCTCAATAAATAATACAATGGACAGTTGTTTTATGTCATTCAAAATGAAAAAGAATGTTCAGGCCAATTGTTCTGTAAAGAAAATTACCTCAGACTGATGGTGTCACTGTTAGGGCTCGCTCACATCACTGTATTAATAGGAAGAGTGCTATCCAATTTTTCTATCAAATAGCTCTCAGGATAATGTTATTCAAAGTGGCAGTGCTGATCAATGGTTTTGTAACACTAGTCAATTCTTATGGTAATTCAGAAGGCAGAGTAGTTTGATAAGCCAAGATCCGGTACCATGAAACCTTGTAGTAGATTCCAGGAGTTAACACAGGGGAAGTCTGGTAGCAGCCCAGTTACTGGTTTCCAGGAAGGCATATAGAATTAAGGGAATCAACTGAGATGGGGTCAGGTAAGGATCCGGGGTCAGGTTTCCAGGAAGGCACGTAGTGAATAAAGGTAGTAAACTGAGATGTGATCAGGTGAGGTTCCAGGGTCAGGATTCCAGGAAAGCACATTGTGAATAAAGGTAGTAAACTGAGACATGGTCAGGCAACGGTCTAAGGTCAAAATACCAGGAGGTCACTTCAAGTACTGGGAGCAAGCAAAGGGATGGTCAAGCAACAGTCTAGGGTCAGTAAACAATGATCAAAACAGACACAGGAATGCAGGCCAACTGCACAGCTCACATAGAATGTACTACTTATAGAGTTCTGGGAGATTTGATCAGTAAAAGTAGAGCAATCACTGGAAAAAGAAGACACCTGAGAAACCCAGCACCTCGAATGGAAGACTGTATTGAAAATTAGCATACTGACAGCTCAGCATACCCAGGTATCAGTTATAGCATAATCTGTATCGCATTCTAGGCATGCAGTTGACAGCTTTTTTCTCGGCATCAGAAACAAAGTATCAGTATGCTACAATTTGACACCTCAACAGGATGATACTTGCCCATGCAAGTCTATGGGCGAGTAGAAAACACCAGATTGCACACAGATGACATCCGAGTGCAGTCCAATTTCCACAGATTCACTCAATGGATAAGAGGGAAAAATTTTGTTCACAGTGTGCTCTGGATCTACAGTCATGTGACCTTATCCTTAGAGGTAACATCCTCCTGGTGTGACTGAGATGACTGATATGCCATTAATACCATAAATGCACATAATGTCCACCATTGCTTTCCCCGTCATCCTTGCCAGAAGCTTTTTCTGCTGTAAACACTTGCTTGTATTCCAGAACTACCCGATAAACTCTGTGTTTCTGGTGAGAAGATGTGTTGTCAGTTCCTACATGGAGCTCCTGACACCATTTTTCTAACTGTTTCTTGGAATCGTGAGGCTCATCTGACACTGACTGAGCTAGTGATTCAGCTTTGTGTATACAGTTGTTATCTACATGGTACAGTTTAGCAACAGTGGAATACCTTGGTAGCTTTATTTCATCTTCACCATAGTTTAACACACGTAAAGGTACCCTTCCTTTGCGTACATCAACCACCACCTTGGCTGTCAGGAGTGTAGGACTACTGTCAGACACCACCAGCTCTACTACTGCCTGGTAGTCCTGCCCTCTGAGGTCAACTATTGCCCGACACCAGATCATCATTTCACTTCTTGGTGGCACTACAATAGGAATTGGGTCTGTTACACGTACGCTACCAATTTCACCATTAGATAATGTTACATGCTGCTGGTACACGAGAGCTCGGATCTCTTTCTGAAGAGCCCTCCTCTCTCCTGGAGTAGCAGTATCTGCACTCTGTTGAAGCAAAAACAGCACTTCATCTAGACAGTTAACCATCACATTGGTACCCAATATCACATGGGGATCCCGTTCGTTTTTTTTGTACTCAACCACAATGAGTCCCTGGTTCTTTAATTGCACCCTTCCCACCTTTACCGTTGCCTTCCAATGCCCTTCTACATTAACGGGTAACCCATTGGTTGCTATGATGTTCAAGTCAGGGTTTGGAGGTTCAAGCTCTAGTTCAGACCAGAACAGTTTGTAAAGGATACTTGGGATGGTGGTCACCTGGGATCCCGTGTCTACCAATACAGTGGTAGTGATGCCGTCTATGATGATGGACAGGTATGGATGATCTCCCATGTACCTGCGTAGCCAATTGGCTGGGCCTGGACAGTCTACTCCTGGGGTTGGACCCCCGGCCCCAGGGGTTGCTCGTTTGAAGGGCAGAACCGGTAGATGTGCCCTTCCTTGTTGCACTTGCGACAGATGGGTTGTCTGCTGGCGCTGTAGCGATCCGTGATCCTCCCTCGAAGCGGTGGTGTCTTCTTCTTCATCCATGGAAAACATCGTCCAGGCTATCAGCGAGCTGGATCTTGGCTGGTGGTGGTGTCTCTGTTTTGGGTTGCCTAGCACCTCGGAGCTTGGCCATCTCTCTGCTTAGCTGGCGCACCTCGGAACACAGGCTGTCAAACCGGTCAGGGGTCACAGCCTGCATGCTGGTCTCTGCTGCAGGGGATAAAGAAGGTGCTTCTGGCAAAGAGGGGGTTTTTACCCATCATGGCTGTGGGGTTAAGTCTGGCACTGCTGGGAGCTGCTGTCCCTTAACAGTTAGTTCTTTCAGGGTAGCAAACTCTGCATCAGGGTTTTGGAGAACCCACCAGCATGCTTGCTTACTGTCATCCGGTAACTTGACGCCCCTTACAAATTGATCAATGAGCATTTTATTTTCATCACGGATGCCATTGGGGTCAACTTGCTTAAGGAATCTCAGCGCCTCCTGCAGGTGTAGAGAGTAATCTAGGACACTTTCTTGTGCCCCTTGTTTACAATGGCAAAACAGTCTTATTTCAATCTCAGTATGATGATCAAAAACTCTCTTCAACTTTTCAAATATTTGTACAACAGACCCATGATCTTCCTCAGACCAGTTTCGGGTTTCCAGCTCTGCTGCACCTGTTAACTGTCCCATCACTACTGATGCTCTCTGCTTACCGGTCATCACGTACATGTCCAGCACATTGTAAATCTTCCTCTGCAATGCGTCCAGGCAGCCTGGCTTGCCGTCATGCTTGGGTAACCAGGCGGCATTGTGGATGTACAGTAGTGAGATCGGCATTATCGGAGCTACTGGTGCAGATGCCAGTAATGGTACCGCGCCGCTGGATGGATTGGCGACTACAAGCTGTCCGTTCGGGGCTCCGCTAACGGCGGCTGGCTGGTTCACGATCGAGACTGCTGCATTGTTTGGGCTCTGGGCACTCATCCTCGCTCCCCCAAGTGAATCGCTGCCAGTCTCTGAATAATGAAAGTAAGTACTCGGCTCAGCGGGCGGGGAGCGGAGCATGTCGGGTATTTCCGGATCCGACTGCTTCTTCCGGCGGTTCTCGTCAGAGCGATGGGCGGGACCTATCTTCACGTCCTTGCACTGTAACGTCCCCTTTCTTTCCCGCTCTGTGGCGCAGCAATGGCGGATTAACAGTTCACAAACACAGTCTATATACGGCACACAGTACCCGGTTACACCAGGCACGGGATCCTGTTCGTGACGCCAGAGTTGTCTGGGGCCACAAGGAAATGGGGTGCTCAGGTCTCAGGTGGTCAGTTGCGGGGGATGTCAAGGGTGGTCCGTGCCCGAGCCTGTGCCGTTGGGTGACAATAAAAAGGGGGTATTTACAGGGATAGGGTTTGTCAGTCGTGATGCCACCTGTAGATTCCGGTGAGGGCAGCGGCGCTGCTTGGGCCTCTGGGGTAATGGGCGGCAGCAAGATGGAGTGGCCCCCCACAGGAGGAGCAGAGTCCCGGGGCGTTGGAAGTAGGAATGGATGGTAGAATAGGGCAGCACAGTCGTTTCTGAACAGGTTGGAATAGGGGAGCGTAGTCAGTGTGGTGTAGGACGGGTGGAAGGAGGGACACGCACACATCAAAGTCTTTTGTAACCTTTACTGATGACGGGTTACAGGTACACACGTCCGGAGTGAAGGAAAACACCTTGGGATCTCCACAACGAGTAGGGTTGTAGGCCTCCTTATTCTACTTTCCTGTTCTGAGTCTGTCAGGTATGGAGCCTAACCAAACCATTACTTCTCTCTCTCCACACCCGTGTTGCTGCACTGAGGGCTCTCTCATGGGCCACCGCCGTCTCTCTCCCCACGGTCCCTGGCTCTCAATTGTTGGTGCTGCAAGTGTCCAGGAAGCTAAACCTCCTCGGGATGCTGGATTCTCTGCTGGGTCTATCTCCTCTGTCCCTGCAGACTCGGGCTCCAGTGACTGGTACTCTGGTGGGGTGAGCTGGAATAGCTCCTCTGCCCCCGGTAAAGTGTTTCTCGCCTTTGCCTTCGATCCCTACTCTGTGGGTCCTCACACTGGCTCTGGTGTGCACTGGTTTGGGCCTAGCATGGCTCCAGTAACAGTTCAGCTCACTAGTCTCTGAGCTGACTTTCCCAGTTCTGTATTGACTGCACATTCTGGCTAATTCCCCTCCAGCACCTGTATTTATAGGGGATCTGGCTTAAGACAACCAGTTGAGCTCCCCCTACAGGCCTGGAGTGGAAGGTGTTGGGTGTTAGTGGTTTACTTGCTGTGGGAAGTCCTTCAGTGTCCCAGGGAAGTCTGTGGTTACCTGGTACAGGGTGCCACGTGTCCATCTGACATATCTGTATATATGTCCTCCATCCTGGTATATATATCCCCCATGCTGGTACACATAGCCTTCATGTTAGCACACTGTCCCCCCATCCTGGCACAGTCCCCCATGCTGGCACTGTTTCCCCATTGCTAGCACTGCCCACTTAAAAAAATAAACAAGCATACTTACCCCTCTCTCGCTCGCTGCCATCTGAGCTATCCCTCCTCTCTTTCCTGTGCCCAGCATCCAGTCCTGTGAGCAGCGATGACATCACTCTGCAGTGACGCTCACAGGACCACAAGCCGTCAAAGACAGCGGGGATGGCGCACGGACAGCAGGGAGCGAGGATAGTGGTGAGTATGCTCATCCTCCCAGGAATAGTCAGTGCTTTCCATGCTTTCATTGCATGGAAAGCACTGACTATCCACACTGGGCTGTGGACTTGCTCCCGTAATATGCGCTGCTCCCGCAGGTGACTGACAGCGGTATGCAGTGCATATTACAGAAGATAATGAGTGGCCCCACGTGACCATGGGGCCGCATCTGCAGCCTCCTGATAGCCCCCGGACAATGCTCCACATGCCCCCCTCCCCCACCGCACAACATGTTGTTTCACATTATAAGACGTACCCCCACATAACCCCCAAATTTGAGGAAACAAAAGTGCATCTTATAATGCGAAAAATACAGTTAATGTCTATGTTTTTTTTTTTTTTTGTTTTTTAAATGCATCCCTTTTCTAAAATTTCAAAATAAGAAATGCTAGGTAGATACTTTTTGATTTTGATAGATTTTCTGTTGTACTTTTAAAAACCTACTTTCCCCCCTTCTCAAAATTAATTGGACAAGAAATAGAAAAACAGAAGTCACTTGTGACAAACAAGCGCACAAAAGATCTAAAGCAGTTGCATAGTGTAAGTTGGAAATGGAAGGGACTTTTTTATTAAAAGTATATTAGAAAAGATATATAACATTAAATAGAAAAACATTTAAGATTAAAATACATTTTAGTTCTAGGCAGACTTCTTCAAATGTAGTTTGTTCATGGTACAACCCCTATAATCGAATTACTTTGTTTTCAGGGGGAGCGTAGTGAAGATTGCTATGTTAATGAAGATCTAGCTGATAAAGATGCCAAGGTAAATTATATAGTAAATTTAGTTTCTATCCAATATATTTATGGCATTCTAATTATAATTGTATGATTAACAGACCTATTATAAATAAACTTGTTCTATATTTTACTAGGCACTTTATGACGCAGGGGAAAATAGCAAAAAGACTGATGTGTCTACATTCATAAACATTCTAACACACAGAAGCTATACACAGTTACATAAAGGTACTAATGATAATTAGATTAATTCTGTTACACATTTAATATGCATGCATTTTATGGAATTCTTTTACTTGTGTTAGCTCCACTGTGAGCACTGAATAGGCATTTATGTGTCATTTTGCTTAGTTACCTATATGGGGCATACAAAGGCACAAATCGGGTCTTATCTGAGAATAAACAGGTATAATAAACAGTGCTACTTATCACAGCTCACCTTGTTGGGTTGTGCCACTCACAACCAGTTTAAGCGCCTATGCAGCTGCTGCAGGACCCACACTTCCATGTGGATAATGGTGGAGATGCAAGAATCAGGTAGGATGGTGTGCTGTGATCCACGCTGCTACATCTGCTCTTTCCACAACCAACTCTGCCACATCTCTGTGTCCTAAGATAATATGTTAGGACACGGAGAGCTGTGGCAGAGTTGGTTGTGGAGAGAGCAGATATTGCTTAGCTTGTTGTTACATGAATATTCATAAACTTTAAAAGGCTGGGGCAACACAGCAAGGTGTTTCACCAAGTAGCCCTAGAGTAAAGAGGGTAGCATGCAATGAAAGTCACCTTTATATTGAAACTACCATGTTTTTTTCTGGACTATAAGATGTACTGAGCCATAAGATTCACCCATATTTTAGAGGCAGAAAATAGGAAAAAATATTGAAGCCAAAAATGTGCTCATGATGCACTGTTATGGGTGGGATTTGCTGCTGAAACAGGGCCCATAGTGGTGTATATCTTCTTCATCCTAGGCCAATCATAAAATATATGACCTCATCCTGTTATATATGTACCCCATCATGGATCGATCTTGGTATATATATATCTCCCATCCTTTTATACATGTCCCCCATCCTGGTATATATGTCCCTCAACCTAGACTCTATCCTGGCATATATGTCCCCTGTCCGGTGTCAATCCTAGTATGCGTCCCCCATCCTGATATATATTTCCCTCACCTTGTGCCCCATTCTGACATATGTCCCTCATCCTTGTGTACATGTTCCCCATCTTGGTATATATGACAGCCATCATGGCATATATAATCCCCATCCTAGTATATATGTGTCACATTATGGGTCCCTCCTGATATATATGTCCCCCATCCTGATATATATGTCCCTCATCATGGGTCCATCTTGGCATATGTCCCCCATCCTGGTTTATATGTCCCCCATCCATGAATATATGTCACCATCCTGGTATGTCTGTCTGCCATCCAGGTATATATGTCAGTCACTCCACTATATATGTTCCCCATCCTGACATATATGCCCCCCATCATATGTCCATCCTCTTATATATGCCCCCCACCCTGGTAGATAAGTCCTAAATCATGGGTCCATCCTGGTATATAGTCCCCATTCTTTGTATACATATATGGGATATACCATCCTGGTATTAGTGTCCCCATCCTGATATATATGGCTCTCATTCTGGACTCCGTCCTGATATGTATGTTACCAATCCTGAGTTTCTCCTGGTATTCAAGCCCCCCATCTTTTATATATATATCCCCTATCCTGGTATATATGTCCCCATCCTAGTAGATATGCCATTTTTCCTGGGTTCCATCCTGGTGTACATGTCCCCCATCCTGCTATATACTGTATATCCTACATCATGTGTGTATCCTGGTATATATGCCTTCCATTATGCCACTTTTTAGTAACATATAGAAAAAACTACTGTACTCGCCTTCTATCCAATCCACCAGCATCAGGCATCCTCTTCTGATATTGGCAAATGACTTTGGAGTGTAAGCGACAGGCAGTGCATAATGTTGGCCATGCGCCACCAGACAGAAACACACAAACGTCAGCTACAGGCCAAGCAAATATTAATCCAAAATGGATAGTCACTACTTCAGATGCCCATAATCCTTCTGATGCCCGTAATCCTCCTCACCTATCGACACTGGCATCAGAGACAGTATAAATCTTCAGTTATTTACTGAAACCGACCTCAGTGCTGGGAGGTGAGTGGGATTATGGGTGTGGGGAGCAGTGTTTTTATTTTGGGTTAACATATGCATGGCATGCCAAAACTGGAGTTTTGCAGCAAGAAAACACACTCCTGCTGCCGCCAGCTTCTTGCAGCAAGAATCCTGCACAGGCTTTTTATGACTCTTCTCAACCAATGCCACCTCCACAGTGAGCAAGGTAGTACATTTGGACTATAAAATGCACCCCCATATTCCTCCTTTTTAGAGAAATAAGCCTGAACAACATGGTAATTTGACAAACTGATGCTAATGAACTTCTATTTGTTGAAAATGTTTTATTGTGCATTAATTCATTCACATTCACTCAGATTTTTCATTTCTTTTCTTCAGTATTTAAAGACTATGCAAAGTACAGCAAGCATGATTCAGATAAGGCACTGGATTTGAAGCTGAAGGGAGATGTTGAGAGCTCTTTGGTGGATATTGGTATGTACTGTTACACTGCTGTTTTTATTTGTAGTTTTGTGAATTGCAATAGTAAAAATTTAAAATATATAAAAAAAGATTTTTCTACATATGGTAAACATAACTTAAGATCATTTCTTTAAAAATAAATTGTCACCATATTATTATATGTGTTTAGCCTGATCCTTAAAGGGAGTTTGAGAACCAAATTGACCGTGCATACTAAGCACAAAGCCTTGTAGGGAATGAAGCCCCTATAAAAATGGCACCTTTAGTGATCTAATTGCTTCCTCTAATTTGCTAAGGTTCAAACAAACATGTGTCCGGCCCAGGCCCGGGGGTGACTAGGACTCTCAGGCGCGGTCTGGGGGAGCAGTGAAAAGTGGGGAAAAAGAAAATAATAAAAATGTCAAGTCGTGACGCCACCTGTGAAGACACCGGCGCTGCTTGGGCCTCCGGGGTGATGGGCAACAGCAAGATGGAGTGGCTCCCTAGAGGAGAAGTGGGGTCCCCGGGACTTAGAGTTGTAATGGTGGAATAGGGTAGCACAGTCGTTTTTTCGCAAGGGTGGAGTAGGGGAGCGCAGTCAGTGTGGTGCAGGTGGAAGGAGGGACACGCACACATAAAAGTCTTTCGGTACCTTTAATGTTGTTCGGTTGCAGGTACACTCGTCCGGATTGAGGGAAACACTTTAGAATCTCCACAGTGAGTAGGGTGGTAGGCCTCCTTATTCAACTTTCCTTTTTGGAGTCTGGCAGGCATGGAACCTGACCGGACCGCTGCTTCTCTCTTTCTCTCTCCACACCCGGGTTGCAGCGAGGACTCTCTCTTAGGATCCCGCTTAACGTACTCATGGTCCCTGGCACTCAACTGTAGGTGTTGCGGGTGTCCGGGAAGCTAAGCCTCCTCGTGGTGCTGGATTCTCTGCGGGGTCTATCCTTTCTGTCCCTGCAGAGTCTGACCCAGTGACCGGACCTCTGGTGGGGTGAATCTGTATAACTCTTCTGTCCCCTTTTGTAACACGTTTCTCTCCTCTTGCCTTCGACCTCTACTCTGCGGGTCTACCGCTGCCTCTGGTGTGTACTGGTATGGGCCTAGTATGGCCCCAGTACCAGCTCAGCTCACTAGCTCTTCACAGTTCTGTAGTGACTGCACACTCTGTGTCTCTGCCCCCAGCACCTGTATTTATAGGGGGAACTGGCTTAAAGGCAACCAGTAAAGCTCCCCCTACAGGCCTGGAGTGGAAGGTGTTGTGTGTAGGTGGGTTACTCGCTGTGGGGAACCCTTCAGTGTCCCAGGGAAATCTGTGGTGACCTTGCACAGGGTGCCACACATGCTAATTTTGAGTGTTTGGTACTGCCTTAGTTTTGCCAAAAGGCAAAGCGCATCAGTCTGCCCATTGGGTTTTCATATTCCTGCAATAATGATTGACAGTGCCAGCTTGACTGAACGTTTGTCACAAACATTATTTTGCTCCAGGCAAACCAGTGCTCTCAATCACCACTGAGGATGGGTGCATGCAAAACCAGTGGGCAAAATGATGCACTGAACCTCTTTGGCACTGTAAAGAATGCAATGAACACCCTGATTAACATTTGATTAAACATCAGCTTCTGCAGTTATTAGAACACTAATGGTATGATTTTTTTTTGTAGGGACCATGTCCCCTACGAGGTTTTGATTATAGTGTAATTTTTGACTAAGAAACACTCTTTACCAGTAAATTACAAATCAGCTTGTGGAAGATGAAAAAAATTGTAGTCTGAAGTTAATAATGGATTTTATGTGTCGTAGTAACATCTGAAATTTGATTAGGAATGCTGAACACAAAAACAGTCATGAATAAGTGTTGGTACCCTTGAAATTGTTCACAAAAATGAAGTATTTCCCTTAGAAAATTATTGCAAGTGCATATGTTTTGTCATTCACATGTGTATTTCCTTTTGTGTATGGAACAACACACACAGGGAAAAGACAATACTGGACATAATTTCACACAGAACACAAAAAATGGGCCAGACAAAATTGTTGGCAACTTTTCAAAATTGCGAGTAAACACCTTTGTTTCAAGCATATGATGCTCGTTCACAATCACCTGTGGCAAGTAAATGGTGTGGGTAATATATAAATCACACCTTAAACCAGATAAAAAGGGGAGAAGTTGACTCAGTCTTTGCATTGTGTATCTTTATGTGTCACATTAAGCCTGGAGAACAGTAAGAGGAGAATAGAACTGTCTGAGGACTTAACAATCTCAAGTTATAAATCCATCTCCAGAGATATTGATGTTCCTTTGTCAACCGTGTGCAACTTTATCAAAAGCTTTAGAAACCATGGCACTGTATCTAATCTCCCTGGACATGGACAGCAGAGAAAAATGAATGAAAGGTTGCAATGCACAATAGTCCAGATGATGGAAAGGCAGCCCCAATCAAGTTCCAAAGAAATTTAAGCAGTCATGCAGGTTCAGGATGCATCAGTGTCATTGTGAATCATCTGTTGATATTGGAATGATTTGAAATGTTATGGCAGCAGACCAAAGAGAACCCAACTGCTGAAAAGACACATAAAAAAGATACAATGCAGTTTGACAAAATATTTGTGAGCAAGCCAAAATCTATCAGGTAAGCCATTCGTGTTGACATGTAGAACCAGGATAGAGTGTTTTGGTAAAACACATCATTATACTGTTAAATGAAAATGAAATGAGGCCTACAAAGAAAAGAACCCTATGCCAACAATTAAATATGGTAGAGGTTCAAACATGTTTTGGTGTTGTGTTGCTGCCTAGGGGCTTAGACTGTGCAACTGTTTACAAGTCATCATGAAATCTTTAGATTACCAAAGAATTTTGGGTCACAATGTAGTGCCATTTCAGCAGGACAATGACCTGAGTTATACTTCAAGAAGCACCCAAAAATGGATGAAAACACAGCACTGGAGAGTTCTGAAGTGGCCAGCAAAAAGTCTGGCTATAAATCCCCTTGAACACCTGGAGAAAGATCTTTAAATTGCCATTGGGAAAAAGCACTCTTCAAATATGAGACACCTGGAGCAGTTTGCTAAGAAAGAATAATCCAAGATTCCAGATGAGAGGTGTAAGAAGCTTGTTGATGGCTATAGGAAGCGATTAATTTTAGTTATTTATTCCAAAGGATGTGCAACCAAATATTAGGTTGAGGGTGTCAACAATTTTGTCTGGCCCATTGCTGGGTTATGTCAAACTAGGTTTATTTTTCTTTTTTTCTTGCGTTGTTCTAATACACATACTGTAAGTAAACGTGTATAGCAAATTATGTGTAATTTAATAAATTTTCTGTTAGAAATACTTCATTGTCTGGAGCAATTTCAAGGGTTCCAATGCTTTCGGTTTTGACTGTATAATCACAAGTTCTTAAACCCTCCAAGTTTTATGCAGTGATCATTTTCTACCTATTAATCTCTATGGACCCTACTGCATCTATATATGACTAGTCGTGGAGGTTCACGGACATTTTTCTGTTGAATTCAAGCCGAGATAAAAAAAAAACAACAACATTCTTATCAATTGTTTTAATACACATTTAAGGCCCAATTCATCAAGACTGCCATTGTTCATGCCAGTTCTGAAAAGGAGTGAGACGCTCCAAATTCATTGAGAGGTGAATCTGTAGCGTCTGACAAGTGGTGATTGCCTCTGTGTTGTACGCCCGACGTTTCACTCCAAGGAGATACTGTAGTGAAATTTCCAGTATATGGTGATCACAGCATGTCATAAATTACATAAGTTATGGCAGCCCACCCCCGCTGCCCCCCGACCCTCCCTAACTTGTCCGGCGTTGTAGGAATTGGGAGAAATTGGTGTAAAAATGCCACAAAAAAGTCACAAAATGTAGGCGCAATACTTTTATGTGCCTAAAATGTGTAACTTTTCAAACCTCCAAACTTGAATGCATCAGGCCTTAGTCTACTCTTCATTTAATTCTGATTTCTTTTAATGTCTATACTTTTGCTTTTTAACGAAGAATAAGACAATAATTCATATCTATTACATATAGCAAAGGTTGCTGTAAACAAACCAGGATACTTTGCTGAAAAGTTACAACGTGCCATGAAGGTAAGTCAAATACATATTTGCAAATATTAATAAACATTTTACTGCAAAAATTCTCATTGGCTGTATTACAGTATATACAGTGGGTAAAATAAGTAGTGAACACCAATTTTCTAAATAAATAATATTCATATTTTTAATGGTGCTATTGACATTAATCTTTCACCAGATATTTATATCAATCCATTCAAACCACACGGGCAAAGAAATCAAACAAAAGAAGTCCAGAAATATACTGATTTTAGTGAATTTGTAAAAATAAGAAAAGACACAGGGAGAAAGTATTGAACACGCTTACTGAAACTTATTCAATACTTCATACACAGGCTTTTGTTGATGATGACAGCTTCAAGACACCTCCAGTAAGGAGAAACTAGTCACTTGCATTGCACAGCACAGATATGATTTTGGTCCATTCTTTGACACAAACAATCTTCAAATCCTGATGGTTCCGTGGGCTCTTTCTATATACTTTGAAGAACTTCAGCTCTTTCAATAAATTTTCTATTGGATTCAGGCCAGTTGATTGGCTGGGCTATTCTAGCAGCTTTATTTTCTTTCTCTAAAACCAATTGAGAGTTTCCACCATTGTTTCATTTTGATTTTTCTGGTGGATGGCAGCAGATTTTAATGAAGAATGTGTCGGTACATTTGTCATTCATCAAATTCTTTAAATTCTGTGAAGTTTACCTGTGCCTTATGCTGAAATATTGCCCCACATCTTGATGTTTACTTTCCTTCAAACTTCACGGTTGGTATAGTGGTTTTGGAGTGGCAAACAATGTTCTTTTACCTCAAACCATGGTGTGTATTATGGCATCCAAAGAGCTGAATTTTGGTCACATCTGATTGACTATATTCTTCTAGTACTTCACATGCTCTATCTATTAATTCAGCATTTATTAACAATATCCAAATGCTGTACTAAGTGTTAATTAGCCTCATAGAGTTAGAATAGAACCAAACGCTGCATATAACTCTGCCCTTTCATTGAAACTCCTCAATGTCCTCAAAGTGAGAGCTTAGAAATCTTGTATAGCAATCATGAACATCTCAGATATGGAACCTCAATCAAATGATCAAATTAACATTAATTATTTGGTAGATAACTGATAAATGTCCACAGTGAGACAACCCTTTTAAAAGCACCTTTCCATCAGTTTTACTATATTCTAATTATAATGTAAAAAAATGAAATTGGTTTTCAGCAAGAATGTGTATACAGCTCTGGCAAAAATTAAGAGACCACTGCAAAATTTTCAGTTTCTCAGATTTTTCTCTTAATAGGTATATTTTTGAGTAAAATGTACATTGTTCTTTTATTCTATAAACTACTGACAAGTGACCACATGTCTCCGAAATTCAAAGCTAAACATTTTGTATTTATTTGCAGCAAATGAGAAATCATCAAAATAATAAAAAAGAAACAGTGCTTTCAGACCTCAAATAATGCGAAGAAAACAAGTTCATATTCATTTAGAAACAACAATACTAATGTTTTTACTCAGAAAGAGTTCATAAATCAGTATTTGGTGGAATAACCATGATTTTTAATCACAGCTTTCATGCGTCTTTCACACTGCTTTTGGGTGATCTTATGCCACTCTTGGCACAAAAATCTAAGGCTGGCTTCACACTGCAGTTTTTCACTGATCAGTGTCCATCAGTGTTTGGGTGCCAAAACCAGGAGAGGAACCAGGAAAGGAACTTGCAGAGAAAAACTATAGTTGAAAGATTGACACCTGTTCTGAGCTTTGGAGACACTCCTGGTTTTGGCACCCAAACACTGATGGACACTGATCAGTGAAAAACTGCAGTGTGAAGCCAGCCTAAGCAGTTCTTTGATGGCTTGCGACTATCCATCTTCCTGAGGTTTGCAATGGGGTTCAGGTCTGGAGATTGGGCTGGCCATGACAGGATCTGGATGTGGTACTCTCTCCTCATCCACATATTGATTGACCTAGCTATGTGGCATGGGGCATTGTCCTGCTGGAAAAAACAGTCCTCAGAGTTGGGGAACATTGCCTGGGCAGAAGGAAGCAAGTGTATTTCAAGGATAACCTTGTATGCGGCTTGGTTCATACATCCTTTGCAAAGATAAACCTTCCCAATTCCAGCTTTCATGAAGCACTTCCAAATCATTACTGATCCTCCACCAAATTTTACAGTGGGTGCAAGACACTGTGGCTTGTACGCCTCTCCAGGTCTCCATCTAACCAGGAGATGACAAGGTGTTGGGCAAAGCTAAAAATTAGACTTATCAGAGAAGATTACCTTACTCCAGTTCTCTATTGTCCAATCCTTATGGTCTTTGGCAAACTTCAGCCCGGATCTCCTTTCTTCTCATTGACAAAGGCTTTTTTCTAGATTTACATGACTTGAGCCCTGCCTCTAGGGGCCTGTTATGAACTGTTCTTGCTGTGCACTTCACCCCAGCTGCCATTTGCCATTCCTTTTGTAGTTCACTTGATGTCATCCAGCGGTTGCTGAGTGACATTCAAATAAGATGACGGTTATCCCGGTCAGTGGAGAGTTGCTTTCACCATCTGCAGGTCTGTAGCTTTGTTGTCCCCAATGTCTGCTGGTTGACCTTGTTGTAATGTACTGCCATCTTCAAAATTTTAAGGATGGAGGCAACATGACACTCACTGTATTCCCTGTTAGTAAAGTCAGAATTGAGCCCTTCTTCACTTAAAACTTTTCTTTTCAACTCCTTTGTCATGGTTAAAAGTTTTTTTTTTTCATTCATATTAGTTTTGGGATAATCCTAGCACTTGTTTTGCCATCGAGCTTGTCGTATTGCAAGAAGATTGTTAAGACCACAAAAGTTTTTTTTATACTTTGTTATACTTACCTTGTTAAGTAAGATTTGGTTCAGGTGATCACCTAATCAGAAGGAAATTAACCCTTTACTGACCCATGACATAATGGTACTTCATGGGTCGGGTCCCGATGTTTGATGTGAGCTTTGGCAGTGAGCTCACACCATTCACCCGACATCTCCGCTGATCTCATCAGCTGAGATGTCGTGCTTCCAGAACCTATGATATCCATGATCGATCTGTGCTATTAACGCTTTGAATCCCGCTGTCATTCCCTGACAGCGGGATCCAAAACAGTCATGGTGGGGATCACGCCGTTCCCCACCAAGACCGAGATCCCACGAAAAGATCGCGGAATCTCTGCTCAGTAACTGATAGCCCGGGGTCCTAGTGTGACCCCAGTAGCTATCAGTATTCACTTCCTGTGAGTGGTTGGCAAGCACTGCCAACCGCTCAAAATGAAACCAAGTGCCATATCCTGTTGTGCTGCATCTCATCAGGACATTGCACAAAGGATCAGACCCTGAAGCAGTGAGGCACCCTATGGGGCAGTGTAAAATCAAGAATGAATTGAAAAATAAAAATTTTAAAAATATGAAAAAAAACAACACAAATGTTTTCCCCAATTCAAAATAAAAGTATTGAAAAAAATAAAAATACTATATTTAGTATTGCCACGTTCAGAAATGGCTGATAAATCAATATATAAAATCAATTAACGAGAGCCGTAAACCGCGTAACGGAAAAAAGGTCCATTTGCCAAATTTACATTCTTTTAGTCACCGCAACATTGCTATAAAATGCAATAACGGGCGATCAAAACAGCGCATCCACCCAAAATTAGTATCATTAGAAACATCAGCTCAAGCAGGAAAAAATAAGCCCTCACACAGACCCAAAATTCAGGACGCTACGGGTCGCAGAACGTGGCGCAAAAAGTGCATTTCTTTTTTTTTTTCAAACTTCTGATTTTTTTCACCACTTAGATAACAGTAAAAGTATACATGTTTGGTATCTACGAATTGTACCAACTCGAGGCATCATAATGTCATGTCAGTGTTTTGATATACTGATCATGGCGAATAAAAAACCCAAAAAAACAAACGTGTAATTGCACTGTTTTTTGCAATTTCACTGCACTTGGATTTTTTTCCAATTTTCTTGTACACTATATGGAAAAATAAATTATTGTATCTGAAAGTACAACTTGTTCAGCAAAAAAACAAGCCCTCATATGTCTATATTGATGAAAAAATAGAAAAGTTATGGCTCTTGGAATCAGGAGAGCAAAAAACGAAAACGAAAAATCACTGAGTGTTGAAGGGGTTAGGTAGAATGAGATGTACTTTGGCTGGAATTCAACTGACGCTGGAATTGAATAGCTGTCAGATATGTAGAGACTAGTAAAAAGGCCCGATGCAATTGCATCGGGAGCGCGGTGAATTGAATTGTGTGCATCCTTAGATGTGCTAACAGGAACAGTAAACATGTATGACACGCTATGCGCTTGTGAAAAAAGCATAGTTTTTATTTACATTTGTAAAAGAAGGGCAAAGCATCATACTATAAGGTAATAGTGACAGAAAAATAATCTACATAAGTTTATTGAGTATATACAGGTAGCTCTGTGGGTAGCAGAGTATACAGTGACCTGCGTGGGTAGCAGAGTACACAGCCAGCTGCGTGGGTAACAAAGTATATACAGATGTGTCTGTGGGTCACAGAGTATACAGGCAGCTGCGTGGGTAGCAGAGTACACAGGCGGTTGCGTAGGTAGCGGAGTATATACAGGCGGCTCTGTGGGTCGCAGAGTATACAGACGGCTCTGTGGGTAGCAGAGTATACAGGTGGCTGCCTGTGTAGGAGAGTATATACAGGCAGCTCTGTGTGTAGCTGAGCATACAGCGGGCTGCGTGGGTACCAGAGGGTATCCTGGCGGCTCCGTGGGTAGCAGAGTATACAGGCAGCTGCGTGGGTATCAGAGTGTATACAGGCGGCTGCGTGGGTAGCAGAGTATATAGAGGTGTCTCTGTGGGTGGCAGAGTATACAGGCAGCTGCGTTGGTAGCAGAGTATATATAGGTAGCTCTGTAGGTAGCAGAGTATACAGTTAGCTGCGTGGGTAGCAGAGTATACAGTCAGCTGCGTGGGTAGCAGAGTATATACAGGCAGCTCTGTGAGTAGCAGAGTATACAGCCGGTTGCGTGGGTAGCAGAGTATATACAGGTGTCTCTGTGGGTCACAGAGTATACAGGTAGCTGCATGGGTACCAGAGTATATACAGGTAGCTCTGTGGGTAGCAGAGTATACAGTAAGCTGCGTGGGTAGCAGAGTATATACAGGTAGTTCTGTGGCTAACAGCTTTGTGGGCGTGATGGTGACCTTAATGGGCGTCGTAGTGGGTGGAGAGGTGATGTGACGTAATGGCTGTCACGACCGACTTCTTGAATGAGAGCTGCGTACTTCCAGAGTGGAGGAAATAGGGGCGTGTCCTTGCTGTGAGGTAAATTTCGTGAAGGTGCATGCGCTGTGATGGATGGTTACTGCGCTCGTGCGGCTGTGAATGGCGTCGTAACTGTGTCTGGCGTGACTGCGGCTTATGGTGGCGCGGGAGCGCGCCATCGCTCCTGGGGCTGTGAATGGTGACGTAACTGTTGGGGACGTGACTGCTGCTCGGGTGGCGCGTAACTGCGCCAGCGCTCGCGGGTCTGAGTCTGTGAATAGCGGCTGGTGAAGGCGCTGCGCGCCATCGCTCGGGACGGTGCCGCAGTGCATGCCGGAATAGCAGCACAACATTGGTGATTATATATATAGATACCTAGAGCAGTAGCGGTGTGCAGCGGTGTGAGTGTGCAGCGATGCGTAAATCCAGGAGGGGGCCGGGGGACAGCGGGCAGATGCGGGCCGGGGAAGAGCGGGCGGGTTCCAGGCTGGAGGGTGCCGGGGAAGAGCGGTCAGGTGCGGGCAGGAGAAGGCTAGGGAACAGTGGCCGGGTGTGGGCAGGAGGGGGCTGGTGAAGAGCGGGCAGGAGAAGGCTAGGGAACAGCGGCCGTGTGCGGGCAAGAGGGGGGCCCTTCCTGGCCGCACTCAAGCGCTGTTCCCCGACCTCATCCTGCCTGCAGCAGAGTGCTAAGCAGAGTATACGGGGCTCATTGGTTAGCAGAGTATATGGGGGTTCAGTGCTTAGCAGACTTTACGGCGGCTCATTGGTTAGCAGACTTTAGGGCGGCTCAGGGGTTAGCAGAGTATACAGGGGCTCAGTGGTTAGCAGAGTATACGGGGGTTCAGTGGTTAGCACAGTATATGCTGGCTCAGTAGTTAGCACTGTATACAGAGCCTCAGTGGTTAGCACTCTATAGTGGCAGAGTGGTTGGCACTGTATATTGTGGCTCAATAATTAGAACAGTAATGTGGCTCAATGGTTAGCACTGTATATGGTGGCTCAGTGGTTAGCACTGTATATGGTGGCTCAGTGGTTAGCACTGTATACGGTGGCTCAGTGGTTAGCACTGTATATGGATGCTGAGTGGTCAGCGCCAGAAGGGGGCAGAGTGGTCAGCGCAGGATGGGGGCAGAGTGGTCAGCGCAGGATGGGGGCAGAGTGGTCAGCACAGGATGGGGGCAGAGTGGTCAGCGCAGGATGGGGGCAGAGTGGTCAGCGAAGGATGGGGGCAGACTGGTCAGCACAGGATGGGGGCAGAGTGGTCAGCGCAGGATGGAGTGGTAAGCAGAGGATGGAGGAACAGTGATTAGCGCAGGATGGAGGCTCAGTGGTCAGCGCAGGATGGTGGATCAGTGATAAGCGCAGGATGGAGGCAGAGTGGTCAGCGCAGGATGGAGGCAGAGTGGTCAGCGCAGGATGAAGGCTCAGTGGTCAGCGCAGGATGGAGGGTCAGTGGTCAGCGCAGGATGGAGGGTCAGTGGTCAGCGAAAGGATGGAGGCTCAGTGGTCAGCGAAGGATGGAGGCTGAGTGGTCAGCGCAGGATGGAGGCTCAGTGGTGAGTGGAGAATGGAGGCTCAGTGGTCAGCACAGGATGGAGGGTCAGTGGTCAGCGAAAGGATGGAGGCTCAGTGGTCAGCGCAGGATGGCGGCTCAGTGGTCAGCGCAGGATGGAGGCTCAGTGGTCAGCGTAGGATGGAGACTCAGTGGTCAGCACAGGATGGAGGGTGAGTGGTCAGCGCAGGATGGAGGCTCAGTGGTCAGCGCAGGATGGAGGCCGAGTGGTCAGCGCAGGATGGAGGCAGAGTGGTCAGCGCAGGATGGAGGCAGAGTGGTCAGCGCAGGATGGAGGCAGAGTGGTCAGCGCAGGATGGAGGCTCAGTGGTCAGCGCAGGACGGAGGGCCAGTGGTCAGCGCAGGATGGAGGGCCAGTGGGTGGTCAGCGCAGGACGGAGGGGCAGTGGGTGATCAGTGTAGGATGGAGGGAGAGTGGTTAGTGCAGGATGTTTCCCGCGCTTGTATCCGGTCTCAGCTGCAGCCAATGTTTAAAGCGCAGCAAGTAATGAGCGGTCATGTGATATCTGTCACATGACTGCTCATTACCGGGTGCGGGTGAGACGGAGCGGCCGGTGAGAGGGGGATGGGTAGGGGTAATGGAGCGGTGGGGGAGGCTGCAATGGAGCGTTGGGGCGGGCCGCAACGGAGGGGGGGTGCGCAATGGAGCGGTGGGGGGCCGCAATGGAGGGGGGGGGGCACAATGGACCGGTGGGGGACCGGGCGATGGAGCGAGGAGGGAAGGAAATGGAGCAGCGGGTGGCGGTGGGAAACTGGAGTGGGTGCGGCAACATGTAATATCCAAGATGGCGGCGAAATCTCGCGAGATTTTGGACGCCATCTTGGAAAGTACATGTCGCCGCAAGAAGAGCGTTGTGGTGTCGGGCGGGCGTTTTTTTTTGCGCTTCCGGCTAGTGTCAGCGGCTCGCGATGGCGCATGCGCGTCATCGCTCGCAGCTCGTGATACTGGCACAGTGGCCGGAAGCGCAAAACTGGTGATTATGTAGATAGATGGTGATTTTTAGAAAACTGTGTAGTGATCTCTTAATTTTTGCCTGTGCTGTTTATCTTACTTTTCTCAGGGATTTATTAATAATTAATATTATAAATAATATAAGTTGTCTGCCCCTGTCCTGATTGATATGGACTGATGCATGCGATGAAAGAAATACACCGATAACACGATCAGGTGTAAGCTCTCCTCAGCCCTCCTCATGGCACAGCTCCAAAGTGAGTCCTTTATTGATCACACATGGGTTTTAACAAAGCTCTCTAAGGGGCTCGGTTTACACACACACAATGGGGACAAATGGAATGCATTTATTGGTGGGACATGGTCTAGTCCATGGAGGGGGATTGTTCTTGAGGTCATCAAGGTAAATTCCTTCAGGTCTCCAAAAGTTAGTTTGATCCATGAAGCCATCTGATGAGGTGTCATTCTGTGATTGATCACTCTTTGTCTTGACTGCAGCTTTGTCTCAGTACATGTGGTGATGTGGCAGGAAATGGGAGCCATCTTTGTCTGATACAAACTTATGTAAGGTAGAAATAATACACTATAGATCATTTCTCCCATGCCCTTATAGCTTACAGTTAATCAAGTATTTTGATCCTATGGCTCTCCTCAACAGTCCCCCCTAAATACTTTATTAACAGTTAATCAAGTATTTTGATCCTATGGCTCTCCTCAACACTTTTCCATCTTATATATATTGCAATATCACAATCTCCTAAATGTGATTAAATGTCAATTTTAATAGCTGAGATTTCAGTTTGCACAGTCTCTAGCATCTTCTAAACAACTTCTGTCTCTTCTAAAAGATCTAAGCTCAAATCTATTCATATCAAATAAAAATTGATCTTATACTTATTCAGAAAACAGAAGTGGCTAGAAACTGACCCAATAAATGGCCTAGGTAGTTTGGTGGATTTCCTGAAGAAGAAGTGAGGAGTACACTTTAAAACATGTAGAATAAAACTACCTGAATTGAAAAATATTGTTTGAGTCCTTCATCTCTCCTACATCTGAGTAGACCTATCTTACCATATATTTGCCTTTGGCATGTGGATTCTGTGGCTGCTGTTTAATGCTTTTGTTACTGGTTATTTGTCACACAAAGACATAAGGTGAGAAAGCCACCCTGAGGTGCCTTATTCTATTACACGGGTTGGACCATATTGTGCTTTATTATATCCACAGCATTGCTTCTAGTTATCTGGCCTGACAATGAATAGTATCAAGCAGTTTGCAATGTACTGTAAATCTGCATAAGCAACATATATAGCAATTCTTAATCAAAACCAGTTGCAAATCTTAACATACCGTATTTTTCGGACCATAAGATGCACTTTTTTCCCCCCAAATTGTGGGGGAAGTGGGTTGTGCGTCTTATGGTCCGAATATAAGGGGGCTGTGGTGCTGTGCAAGACTGTGCTGGAGAGGAGTTGCTCTGGAATGGCTGGAGGAGGTTGGCAGGGGCTGGAGAAGTATCCCGTGATCAAGTGTCCCCACTCATTAGTATACTGTTATATTCACTGCATCCCGCTGTCCACCTCTCAGTGCTGAAGCTGGTGCTGAGTGGTTGTGGGAGGCAGTGTATATTACAGTACACTGAGTGTACCGACCCACCCCTATCCTGTATATGGCCCCCCAATGCTGCCTCACACACAAAAATAGTAAATAGTGTAACATACCTGTCTGCTGCTCCACACTGTCTCTCCCTCTGCAGCTGCAGCAGCATCGATCTCTTCCTGTGTGTGCTGACATTCAATCATGTGACCCGGCACAGCATAGTGATGTCATGACTGCATATTCCGGTCACATGTTCAGATGCCCTGTGGATTCACAAACAGGAAGAGATCGATGCTGCTGAGGCTACAGAGGGAGAAACAGAGGGGAGCGGCGGACAAATATGTTACCATGCGAATAATTTTAGTGTGTGCGACAGCATGGGGGGCCATAATGAGTGATGTTGGGAGGTGCAATATCCCAGGATGGGGGGCATATACAGTGGTGGGTGCAATATCCCATGATTGGGGGAGCAATATCCCAGGTTGGGGGGTGCTATATCCAAGGATTGGGGGGCTGTATACCAGGATGGGGGCTATATACCAGAATAAATGGCTATATACCAGGATGAAATGCTATATACCAGGATGGGGGTATAAACCAGGATGGGAGGCTATATATCAGGTTGGGGGGTGTTATATCCTAGGGTGAGGGCTATATACCAGGATGGAAAGCTTTATACCAGGATGTGAAGCTATATATAAAAAATGTGGGGCTGTATACCAGGATGGGAGGCTACATACCAAGATGGGAGGCTATATATCAGAATAAGGGTATATACCAGGATGGGGGCTATATAACAGGATGAGAGGCTATATACCAGGATGGGAGGCTATATACCAGGATGGGGGTATATATCAGGATGGGAGACTATATACCAGGATGGGAGGATATATATTACCTTGAAGGGCCTAGGCATGGGGACATTACCTCCATAACAGTGTCAGCAGCAGATCCCCACATAACAGTTAATCATAACCACATTTTCTACTTAATTTGTTTCCCCTACTTACCTCCATTAAATGTGTGTGCTTCTTATAGTCGCTGTGTCTTACAGTCCGAAAAATACGGTAATATGTGCACGTTAATAAAAATAGCAAAGATTTTAAAAAGTGTGTACATTCAATGGATATTAAACTTCACCAGCTTTCATCACTAACAGTCCGATAAACAATGAATGGAGATGAGGTCAAACGTGAATGTAAAGTGCCTAGTTCACTGGTTCCAGGGCCTTTGGATTGCAGGTCATCCTACTGATTGGACCCCCATTAATTAGTAGATTATTCCTTGTCCTATGGAAAAATTCCATCATTGATAAACTCATTACAAGTAATAATACCGCTAAGACCAGTGTGGTCCATGGGGGAACCTCAAATAAGATGTTTAATTACCGTATATACTCGCGTATAAGCCGAGTTTTTCAGCCCAAATTTGGGCTGAAAAGTCCCCCCTCGGCTTATATGCGAGTATATAAAAAAATAAAAAAATACCGCAGCAGCCCCGGAGGTATACAGGCCCCCCATCAAGTTCCAGGCCCCCCCCCCCCCTTGCGCGCCAGCCTGTAAAGGAAAATCATACTTGCCAGTGTCAGGTCGCGCCGTCCGCAGCTGCCGACACGCGATCCCGGGCTCCATTCAGCGTCTTCCGCATTTCCTGCAGTCGTGGGCAATGACGTCATTGCCCGCGACCACAGGAAGTCGGAAGCGGAAGACGCTGAATGGAGCCCGGGATCGCGTGTCGGCAGCTGCGGACGGCGCGACTGGACACTGGCAAGTATGATTTTACTTTACAGGCTGGCGCGCAAGGGGGGGGAGGCCCTGGAACTTGATTGGGGGCCTGTATACCTCCGGGGCTGCGGCTGTATACAGCCCTGGGGCTGCGGCTGTATACAGCCCTGGGGCTGCGGCTGCTGTACATACCTCTGGGGCTGCAGCTGCTGTATATACCTCTGGGACTGCATATACCTCTGGGGCTGCATATACCTCTGGGGCTGCATATACCTCTGGGGCTGCATATACCTCTGGGCCTGCATATACCTCTGGGGCTGTATATACCTCTGGGGCTGCATATACCTCTGGGGCTGCATATGGGGCTGCATATACCTCTGGGGCTGCATATACCTCTGGGGCTGCATATACCTCTGGGGTTGTATATACCTCTGGGGATGCATATACCTCTGGGGCTGCAGCTGCTGTATATACCTCTGGGGCTGCATATGGGGCTGCATATACCTCTGGGGCTGCATATACCTCTGGGGCTGCATATACCTCTGGGCCTGCATATACCTCTGGGGCTGTATATACCTCTGGGGCTGCATATACCTCTGGGGCTGCATATGGGGCTGCATATACCTCTGGGGCTGCATATGGGGCTGCATATACCTCTGGGGCTGCATATACCTCTGGGGCTGCATATACCTCTGGGGCTGTATATACCTCTGGGGCTGCATATACCTCTGGGGCTGCATATGGGGCTGCATATACCTCTGGGGCTGCATATGGGGCTGCATATACCTCTGGGGCTGCATATACCTCTGGGGCTGCATATGGGGATGCATATACCTCTGGGGCTGCATATGGGGCTGCATATACCTCTGGGGCTGCATATGGGGCTGCATATACCTCTGGGGCTGCATATGGGGCTGCATATACCTCTGGGGCTGATATACCTCTGGGGCTGCATATGGGGCTGCATATACCTCTGTGGCTGCATATACCTCTGGGGCTGTATATGGGCTGCATATACCTCTGGGGCTGCATATGGGGCTGCATATACCTCTGGGCTGCATATGGGGCTGCATATACCTCTGTGGCTGCATATGGGGCTGCATATACCTCTGGGGCTGCATATACCTCTGGGGCTGCATATACCTCTGGGGCTGTATATACCTCTGGGACTGCTGTATACTACCACTGGGGCTGCTGCTGTATACTACCACTGGGGATGCTGCTGTATACCTCACTGCTGGGGGCTGTATACCTGTGCTGGAGTCCACCCTCGGCTTATACGCGAGTCAATAAGTTTTCCCAGTTTTTTGGGGCAAAAGTAGGGGGGTCGGCTTATACACGGGTCGGCTTATACACGAGTATATACGGTATATGTAGCTCCATCACAAAAGAAAAAAATAATTACCTAGTGCCCATTGTAGTCAACAGACTATCCATGTAACACAGGTAAGTGCTCGGTCCTCTCAGATGCTTCTCATTCTGGATGATTCATTGAGCACTTGATTGAAGGACAGGACACCTCTCAGAATGCTCTGATTTTGTAAACCTAACAAAACAGGTTATTAGGTGAATCATATTGTGTGAGCTTATATTTTCTGGACTTCATCACAAAATTGGATTTAAATGGGTGGTAAAAAGTGATCTGAAATTGTATTTAATATGTGATTTTTTTGTTTAATATATTACTTTTTGATAAAAGCTGATAATATGTAATAATGCATGAATTGATTACATTCTTTAGAATAATTACCCTAAAGGATTTTTTTGAGTCTGTAATATTGATTATCTATTCTCAGGATAAGTAACTAATATCAAAATAGAACAAAGTTTTAAAGGGAACCTGTCAGGTGGTTTATATCTCCCCAGCTTTCACTATCTGTATCTGCAGCTTTATAATACTATTCTAATCATCCCTGTCTGAGCTCAGAGTGTAATGTGAAAGGTGAAAAAAAAAGCATTTATACACTTACAATTTCTTATGTAATGAGGCAGTCAGTCCCCAGCTTGGAGGACGGGGACTGTTTGGCAGATTAATAGTTAACATTTCAGCCTTATGTTAGAACATGTTGGGAGACCTGATGTGATGTCACAACCATGTGACTACAATAGGCGGAGCTAAGTTCTCATAGAACATAATACATTTGCTGGCTTGGCTCCGCCCACTATGTCACATGATCTTTACATCACACAGGTCCTTTAGCTATCCAAGTTAAAATGAGTTAACTATTATCCTACCAGACAGTCCCCCTCTTCCAAAGTGGGGACTGAAATGTAAGTGTATGGCCTTGTTCACACTCACTTGCGTTTTTTATTGAGTGCAGCTGCGTTTTTTCAGTACACTTGCGTTTTTTTCCCCCAGTCCAAAAAACGTTGCATGCAGCATTTTTTGGGTGCTGGAAAAAAACGCAGGTGTTGTTTCCAAAAATGCATGCGTCTTTTTAACATGGCCCCTATGGGAAACGCATGCGTTAACGCAGGGCACATATAGGCACCTGCGTTAATGCATGCGTTTTCCATAGGGCCCCATGTTACAAAAACGCATGCGTTTCTATAACATGGGGCCCTATGGGAAACGCATGCGTTTTTAAATGGCACATTTATGCACCCTGCGTTAACGCATGCGTTTTTGCATGCGTTTTTGGCCAAAAAATGACTAAGTCCAAAAAAGTGTCAAATCCTTTCAGACACAAATGACACTTTTTTGCACTTTTAGAAAAACGCAGGTGTTTTTTTTCCTGCTAAAAAAAATGCAAATTGAGTGTGAACAATGCCTATAAATGCTTTTTTTTCACCTTTCACATAACACTATGAGCTCAGACAGGGATGATTAGAATAGTATTATGAAGCTGCAGCTACAGACAGTGATAGCTGGGGGGGCATAAACCACCTGACAGGTTCACTTTAAAGATATGTCTTCTTAATCTTATCAATATGTTATTCAATAGGGTGTGGGAGTTCAAGACAAAATAGTCTCCAGAATAATCATTTCACGTCAGGAGGTTGATTTGAAAGCCATTAAAACCCAGTACAAGCAGCTCACTGGCAAATCGCTCCGTGAGGCTCTTATGGTATGTATTCTATGTGTTCACAGTGTATTAGTTGAATTCATAGTTGTCCATATACTTGCTCATAAAAACTAAAGATGCCCATAAACATTACATGTGTAAGCAGTTCTCTCCAATTTTTGTATTATCCAGAGAACAAATTAATCTACCGTATATACTCGTGTATAAGCCGACCCGTGTATAAGCCGACCCCCCTACTTTTGCCCCCAAAACCTGGGAAAATCTATTGACTCGTGTATAAGCCGAGGGTGGACCCTAGCACAAGTATACAGCCCCCAGCAGTGTGGTATACACCAGTCCCAGAGGTAGATACAGCAGCCCCAGTGGTAGTATACACGCAGCCCCAGTAGTATATACAGCCCCAGTGGTAGTATATACAGCCCCAGTGGTAGTATACAGGGCCCCAGAGGTATATAGCAGCCCCAGTGGTAGTATACAGTGCCCCAGAGGTATATAGCAGCCCCAGTGGTAGTATACAGGGCCCCAGAGGTATATAGCAGCCCCAGTGGTAGTATACAGTGCCCCAGAGGTATATAGCAGCCCCAGTGGTAGTATACAGGGCCCCAGAGGTATATAGCAGCCCCAGTGGTAGTATACAGTGCCCCAGAGGTATATAGCAGCTCCAGTGGTAGTATACAGGGCCCCAGAGGTATATAGCAGCCCCAGTGGTAGTATACAGTGCCCCAGAGGTATATAGCAGCCCCAGTGGTAGTATACAGGGCCCCAGAGGTATATAGCAGCCCCAGTGGTAGTATACAGTGCCCCAGAGGTATATAGCAGCCCCAGTGGTAGTATACAGTGCCCCAGAGGTATATAGCAGCCCCAGCGGTAGTATACAGGCAGCCCCAGTAATGCAGGCCCCCCCAGCGTCTCTCCGGTCACCTGTAAAGCAAGCTATACTTATCAGTGTCCCGCTTGCACCCGCCGCTGCCGACATCCACGATCCTCCATCTTCATGCGACTCCTCTTCCTGTTTCCTGTGCGCGTCGCCGGGAATGACGTCATTGCCGGCGACGCGCACAGAAACAGGAAGAGGAGTCGCATGAAGATGGAGGATCGTGGATGTCGGCAGCGGCGGGTGCGAGCGGGACACTGATAAGTATAGCTTGCTTTACAGGTGACCGGAGAGACCCTGGGGGGGCCCTGCATTACTGGGGATGCGGGGGCTGCTGTATACCGATGTATACATCGGTATGTACCGATGTATACATCGGTATACAGCACTGACTCGCGTATAAGCCGAGGGGGGTACTTTTCAGCCCAATTTTTGGGCTGAAAAACTCGGCTTATACGCGAGTATATACGGTAATTTTTCTGTTAAAGTGTAGATGTAATTTTGGAAAAAGGTTTCAAGGGTTGAAACAAAGGAGCAGAAGTGCTAATCCGAGTGCAGCTTTCCTCATAGACTGGAGATAGAGTCCATAGACTTTCTTTTCGTACCGTATTGAGTGCAGGAGGGCAGTAATCTGCATGAGCTTTTCTACACTTTCCTCATCACTCAGCACTTTGATCCTGACAAATCAAAGCTTAAGACATCTAAGTAGATTTATAAAATGGCGTTTAAAGTGTAACCACTGTTGAAATTTTTATGTAATAACAATGAAGAAGAAGTGATTATTATAAACTTTCAAATATACTTCATAACTGAAATCAAGAAGAAAACCTTTCAAAATCCTTTCAGAAGATGTCCCCTAGACTATTTCTAAACCTGACATATGCTGGGTGGGGACGGGGCCTAAACAGCATTCACAGTTTATCAGTGTATCAGGTTGCAGGGGAAAGTGCTGAGCTCAGGCTGTTGGCACATAGGTCCTGTGAGGTCTTATCTGACTCCACTGCTCCATGTTATTAGGTGTTTGCAAGGAGCAGGACCAATGTGAATGCAGAGGAGTTAGATAAGATCTCATAGGACCTGTGTGCCAACAGCCTGAGCTCAGCACTGTCCCTGTATGAGGTAAACTGAAAATACACAGATCAGCTGTAGCCACGCTAGACAGGAACACTGTGAAGGCCAAGCCCCACACCCTTAAATGGCTATATGGCAGAATTTACTGTGTGTAAAAAGCTGAAGATTGATCTCACTGAGAATATTATTCAGACACAGTCTAGTGGGGACATTTTGTGGTAGGTTTATGAATGGTTTCCTTCCAGATTTCATTAATAAATTATATTTGAAAGTTTATTATAATCACTAGCTCTACATTATTATTAATTAAAACTTTAAATAGCGGTTACACTTTATACTTGTTATTTCTGATATACTGGATTACTTGTTTTCTTTTGCTTTGCAAGGAAATAAGCCCCATCTCCAGCTGCAGTTTTGAAACAATCTGCCCATTCAGCAAAATAGAGATAGCTGACTACTGTATGGTGAATTTATGATTATCAGATTGTGAACATAATTGCTTTGTTTTTAGTATATGATTTTTAGCAATTGAATGTTTTCTTTTTCTTTTAGGATAAATTTAAAGGGAACCATCAGACTTTTCTTACTGCCCTCGTTGACTATGATGATTAATCAGATTATATAAATTGATGAAAGAAAATTCTTTATTATTTTCAATATAATCTAGTAATGTGAAAATGTTATTCATATAAATATGTTATTAAACTTTACCAGCTCATAGCAACAAAAAAAGGTACAAAATGTAAAATGTACAGAATAATTGGATTTTGTTTATGCACAATAAAAATTATACTTTATAAACATATCAGCTATTACATGTATTGTGACCAAACAACCAGCATTTCTAGCATAATTTGAGAGCTTCTCAAAATTTCCACAAGCCTTCCCTCGAGGAAGGCCACCAATTTATCTAGATTGACTTCCATCAAGGCCAAAAAGATATTGCATTTTTGCTGTGTCAGTTGCCAGCTACAAGAATATTATTATTTTAATACCTTTATTTTATGGCTTTAAGACATTTGCTTTACTCACTGTGTTGGATATTGTAGCACTTAATTGGAATTGGTTATACTGATTCTGTTGCCAATGTCAAATGATGGCCTTTTGGCTTTCATTGTGATATAATTGCATGTGGGCATTGTCATGTTATAAAATAGCTTTCTTTAGTTATGCAGCATAAAAGTAGGCAAGTTTGCAATTGATTTATTGATTTGCTTTTCTTATTTGCTGTTATTCTTCAACTATGAGAACTTTTCTCTTATAGAGTGTTCAGCTTGTTTCTAAGGAGCTTGACCACCCATAGTCTCTGCATAGTATTCGCATTCAAGGAGAGGAGTTATCGCCTAAAGCTCCCGTCACACACAATGACGCACCAGCAATCCTGACAACGATACTGAAATACTGCCTGTACCACGTGCCACACCAGAGAGGCAAAAGGAGATTAGGGAGATAAATAAGTGGCTCAGGAATTGGTGTAGGAAGGAGGGGTTTGGGTTCCTGGAGAACTGGGCCGACTTCTCTGTTGGCTACAGGTTCTATGCTAGGGACGGTCTGCACCTCAATGGGGAGGGTGCAGCTGTGCTGGGGGAGAAAATGGCTAGAAGGTTGGAGGAGTGTTTAAACTAGTGATTTGGGGGGAGGGTATTCATTGCATAAGAGGGGAAGATAGTGTAAATAGTAACCTGGGCACAAGTAATAAAATTGGAGGTGGCATGGGGGGTGGGGTTAGAACAGTCAATTAGTAGGAAGGAATAGAGGTAAAGAGAGATGCATAAAGTGCATGTTCACTAATGCCAGAAGCCTCACCAACAAAATGGAGGAATTAGAATTGATTTTGTTGGAAAATAATTATGACATGGTGGGGATATCAGAGACATGGCTGGACGAGAGCCATGACTGGGCTGTTAATTTACAGGGCTATTGTCTGTTCAGAAATGACCGTACAAATAGGCGAGGAGGAGGTGTATGTTTATACGTAAAATCATCCTTAAAACCCATCCTGCGTGATAATATAGGTGAATCTAATGGAAATGTAGAGTCTCTGTGGGTGGAGATAAGGGGAGGGGGAAAAAATAATAAATTACTGATAGGGTTTGTTATAAGTCCCCAACAATAATGGAAGTGGAGGAGAATATCCTCATAAAGCAAATAGATGAAGCAGCGACTCAGGGAGAAGTCGTTATTATGGGGGACTTCAACTACCCTGAAATACATTGGGGATCAGAAACCTGCAGTTCCAGCAAAGGTAATAAGTTTTTGAAAACTATGAGAGACAATTACCTTTCACAACTGGTTCAGGACCCAACAAGAAGGGGGGCACTGCTGGACCTAATATTAACCAACAGGCCGGACCGCATATCAAATATACGGGTTGGAGGTCAATTGGGTAATAGTGATCATAACTTAATAAGCTTTTAAGTATCCTTTACTAAGACGTGTAGTAGAGGGGCTACAAGGACACTAAACTTCAGGAAGGCAAATTTCCAACGTTGAGAGATGATCTTAGTGCAATAAATTGGGACGATGTCCTGAGACATAAAAGTACACAACACAAATGGGAGATGTTTATTAGCATCCTGAATAGGACCTGTGCACAATATATACCCTATGGGAATAAGCATGTTAGAAATAGGAGGAAACCACTATGGCTAAATAAAGCGGTAAGAAGTGCAATATGTGACAAAAAGAAAGCATTTGGGGAATTAAAGCAAGTAGGTAGTGATGAAGCATTATTAAATAAATACAGAAAATTAAATAACATTTGTAAAAAGCAAATCAAGGCAGCAAAGATTGAGACAGAGAGACTCATTGCCAGAGAAAGTAAAAAGAATCCCAAAATATTTTTTAACTACATAAATAGTAAGAAACTAAAACATGATGGTGTTGGCCCCTTTAAAAATAGTCTGGGTGAAATGGTGGATGAGGATGAGGAAAAAGCCAATATGCTAAATTACTTTTTTTCAACAGTATTTACACAAGAATATCCCATGACAGACAATATGATCAGTGATAACAAAAAGTCTCAATTAAATGTCACCTGCTTAACCCAAGAGGAAGTACGGCATCGTCTAAAAATCACTAAAATTGACAAATCCCCGGGCCCGGATGGGATACACCCCAGAGTGCTGCAGGAATTAAGTACTGTCATAGATAGACCATTATTTTTAATATTTAAAGATTCCATAATAACAGGGTCTGTACCACAGGACTGGCGTATAGCAAATGTGATGCCAATATTCAAAAAGGGGACAAAAACTGAACTTGGAAATTATAGGCCAGTAAGCTTAACCTCTACTGTGGGTAAAATCCTAGAGGGTTTTCTAAGAGATACTATACTGGAGTATCTGAAGAAAAATATCCTCATGACCCATTATCAACATGGTTTTACGGGGGACCGTTCCTGTCAAACTAATCTGATAAGCTTCTATGAAGAAGTAAGTTCTGGACTGGACCAACGAAATGCAGTGGATGTGGTGTATATGGACTTTTCAAAAGCTTTTGATACGGTGCCACACAAAAGGTTGATACATAAAATGAGGGCAATGGGGATAGGGGAAAATATGTGTAAGTGGGTTAAGAACTGGCTTAGTGATAGGAAACAAAGGGTGGTTATTAATGGAACACACTCAGAATGGGTCACAGTTAACAGTGGGGTACCACAGGGGTCAGTGTTGGGCCCGCTTCTATTTAATATATTTATTAATGACCTGGTAGGGGGCATACGGAGTAGAATCTCAATATTTGCAGATGACACTAAACTCTGCAGGGTAATCAATACAGAGGAGGACAATTTTATATTACAGGAGGATTTATGTAAACTAGAAGCTTGGGCTGCTAAATGGCAAATGCGCTTTAATGGGGATAAATGTAAAGTCATGCACTTGGGCAGAGGAAACAAAAGGTATATTATGTGCTTAATTGTAAAACACTGGGCAAAACTGTCACTGAAAAAGACCTGGGTGTATGGGTAGATGACAAACTCACATTTAGTGGCCAGTGTCAGGCAGCTGCTGCAAAGGCAAATAAAATAATGGGATGCATTAAAAGAGGCATAGATGCTCATGAGGAGAACATAATTTTACCTCTATACAAGTCACTAGTGCGACCACACTTAGAATACTGTGTACGATTCTGGTCTCCGGTGTATAAGAAAGACATAGCTGAACTAGAGCGGGTCCAGAGAAGAGCGACAAAAGTCATTAGAGGACTAAGGGGTCTGCAATCCAAGACAGGTTATTAAACTTGGGGTTATTTAGCTGGAAAATGGAAGGCTTAGGGGTGATCTTATAATAATGTATAAATATATGAGGGGACAGTACAGAGACCTTTCTAATGATCTCTTAACTCTTAGGCCTGAGACTGGGACAAGGGGGCATCCTCTACGTCTGGAGGAAAGAGTTTAATCATAATCACAGACGCGGATTCTTTACTGTAAGAGCAGTGAGATTATGGAACTCTCTGCCACATGCTGTTGTAATGAGTGAGTCACTACTAACATTTAAGAAGGGCCTAGATGCCTTTCTTGAAAACTATAATATTATCAGTTATACATACTAGATTCTTTGATAGGGCGTTGATCCAGGGAATTAGTCTGATTGCCATATCTGGAGTCAGGAAGGAATTTTTTCCCCCAATGTGGAGCTTAGTGTTGCCACATGGTTTTTTTTGCCTTCCTCTGGATCAACATGTTAGGCTATGGGTTGAACTAGATGGACTTAAAGTCTTCCTTCAACCTTAAAAACTATGTTACTATGTTACTATGTTACCACCTGGTAGGGATCGCTGGTCACTTTCGGGGTTACTGGTGATATGTCAAACAGTCAGATCTCACCAGCGACTCAGCAACGAATGATAGGAGGTCGTTGGGAACCTGTCACTCTCGGGCGTAGTATTCAGATCGTTGGTCGTTGTCCCTTTCAAACACAGCGATGCAGCATTCCCAGCGGGAGCACCACGACCAAAAAATGACGCCGAGCACTATGTAAAAATCAGCGATCTCACAGCAGGGGCCTGATCGCTGCTAAGTGTCACACATACCGAGATCGTTAGCGAGATTGCTGTTACGTCACAAAACCTGTGACGTTACTACGATCTCGCTAATGATCTCATTATGTGTGATGGGGGCTTAACATCCTAGTCAGATTTGTCCAGCCAATTGATTTTTTTAAAAAAGTTAGCTGAACACATTCTTATTAGCTCCTAAAATCTTATCAGTCTTGTAGAATCACAATCCACTGGTTCCCAACATCAACACTTTTAGTTTTCCAGAGTAGTGCCCTTAAACAACCGTGTGCTGTTTAAAGGCACTGCTATCTCTATATGTTAACATAGTAGTAACAGTGTAGACTCAGAACAAACACTTGCAGATCATTAGGCTATGTGCACACACAAAAAAAAGTTATCCGTTTGTGCTCAGGAAAATTCCTCATTAAAATCTTATCAGGTTTTAAAAAAAAAAGCAGCACACGCAGATACTTTCTGACCCTCCAGTGATTCCCCGGTGATCAGTGATTTCCTTGTCCCGTTCTGCAAGATCTTGCACACCATGTGGCAACCTAAGTCACATAGTGCGCAGATCTTAGAAGATTGCTTAACACAGCTTCTGCGGTGCCCGGAAGGAAGAAATCAGCGGCGCTCGCCATGAGATCACTGTGGGATCACCCGGGAGGGTGAGTACTGCAGTGTTTTTGATGCATATCGGGATTAATTAATTGACATAATACTTCTATCCTGATCAGGTTTTTGCAGCAAAACTGATCTGGAAAAAATGCAACCGTTGGCACAGCATTTCAGAAGTCTCATAGAATTTGCTGGCCTGACAAAACTTGAGCTGTTTTTTGTGCAAAAATGTAGCAGAAAAATAGATCATAAACACCCATTGTGCACCTAGGCTTAGGCTAGGGTCACACTTGCATCACTCGTTGCAGCTATGGCAGGAAAACTTTGGAGGACACGTTTCCTGTGCGCTGTTAAAAACGCACTTCCTGCTGCTTTGTGTGGAGCCACTGCTAAGGTAAACAGCGGGTTTCTATGGTGCTGCATTGCCTGGCAGCGCATAGCATTAACGTTATGTGCTGCAGCAAAATTTCTAAGATTTTAGCGCTTGCGTCAGCCACAAGGGCTGATGCAAGTGTGACACTAGCCTTAATGTCATGTAGCAGGTTGTAGCTCATAACAGACCAGAACAGCCAGTCAAGAAGGTGTGACCACCAATTTAGGCAACTAGGAAGTAAGGAGACTGAATAGGTCTGAGCTTCTCAAGAAACAATCTGACAATACCCATTTAATTATATATAAAAGAGGAGAAAGGAAAAAACAGGTTCCAATGCCGCGCTGACCACCAACGAAGAGGGGAAGTATATAAAAGTTTATTGAGCCTACGCTTTTCGCAGCAGGACCTGCTGCTTCATTAGGGCAAAATATTGTACAGCTTTACAGGGAATCCTTAAATACTCTGTTGCACACAAATGGAGCTTCTTAGTAGAAGGGAGACCTACTGGATTTATAAATTGGATACCATTAACCCCTTAGTGACGAAGCCAATTTCCACCTTAATGACCAGACTGTTTTTTGTAATTCTGACCAGTGTCCCTTTATGAGGTAATATCTCTGGAACGCTTCAACGGATCCTAGCGATTCTGAGATTGTTTTTTCGTGACATATTGGGCTTCATGTTAGTGGTAAATTTAGGTCGATAATTTTTGTGTTTATTTGTGAAAATATAAAAAAATTGGCAAAAATTTTGAAAATTTGACAACTTTCAAATTTGTCATTTTTATTCTGTTGAACCGGAGCGTTATGTGACACAAAATAGTTAATAAATAACATTTCCCACATGTCTACTTTACATCAGCACAATTTTGAAAAAAAAAATTTTTTGGTTAGGACGTTATAAGGGGTCAAAGTTCATCAGCAATTTTTTCATTTTTCCAGCAAAATTTACAAAACCATTTTTTTAGTGACCACATCACATTTGAAGTCCCTTTGAGGGGTGTACATGACAGAAAACACCCAAAAGTGACACCATTCCGCAAACTGCACCCCTCAAGCTACTCAAAACTATATTCAAGAAAATGATTAACCCTTCAGGTGCTTCACAGCAACTAAAGCAAAGTGGAAACAAAAAATGGACATTTTAATTTTTCCAACAAAAATGTTCTTTTAGCCTCGATTTTTTCATTTTCACATGGGCATCAGGATAAAATGCATCCTAAAATTTGTTGGGCAATTTCTCCTGAGTACACCGATACCTCATATGTGGTCATAAACCACTGTTTGGGCGCACAGCAGGGCTCAGAAGGGAAGGAGCGCGATTTGACTTTTGGAGCTAATTTACCATTCAAAAAGTCAAATGGCGCGCCTTCTCTTTCGAGCCCTGCGGTGCGCCCAAACAGTGGTTTATGACTACATATGAGGTATCGTGTACTCAGGAGAAATTGGCCAACAAATTTTAGGATGCGTTTTATCCTGTTGCCCATGTGAAAATGAAAAAAAATAGAGGACAAAAGAAAATTTTGTGAAAAAAAAGTACTTTTTCATTTTTACGGATCAATTTGTAAAACACCTGAGGGTTCAAAGTGCTCACTATGCATCTAGATAAGTTCCTTGGGGGGTCTAGTTTCCAAAATGGGGTCACTTGTGGGGGAGCTCCAATGTTTAGGACACAGGGGCTCTCCGTATGCAACATGGTGTCCGCTAACAATTTGAATGGAAAATTAGCTCCAATTGCTAGCGGACACCATGTTGCGTATGGAGAGCCCCTGTGTGCCTGAACATTGGAGCTCCCCCACAAGTGACCCCATTTTGAAAACTAGACCCCTGAATGAACTTATCTAGATGGTTGGTGAGCACTTTGAACCCCCAGGTGCTTCACAAATGAATCCGTAAAAATGAAAAAAGAAAATTTTTGTGGAAAAGAAAGTACTTTTTCATTTTTATGGATCCATTTGTGAAGTACCTGAGGGTTCAAAGTGCTCACTATGCATCTATATAAATTCCTTGGGGTGTCTAGTTTCCAAAATGGGGTCACTTGTGGGGGAGCTCTAATGTTTAGGCACACAGGGGCTCGCCATACACGACATGGTATCCACTTACAATTCCAATTGCTAGTGGACACCATGTCACGTATGGAGAGCTCCTATGTGCCTAAATATTGGAGCTCCCCCACAAGTGACCTCATTTTGGAAACTAGACACCCCAAGGAACGTATTTAGATGCATAGTGAGCACTTTGAACCCCCAGGTGCTTCACAAACTGATCCGTAAAAATGAAAAAGTACTTTTTTTCACAAAAATCTTCTTTTTTTCCTTTTTACAGACTAATTTGTGAAGCACTTGGGGGTTGAAAGTGCTCACTATGCATCTAGATTTTTTCCTTGGGGGGTCTAGTTTCCAAAATGGGGTCAATTGTTGGGGAGCTCCAATGTTTAGGCACACAGGGGCTCTCCATATGCGACATGGTGTCCGCTAACAATTTGAATGGAAAATTAGCTCTAATAGTTAGCGGACACCATGTCGCATATGGGGAGCCCCTATGTGCCTAAACATTGGAGCTCCCGCACAAGTCACCCCATTTTGGAAACTAGACACCTCAAGGATTCTATCTAGGGGTATAGTGAGCATTTGGAATCTACAGCTACTTCACAGAATATGATAATGTCATTATGAACATTTTCTTTTTTTCACACAATTTCTCACTTTTAGGGCCCTTTCACATCAGCATTTTTTGAAATTTGCAGCAGATGCGGTGAAAAAACCGCATCTGCCGCAATTACCGCATACCGGCTGCACTTGCGGCGCGGTTGCGGTAAACGCCATGCAAAGTATAGGCGTACTTGCGACAGGTGCGGCAAGTGCGGTTTTGCACTTGCAGCAGGTGCGGCCGCGAAAAAAAACGCGGCTGACCGCGGTTTTTTTCGCGGCCGCACCTGCCGCAAGTACAAAACCGCACTTGCCGCACCTGCCCAAGTACGCCTATACTTTGCATGGCGTTTACCGCAACCGCGCCGCAAGTGCAACCGGTATGCGGTAATTGCGGCAGATGCGTTTTTTTCACCGCATCTGCCGCAAATTTCAAAAAACGCTGATGTGAAAGGGCCCTTAGAGCATGTGCACAAGATACGGACACACCGTGTCCTGGTTGTCTCCTCCCCTGCATTTTTTTTTAGTATTTCTTTATTAAATTTAAAAAAAATGACGTAGAGCTTCGCCATATTTTTGGTCCAGCCAGGTACAGCAGGCAGCTACGGGCTGCCACGAACCCCTTCTGCCTAGTTTTACCTGGCTGGAAACCAAAAATATAGGGAAGCTCCTTTTTTTTTTATATTTCATGAAATCATTTAAAAAAAAATGGCATGGGCTTCGCCATATTTTTGGGCCAGCCAGGTACAACTAGGCAGCTGGGGGCTGGAATCCTCAGCGTAGGGAGGCCCAAGCTTTTTGGGCCCCCCCCCCACTGCGAATTGCAGCCCGCAGCCGCCCCAGAAAATGGCGCATTCATAGAAGCGCCATTTTCTGGCGCTGTATCCAGCTCTTCCAGCTGCCGTGTAGCGGTGGCAGACTGGGTAATAAGGGGTTAATGCCAGCTTTTTGGCAGCTGGCACTAAGCCCGAGATTCATAACGTCTGGCCAATATTAGACCGGACCATTAGGAATCTCTAATAGATTGTAAAGAAAACACAACACAGAGAAAAATATTTTTATTGGAAAAAAAACACAAACACATATTTAGACCCCATCTTTATTACAGTGAAATCCGACGTAGTCCAGTGGGATGGTCGGTAGTCCATGGGAAGTCGACGTAGTCCAGTGGGAGGTCCGCGCGATTCTCTCGATGATGATTGAGTTAACCCTTGTGTGGTACAGGGTTACTGCGGGTCTATCCTGTGTGGTCACAAGGTTAATGTGATCCAGTAACCCCTTGTTGACCACAAGGATGATGACTGCAGTTAACCCCTTGTGTGGTCACAAGGGGTTAACTGCAGATCCAGTAACCCCTTGTGACCACACAGGGATGATGACCTGCAGTTAACCCCTTGTGACCACACAAGGGGTTAACTGCAGGTCATCATCCCTGTGTGGTCACAAGGGGTTAACTGCAGATCCAGTAACCCCTTGTGACCACACAGGGATGATGACCTGCAGTTAACCTGTTGTGACCACACAAGGGGTTAACTGCAGGTCATCATCCCTGTGTGGTAACAAGGGTTAACTGCAGATCCAGTAACCCCCTGTGATCACACAGGGATAATGATCTGCAGCTAACCCCTTGTGACCACACAGGGGGATAACTGCAGAAGACCCCTGTGTGGTCGTTGAGGGGTTAACTCTGCCTCTGTTCCGGCGCACGCAGAGCAGCGGCGCCGGGACAGAGGCAGAGAGAAGACGGCCGGCGACGCTGCAGGACAGGTAAGTATGAGAGGAGCAGGGAAGGGGGCCCGGGGGGGAGCGGAGCAAACCGGGGGGCTGCAGATCGGAGGGGGGAAGGTGGGGGAGTCGAGGGGTAGACCTGGGGAAGGGGGGGGTCGAATACCAGAGAGGGAGCCGCGCAGGGAGGAGGGGGAGCTGGGGACTCAGTGGGGAGCCGCGCAGGGAAGAGGGGGAGCTGGGGAGCCGCGCAGGGAGGAGGGGGAGATCAGGGGTGAGACCAGGGGTGAGGGGGGATGACATTGGGGGGCCACTGAGGGGACCAGTGGCCCCCCAGGAATGGCGGCATCTATATGCGATCTGACAGATCGCATAGAGATGCAGTGGAGGCGGCGGGTTTGGCGCCGGCCGCAGCCATTTTTAGATGGTTAGGGGGTGGGGGGGGTGGGGATGATGATCCCCAGTACTGGGGGTCTTGGTGGGCTAGGGGGTTAATGCTTTCACTTTGTTCCGACATGTGTTTTCATGTCGGATCAAAGTGAAAGCATTTTTCCCGGCACTTTCACTTTGTGCAATGTGATGATCGGTAAACGGTGCTTACCGGTCATCACATTACAGGTGCCGGTAAAAAACTAGCTAATTACTAATCTCTAGGGTCTCAGCTACAATCGGTACGCTGGCACCCTAGAGATTTTTGCTACAGGTGCTGTGCTACAGGGCATTTTCTAGCCTGACGTCTACAGACGAACGGCTGGGCTTTAGTACCCTTTTTTTCCGACGTCTGTAGACGTTAGGCTGTCGTCTAGGGGTTAATCCTAAGGGGCTAAAAGAATTGAGTGATCTATTCTAGCTGATTCAATGGCATGCTGATCAGGTCCAATTTACTGGTCAATTTATGACTATGTGAGGGCTATTAAAAAGAAGTGACAAACTTTATATTGTCATCTGACGCTTTCCTCTAAAGTTCCTAACAATGTTTATAAATCCCAAGTCCAGTTTACCATGAAGGTCCCTGTAAGGTAGGTATCCAAGCTACTCGATACTCACTGTTATGATCTGGTGACCTTGGAGCTGCATGAATATGTTTCACAGGAGTAAGTGGTACCTATACTGACCGCAGTTCCTGACCTAACCCCGCAACTAGAAGTAGCCGTGGGATGTGACTAACCATACCCTAGACACCTTAACACGGCCAGAGAACTAGCTACCCCTAAAGATAGAAACAGGAATTCTATCTTGCCTCAGAGCAGAACTCCCAAAGGATAGAAAGCCCCCTACAAATATTGACTGTAAGAGAGGAAAAGGCAGAAAACAGAATCTAGCAAATGAGGCCACTTTAGTAGATAGATAAAGACAGGACAGAATATTATTGCAGTCTGTATAAAAATCCTTTAAAAAATATCCACAGCAGATAATACAAAAATACCCCTGAGTCTACTCAAGACTCGGCGCCCTCTAAATCTGCGGAACTCCTGTGAATCCAACAATGCTGACACAATCAAAAGCTGTACAAGCCAACAACAAATGAATAGTACTTAAATGCTAGGAAGAAAACTTCCAAACAGCAAGCAGGCTAAGACAGACATGCACTCTGAGCAAAAATAGACAATTTCAAAACAAGCACACAGCATGTGTGCCACAAGAAAACAAAACCATTCACGTTAGCTTGGAAGTTTTGCAGCAGGGCAGGAAGAGACCAGGCAGAGGTGAAACACCTCCAGGAACAATTGACAACTGGCAAGGACTAAGGAAATCCTGCAAACCTAAATACCCCATTCTAAATTCCAATTATCCAGTTCACCTGACCAAGACTGCAAAACAGGATCAACTGCATTACCAGCCACAACCACAGGAGAGAGCCAACAAGCAGAATTCACAACAGCTCACTCCTCGTTGGAAACTGGGGAGTATTTGGCCCCTTGGATCCTCTCCCAATTCCTGTTGGGCGAGATTTCTAAAATGACTGTCGAGCAGTTACTATAGTGAGGTTTCCTCACTGTGGACTTCACTTGGTTGGTCATTAATCAATATGGTCATCTGAAGAACCATTAGTATTGCTGGATCCGGCATGCTAATGGGTAATGGTGATGGATCAGTAATTGTTGGTAGGATCATATCCCTGGTATAATTGATGTGGGATATATACAAATAATGAATTGCAGCCCAGTACTTATGACACAGTGTGTTATGTCTGTCTTTGGGGAGAAGAATTGGCTAATGACATTACTAAAGATGCAGTGGTGGAGTGGGCTAATCCCACAAGCTCAACTTGTAGGATAGAAATGGTAGAGACTGGTGGATGTAGGTTTGAGCCTTGGGGGGGGACGGTAATAGGTTTTAGGCATTTTAAGAGGATAATTTGATTTTTAAATGATATTATATTAAAAATGTTTTTATATGTTTTGATAATATATGTGTATGCATTTTTAAGTAAGATGTTTGTTGCTGGGAAAGTCTTCCTCAGCATCTATAGAAATGGGCGTTTTCATAGGGAGTCAGGGGGCGTGGCTTATCTTGTTGTTTGTGTGCAACAGAGTATTTAAGGATTCACTGTAAAGCTGTACAATGTTTTGCCCTGATGAAGCAGCAGGTCCTGCTGCGAAACGTGTAGGCACAATAAAACAGACTTTTATATACTTCCCCTCTTCGTTGGTGGTCAACGCGGCATTGGAACCTGGTTTTTTCTTTCTCTTCTTTTATATATAATTCATCCTGCAACCTGGTGCACGCAGCAACCATTGTATTGAGGCGCCTACAGTTTGTTGTAACTCACACAACTACAAAAGGTGAGTTGAACTAAGTGTGGGGCATTGATTTTGCAATTCACAGATAAGACCCTATGTACGCTCCCTTTTCTCCTTTCTTTTAATACCCATTTAATGACAGAAATTACATGAAAAAATAGTGTGTAAAGAATGATACACCTTTTCAAAAGACCTTGAAGGCATAGCTGCAGTGCCCTATATGTCTGTTAAATGTGAGACCTATGTCTTGGTAACCTCTGACCATCCTCATAATGGGGAAAGAAAATGTTATCTTGGCTCAGAAAGCACTGGAACATTTTTGTATAAACAAGTGTAATTTAACATCTAACGACATAAGAACATGGTTTGTGCAATACTAAATTGTTCAAAATGGAATGTGTCAGCATCTCCAGGCCCCCAAAACTGCCAATATGGCTGGGGTCACACTTGGAAGTGCAACTGCATTGACCGCATCCAGATTTGGATGCGGTAAACGCAATTGCCTTCAAACACATTTTTTTGCTAAAATGTGTTCTGGAAACCGCAATGCGGTAACCTGATTGCTCATGATGTGTAATCCGGAGCAATCCGGTTACTGTATACTTTGTTCAACACTGCTGCTGCAGGGATGAACAAAGTGTTAAATGTTATTAAAACATTAAATATTAATAGTAGATGTGGGCAACATGTCTCTAGGGTAGTGCCCACCCTCCCAGGGTAGTGCCCACTCTCCCTAGAGACATGCTGTCCACTCCTGTGAGCATGTGAGGGGTTAATGGGGACATTTACAGTATTGTCAGCTTTTAGAAATTTCTGAATGAAGCCGCGGCTCCTCACAGTACAGGAGATACTGTATGTAATGTGCATATAGTATCAGCCGCTGTCCAGGTCCTGTAAGGATTAACATTAGGTCTATGGCGGTGCGCTGCCCATAGACCTAATGTTAATGCTTAACAGGACCAAGGACAGCGGCTGATACTATATGTAAATTACATACAGTATCTCCTCTACTGCGAGGAGCCGCGGCTTCATTCAGAAATTTGTAAAAGCAATACTGTAAATGCCTCATTAACCCCTCACATGCTCACAGGAGTGAACAGCAAGTCTCTAGGGAGGTTGGGCACCCCCTAGAGACATGTTGCCCACATCTACTATTAATATTTAATATTTTAATAACATTTAACACTTTGTTCATCCTTGCGACAGCAGGCATGAAGAAAGTATACGGTAACCGGATTGCTCCGGATTACACATCATGAGCAATCTGGTTACCTCATTGCAGTTTGCAAACCACTCTGAAAACTGCAACCTGCATGGTTTTTACCGCTGGCTGCAGATCCGGATGAGGTAACCGGATTGCATGTGGAGCAATCCAGTTAACATAATGGGCTCCTATGGGGAGTGGTTCCTGATCCGGTTTTGAGCTTTTTTACAGCTCAAAACTGGATCAGGATTTAAAAGTGTAACCCTAGTCTATGTCTTTATTCATCCATACTTTCAAACAAGCTACTTTTGGAGGCTTATTGCTTAGTCTATCACCATAAAAACTTTTTTTGTAACTTGAACTTTAATATAGCCCTTATCACATCTAAGCGCTCAGCTTTTCCCTGCTTTCGCTGGCGCAAGTGCAAGCACAGGAGCATTCACAGGCAAGCACAGGCAAGCGCATTGGTGCATAGATGCAGAGCCCTTGCGCTTGGTTCCGTTTTCACTGCCATTACCTTCAATGGTGAGCGCATGGGAGTAGAACCTGGAAGCGCAGATCTGCAGAGGGGCTGAGTCAGAGCGCATGCGTCACTTCAGATGCATCGTAAACGCATAATGTGACGTTTCCGGTGTGTCCGGAGTGAAACGTGCACTCTGACTCAGCCCCTCTGCAGACCTGCACTGCCGGATTCCGCTCCCCTTCGTAGAAGGTAATGGCAGCGAAAGCGGAACCAAGTGCAAGGGCTCTGCATCTATGCACCAATGCGCTTGCCTGCACTTGCCTGTGAATGCTCCTGCGCTTGCACTTGCGCTAGGCAAGGCAGGCAAATGCTGAGTGCATAGATGTTAAAGGGGCCTATGTCATTCAGTGGGTAAGTACTCACGCGGTCATTCCTTTTCACAGACTAATCATCTATTTATACATGTTATCACCCCCCACCCCCTAGGTGTGAATAAATGACTAGAGATGAGCGAATATTTGAAAGGTCGAATTTGGCCTAATGTTTGTCGAACAAGTTCGGATTTGGTTTATCAAACTTTCTGAACCTCATTGAAATCAATGGAATGCAAAATCAAGGGCCATAGCAAAAAAACTTCAAAGGGGCCGAAAAGCTGCTTTAGGCTAGGGTCACATTTACGTTTTGACCCTAGCCTACCGGATTGCGCTTTTAACTTAGTACTTTTCCCAGCACCACATAATGTTACCGTTAAGCGGTGCTGGATAACGCTGCCCCTAATTACCCGATATTTACCTTCTCAACCAGTCACACAGGAAGCTGCTGGGAGTGCGCTTTACAGTGCGGCACAGGAAACGCTGTCTGCATATCGGGTAAACTAGGGCCAGCGTTATCCAGCACCGCATAGCGGTAACGCTATGCGGTGCTGGGAAAAGTACTAAGTTAAAAGCGCAATCCGGTAGGCTAGGGTCAAAACGTAAATGTGACCCTAGCCTAACACAGCTCAAAGCATTTTATAGTAGAGTTCCGCTGTTTTGGCACAGACATTATATTCCTACACTATTACTTAGCAAGCTTCAGTGCTGCTGTCACACTCACCATGCTTGCGGGTCTGCTCCTGAACCACATGCATCCTCATCATGACTTCTCTAAGGTTGTCTCAGGGGACACAGTGGGTATCACGCAGCAGGAAATCCCACTGTGCCCACGGTACACTATTTTATGCTTCTTTTTAGGCTGGAAACACACTGGCGTTAGACTCGCACGAGTGTAATACATGAAAAAAATCGCATTGCACTTGAACCTGTATCTTTAAATGACACAGGTCACATCAATGCGATTTTCTCGCATTACACTCGCATTGCGATGGAAATGCAAGTGCAATCGCAGCATGTGAAAGTATATGGATGCGAGTAAAACTCGCACCCATACAGCACATTCTGCGATAGTCGCACAAATGTGCGTCAAAATCGCTTCAAACTTAGCGGCTCTCAAAGCCACCAAGTTTGAATTTGTCAGTTTCCCGGTACAGTAATCAATAATGTTTCTGCGCTGTCACAGCAGCGCTGACACATCATTGTAAAAACTCTGGTGTTAAAAAAAGATTAAAGTTATAGGGCTTATTAATCATTTTAACCCCCAGTGGCCATGTCCACACACCTCCGCTGTAAGTATTTAGTGGTTCTGCGCTAAATACTTAGTTTTTTTCAGAGAAGCGGAGGTGCGTGTGCAGCTGCGCTTTCTGCAGACGCAGCCCATAGTTACCCGATGTGTATCGTGGTAACCATTTCACACAGCAGGCTGCCTAGTGTCTGCTTTCCCAGTGCTAGCAGCGTTTCCCTGTGCGCTCAGCTTAAGCGGACACTAGGCAGCCTGCTGTGTGAAATGGTTACCACGATACACATTGGGTAACCATGGGCTGCGTCTGCAGAAAGCGCCGCCGCACATGCACCTCCGCTTCTGTGAAAAAACCTAAGTATTTAGCGCAGAATCGCTAAATACTTACAGCGGAGATGTGTGGACATGGCCACTGCAAGCTCTGCGCTGTATGACAACACAGAGCCTGCAGATGAGGCTAATAACAGCCGGTATATGAAGGTATAATGTGCTGTTGTGTGTTGCCATCGTGTGATCATGTGTACACAGAGTGTGTACATTCTGTGTACACATGGTGACAACCCACCCTGGCACTTGAGGGGTTAATAGCAGTTTTAATCTGATTTCTCAAGTTTTAGTTTCAGTTTTATAAAAGCCGCTCAGCTTCAGCACTGAGGGTACTGTCCGTGGTCCTGTAGCAGTGCTACGCTGTTAGTATACACTATTGGCGTAAGTACCAGGGACAGCTGACCAGTTCTACAGCACTGCCGCTGGTTCTCTACGCAATTTACGTACAGGGGCCACAGATGCGGTGAAAGGGCTCAGAATTGCTCATGCCCTCTGGCTACTTCCACAGAGACCTCTAGGGCAGGTTTGGTAAACTACAGTCCTTAAGGACTGAAAACAGTGTTAGTTTTTAGGATTTCCATAGCATTGCACAGTAACGAAATTCATCACATGCAGAGGTGATGATTAGAGATGAGCCGCCACCCCGGTGTTCGTGTTCGATTCGATTCGCCGAATCGACGGGGTTTTCGAAGAATGTTCGTCGAATGCTCGACGAACACTGTCGAACATCCCGGAACACGAAAACACCGGGCATTGTGGGGCTTTTTCACTTCCACAATGTATATACATACATTGTGGAAGTGAAATAAAGTAAAATAAAGTGTTAAAAATAAAAAAATCATGTATGCTCTCCTGTCCGCGGTCCACCGAAGCCTCCAGTATGGTCCTGTGTCTTCCAGGACCTGTGGTGACGTCAGTTCTCGCGGGAACTCCGGTCACATGACCGGAGTTCCGCGAGAACGTGACGTCACCACATGTCCTGTAAGCACCGGACCTTGCCGGAAAGCTTAAAATAGATATTTTTATGTTTTGGACCCTTTCTTTAAGTAACTTTTACTTAAAGAAGGGTCCGAATCATAAAAATATCTATTTTAAGCTTTCCGGCAAGGTCCGGAGCTTACAGGACCTGTGGTGACGTCACGTTGTCGCGGAACTCCGGTCATGTGACCGGAGTTCCCGCGAGAACTGACGTCACCACAGGTCCTGGAAGACACAGGACCATACCGGAGGCTTCGGTGGACCGCGGACAGGTGAGCATACATGATTTTTTTATTTTTAATACTTTCTTTCTTCTAGGTAATGTTTATTTTGGCTCAAAATGCGGCAGATGCGGTTTTCTGACCGCATCTGCCGCATTTTCGAACCAAAATCGAACATGTTGATATTCGCCGAATTTGAACCAAATTGTTCGAATTCGGCGAATAACTCGAATAGGGCCAAAATCAACTCGAATTTGAGATTGGCGAACTATTCGAATCGAACATCGCTCATCTCTAGTGATGATTCCAGTGCCTTGTGCAATACTAAGGAAATCCTGAAAACATGCACTGTTCACGTCACTTGAGTACTGAACCTAGCAAGCCATGTTCTACTGGTGTGTTTTTAGTGTCTTACATTTCCATACCTCAAACCATCAGGCCATAGGATTGGTGCTTATTCACCAGTCTGTGTAGGGCAGTATTAAAGCACCTGTTTTCAAAAACAAACCATTGCACAAGAAGTGAACTAAAAAGCTTTACTGTAACATAAAGACTATCTCTGAAAATTAAACATAACAATATACATAGTATATAAATATAATGAAAGTACCACAGGGATTAGCAGCACACAGACTGTTAAACTGAACCAAAGGTCATGAAGGTCAGAGTCCAATAAGGTTTTTCAGTTGGCTCCCAAAGGCTGCATGCATGTCCAGTAGGAGGAAGTGGAAATGGTGCCAAATGTTGGAAGAAGAAATAAAACCAATACAAAAACACTGACCTTGGTCAATGAAGAACTGAAAAAAAACAAATCAAACAAGTCCTTCTCTAGTCAAAATGCAAACTAATGGATGGGTCACTATCTCACCGACCGACCAACATGCTTTTAGGAAGATTCACTGGACTTGGCTGCCATTATTTTCGGCCATGCACTGGATAGCTAACGCGGTTATTTTTGGTGCTCTTCTGCTGGATGGTCTATGGCAGGGGTTTCAAACACATGGACCGCGGGCCATAGACAGCCCCTGTGGATTCACTGTGTGGCCTACCAGATCCATGGAAAACTTAACAATGCAGTACTTCAGTGAAGGGGGGCCTCCGCGGTCTCAGCTGTTTTATGTCTTCCGGGTAGCACTCAACAAGCTCTTTCGCTCAGCTAGATCAATGCACGCCATCGACCAATTATAAACCCACATCTGACGCCAATGTATGACGTCACCTGCGGGCCTCTGATTGGCCATAGGCTTGCATTGATCCAGCTGAGCAAGAGAGCTTATTGAGTGGCACCAAAATGACATAATACAGCGGAGATTGCGACGGCCCCCTGGACTGGACCGCTGCATCTTTAAGTTTTCCACGGAGCCAGCAAGGAAAGATGACATAGAGAGAATGAAAGACAGGTGAGAAAAGTGTGTATACAGTCATATGAAAAAGTTTGGGCACCCCTCTTAATCTTACTCTTATTTCAGTGTGATATATGTAATAACTGATGGACACAGTAATATTTCAGGTTTAAAATGAGGTTTATTGTACTAACCAAAAATGTGAAATATGCTTTATTTCAAAATTTGACAGGTGCCAAAGTATGGGCACCCTTCTGATTTTCATGATTTGAATACTCCTAACTACTTTTTACTGACTTACTGAAGCACTAAATTGGTTTGGTAACCTCATTGAGCTTTGTACTTCATAGCCCGGTGTATCCAATCATGAGAAAAGCTATTTCAAGTGTCCACTTGCAAGTTGTTCTCCTAGTTGCATCTTCTCTGAGGAGTGGCATCATGGGCTCCTTAAAACAGCTCTCAAATGATCTGAAAAAAAAGATTGTTCAACATAGTTGTTCAGGGGAAGTATACAAAAAATTGTCTCAGAGATTTAACCTGTAAGTTTCCACTGTGAGGAACATAGTAAGGAAATGGAAGACCACAGGGACAGTTCTTGTTAAGGCCAGAAGTGGCAGGCCAACAAAAATATCAGAAAGGTAGAGAAGAAGAATGGTGAGAACAGTCAAGAACAATCCACAGACCACCTCCAAAGACCTGCAGCATCATCTTGCTGCAGATGGTGTCACTGTGCATCGGTCAACAATACAGCACACACTGCACAAGGAGAAGCTGTATGGGAGAGTGATGCGAAAGAAGCCGTTTCTGCATGCACGCCACAAACAGAGTCACCTGAGGTATGCAAAAGCACATTTGGACCAGCCAGTTTCATTTTGGAAGAAGGTCCTGTGGACTGATGAAACAAAGATTGAGTTGTTTGGTCATACAACAAGGCGTTATGCATGGTGCCACAAAAACACAGCATTCCAAGAAAAACACTTGCTACCCACTGTCAAATTTGGGGCAGGGTCCAACATGCTTTGGGGCTGTTTGGCCAATGACGGCACGGGAATCTTGTTAAAGTTGAGGGTCGCATGGATTCCACTCAGTATCAGCAGATTCTTGAGAATAATGTTCAAGAATCAGTGTCAAAATTGATGTTACGCCGGGGATGGATCTTTCAGCAAGACAATGATCCAAAACACCGCTCCAAATCTACTCAGGCATTCGTGCAGAGGAACAATTACAATGTTCTGGAATGACCATCCCAGACCCCAGACCTGAATATCATTGAACATCTGTGGGAAGTTTTGAAGCGGGCTGTCCATGCTCGGCGACCATCAAACTTAACTGAACTGGAATTGTTTTGTAAAGAGGAATGGTCAAAAATACCTTCATCCAGGATCCAGGAACTCATTAACAGCTACAGGAAGCGACTAGAGGCTGTTATTTTTGCAAAAGTTGGATCTACTAAATATTAATGTCACTTTTCTGTTGAGATGCCCATACTTTTGAACCTGTCAATTTTTGAAATAATGCATATTTCACATTTTCGGTTAGTTCAATAAACCTCATTTCAATCCTGAAATATTACTGTGTCAATTAGTTATTACATATATCACACTTAAAGGGAACCAACCACCTCAGATGACGACTATAAGCTGTTAATACATGTCCCTGCACCCTACCTACACCATTCCACCTATGTTTTTCTTCAGAATATTGATAAATGTAAACCGAAATAAACACTTTATAAATATACATGCCTGCGTATTTCTGGGCGTCTCCCTCGGGCTCTGGTACTAGAGGGCTGTGTCTCCAGCAGCATGACTGGCTTCTCTAGCCCTCCCTCTTACTTTGCAGGATGTCACATGAAGGGACGGGAGCTGCCTTGCGTGCCCGCCCACTGATAGATAACATCACGCCCTCTCACTTTCTAAGAGTCTGGCCGCGTCATGAAAGGGGCGGGGCTCGCCGCGATTTAGCCCCGCCCCTTTCATGACGCGGCCAGACTCTTAGAAAGTGAGAGGGCGTGATGTTATCTATCAGTGGGCGGGCACGCAAGGCTGCTCCCGTCCCATCATGTGACGTCCTGCAAAGTAAGAGGGAGGGCTAGAGAAGCCAGTCAAGCTGCTGGAGACACAGCCCTCTAGTAACTGACACAGAAGGAGACGCCCAGAAATACGCAGGCATGTAATTTTATAAAGTGTTTATTTCGGTTTACATTTATCAATATTCTGAGGAAAAACATAGGTGGAATGGTGTAGGTAGGGTGCAGGGACATGTATTAACAGCTTATAGTCGTCATCTGAGGTGGTTGGTTCCCTTTACTATGCAGATTACCGCAACCGCGCCGCAACCGCGCCGCAACTGCGGCGCAAGTGCAGCAAGTGCGGCAGATGCGGTTTTTTTACCGCATCTGCCGCGAACGCGGGTAAGCCCGAGCCTGACTCGGGGTTAACGCTTCTGGTAGTGAATGTTAACCCCGAGTCAGGCTCGGGAATAACGCTAGGAAGGTTAAATAGCTGTTGCAAAAAAACAATGAAGAAAAAGAGTAAGATTAAGAGGGGTGCCCAAACGTTTTCATATGACTGTATGTCTTAGAGTGTGTGTGTGTATATATATGTCTGAGAGTGTGTGTATGTGTGTGTGTGTGTGTGTGAATATATATGGCTGAGAGTGTGTGTGTGTGTGTTGTGAGGTAGCACCCGGGGAACCCGCTTGCATAACGACAAAGCACGTGTTTATAATTTAACCAATGTCTACCCGTTTATTTTCACATATAAATAGCATAACCCGGGTAGCATGTTTGACACATTGCACATTGATTAACACCATACATAAATACACCATACATTTACATACAATGTTGGCCAAAAGTATTGACAACCCTGCAATTCTGTCAGATGTCAGATAATACTCAGTTTCTTCCTGAAAATGATTGCAATCACAAATTCTTTGGTATTATTATTTTCATTTAATATGTCTTCAATGAAAAAAACACAAAAAGAATTGTCCTAAAGCCAAATTGGATCTAATTCCACACCAAACATAAAAAAGGGGGTGGACAAAAGTATGGCAATACTATTTGCCAACACTGTATAACATTACATAACACCTATATTGCACATAATATTTTATAGTTACCCGGGACCTGTAACCACCTCTCTGTCCCCATTGGAGCTCTATCAACCGCTCCCGTGGTGGCTGCGGCCTCCGGCCTATCTAAACGTTCCACATACATATAACAATACATAAGTTATCATAAATAAACGGGCCCTATAGGTCCCAATGGCGGAACCAGCCGCCTGGCTTTATTTCCCCAGCTCCATACTACCCTGGAATACAGGCCTCAGCCTGACCGGGTTCTTACACACTGTATGTGATCCATCCTATAAGCCACCATGGACCACACACATCCATTTACACGCTCACAGCCCATCATATAGACATCCATGGACTGTGGCACCTCTGGGTTCAGAACAGGGATTGGCAAAGCTTAGTACCCAGGAAAACCATCAGTTACCTACTATAGGAGCCCTATTAACCCCTGCCTCTGACCTCTGTTACATACATTCCGATTCATCAGGTCCATCCATCTCAGTTGGACCTAAGGGCGGTCTATGCCCGCCTGGCACACTTCACACATTTGCCTCCCGAAGGGCTACATACATTCGACTCCCGAAGGGCTACATACATTCGCCTCCCGAAGGGCTACATGCATTCTGGTTCATCAGGTCCATCCATTGACTATTCCAGTCGGACCTAAAGGCAGTGTATGCCCGCCTGGCACGATTTACACACAGCTTACTCCGTCACACGGGAACTGCCGTCTTACTGGGCACGGATCCGGGTCTCGCTACCTGTGTCACAGGTCCACCATGCATCCCCACGGGCTCCTTCCCGGATGTGTGTTTGAGCCACGTCCAGACTAGCGTCCACCGGGTCAGCCATGGCTTCCCCTCCAGGTGCTGTTACGACCTCGGTCCTATCCCCGGCATGGAGCTAGCATGCTCCCATCATACACACAGAGCCTCTGGACTGCTCTGCACTCTGGCTGGTCATCAGGATCACCATGCTCTCAGGCTGATCTCAGGCTGATAATGATCTCACAAGTCTCTCACTCAATCAGCTGGCAGGCTCTATATTGTGCCTGCCACTCCCACACTGACTCATCCAGCTGGGCTGCTATTACTCAGGACACACCCACACCGGCTGATAGCATTTAGCACACCTAGCTCTTTCAGCCGCTCATTGGTCTCATGAATGTGTCAGATTTACAGCACTCACTATCACATTTAACTCCTTGTGTCCCGGACAGGCTCCCACAGAGTCATCCACTATAAAACCGGCCAGTGTGAACAGGATCATACCCTGATCCTGCATGTGATGCACCCGGCCATGGGGACCATGTGTGTATGTGTGCATGTGTGTGAAATCCAGGGTACATTACTGCAAAAAGAGGGACCAGGATGGGAGACATAATTATTATCATTATTATTCATTTTATATAGCGCCATTTAACCGATGGCGCTTTACATGTGAAAAGGGCATACATAGACAAGTACAATAAACATGAGCAATACAAGGCACACACAAGTACAGAACGAGAGGGGACCCTTCCCGCGAGGGCTCACAGTCGGCAAAGGATGGGTGAGGAATCAATAGGAGAGGGTAGAGCTAGTTGTGCGGTGGTTCAGTAGGTTGAGGATCACTGCAGGTTGTAGGCTTGTCAGAAGAGGTTGGTCTTCAGGTTCCTTTTGAAGGTTTCCATGGTGGGTCGAGAGTCTGATGTGTTGGGGTAGTGAGTTTCAGAGTATGGGGAAAGCACAGGAGAAATCTTGTATGTGTTTGTGGGAAGAAGAGAAAAGAGGGGAGTAGAGAAGGAGATCTTGATAGGATCAAAGGTAGCATTTAGGTAAGTACCTGGAGACCATGTCACAGATGTATGGAGTAGACAGGTTGTAGATGGCTTTGTATGTCATAGTTAATGTTTTGAACTGGATCCTCTGGACAATAGGAAGCCAGTGAAAGGATTGGCAGAGAGGAGAGGTGGGGAATAGTGGGGAGACAGGTGGATTAGTTGGGCAGAAGAGTTTAGGATAGATTGGAGTGCTGAAAGAGTGCTAGATGGGAGACCAGGGAGAAGGAGGTTGGAATAGTTGAGGCGGGAGATGATTAGCCACCTGTGCTCTCTTGTAATATATGTAAATAAATGTATTTTGACATAAAAAACTGGATTTTTTTGTTTTTTTAATATTAACATGTTTAATTTCCTAGTAAAAAATGTGTAGGGTTTCGCTGTATTTTCTATTGTCAGCGCAGGTAAACCAAGTCACTACTGGCTACCAGCCCCCGCTGCCTGGTGTTATCATCGCTGACAATGAAAATACAGGGGAGCTCTTCCTTTTTCAACTTATTTAAATAAATTTAAAAAAATTGGCATGGGCATTTCCATATTTTCTATTGCCAGCCAAAGTAACACAGGCAGCTAGGGGCTGGAATTTTCAGCGTGGTGAGGCCCAAGCGTTCTGGGCCCCCCACGCTGCAAATTGCAGCAAGCAGCCACCTCAGAATTGGCCCTCCATGAGAGACATCAAAACTAGTGGTTACCCCGCTTTTCCAGCTGGCATGTAGCGGTGACACAGTGGGCTATAAAGGGGTCGATGTTGACTTTTTTGGCAGCTGACGTCAAGTCCTATTGCTAATGTCTGCCGTCAGTATGACACCTGCCCATTAGCAATGCTTTCAGGAAAGAGAAAAAAAAACACACAACACAGAAATCCTTTATTGCATACAAAATAGACAGATACACCTCATTATCCACTTTATTAGCTCCCACCAACTTCCCTCTGATGTAATCTTGTACACTTGTGGTGGAAGCTATGGAGCGATGTGATGCATCACACGGCCGCCATCTTTATACACCCTGTGCTATCTTTGCCCCCCTGCTCTCTTCGCCCACCATGTGCTCTTTTTGGCCCCCTGAACTCTCTTTGCCCCCATGCACTCTTTGCCCCCCTGCGCTCTCAGTGGCCCCCTGTGCTCTCTTTGCCCACCCTGATGTCTTTGTCCACCCTGCCGTCTCTTTGGCCACCCTGTGCTTTTATTGCCCATTCTGCCCTCCCTTTGCCCCCCACGCATTGCCCCCGCCTGCCCCTCTTTGCCCACCCTGCATGTTTGCTTCCCCTGCAATTTCTTTGTCCCCGCCTGCCACTGCACTGTTTGCCTCCTTGCATTCTCTTTATCCCCCTGTGCTCTCTTTGCCCACCGTGCACTCTTTTGCACCCTGCACTCTTTCTGCACTCTCTTTGCCACCATATGTCCCTTCTTTGCCTACCCTGTGCTCTCTTTGCCCCCTGCACTCTCAGTGGCCCCCTGTGCTCTCTTTGCTCCCCACATCTGCACTCTTTGCCCCCCCACACTCAGTGACCACCTGTGCTCTTTTCCCCCCCTAAACTCTCATTGCCTCCCCTGCACTCTCTTTGCCTCCCTGGCCCATGCACTTTCATTGTCCCCACTGCCCCCCTCTTTGTCCTCCCCTGCACTCTCTCTGGCCCCCTACACTCTCTTTGCCCTCCCATATCATCTCTCTGGCCCCCTGCACTCTCTTTGCCCCACTTGCACTCTTTGCCTATTCTTCTCCCTCTCTTTGCCCCCCCTGCCTTGCACTCTTCTTGTGCCACCTGCCTCTGTTTACCCCCTCTGTGCTTTCTTTGCCTCCTGCGCTTTCTTTGCCCCCTTTCACTCTTTGCTCCCCTGCACTCTTTGCCTCTTCTGACCTCTCTTTGCCCCCCACCCTTGCACTCTTGTTGTCCCTCCTGACCCTCTTTGCATTCCCTGCCCCTGGCACACTCTCTGGCCATCTGCACTCTCTTTACCCCTGCACTCTGTTTGCCCCTGCACTCTCTTTGCTTCCCTGCCCTCTATCTGGCTCCCTGCATCTTTTTTGCCCTTGCCCCCTCTTTTCCCCCCTGCACTCTTTGCCCCTACTCCCCTCTTTGCCCCCCCCATGGTCTCTTTGCCCCCTAGCACTCTCTCTGGTCCCCTGCACTCTCTCTGCCCCTCTGCCCCCAGCACTCAATCTGCCCCAGCTTCCCCCCCGCCCGGTCCCTTGCACTCCCTCTGCCCCCTCAGCTCTCTCTGCTCCCCCTCCAGTGGTGAGAGCCACTAAATTTTTTTAATGGCTCTCACTTTGCATAGTCCATGCTCTGGGATGAAGGACACGCCCACCTGAACAAAACCCCGAACACTCTTCAATTTAATTGGTCCATTTTTCAGTGGGCAGGGTTTCACTTATTGCAAGAATCACCGCAATGTAAAATCTGTGTTTGCCTGGGGTGAACATAGAATTAATAGAGAGCCATTTAGGATACCAAAAGAGATGGTTCTTTTTGGTGAGCGGAGCCATGAGCAACACATCTGGATAGAAATGCACATTTAACATAGCCTAAGTCCCTGGCACGAGTGTTCAATATCCGGTCGTTTAAGTCAGCATATCCCATGCAATGTGATACAGATCGCAATCAACGCTCAACATCGGAGAACGTAATAATGGGGGTACACAATCAATGAAGGCCCCCAACACTGTTAAGATCCCTGGAGCTGCCGTCCTCAGTGTGGCAGACTACAATTTGTCGTTTCAACCATTGTTAAACCCTCACAAAGCATATGGAAAAATAATGTATCACAAAATAGCCCACACGGCGGTGGGATTCAGGCATATAAAATCAGAAATGTTCAAATATAAGATAGAGTGGTGTGAGAAGGCACCATATTACACAAATATGGATACATACAGTGCCAGTCATCTGGATGCGTTATTGAATATATCATCAAACACTATAATCATACTGTATGAGCTTAACCCGCTGGTTGGCCAATAGCTTACCTATATGTACTTGTTTACTAGCACGGATTTGATATATTAGCATCTAGTTCCTTTGCTACATATGTAACTGTCCCTTACTACTTATTGTGTACAACCTGGGTTGTTTAATGTGTGACTTTCATACCTATACCATTCCTGGGTAACATCAGGGCCTCCAATTGGATATTTTTCATATTTCTTACCCGCTCATATTGTATATACACTTTTTGTGGGGCTTGCTACCTTAAGTTCCCCCGGTTCATGTGATATAAATTAAGGGTGGGTGGCTCCACCTTAGTTATATACAGATGTGGCCAAAAGTATTGACACCCCTGCAATTCTGTCAGATAATTCTGTTTCTTCTTGAAAATGATTGCAATGACAAATTATTTGGTATTATTATCTTCATTTAATTTGTCTTCAATGAAAAAACACAAAAATAATTGTCCTAAAGCCAAATTGGATATAATTTCACACCAAACATAAAAAGGGGGTGGACAAAAGCATTGGCACTGTTGGAAAAATCATGTGATGCTTCTCTAATTTGTGTAATTAACAGCACCTGTAACTTACCTGTGGCACCTAACAGGTGCTGGCAATAACTAAATCACACTTGCAGCCAGTTGACATGGATTAAAGTTGACTCAACCTCTGTCCTGTGTCCTTGTGTGTACTACTTTGAGCATGGAAAAAAGAAAGAAGACCAAAGAACTGTCTGAGGACTTGAAAAACCAAATGTGAGGAAGATTTGAGCAATCTCAAGGACTACAATTCCATCTCCAAAGACCTGAATGTTCCTGTGTCTACCATGCGCAGTGTCATCAAGAAGTTTAAAGCCCATGGCACTGTGGCTAACCTCTCTAGATGTGGACGGAAAAGAAAAATTGATGACAGATTTCAATGCAAGATTGTGCGGATGGTGGATAAAGAACCTCGACTAACATCCAAACAAGTTCAAGCTGCCCTGCAGTCTGAGGGTACAACAGTGTCAACCCGTACTATCCGTAGGCGTCTGAATGAAAAAGGACTGTATGGTAGGATACCCAGAAAGACCCCACTTATTACCCCGAGACATAAAAAAGCCAGGCTGGAGTTTGCCAAAACTTACCTGAGAAAGCCTACAACGTTTTGGAAGAGTGTTCTCTGTTTTTGGCAAAAGCATCAGCATAGAGTTTACAGGAGAAAAAAAGAGGCATTCAAAGAAAAGAACACGGTCCCTACAGTCAAACATGGCGGAGGTTCCCTGATGTTTTGGGGTTGCTTTGCTGCCTCTGGCACTGGACTGCTTGACCGTGTGCATGGCATTATGAAGTCTGAAGACTACCAACAAATTTTGCAGCATAATGTAGGGTCCAGTGTGAGAAAGCTGGGTCTCCCTTAGAGGTCATGGGTCTTCCAGCAGGACAATGACCTAAAACACAATTCAAAAAGCACTAGAAAATGGTTTGAGAGAAAGCATTGAAGACTTCTAAGGTGGCCAGCAATGAGTCCAGACCTGAATCCCATAGAACACCTGTGGAGAGATCTAAAAATGGCAGTTTGGAGAAGGCACCCTTCAAATATCAGGGTCCTGGAGCAGTTTGCCAAAGAAGAATGGTCTAAAATTCCAGCAGAGCATTGTAAGAAACTCATTGATGGTTACCGGAAGTGGTTGATCGCAGTTATTTTGGCTTAAGGTTGTGCAACCAAGTATTAGGCTGAGGGTGCCAATACTTTTGTCTGGCCCATTTTTGAATTTTGTGTGAAATGATCAATGTTTTGCTTTTTGCTTCATTCTCTTTTGTGTTTTTTCATTGAAGATAAATTAAATGAAGATAATAATACCAAAGAATTTGTGATTGCAATCATTTTCAGGAAGAAACTGAGCATTATCTGACAGAATTGCAGGGGTTGTCAATACTTTTGGCCACAACTGTATATATATGTCATTGGATACAAATAGGTTTTATAACATATCCTGGGCTTTACCACCATCTGGCTGTGTTATTCATTTATGTATATGTTACAACGTTATACACTATTGATGCATGTCAGGTTTCTATTGACCCACTGATCAGGGTACCCGCCATTTTTGTAGCCGGCAAGTCCCCACTGACCATTACTGTGCTCACTGAACACGTCTCTTCCATGAGAGCATCTGCACGTATATGACGCATTAAATAATTACCAATTTTGGTTGCTCCTTTTCACAAGCCTGTTCACACAGCTACTCTGTACATGCTTTTCTCCATTTGCCATTGTTATTGCTGTATAACATCTTGCCTCTATGTCACTAGGGGGCCCCTAAGTGTTTATAAATGTTTTTAACTTTCCCTGCACTGTTCAATAAATAAAGCATTCGTTTGATACACATCCAATTTGTTTTGTGTTGCTCCTGTGGCGCCCTGCTCACACAGGTAGCCACAGCCTTCCCTACTGCACAGCTGGGTTTCCACAGCAGATACCTACTACATGCAACACCTTCCACCCCGCCACAATAGGGGGAGCTAAACTCACTGACTTTAGGTGAGGTGCCCTATAAATACTGCTGCTGGGGGAGGAATTAGAGTGTGCAGATAGTAGGAGAGCTGCGAAGACGTCCTGGTGATCGGTGCCGCGTTTAGGCCCGAACCAGTGACCCATTGTGGCCCTTCTGCCGTTAGCCAAGCCTAGGAGTGGGGACAGAAGGCTAGGAGCAGAGCCAAGGGAGCAAGGAACCGGTGGAGGTTAACCCAAGACAAACCGGACATTGGGGATCCGCACCTGCAGTAACACTTTAGGACTGCAGAAAAACCTGGCACACCATGGAGACTTTAGTCACACGGTCCTCCTGCATGCCCAGAAAGAGGGAGCCAGACACCATAGTGTGGGAGCACACAGCAGTGATCAGAGAGGGTAACCCGTGGACAGAGCAGGAGGAGAGAGAGAGGACCAGCCGCCTTGCATACAGACAGGGCTTCAGCGACAGCAGGTAACCTGAGGAGGCCTTATACCCACTTGCTGTGGAGACTCACTGTGCACCTGGTCACCCGACAGTGCTCTGGACATCTTTACCTGTGGATACCATTAGTAAAAGGTAAAGGAAACTTGCTTCAGTGTGTGCGTTATTCCTCTCCGTCCCCAGTCTCCCTATAGACTGCCTTACTGCTTCTTACCCGGGTCACAAGTCCTACTCCAAGCCGCCCCTTTACTACTCGCTGCCCCCGAGGACCAGCTCCACATGTAGAGAGCTTTGCCATCCTTGCCGCGATACCAACGCCCTCCGGAGGATTGTGGTGGCGCTGGTGATCCCTCACCAGGTACTACAGGTGGTGTCACGTGACAATAACTCTTATCCCCTGTACATAACCCCTTATTGAAGTGTCACCCAAGCCACGGGCTCAGGGGCTACCACCCGTGACATCCCCGTGAAAACCCCTCTGAGCCTGATACCTGAGTACCCCAGGGCCTGGGGCTCGACATATATTTCTGGCGTCACGAACAGGATCTCGTGCCCGGTATTACCGGGTACTGTGTGCCGTGATTTCAACTGTATTGAGTGACTGTTAAAACTACGCCGCCATTACTGCGCCAAAGAGCAGAAAGAATGGGGGTGCATCGGCCTGTAGAGAGCAAAACTGAAGCCCGCCCCTAGCTCAGCCGAGCATTCCCGAGCGCTGCGGCCTAGTCCGGAAATTCCCAAACTGATTAACTATTTGAACGCTGACTGTAATTCACTAGGGGGGCCTCCAGCATGTCGGCCTTCTCCAGCGATGACGACAGTATGTTCGCTGACCCTAGGAATTACCCCGAAGCACCCATGGCTGCCTCCAGTAGCACTACCAGCGCCCTCGGCGCACCGGGCGCAGTCGACCCGATCATGCCGATCTCACTCCCATACATTCCGGGGGCCAAGTGGTTGCCCAAGTATGATGGTCGCCCGGATATTTTGGATGTTTTTAGAAGAAAAATCACTAGTGTCCTGGACATGTATGCGATGACCGGTCAGTACTGCGCTGCTGTGGTACTCGGACAGTTAACTGTCGCAGTAGAGAAAGAGAGTAAGTCCTGGTCTGCTGCTGAACGGAGATCAGCGGCCACATTTGACAAATTGAGAGCTACTTTTGAGGAGTGCAATGAGGCTGATATACGTATGCGCTTTCATCACTGCTACCAGAGGCCAGGAGATGATATCAGAGCTTATGCCTGGCGCCTAGAGGAAGCATTGCAAGCCCTTAAGCATGTCAGTCCTGCCAGTGTACCCGATGAAAATAAGCTCTTGATAGAATAATTCACCCGGGGACTGCTATTCCCAAGGACAATAAGACTGTGCGTTGGTGGTCACTGAGCAACCCTGAAGCTGACTTTAACACCCTGAAGGAAATGGCCATAAAAGGGTTGCGGCCAATAGAGATCCATGAAGCTGCCATCAAACAGTGATGCAGTGGTGAGGCGCAGGCTACCCCGAAACCAGTACCCGTGTCTGCAACCACGCACAATGTGCAATCTGCTCAGCCTGACAAGTATGACTCTCTGCATGCTGAGATGCATGCTGAAATGTGCCAAATGAGCAAAAACATAACTAAGGTGATGGAAGCTCTACAGCTGCAGCACAGTCCCCAGCCATCGGCAAGACCCCAGCCCCCTTCTTCTTGGGAACAAGAACCCTAAGTCCTGCTAGATTCTGGATATGATAATAGCAAAGTGTGTCTCATCAGCAAGAATGGTTGAAAAACCACTCACACGGTGTCAAGAAACCACATCAAAAAGTGTCCAACTGAATGGGAAAACCAGAATTCCCCAACATCGCAAAAAGAACAAGAAGAAACTGAGAAAGAACAAAGTCCATGTGAAGACTTAAAGGAAAAGGTAGTCTCAACAATCATAAGAGATTTCCCAGAAGATTGGCCTCAGCAAGATGGAGCCATCTTAGTGCCTTTATTGAATTTCTACCAGCCCCAAGAAGTGGTACAAAGGAATCAGGAAGACATACCCATGCAGAGAATCTGAGGAAGCTGCAATCGGTATACCTGCTAGCCCTGTATTGAGACTAAGGCTACGCAGATGCTTACCTGACATACCTACACCATACCCTTCACTAGAAACCTCACCTGAGACAGAGATACCTGTAGTGCGCAAGTCACACAGGAGCACACAAGGTCAACCCCCGTCTAGGTATGGAGGCACAGTAAAGTCAGAGGTAGAATAAATGGCAGCAGTAACATGTAAATAGCAGTGTACATAGTAGTGTACAGAAGGGTGGAGGAACTGGGTCCAGCCCCACGCACATTAAGTTAGGAACAGAAAGTGCTTGGGGTGAGGAGGTACCAGGTCTCCTAAGCAGAGACACCCATAGGGAAATGTGTTTATTAAAAATGTGGACTTTTGAATGACTTTCCCCTTTTCATAACCGGAGCGTACAGAAACTTTACTGTATAGACTCTTGTGACTTGAACCTTTCCCTTTGAACTTTTCCCCGGATTACAATTTAACAGGACCATGGTCACAGGACTGGTGTGACAACAAACTTCTTTTCTTTTTCAAAGCCTGCGGTGGATGGACTAGCACCATATGGACTTACCTGTTTTTACTTTTTCCATCTTTTTCAGTGGTTTTTATAAATTTTTATATTTTGACACTTTGTAAATATGTTACCTGTTATTGTTAATTATTGTTATTCCTTTTGTTTAAAAACACAAAAATGCTCAGTCCAGGAGTACTGATATTAACTAGGGGGGTATGTGGCGCCCTGCTCACGCAGGTAGCCACACCCTTCCCTACTGCACAGCTGGGTTTCCACAGCAGGTACCTACTACATGCAACACCTTCCACCCCGTCACAGCAGGGGGAGCTAAACTCACTGACTTTAGGTGACGTCCCCTATAAATACTGCTGCTGGGGGAGGAGTTAGTTAGAGTGTACAGATACTGGGAGAGCTGCGAAGACATCTGGTGATCGGTGCCGCAGTTAGGCCCGAACCAGTCACCCACAGTGGCCCTTCTGCCATTAGCCAAGCCTAGGAGTGGGGACAGAAGGCAAGGAGCAGAGCTAAGGGAGCGAGGAACCGGTGGAGGTTCACCCAAGATGTACCGGACTTTGGGGATCTGCACCTGCTGGAACACTTTAGGACTGCAGAAAACCCCAGCACCCCGTGGAGACTTTAGTCACCTGGTCTCCCTGCGTACCCAGAAAGAGGGAGCCAGACACCGTAGTGTGGGAACACACAGCAGTGATCAGAGAAGGTAACCCGTGGACCGCGCAGGAGGAGAGAGAGAGGACCAGAGAAAGTGAGGAGGCCAGTCGTGTTGCATACAGACAGGGCTTCAGCGACAACAGGGTACCTGAGGAGGCCTTATACCCACTTGCTGTGGAGACTCTCTGTCATCTGGTCACCCGACAGTGCTCTGGACATCTTTACCTGTGGATACCATCAGTAAAAGGTAAAAGAGACTTGCTTCAGTGTGTACGTTATTCCTCTTCGTCCCCAGCCTCCCTATAAACTGCCTTACTGCTTCTTACCCTGCCCACAAGTCCTACTCCAAGCTGCCCCTTTACTACTCGCTGCCCTGGAGGACCAGCTCCACCTGTAGAGAGCTTTGCCATCTTTGCCGCGATACCATCGCCCTCCGGAGGACTGTGGCGGCGCTGGTGATCCCTCACCAGGTACTACATGTGGCGTCAAGTGAAAATAACTCTTAACCACTCTACATAACCCCTTATTGAAATGCCACCCAGGCCATAGGCTCAGGCACTGCCACCCGTGATATCCCTGTGAAAACCCCTCTGAGCCTGATATCCGAGTACCCCAGGGCCTGGGGCTTGACACTCCCTCCTTATGTGCCTCGTCTTTTCTCCATATTGGTGTCAGGAGGAAGACATCACCGGGGCTCACCGTGGGATCGCCGGGGAGGGTGATTAATTGGATGTTAGTGGTGCAGAAAATCAGAGCAATAATTGACGCTCATTATTTTCTTGATGCGTGTTCACACTGCAGTTTTTTCCTGATCAGGATTCATTAGGTTTTGTGTGCCAAAACCCGAAGTGTCTCCAAAACCCAGAACAGGTGTCTTTCAATTATATTTTTTCTCTGCAGTTCACTCTGGTTTGGCTCACAAACGATATCCTGATCAGGAGAAAACTGCAATGTGAAAGCAGCCTAGGGGCCCCTTCACACGCCGCTACTGGCGGGTGGATACAACCAGCTACTTCAAGTGCACGAGCACACACAAACGGTTACAAACGGTAAACGCACCATCTTTACACGCCGCCACAAGCTACGCTACGCTACGTTACATCTATCTCTGGATACACCGCCGGGTGCCTCAAGTCACCTTCTGTAGCTCATCTTACCTCATTTACACACCACTACAACCAGTTAATATGGGCGGACCTGGTGCAGCAGGGACAGCACATAGGCGTGCCACAATTGTGGATTACGAGACGTCCGTACGCTGATAGGACAAAGCAAGAAACCCATGATTGGCCAGGCATCGCAGGAGGCTGTTTAATACATGATGCTCGAGCAATTGTGTTGTGTGACTGGTCAGCTCCTTAAATATGCCGCCATATGCAGCGTCTACCAATCGTAACGCAGGAGCTTCCACCAATGATCGCTGAAGGGGGGCGGTATCCCGGAGGCTGTGTCACGCCCCAGCTACATACCAGGTACATTGCCTGGTTTCGACACATCCCTTCTGTTGCTTCTTTACACGCCGATACAGCTCGCTTCAATCGTCTGTGTAGCCACCTGTTTCCGGGCAGTGCTCGGAAACAGATGTATCTGTTGCCGGGTGCCTCCTACCGTCTTTACACGCCACTACTACGGGGTATTTGCCGCTACAAGCTACATTTGAAGCCTGTAGCTGGTTGTATCCACCCGCCAGTAGCGGGGTGTAAAGGGCCCCTAAGGGCGTCTTCACACTGCGGCATGATCCGGTCCGGGGCTAATATGCCATCAGGTCCGGTGTGCAGCGCACGCAGCTGCAGCCGCTGACAGGTCAGGACCGCGGCGCCCGCGGTCCTGACTTATCAGCAGCGGGTACTGCGTGCATATTAGCCCTCCAGTCCTGTGTGCTGATCCGGTCCGCGGCTGTCTGGGTCATCTGAACAGCAACCTGAAAATCCCATTTACTTTGCTGCAGATGTTATGACTGATCCGTTTTTGGTGCAGTTTTCAAAATAAATGCAGCAACAAAAACAGATCAGAAACGTCCAGTGTAAACTTAGCCTAATCTTACTGACCTGGAGAATCTTATTGACAGCTCATTCTTACTTTAAAATGACTAATGGCCGCTTTACACCCGATATCGTCGTCCAACTTCGATAAAAAGTCACGTGGTTCGCGCCTTGGCGCCGATATCGTTCGTGCGTTGTGTGGTGTGAATGTGCAATTCGATGCAAGTGTGGCGCCCCGCAACGAGTGCGTCACAGGAGGGTATTGCAGCCATAAATGCAGCCGCAATATTCTCCGACCCAGCAGTCATATGGTTAACTTAGAGATCCAAACCCTGCATGCATCACTTAACATAGAGGGCCAATCCAAGGTCCTGGTGGGCGGAGTGCAAGGGCAGTGTTAGGAGTAGGAGTAGGAGAAGAGAAGGAGTCGGGTCTAGACAAGAGAGAGACACAGACTTGAACTCGGAGTAGGAGCAGGGGATCTGCACCCCGTGCAGCCCCTGGGCCGACACCGGTCGGGTGTTACCACCTGAAGCCTCAACAACCAGGATCGGGCATCACCAACCACGGGTTCCAAAATACCCCCATGCCCAACTCAAAAGCCAGTTCACTGGTACCGAAGCTGACAGCAGTTCACCTCTGCTACGCGAACCAGAAGCGTGGAGGAGCAGCTTTACAGGAGCACCCCACCACCCGCCAAATTCCAGTCGTCTAACCAGCGGTGTACCCACCGAGGGACCCAAGGCTCCCCAGAACATCCATAACGTACATCTTGGATAGGGATTGAAGCAGCCTCCCCGTACCCGACCAGGTATTCCTGGGCGACAATGGCAAATACTTAGCTAGAATGGAGGAACACTACGGATCTCTGAGGGACACCTATCACTGCTGAGTCCGCCCGGTCTACTACCCATTAACTGTATACCATGTACTGCCTGCTGGTTACAGTAAAGACCCTTACAGAGACTTACAGTGTCCGTGCTTCCTTATGATTGCATCCGTCCGCACACAAGGTAACCGCAGCTGCCGCACAACATCTTAAGCAGCTCCAGCCTCCGGGGATCACCGCTCAGCCTGTGGGGAGTGTTCCATCTTGCTGCTATCCATCCCCCGGAGGTTCCGCAGCGTCGGTAGGACTTACCGAACTACTCATAGGTGGCGTCACGAATAAATTAACCCCTTTAATCTGTTCCTACAAGACGTCTTCGACTTTTGATCTGCACTCAAGCGGGCCTCACTACCGGCAGGCGCGGCCCACCCGTGACAAGGAGAAGGAGCTACAGCCTGTCTAAACCGGAGTCCCCAGCCACGGTGAGTCACAAGATCGATGTCAAAATGATATCGGGGGAGAAATGAGCAGGGTCTCCAACTGCCCGATATTGGATGGACGATCTGGCACTGGCAGGATTGTGCTGTGTGACAGCCCAACAAAGATTTCGAGCCCGATTGTATGGTTGTTCCAGGAAGTCCGTAGGCGTGCTGAATGTTTATTTTTTAAGCTGCCCACCTACGTTGATTGGTGGCTAGTAATCAATGGTGATTGGATGTACGTCGCCAAGTAGCCATTTTTTTTTTTTGTTTATTTGGATGTGCGCTTCATTATCATTGTATTTGCGAGCTCCACCATGGTGCGGAAAGACATGGATCCAAGGCCAATTACACAGCTCCTGGACTCCTCTAGCAAATAGTTTATGCGCCTTTTTACGATTCCCCAACCATGTCGTTGTAAAGTTTTGAACTGTTTCTTTCAAAGTGCCATGTGAAGATATGAAAGGACTGCTTAATAGCAGCTTAATAGCAGCTGACATCTGTAAACTCCTCCGACACCTATATATTTTTAAAGTATATCCAAAGTGCCTGAAAGCTTCTGCCACTGTGTGTGCATGAGCGACGCAATAGCGTTGTGCTTTGCACATTTCATGACGGCGTTGCGTGCCCTGGCGTCAGCCACTATGTGTGGGCGACTCCTTTGTGGACTGACAAGTTAACACCGAACTCACAATCTGCGTCATGATGTCCTCTTGCAGCAGGCACAGCCTTCTAGGTGGAATCCTCTCCCATGCATAAACATGGCGGTGGCGCAGCGTTCTGCAGCATGGGGAAAGCCAGAGCTACTCCTGCTTTTTGACTATCTGGATCGCCAAGACTACTGGTGTGTGTTACACCACCAGCACCCCCGGCTGCATAAGATGCGCATTGTGCGCAAGATCCAGCGTGCCCTGCTGCGGGACCTCCAAGTAGAGCGCACGCCAAAACAAATAATCAAGAAGGTGGCGGATATGAAATATAAGGCGAGGGACCGCATTACCGCCATCCATGCCCACATCCAGAGTCTGCGTGGTGAGTATGATGTCATTACACATACACACATGTTACATCAGGGAACAATATACCATATTCTGCATAAATGAAAATTAACCCTCTATTGTAAGCCAAGACTACTCCTACTAGCATGTTTGTAGTCAAGTAATTGTTGTCAAGTGCTTGTGACTATCATTCACAAACATAGAGTGTGGCCACAAATATAACTCCACATACATAGGCCCCTTCTATTGGTTTTTAAAAAGCTACTATTCCTTAGCCCAAAAATACATCTGAAACTGACATACCCGGCCACATGCACTTAAATGTGCTCTTGGAGGGAAGGCCATAATATATGTGACATGTTTGGGAGACACAAAAGTCCATTAGGCACACAGCACACTATGTGCATATGTACCCAGAAATGTGAATAAAATGCTCCCTTCTCAACCAACAGATGCTGAGGACTAAGAAGAGGGCTCGCCATTGGCCTCACCACCGGCAGGGCATCCTAGCTCACCGCAGCCATCCCCTCACCCCTCCACATCCCCAGCTGCTTTTTCCTCAAGGGGCACATCAGCCCTGGGATCCCCATCCCCAGCTGAAGGTGGCTCCCGTGGAAGATCCACACCAGCCTCCCCCGCCCCAGCTGAAGGAGCTTCACAGGGCCATCCGCAGCGTCCTCCCCTGCACCAGCTGCAGCCCCATCACATGGGGCAGGCTCAGTGGCCTCAGCCGAAGAAGGCCAACCACCACCCAGCCAATCGGCTTTAGCCACTCTTATGGAGGCCTACTCCACATCCCCCCCTGACTCACCCATTGAACAACATGGTGTCAGTCAGTCTGGTAAGTGTGCATGGCCTACAGCCCTTGTTTGAGTGTTTGGCACTATTCACAAAAATGTTACCAAACACACACCTAACATCCCTTTATTTTGTCTATTGACTTATTAGGGACAACAGCTGTAGGGCTGGGTTGGCAGATGAGCCATTCACCGTTCCCTGAAAATGGTGGTCCTACAGTAGTTGGTAAGTAGTGTTTGTTGGCACCCTTAAACATACTGAACCCACATGTTTATATTTTGGATCACTGATGTTTGTGTTCCCACACTTTAGGTGTACTATCTTACATGGACCTCCTGCAGGCCCACCAAGAGGCCAAACGGAAGTTACGTGAGGCAACCACACAGCTGGAGTTGGTGGGTGCAATGATGCACCATTTTTTCCATCAACAGCCAAGCCCTGGCCTGTTGGCCCCCAACAGTGACGGTAGCCCCCACAATGTGTTGTTAAGTTGGAATCCAATAATTGTTTGTGTCATGTTGACCAGTTGGGTGTTTTGGCATGTTGCCAACATCAGTTGTTTTTTTGGACCACAATGTGTCCCTATTGTGGCCCAGACCGAGCCATTGTTCCGGCTAGGTTTGCATCATACTCTGCATCATATGTATCAGTGTGAATGGTGCTCTATGCAGGCCTAGTGTATGCATGGCAAGGCCCTGCCCTTTTTGTGGACCCCCAACAGTGGGCTGCTCCACAATTGTGGTTTGAAGTTGAATCCAATTATAGTTTGTGGTCTTTGCAGGCCAGTGTATGTCTGGCATGTTGCCTCCCACATTTTTTTTGGGACCACACCCCAATGGGTGTCCCTAATTGGTTGCCCAGTCCGAGGCATTGGTTCCGGCTAGGTATTGTCAAGGACTGGTTTGACCCAACTTTGGGTGTTTTAAAAAAATGTTTGCAAATTTTAACCAAGTTTGGTGTGTGGCTTGTCCTTTTAAAAAAGGCAGAAAATATATTTTGCAATCCACCACCAAAAATCTTGTGTGCGTTTTCCTGATCGTCATTTGGGCAAAATATCAAACACATTGTATTTGGAACCATATGTTCCTACCAAAAAAAAGGGAGCTATCTTTATTGTGGCCTCCCAAGCAAACGAGGGATCTGCCCTGCTACCTAAATTATTTTATGGAAGAGTGGGCCAAGACCTTCCCCCATACACAATGCAACATTGTGTCTAGGGCAAGCTAAGGCCAAAACATGTGTGTACACCACTGTTTACCTATGTCCAAGCTTACAAGTAAGAATTTGGCCCTATGGTTGTTTGTTACACTCTGCTTTACCTTGTTGTCGGGCCTTGACATCTCCTTAAAACACTATTTCGTACCAAAATTTAAAGAGGAAATCAATCATCATAATCCATAACCTTCAGGCCCTGCTTGTATGTGGAAAGAGTAGGCACAGCTGTGTGTGCCCTTTGAACCAACGTACCTATTTAACATCGTGTCCAACATTTCAATGTAGCCCATAATATACACAGATATTTCAATATAACAGTTTATTCCATAAATTAAATTATCCAAACAGAATTGGTTTTGGGCACCAATCAAATGTAAAAAATATATCGAACACAAACCAAAACCCAACTCAAACAATCATAATTGCTGGTAGCTTCCCCAATAATTGGCATAGTCTGCTGCAGGATCTGCGATGGCAGACTCACCCACATCCCTTGCAGGAAGTGGGTGTGGTTGGTGCCAAGGAAAAGGTCTAAATGGCTCCCTCGGCACCTCAGGAATTTGTCCAGTGCCAAACATAGCCATCGGCGGCGGCTGCTGGGACACTGACGGCTGCTGGGGGGGCTCCACCAAGATGGTCTCCGAGGTCAGTGTCCCATTCACCGACGCCTCCAGGGCTAGAGTTATGATCCGCTCAAGATGCGTTAGTTGTGGACGGCCCAGCTTGGCCACCCGTTCACTGACAACCAGCCCGATCCCAGTCCAAGGGACCCTCTCCAGATTCAGCAGCACCCTCTTAGCCCAGTCACCCAGCTGGGTAGGGGGTGGAGCTGGTCTCCTTCATCTCCCCCCCTCACTAGGCCGAGGGTGCTGCACAGCGGGACCGAGATCAGGCTCCCCCCCCCCCCGATGTTGTGGGGGTATCTCCAAGAATGGGTGGCTCCCCCTGGCTGGGCCCGGCGCCTTGAGGGTCCTGTGGAAAAAGGGGAGGAAAAAAATCAGCAAGATTGACACTATCACATATCATCAATGCTAAAAGAAGAGACATGCCTTTGTACAGTTTGAACGTGCAATGTAAGCAATCCAAGCCAAGGCCATTACTGTGGCCTTGACATATGGCTGTGTCTCACAACACACAGTGCTTACTCTACTCACATAAGTAAGCATCATGGTCACACATTGTTGTTGACACAAGCACACAAGGTAAGTTAGAATATAAAAGAAAAACCAACACCATTACCAAATGTGCACTGTGGGAAAGAACACATGCTCCTATGTTTGACAAGTGATGACCCTAAACCAATTGAACATCCTCTTGTGGCGGAGCTGGGGCTTGGAGAGTGGCGGAGGAAGTTTGTGCAAGCTCCCTGCTGCACAGTTTAGTCGGAGGGAGATGCTGGTCCCGGAGGAAATGGAGGAGGTTATAGTACCACAAATGTGGCACATAAACCTCCCCCGTTCCACTCCTGGACCGCATTGAATTTTCCACCTCTTTGAGCTCCCTCTTGTACACTGTGCGGAGGTTTGCAATCTTATTCTGCACAAACTTCAAATCCACCCTCACCCCAGGGTTGTGCTGCTGGGAGAGGGTGATGAGCTGCTCATACGCCACTCTCTTTACCGCTGCGTTTTTGTAATCCGGTACTCTGGCCGCCACAAGCACTCTAGCTCCTGGTACTTGGCTATGAAGGCCCTGATAAATTCCTGATTGTCTGCCATCTGTGAAAAGAAAAGAAGGGTGTAAACAGACACTTTCAGGAGTCTGTGTAGCAACATCTGCTGAAGACTTGGATGTAATAGTCTCTGTTGTGCTGGTAGAACCCATGTTTGTCAATGGATCCGTGTTAACTATTGAATCTTGCTGTATTGGTGGATCTGGATCAGGTTCAGGATCCTCTAGAGCTGGTGGTTCATCTTCTTCTTGTACTCTCAAACAAAGTCTTTTTACTTTCACTCCATAGGGACCTCTTTTACCTTGGACTACATTATATGATACCCATTCTCCAATTGTCACTCTCCTGTCCGGATGATCTGATGGCAAATACCCCTCTATGTCTCGTATGTTTATAAAGATGTCTCTTTGCGCACCGGGTTCACGGGTAAATGAAAATCCTTTTGACTTGATTATTTTTACAATTTGCTCCTGGTGTCGCGGGGATCTGCGCACTCCTTCGTCTCGTCGAGCCGCTGCTTTGGCCTCTTTGGTACGGGCTATAACGACCTGTTTATGTACCTGTCTCTCAATATCCTCTTTCTCCCATCTATGTATACAGCATCTGATATACTCCTCCCGGGTTGTTAACTCTGCTGGGCCTATCGAGCCACCAGGGTCACCTAGAAAGCCCATTAAATCCTCATTGGCTTCGTCTCTCTCCCACCAGCAATGGAGTTGTTCTCCTCGTACCTCTACAGTCGGCGGTGCAGTTATCAGGGGTTCCGGTAGCGGTAAGCATCCCACCTCTAGGGCTCCTAGTGGGTCGATCGTTCTTGTGGCAGGTCGCTGTGCAGCTTCGGGAATGGATACGTCTACTAAGGTCGCGGTATAACAGGTTGCTTCATTTTCAAGGCAGATGACTGGAAGCGCCAACCCATCCGGGTTGCATGGACAAGGCTTGCTGGTTGTGGTTTATGTCAATTCGAATCCGGGTTCTCTGCTCCGCTTGGGCCCATGTCATCTGTAACGGCAGCAGCCACAACACACCCCTCCGGGTGTCTTGGATCTCGGGACGTCGTTCTCCGCCTTCCGCCATGCTGTTACGATCACCGTCGCTCCCTCCCTGGCCGGGTTCCTCCACGAATGCACTCTGTGGGCCCTTCGGGATCACTTCAGGTCTCTCAGCTACAGCTTTCTCCTGGGCATCCTCTCCTTCTGTTCGCGTGTACTCAGATCCTGATGGCGACTCCTTCTCTTCCGGTTCTCTGTCCAGCCTCTTCCAGGTGACGATTTCCTCTTCGGCTCCTGCCAACTTCTCATTGGTAGGTGGATTAAGGGGCGGAGGCTCCTCCTTTGGATTGATGGCTAGCTCCCCCGGAGTTAATGGGAGCCAGGGCGGGTCTTTCTTTTCCCGCTTTGGACCGGGCTGGCCCACAATGAGGGGTCTGGGCACGCCTCCTATGCAAATGGTCTCAGGCTCCTATGGCCGCCATTAAGCCAGATTTGGCGGGAAAAGTCCAGAACACGATATTTAGGCACATCGGGTCCGGTTCTTTTGGACCGGGTTCATGCTGTTCGTGACGCCAAGTTGTGGAGCCCACTGGGACGGAGTACGCGGTACCGGACCGGGTCGCTGCTGGGGATGTCACGGAGGTCCTGGTCCGGACTGTGTCTCGGGCTCTCTCAAGTAAAAGGGGATATATACAAAGGATACAGTTTGTCGTGACGCCACCCACGGTTTGTGGTCAATGATGGGACCACCGCTGCAGCTCTTCTTCTGCCAGGAGGATGGATGGGCTGCAGCCAGATGGATGAGCCCGCCGCGGGTCGGGCTGCTCCTGACAGGAATAAAAGGTAATAAAACAGTTCTTTATCCCAGGAATTAAACACGGACACACAGACAGGGTTCAATGGGTTTACTTGTCAGTTCTCTGTAAGCAGTTCACAGTATTTCTCAGTACAGTTCACTACTTACCATGAGTTACAGGCATTCTACTCCGGTTTCCACTCAACTCCCTGCAGCCAGGTTTTTATGCTACTCTGCGACCCCTCACTCTCTCTAGGGTCCTTTCCAGGCTGTGATCTCTTTCTCTGTGTTTGTCTCCGGACAGTGTAGCGGTAGTTGGGACCCTTGTGGGTCCCCGTGGTTGCCACTGTGCTTTCTGTCCTTAGGGTGGGAACTCCAACTTAGAATTGGAGCTCCCCGTCGGTGAATCTGGGGATACTGGGTAAATCTTCAGTTCCCTGTCAGAGCCGACACTCTGCAGTGTGCCTAGCCTCCAATAGTCCTCTCCCGCAAGGCACTATCAGGCTCCCTCTGACCCGTGTGACTCCAGCTTCAGTAGGGAAGACTTCTCTCCTAGTTAGTCAGTGCTGTTGATCTGTTAATTTCCTCACACTTCTCTGGGGTGCTGGCTATGGATGTGGATTCTGCATCTCCATCAGCCCCACTCTTCCAGAACTCGTGTGTCTTTCTTGCTGTTCTTGTGTCTTTTCAGCTCGGCACCCTTGGCCTACTTGGTCTTTTCAGTTCAGCCTACTCCGGCCTACTAACTCCTTCCTCCTCCTCTTCCTCTACTTGTACCTTCTGTCACCTGACCTACATGCTTTCCCACCCACTGTCCTCTAAACCCACCTCCCCTTGCCTGCCTTGAGTTCCGGGCTTCGGGTTGGATGCTGCCTCCTAGTGGTGTGAGGGATGTCTGTGAGGGTGTTTATTACATAAACTGTCTTTTCCTCCTACCTGGCTGCAGTTCCCTATGTGGCCACCCTGGTCGCAGGGGTGCCACACATGGGTCTTGGACACTGTGCATGGGACACTGTTCACCGGTCTCGGACACTGTGCACCTATCTCGGACACTGTGCACAGTTCTCAGACACTGTGCATGGGTCTCGGAACTATGCACAAGTCTCGGACACTGTGCATGGGTCTCAGACTCTGTGCACAGGCTTCGGACACTGTGCATGGGTCTCGGACACTGTGCACGGGTCTCGGACACTGTGCACGGGTCTCAGACACTGCACACGGGTCTCGGACACTGTGCACGGATCTTGGACACTGTGCACAGGGTCTCGGACACTGTGCACGGGTCTCGGACACTGTTCACCGGTCATGGACACTGTGCACACGTCTGACACCACAGTTCTCGGACACTGTGCATGGGTCTCGGAACTATGCACAAGTCTCGGACACTGTACAGTGGTCTGGGGCACTGGTGTTTGATGCTGTGGACCTGTCGGACACTTGTGAACAGGTGGGACACTGTGCAGGGGTCTCGGACACTGTGCAGGGGATGCAAACACTGTGCACGGGTCGCAGACACTGTGCATCGGTCACGGACACTGCACCGATCTTGGACACTGTGTACAGGTCTCGGACACTGTGCATGGGTCTCGGACACTGTGCACTGGTCACGGACACTGTGCACAGGTCTGACACTGCAGGGTTTGGACACTGTACACCAGTCTCGGACACTGTGCACCTCTCTTGAACACTGTGCACAGTTCTCGCACACTGTGCACAGGTCTCGGACACTGTGCACGGGTCTCGGACACTGCGCACGGGTCGAACACTGTGCACGGGTCGCACACAGTCCATGGGTTGGACACTGCACACGGGTCTCAGACACTGCGCACGGGCCTCGGACATTGCGCACGGGTCTCGGACACTGGACACGGGTCTCGGACACTACTCATGGGTCTCAGACACCGTGCATGGGTCTCGGACACTGTGCGCTGGTCTCGGACACTGTGCACCGGTCTCGGACACTGTGCGCCGGTCTGGGACACGGTGCGCCAGTCTCAGACACTGTGCGCCAGTCTCGGACACTGTGCGCCGGTCTCGGACACTGTGCGCCAGTCTCGGACACTGTGCGCCAGTCTCGGACACTGCGCTCGGATCGCACACTGCGCACGGGTGGCACACTGCACACGGGTCTCAGACACTACGCACGGGTTTTGGTCACTGCGCACGGGTCTCGGTAACTGCTCACAGGTCTCGAACACTGCACACGGGTCTCGGTCACTGCGCATGGGTCTCGGTCACTGCACACGGATCTCGGACACTGCGCATGGGTTTCGGTAACAGCACCGGTATCGAACTTGTGCACAGGTCTGACACTGCAGGGATCAAACACTGTGCACGGGTCGGACACTGTGCAGTAGTCTCGAACATTGTGCACCCTTTTTTCAACAGTCCATGGGTCGCGGACACTGTGCACGGGTCGCGGACACTGTGCACAGGTCAGACACTACAGGTATTGGACACTGTGCACGGGTCTCGGGCACTGTGCAGCAGTCTCGGACACTGTGCAGCAGTCTCGGGGACTGGCGTTAGATGCTGTGGACCTGTCGGACACTTGTTGACAGGTGAGACCCTGTGCAGGGGTCTCGGACACTGTGCAGGGGTTGCAAACACTGTGCAGGGGTCGCAGACACTGTGCAACGGTCTTGAACACTGTGGCCCGGTCACGGACACTGTGCACAGGTCTCGGACACTGTGCACAGGTCTCGGACACTGTGCGCGGGTTTCGGACACTGTACACGGGTCCCGGACACTTTGCACGGGTCTTGGACAATGTGCATGGGTCTCGGACACTGTGCACCGGTCACGGACACTGTGCACAGGTCTGTCACTGCAGGGTTCGGACACTGTGCACCGGTCTCGGACAATGTGCACCTCTCTCGAACACTGTGCATAGTTCTGGGACACTGTGCATGGGTCTCGGAACTATGCACAAGTCTTGACACTGTGCATGGGTCTCGGACTCTGTGCACAGGTTTCGGACACTGTGCACGGGTCTTGGACACTGTGCACGGGTCTCAGACACTGTGCAGCAGTCTCGGACACTGTGCAGCGGTCTCGGGCACTGGTGTTAGATGCTGTGGACCTGTCAGACACTTGTGAACAGGTGGGACACTGTGCAGGGGTCTCGGACACTGAGCAGGGGTTGCAAACACTGTGCACGGGTCGCAGACACTGTGCAACGGTCTTGAACACTGTGCATCGGTCACGGACACTGTGCACAGGTCTCGGACACTGTGCGCGGGTTTTCGGACACTGTGCACGGGTCTCGGACACTTTGCATGGGTCTTGGACACGGTGCATGGGTCTCGGACACTGTGCATCGGTCACAGACACTGTGCACCGGTCACAGACACTGTGCACAGGTCTGACACTGCAGGGTTCGGACACTGTGCACCGGTCTGGGACACTGTGCACCTCTCTCGGACACTGTGCACAGTTCTCGGACACTGTGCATGGGTCTCGGAACTATGCACACGTCTCGGACACTGTGCACGGGTCTTGGAAACTGTGCATGGGTCTCGGACACTGTGCACCGGTCACGGACACTGTGCACAGGTCTGACACTACAAGGTTCGGACTCTGTGCACCGGTCTCGGACACTGTGCACCTCTCTTGGACACTGTGCATAGTTCTCGGACACTATGCATGGGTCTTGGAACTATGCACAAGTCTCGGACACTGTGCATGGATCTCGGACTCTGTGCTCAGGCTTCGGACACTGTGCACGGGTCTTGGACACTGTGCACAGGTCTTGGACACTGTGCACGGGTCTCAGACACTGCACACGGGTCTCGGACACTGTGCACGGGTCTCGGACACTGTGCACAGGGTCTCGGACACTGTGCACGGGTCTCGGACACTTTTCACCGGTCATGGACATGTGGCGCCCCGCACCGAGTGTGTGGCGCCCCTTCGTCCAGGAGGCCACAAAAGGGAACTGTAGCCAGGCAGGTAGGACTTTGTTGCACAACAACACCCTCACAGCCCACACAACCCATGTGCAGAGGAGGTTTTCATCCAGCCCTGAGATTAGAACTCTATGAGATTGAGGGGTGGTGGATCAGAGGAGTGGGTTGGGCACACTAGAAGTCAGGTGACTTGAGAGTATATAGTGAGGGGGAGGAGTGAAGGAAGTTAATAGGCCATAGTGAGCTGAGATGTAAAGACTGAGAGACAATCACACGTTCTGTGAGTGCAAGGCTAGGAGCGCAGAATCCGTACTGAGTTAGTGTGAGCCAGAGGGGAGAGAAAGCCCATCCGACGCTGATGCCACCAGGAGTGTACAGAACAAGAGAGGACGGTGGAACCCGTGCCCTAGACAGCAGCCAAAGCCACTGACTGCAGGCGGAGAAGCCCTCCTAGTATACTGAAAGGAACAGAAAGGAGAGAGCCTGGCAGAGCCTCGTGCTGGAGGACTGATGGAGGCTGTGAACAGGTGGGACACTGTGCACAGATCTTGGACTCTGTGCACAAGTTTCGGACACTGTGCACGGGTCTCGGACACTGTGCACGGGTCTCGGACACTGCGCACGGGTCGAACACTGTGCACGGGTCGCACACAGTGCATGGGTCGGACACTGCACACGGGTCTCGGACATTGCGCACGGGTCTCGGACACTGGACACGGGTCTCGGAAACTACTCATGGGTCTCGGAAACTGTGCATGGGTCTCAGACATTGTGTGCCGGTCTCGGACACTTTGCGCCGGTCTCGGACACTGTGCGCCGGTCTCGGACACTGTGCGATGGTCTCAGACACTGTGCACCGGTCTCGGACACTGTGCGACGGTCTCGGACACTGTGCACGGGTCTCGGACACTGCACACGGGTCGAACACTGTGCACGGGTCGCACACAGTGCATGGGTTGGACACTGCACACGGGTCTCATAAACTGCGCACGGGCCTCGGACATTGCGCACGGGTCTCGGACACTGGACACGGGTCTCGGACACTACTCATGGGTCTCGGACACTGTGCATGGGTCTCGGACACTGTGCGCTGGTCTTGGACACTGTGCGCCGGTCTCGGACACTGTGCGCCGGTCTCGGACACGGTGCGCCAGTCTCGGACACTGTGCGCCAGTCTCAGACACTGTGCACCGGTCTCGGACACTGTGCGCCGGTCTCGGACACTGTGCGCCAGTCTCGGACACTGTGCGCCAGTCTCGGACACTGCGCTCGGATCGCACACTGCGCACGGGTGGCACACTGCACACGGGTCTCAGACACTACGCACGGGTTTTGGTCACTGCGCACGGGTCTCGCTAACTGCTCACAGGTCTCGAACACTGCACACGGGTCTCGGTCACTGCGCATGGGTCTCGGTCACTGCACACGGATCTCGGACACTGCGCATGGGTTTCGGTAACAGCACCGGTATCGGACTTGTGCACAGGTCTGACACTGCAGGGATCAAACACTGTGCACGGGTCGGACACTGTGCAGCAGTCTCGAACATTGTGCACCCTTTTTTTCAACAGTCCATGGGTCGCGGACACTGTGCACGGGTCGCGGACACTGTGCACAGGTTAGACACTACAGGTATTGGACACTGTGCACGGGTCTCGGGCACTGTGCAGCAGTCTCGGACACTGTGCAGCAGTCTCGGGGACTGCGTTAGATGCTGTGGACCTGTCGGACACTTGTTAACAGGTGAGACACTGTGCAGGGGTCTCGGACACTGTGCAGGGGTTGCAAACACTGTGCATGGGTCGCAGACATTGTGCAACGGTCTTGAACACTGTGGCCCGGTCACGGACACTGTGCACAGGTCTCGGACACTGTGCACAGGTCTTGGACACTGTGTGCTGGTTTCGGACACTGTACACGGGTCCCGGACACTTTGCACGGGTCTTGGACACTGTGCATGGGTCTCGGACACTGTGCACTGGTCACGGACACTGTGCACAGGTCTGTCACTGCAGGGTTCGGACACTGTGCACCGGTCTCGGACAATGTGCACCTCTCTCGAACACTGTGCATAGTTCTGGGACACTGTGCATGGGTCTCGGAACTATGCACAAGTCTTGGACACTGTGCATGGGTCTCGGACTCTGTGCACAGGTTTCGGACACTGTGCACGGGTGTTGGACACTGTGCACGGGTCTCAGACACTGCGCACGGGTCTCAAACACAGCACACAGGTCTCGGACACTGTGCACGGGTCTCGGACACTGTGCAGCGGTCTCGGGCACTGGTGTTAGATGCTGTGGACCTGTCAGACACTTGTGAACAGGTGGGACACTGTGCAGGGGTCTCGGACACTGTGCACGGGTCGCAGACACTGTGCAACGGTCTTGAACACTGTGCATCGGTCACGGACACTGTGCACAGGTCTCGGACACTGTGCGCGGGTTTCGGACACTGTGCACGGGTCTCGGACACTTTGCATGGGTCTTGGACACGGTGCATGGGTCTCGGACACTGTGCACCGGTCACAGACACTGTGCACCGGTCACAGACACTGTGCACAGGTCTGACACTGCAGGGTTCGGACACTGTGCACCGGTCTCGGACACTGTGCACCTCTCTCGGACACTGTGCACGGGTCTTGGAAACTGTGCATGGGTCTCGGACACTGTGCACCGGTCACGGACACTGTGCACAGGTCTGACACTACAAGGTTCGGACTCTGTGCACCGGTCTCGGACACTGTGCACCTCTCTTGGACACTGTGCTCAGTTCTCGGACACTGTGCATGGGTCTTGGAACTATGCACAAGTCTCGGACACTGTGCATGGATCTCGGACTCTGTGCTCAGGCTTCGGACACTGTGCACGGGTCTTGGACACTGTGCACAGGTCTTGGACACTGTGCACGGGTCTCAGACACTGCACACGGGTCTCGGACACTGTGCACGGGTCTCGGACACTGTGCACAGGGTCTCGGACACTGTGCACGGGTCTCGGACACTTTTCACCGGTCATGGACATGTGGCGCCCCGCACCGAGTGTGTGGCGCCCCTTCGTCCAGGAGGCCACAAAAGGGAACTGCAGCCAGGCAGGTAGGACTTTGTTGCACAACAACACCCTCACAGCCCACACAACCCATGTGCAGAGGAGGTTTTCATCCAGCCCTGAGATTAGAACTCTATGAGATTGAGGGGTGGTGGATCAGAGGAGTGGGTTGGGCACACTAGAAGTCAGGTGACTTGAGAGTATATAGTGAGGGGGAGGAGTGAAGGAAGTTCTGGGACACTGTGCATGGGTCTCGGAACTATGCACAAGTCTTGGACACTGTGCATGGGTCTCGGACTCTGTGCACAGGTTTCGGACACTGTGCACGGGTGTTGGACACTGTGCACGGGTCTCAGACACTGCGCACGGGTCTCAAACACAGCACACAGGTCTCGGACACTGTGCACGGGTCTCGGACACTGTGCAGCGGTCTCGGGCACTGGTGTTAGATGCTGTGGACCTGTCAGACACTTGTGAACAGGTGGGACACTGTGCAGGGGTCTCGGACACTGAGCAGGGTTGCAAACACTGTGCACGGGTCGCAGACACTGTGCAACGGTCTTGAACACTGTGCATCGGTCACGGAGACACTGTGCACAGGTCTCGGACACTGTGCGCGGGTTTCGGACACTGTGCATGGGTCTCGGACACTTTGCATGGGTCTTGGACACGGTGCATGGGTCTCGGACACTGTGCACCGGTCACAGACACTGTGCACCGGTCACAGACACTGTGCACAGGTCTGACACTGCAGGGTTCGGACACTGTGCACCGGTCTCGGACACTGTGCACCTCTCTCGGACACTGTGCACAGTTCTCGGACACTGTGCATGGGTCTCGGAACTATGCACACGTCTCAGACACTGTGCACGGGTCTTGGAAACTGTGCATGGGTCTCGGACACTGTGCACCGGTCACGGACACTGTGCACAGGTCTGACACTACAAGGTTCGGACTCTGTGCACCGGTCTCGGACACTGTGCACCTCTCTTGGACACTGTGCACAGTTCTCGGACACTGTGCATGGGTCTTGGAACTATGCACAAGTCTCGGACACTGTGCATGGATCTCGGACTCTGTGCTCAGGCTTCGGACACTGTGCACGGGTCTTGGACACTGTGCACAGGTCTTGGACACTGTGCACGGGTCTCAGACACTGCACATGGGTCTCGGACACTGTGCACGGGTCTCGGACACTGTGCACAGGGTCTCGGACACTGTGCACGGGTCTCGGACACTTTTCACCGGTCATGGACATGTGGCGCCCCGCACCGAGTGTGTGGCGCCCCTTCGTCCAGGAGGCCACAAAAGGGAACTGCAGCCAGGCAGGTAGGACTTTGTTGCACAACAACACCCTCACAGCCCACACAACCCATGTGCAGAGGAGGTTTTCATCCAGCCCTGAGATTAGAACTCTATGAGATTGAGGGGTGGTGGATCAGAGGAGTGGGTTGGGCACACTAGAAGTCAGGTGACTTGAGAGTATATAGTGAGGGGGAGGAGTGAAGGAAGTTAATAGGCCATAGTGAGCTGAGATGTAAAGACTGAGAGACAATCACACGTTCTGTGAGTGCAAGGCTAGGAGCGCAGAATCCGTACTGAGTTAGTGTGAGCCAGAGGGGAGAGAAAGCCCATCCGACGCTGATGCCACCAGGAGTGTGACAGAACAGAGAGGGACGGTGGAACCCGTGCCCTAGACAGCAGCCAAAGCCACTGACTGCAGGCGGAGTAGCCCTCCTAGTATACTGAAAGGAACAGAAAGGAGAGAGCCTGGCAGAGCCTCGTGCTGGAGGACTGATGGAGGCTGGGCTGAGTAGAGTTTCGGCTCTAGAGGGGACCGTAGTTCACCCGGCATCCCCAGACAACACGACAAGGGGTCTGAGTTTCAGATTGAGATCCCTACCCTAAAGGACAGGCATCTAAGTGACACACTAGGACTCACAGAAGCCCGAGTCATCGCCATACTGTCCAGCCTACCACACACCACCCGTGCAAACGGAGACCGTAAACAGCCCGGAAAGGACACTACAGAAAGTGTGAGGGGTCACAGAGAGAGGCCTGGCTGCAGAGCAAAGGGAACCCGGAGAGGGAGAATGTACCCGTGTACTGTAACTTGTAAGAACTGCAAATGACTTGTGAAATAACTGAAAGAACTTGGAGTAAAGCTTTGGAGAACCCTGGAACAGCTTCCCTTGTGTTTCTGCATGAAAGTGATTCTCTCCTTACAGGACACAGCCTGTCAGCACCAGCCAGGAGGAGAGATCCCTGCAGCCTGCACAGTAAGTGTCTTGGATATTCCACAACCCTTAACCCTTACTGCCCCAGGGGATATAGTTCTTCCCACTGGAACTGCACCATCTCCGCTGCCACTCCATCACCCCCGGAGGTTCTGCAGCAGCGGCGGCCCCATCACTGGCTGCACAAAGTGGGTGGCGTCACGAGTGACATTTCCCCTGCAAATAATCCCCTTTATTTGCCGAGCCCGGGACACGGTCCGGACCAAGCCACCCGTGACTTCCCCGGCACCATCCGGTCCGGTACCGAGTACCCCCGTCCCGTGGGGCCCGACAAGTGCGTCACAGGAGGGTATTGCAGCCATAAATGCAGCAGCAATATACTCATAGGTGGCGTCACGAAACAATTAACCCCTTAATCTGTTCCCACAAGACGTCTTCAACTTTTGATCTGCACTCAACCGGGCCCCACTACCGGCAGGCACGGTCCACCCGTGACAAGGAGGAAGAAGCTATAGCCTGTCTAAACCGGAGTCCCCGGCCACGATGAGTCAGACACTGTGCACAGGTCTGAAACTGCAGGGTTAGGACACTGTGCACCGGTCTCAGACACTGTGCACTTCTCTCGGACACTGTGCACAGTTCTCGGACACTGGGCATGGGTCTTGGAACTATGCACAAGTCTAGGACACTGTGCACGGGTCTTGGACACTGTGCATGGGTCTCGTACACTGTGCAGGGGTCACGGACACTGTGCACGGGTCTCGGACAATGTGCATGGGTCTCGGAACTATGCACAAGTCTCGGACACTGTGCAGCGGTCTCGGGCACTGGTGTTAGATGCTGTGGACCTATCGGGCACTTGTGAACAGGTGGGACACTGTGCAGGGGTCTCGGACACTGTGCAGGGGATGCAAACACTGCACGGGTCGCAGACACTGTGCACCGGTCACGGACACTGCACCGATCTCGGACACTGAGCACAGGTCTCGGACACTGTGCGCGGGTTTCGGACACTGTGCACGGGTCTCGGACACTTTGCTCGGGTCTTGGACACGGTGCATGGGTCTCGGACACTATGCACCGGTCACGGACACTGTGCACAGGTCTGACACTGCAGGGTTCCGACACTGTACACCGGTCTCAGACACTGTGCACCTCTCTTGGACACTGTGCACAGTTCTTGGACACTGTACATGGGTTTCGGACTCTGTGCACAAGTTTCGGACACTGTGCACGGGTCTCGGACACTGTGCACGGGTCTCGGACACTGCGCACGGGTCGAACACTGTGCACGGGTTGCACACAGTGCATAGGTCGGACACTGCACACGGGTCTCGGACATTGCGCACGGGTCTCGGACACTGGACACGGGTCTCGGACACTACTCATGGGTCTCGGAAACTGTGCATGGGTCTCAGACACTGTGCACCGGTCTCGGACACTGTGCGCCGGTCTCGGACACTGTGCGACGGTCTCAGACACTGTGCACCGGTCTCGGACACTGTGCGCCGGTCTCGGACACTGTGCGTCGGTCTCGGACACTGTGCACGGGTCGCACACTGCGCAAGGGTAGCACACTGCACACGGGTCTCGGACACTACGCACGGGTCTTGGTTACTGCGCACGGGTCTCGGTAACTGCTCACGGGTCTCGAACACTGCACACGGGTCTCAGTCACTGCGCACGGGTCTCGGTCACTGCACACTGGTCTCGAACACTGCACACGGATCTCGGACACTGCGCATGGGTTTCGGTAACAGCACCGGTATCGGACACTTGTGCACAGGTCTGACACTGCAAAGATCAAACACTGTGCATGGGTCGGACACTGTGCAGCAGTCTCGAACAATGTGCACCCTTTTTTCAACAGTGCATGGGTCCCGGACACTGTGCACGGGTCGCGGACACTGTGCACAGGTCAGACACTACAGGTATTGGACACGGTGCACGGGTCTCGGACACTGTGCACGGGTCTCGGACACTGTGCAGCAGTCTCGGTCACTGTGCAGCGGTCTCGGCACTGGTGTTAGATATTGTGGACCTGTCGGACACTTGTGAACAGGTGGGACACTGTGCACAGATCTGGACTCTGTGCACAAGTTTCGACACTGTGCACGGTCTCGGACACTGGCACGGTCTCGGACACTGCGCACGGTCGAACACTGTGCAGGTTGCACACATGCATGGGTCGGACACTGCACGGTCTCGGACATTGCGCACGGGTCTCGGACACTGACACGGGTCTCGGACACTACTCATGGGTCTCGGAAACTGTGCATGGGTGTCAGACATTGTGTGCCGGTCTCGGACACTTTGCGCCGGTCTCGGACACTGTGCGCCGGTCTCGGACACTGTGCGATGGTCTCAGACACTGTGCACCGGTCTCGGACACTGTGCGCCGGTCTCGGACACTGTGCACGGGTCGCACACTGCGTAAGGGTAGCGCACTGCACACGGGTCTCGGACACTACGCACGGGTATTGGTCACTGCGCACGGGTCTCGGTAACTGCTCACGGGTCTCGAACACTGCACATGGGTCTCGGTCACTGCGCACGGGTCTCGGTCACTGCATACTGGTCTCGAACACTGCACACGGATCTCGGACACTGCGCATGGGTTTTGGTAACAGCACCGGTATCGGACACTTGTGCACAGGTCTGACACTGCAGGGATCAAACACTGTGCATGGGTCGGACACTGTGCAGCAGTCTCGAACAATGTGCACCCTTTTTTCAACAGTGCATGGGTCCCGGACACTGTGCACGGGTCGCGGACACTGTGCACAGGTCAGACACTACAGGTATTGGACACGGTGCACGGGTCTCGGACACTGTGCACGGGTCTCGGACACTGTGCACGGTCTCGGACACTGTGCAGCGGTCTCGGGCACTGGTGTTAGATGCTGTGGACCTGTCGCACACTTGTGAACAGGTGGGACACTGTGCACAGGTCTTGGACACTGTGGCGGGTTTCGGACACTGTGCACGGGTCTCGGACACTTTGCATGGGTCTTGGACGCGGTGCATGGGTCTCGAAAACTGTGCACCGGTCACAGACACTGTGCACAGGTTTGACACTGCAGGGTTCGGACACTGTGCACCGGTCTCGGACTCTGTGCACCTCTCTCGGACACTGTGCACAGTTCTCGGACACTGTGCAAGGGTCTCGGACTCTGTGCACAGGTTTCGAACATTGTGCACGGGTCTCGGACACTGTGCACGGGTTTCGGACACTGGCACGGGTCTCAGACACTTCACACGGGTCTCGAACACTGTGCACGGGTCTCAGACACTGTGCACAGGGTCTCGGACACTGTGCACGGGTCTCGGACACTGTTCACCGGTCATGGACACTGTACACAGGTCTGACACTGCAGGGTTCGGACACTGTGCACCGGTCTCAGACACTGTGCACCTCTCTCGGACACTGTGCACAGTTCTCGGACACTGTGCATGGGTCTCGGAACTATGCAGAAGTCTTGGACACTGTGCACGGTCTTGGACACTGTGCATGGGTCTCGGACACTGTGCACCAGTCACGGACACTGTGCACAGTTCTCGGACACTGTGCATGGGTCTCGGAACTATGCACAAGTCTCGGACACTGTGCATGGGTCTCGGACTCTGTGCACAGGCTTCGGACACTGTGCACGGGCCTCGGACACTGTGCACGGGTCTCGGACACTGTGCACGGGTCTCAGACACTGCACACGGGTCTCGGACACTGTACACAGATCTTGGACACTGTGCACAGGGTCTCGGACACTGTGCACGGGTCTCGGACACTGTTCACCGGTCATGGACACTGTGCACAGGTCTGACACTGCAGGGTTCGGACACTGTGCACCGGTCTCGACACTGTGCACCGGTCACGGACACTGTGCACAGTTCTCGGACACTGTGCATGGGTCTCGGAACTATGCACAAGTCTCGGACACTGTGCATGGGTCTCGGACTCTGTGCACAGGCTTCGGACACTGTGCACGGGCCTCGGACACTGTGCACGGGTCTCGGACACTGTGCACGGGTCTCAGACACTGCACACAGGTCTCGGACACTGAACACGGATCTTGGACACTGTGCACAGGGTCTCGGACACTGTGCACGGGTCTCGGACACTGTTCACCGGTCATGGACACTGTGCACAGGTCTGACACTGCAGGGTTCGGACACTGTGCACCGGTCTCGACACTGTGCACCTCTCTCGGACACTGTGCACAGTTCTCGGACACTGTGCATGGGTCTCGGGATTATGCACAAGTCTCGGACACTGTGCATGGGTCTCGGACTCTGTGCACAGGCTTCGGACACTGTGCACGGGCCTCGGACACTGTGCACGGGTCTTGGACACTTTGCACGGGTTTCAGACACTGCACACGGGTCTCGGACACTGTACACGGATCTTGGACACTGTGCACAGGGTCTCGGACACTGTGCACGGGTCTCGGACACTGTTCACCGGTCATGGACACTGTGCACAGGTCTGACACTGCAGGGTTCGGACACTGTGCACCGGTCTCGACACTGTGCACTGGTCACGGACACTGTGCACAGTTCTCGGACACTGTGCATGGGTCTCGGAACTATGCACAAGTCTCGGACACTGTGCATGGGTCTCGGACTCTGTGCACAGGCTTCGGACACTGTGCACGGGCCTCAGACACTGTGCACGGGTCTTGGACACTGTGCACGGGTCTCAGACACTGCACACGGGTCTCGGACACTGAACACGGATCTTGGACACTGTGCACAGGGTCTCGGACACTGTGCACGGGTCTCGGACACTGTTCACCGGTCATGGACACTGTGCACAGGTCTGACACTGCAGGGTTCGGACACTGTGCACCGGTCTCAACACTGTGCACCTCTCTCGGACACTGTGCACAGTTCTCGGACACTGCGCACGGGTCTCAGACATTGCGCACGGGTCTCGGACACTGGACACGGGTCTCGGACACTACGCATGGGTCTCGGACACTGCGCATGAGTTCGGACACTGTGCGCCGGTCTCGGACACTGCGCCAGTCTCGGACACTGTGCGCCAGTCTCGGACACTGTGCGCCAGTCTCGGACACTGTGCACCGGTCTCGGACACTGTGCGCCAGTCTAGGACACTGCGCACGGGTAGCACACTGCACACGGGTCTCGGACACTGCGCACGGGTCTTGGTCACTGCACACGGGTCACGGTCACTGCGCACGGGTCTCGAACACTGCACACGGGTCTCGGTCACTGCGCACGGGTCTCGATCACTGCACACGGGTCTCGAACACTGCACACGGATCTCGGACACTGCGCATGGGTTTCGGTAACAGCACCGGTATCGGACACTTGTGCACAGGTCTGACACTTCAGGGATCAAACACTGTGCACGGGTCGGACACTGTGCAGCAGTCTCGAACATTGTGAACCCTTTTTTCAACAGTGCATGGGTCGCGGACACTGTGCATGGGTCGCGGACACTGTGCACAGGTCTGACACTGCAGGTATTGGACACTGTGCATGAGTCCGACACTGTGCATGGGTCTCGGACACTGTGCAGGAGTCTCGGACACTGTGCAGTAGTCTTGGACACTGTGCAGCGGTCTCGGGCACTGGTGTCAGATGCTGTGGACCTGTCGGACACTTGTGAACAGGTCGGACACTGTGCAGGGGTCTTGGACACTGTGCAGGGTTGCAAACACTGTGCACAGGTCGTAGAGATTGTGCACCGGTCTTGGACACTGTGCTCCTGTCACGGACACTGTGCACCGATTTCGGACTCTGTGCACGGGTCTCGGACACTGTGCACGGCTCTCAGACACTGTGCACAGATCTCAGACTCTGTGCACGGGTATCGGACGCTGTGCACGAGTCTCGGACACTGTGCACAGGGTCTCGGACACTGTGCATGGGTCTCGGACACTGTTCACCGGTCATGGACACTGTGCACAGGTCTGACACTGCAGGGTTTGGACACTGTATATGGGTCTCGGACACTGTGCTCCTTTCTCGCACACTGTGCACAGGTCTCGGACACTGTGTATGGGTCTCGGACACTGTGCACAATTCTCGGACACTGCGCACGGATCTCGGACACTGCGCACGGGTCTCGGACACTGTGCACGGGTCTCGGACACTGTGCACGGGTCTCGGACACTGTGCACAGGTCTCGGACACTGTGCACCGGTCACGGACACTATGCATCGGTCATGGACACTATGCACAGGTCTAACACTGCAGGAATCGGACACTGTGCACGAAACGAACATTATACACTGGTCGGACACTGTGCACGGGTCTCAGGCACTGTGCATGGGTCTGGACACTGTGCATGTGTGGCACCCCAGAGTCACAGTGCCACAGTGTCACCATTACTAGGTGTCACCAGAGAGCAGTAAAGGGTATTCCACTCAGGCAACACACAAACAACACCAACACCTCCCAGCCAGAAGGGGCAGACCAAGCCCGGCTTCAGGGTGAGCTCCTCTATATACTATGTACAGTGAGGAAGCCAATGCGACCCGGCCGGGTGAGAATTACCCCGAACTGCTCTCCAGACTCCAGGGACAGCTCTTAATAACTCTCCAGACTCCAGGGAGAGCTCGTAATAACTACTAATTCTCCAGTAAACGGACTGAGAGCGGCTATCAGGAGTCAGTGTGCCTTATTTGCTTCTACCACTCTATGCCTAAAAACTGAATCCTATCTACAGAACCAGAGACTGCTTTCTTCCCAGCTCCACAGAAGAGACCTCCAGAAAATGAAAACAGTACATTGGCGAAGATCCATAAGGTAATCGGTGCTTAAAATCAATAGTTCATATATCATCTAATCATTATTATTATAATTATTTTAATAATTAGATGATATATGAACTATTGATTTTAAGCATCGATTACCTTATGGATCTTCTCCAATGTACTGTTTTCATTTTCTGACAGTTTTTGCGCTACACTGTTTGTAAACATTGTGATGTCATAATGAGAATCCTCCCCATACAGTGACATATTTTTAGATGGACTGTGATTTGGTTTTGGCGCTTTTTTGGGTTTATAAAGGACTAGCTGTAGTACCCAGCTACGCCAGGGTTAATAAATAACTGCTGTTAGCTATAACAAAATAGAATTTGAATATGTCATATTAATGAGCTGTAGGAAAATAGAAGCTGAGCTGTGATTGATTGCTATAGGCAGCCTAATAAATCTCCAGCCAACAGTAAACCCTCCCCCTGGCCGGGCAGTATATGTTACCTCACACATACACATAATGGTACCTTTACACGCCGCGACGGCAGGCTGGATACATCCCGCTACAGGCTACAAATGTAGCTTGTAGCGCCAATGTAGCCCGTCGTAGCGGCGTCTGAAGACGTGACGCTACAGCCGGCAACAGATACATCTGTTTCCTAGGTCTGCTCGAAAACTGATGGCTACAAAGCCGATTGTAGCGAGCTGTATTGGCGTGTAAAGAGGCAACGGAAGGGAACTCTGGACACCCGGGGCTGTAGCTGCAATGTAGCTAAGGCGTGTCCCAGGCTCTGGGATACCGCGCCCCATCACCGATCATTGGAGGAAGCTCCTGCATGACGATTGGTAGTCGCTGCCTAGGGCGGCATATTTAAGGAGCTGACCAGTCACACTACACAATCGCTCGAGCGTGCTGGATGTCTCAGCCTCCTGCGATGCCTGGCCAATCATGATGATATTGCGCTGTCCTATCATCGTACGGACGGCTCGTAATCCACGATTGTGGCACGCCTATGTGCTGTCCCTGCTGTACCAGGTCCGCCCATATTAGCTTATTGTAGCGCTGTGTAAACGTGGTACGCTAAGCTACAGCTGGCTACTTGACACACCCGGCGATGTAGCTAGCTATAGATGTAGCGTGGCGTAGCGCACCTTATGGCGGCGTGTAAAGAGGGTGCGTTGACCGTTTGTAGCCGTTTGAGCGTGCTCATGCACGTGAAGTAGCGGGATGTATCCAGCCTGCCGTCGCGGCGTGTAAAGGTACCATAATAGACAGCTCATGTGATTGACATCTGCCTTAATTCCCTATATGGCACATGTGTTGCACATTGGCTGTTTTTAATCAGATGTTTATGTTTGGAAAATAAAGATAGCACACGTATGAGGCGAGTTGTGTGAGGTGATTTGTGCACATCTGTGTCTGTCTGTGTGGTGTGTGTGTCCCTGGGGTGTGTATGTGTGTGTCCCTGTGGGGGGGGTCTGTGTGGTGTGTGTCTCTGTTGTGTGTGTCTCTTTGTGGTGTGTGTGTGTCCCTGTGGGGTGAGTGCATGTGCCCCTATAGGGTGTGTATGTGTGTGTCCCTGTGGGGGGGGTCTGTGTGGTGTGTGTCTCTGTTGTGTGTGTCTCTTTGTGGTGTGTGTGTGTCCCTGTGGGGTGAGTGCATGTGTCCCTATAGGGTGTGTATTTGTGTGTGTCCCTGTGGGGGGAATATGTGTGGTGTGTGTGTGTGTATCTGTGTTGTGTGTGTCTCTTTGTGGTGTGTGTGGCCCTGTGGGGTGAGTGCATGTGTCCCTATAGGGTATGTATGTGTGTGTGTGTCCCTGTGGGGGGGGGTGTCTGTGTGGGGTGTGTGTGTCTCTTTGTGGTGTGTGTGTCCCTGTGGGGTGAGTGCATGTGTCCATATAGGGTGGCTATGTGTGTGTGTCCCTGTGGGGGGGGTCTATGTGGTGTGTGTGTCTGTGTTATGTTTGTCTCTTTGTGGTGTGTGTGTCCCTGTGGGGTGAGTGCATGTGTTGCTATAGAGTGTGTGTGTGCCCCCTTGGGGGTGTGTGTGTGTCTCTGTGTTGTGTGTGTGTCCCTGTGGGGTGAGTGCATGTGTCCCTATAGGGTGGCTATGTGTGTGTCCCTGTGGGGGGGTCTGTGTGGTGTGTGTGTCTCTGTGTTGTGTGTGTCTCTTTGTGGTGTGTGTGTGTGTGTGTTCGGGTGCGTGGTGAGTATCCAATGTTGGGGCTGCACTTTAGCGACTATACACTTGCTGTTACTCTTTGTGTGCGTGTGGTGTGTATACCTGTCCCCGTGTGTGGTGAATATCTCATGTTGGGGCCCCACCTTAGTGACTATATGCTGGTATGTGCTGTTAGTCTTTGGTGCTATCATTAATCCCCTGTCAACTGGTAACTGTCACTTTTCCCCCATCATGTAGATAGGGGAAAAATTGTTTGGTGAATTGGAATGCGCAGGGTTAAAATTTCACCTCACAACATAGCCTATGACACTCTCGGGGTCCAGACTTGGGACTGTGCAAATTTTTGTAGCTGTAGCTGACAGCTGTCGATTTTCCTCCAAGACGTTTCCTTTCCCTTTTTCCCCATTATGTAGATAGGGCCAAAATTGTTTGGTGAACTGGAACGTGCAGGGTTAAAATTTCGCCTCCCAGCATAGCCTATGACGCTCCGGGGTCCAGACATGTGACTGTGCAAAATTTTGTCTCTATAGCTGACAGCTGTCGATTTTCCTCCCACACGTTTCAATTCACTTTTTCCCCATTATGTAGATAGGGGCAAAATTGTTTGGTGAACTGGAACGTGCAGGGTTAAAATTTCGCCTCCAGCATAGCCTATGACGCTCCCGGGGTCCAGACATGTGACTGTGCAAAATTTTGTCTCTATAGCTGACAGCTGTCGATTTTCCTCCCACACCGTTTCAATTCACTTTTTCCCCATTATGTAGATAGGGGCAAAATTGTTTGGTGAACTGGAACGCGCAGGGTTAAAATTTCACCTCACAACATAGCCTATGACGCTCTCGGGGTCCAGATGTGTGACTGTGCAAATTTTTGTGGTTGTAGTTGCGACGGTGCAGATGCCAATCCCGGATATACACACACACACATACATACACACACACACACATTCACCTTTATATATTAGATTGTCTACAGTTGAATCATGTCATTCCCTGAGGAAGGAGCTGGGTTTTGAGCTCCAAAACGTGTCGGAAATAAAGAGGAAAATAATTCTTTCAAAGCATTCGATATTTTTTTGGGGCGGCAGCGAGGATCTTGTGGCACTTGGTCCTGGAGGAAGAACTGAACTTTATTAACTGTGTATGAACTGTATAATCGGTCCGCCATTACAGAAATTGAGCTGCGCCACAGCGCGGGCAGAAAAGAGCTGGAAGAAAAGCCCTGCCCCCTTCACTCTGTCGGAGATTCACGAAGCGCAGCTCCCAGCTCCGGAAATACCCGAGGTGCTCCGCTCCCTCTGCAGAGCCGCTGACGACCGGAAAAGTTTGTTTCATGTCACCGGTTGGCCGCAATTAACTAGGCGGGCCCCATCATGAGTGATTCGGATGATGTGGCGGGTCCCTGATGGGGAAGATGCCTGAAACGCAGCACCCGGAACAGCGGCCCAAATAATGCCTCTAACCTTGCCGTATATAACGGGTGCCAAATGGTTACCAACATATCAAGGCCAACCCGGTACCTTAGCAGCCTTTAAGCAAAAGATGTGTGCAATGCTGGACATGTGTATGATCACAGAGAAGCAGCGGGCCAGCGTTGTGCTGGGACAAGTAACAGGTGCAGCGGAGCTGGAGGCTGAGTTCTGGAGTGATGCTGACAGGGACTCTGCTGCCAAAGTGTTTGATAAGCTAAAAACTGTCTTTGAAAAACTCACACAGTCTGAATTGAGGATGCTGTTCTACCAATGTAACAGAGGCCACAGGATACCATCAGAGACTATGCCCTCCGTTTACCAGGGGCCCTCCGGTCCTTAAAACAGGTAGACCCGGCAAGTGTATTGGAAGAGGATAAAATGCTTGCAGAGCAGTTTACAGAGGGACTGAGGTCAGACTACCACCGCCAACAGGTACATATGTGGGTATTGGATCACCCAACTGGGAACTTTAGTGATTTAAAAGATCGTGCTATAACCGTGTTAATGGATCCAGTGTCTGCAGAGCCTGCAATACAACCCTGGCAGGCAAATACCTCTCACATAGACTTTAAACCTGTTTCTGCAGGGCCTGGAAAAGCAGAAACTAAAGCTGTAGCAGATGATGACATGTGTAACCAGGTGCTGCAGTTAACCAAAAACATGGACTATGTATTAAAGCTCTTGCAAACTAGGCCTGGAGCACCACCACCAAGCAAAATCTACCTATCTGATAGCCCTGAGGATGTCCCATGGATGTGGTGGATGACCAAGTCGCCTGTGCAGGGGACCAATGCACCATTCCAACGTAGACCCACGTCACCCGTGGACGGGACCGACAAGTCACCCGTTCAGGGGTCCGACGCACAATTCCAACGCAGAGCCAGGGACTACACGGATTCTTCAGGACAACCCATCTGCCTGCGATGCAACAAACCAGGACACTTTGCAAGAGGATGTCCTTTAAACACGAGATTCCTGGACCCGAGGGCCAACTCCCAGGAGTAGAGCAGCTATGCCCAAAGGACTGGTGTAACCAGTATGTGGGAGGCCGTCCGTACCTCAACATCACGCTAGATGGAATCCCCATGTCGGCCCTACTGGACACCGGGTCGCAGGTCACTTCGATCCCACATATCCTTTATAAACAAAATTGGTCTGATGACGATCTTGAACCCCCAAACCCCAATTTTCATATTATTGAAGCTAATGGCCAACCACAAAAACAGGTGGGGTTCAGTGCAGCTACAATAAAGTTGGAGAGGGAGGAATTAAAAGGCCAAGGGTTATTTGTGGTTGAAGACAATCCTAATGAAAAATGCCCCTACATGGTAATTGGTACAAATGTTATTGAAAACTGCTTTGGAGAAGTGTTGTTTTTACTCCGAGAGAGTTCTCAGATTGCTGGTTATGGGCGGACAAGAGTCATTCAACGAGAGATCTGAGCCCTCTTCCACAAGCAACAGGTACATCTGTCTGGGGGAGAAATTGGCAGTGTGCAGGTAACAGGCCCTGTTCCAATTGTACTACCACCAAAAAGCGAAATGATGATATGGTGTCGAGCAGCGATAGGTCGCAGAGGACAGGAATACCAGGCAGTTGTAGAGCTGGTATTTTCAGAGCACAAACCTACACTACTGACAGCCAGAGGGATGGTGGATGTACGCAAGGGAAGAGTACCAATCCGTGTATTAAATTGTGTGGAAGAGGAAGCAAAGCTACCCCAGTATGCTACAGTAGCAAAGCTGTATACTGTTTGTAGCAACAACATACAAGCAGTGGGACCTGTTTCCTCATCTAGCCAGGCAGAGGATAACAACTCCAAAGGACAGTTGGAGGAGTGGTGTCAGCAGTTGCATGTAGGAAATGATGCCACCCCTTATCACCAGAGTATAACGGGTAGCACAGGAACTCGAGCAAATATTTAGTAAGCATCCATTAGATTTTGGGAGGATTAAAGGCATACCAATAGGAGATCACCCCCCAATTAAGTTGAGACACAGACACATTCCACCAGGTCATTACCAACAATGCAAAGAGATGCTGAGGGACATGAAGGAGGTCGGGGTTATAAGAGACAGCTGTCCTAGTCCTAGTCAGAAAGAAGGATGGCACGATTAAGATGTGTGTGGATAACAGGGAGGTCAACAAGATCACTCACAAAGATGCTTACCCGTTACCCCGAATAGAGGAGTCTCTTGCTGCATTAAAGACTGCTAATTATTTCTCCACATTAGATCTCACTAGTGGGTATTGGCAGGTCTCCATTGCAGAAGAAGACCGAGAAAAGACTGCATTCACAACGCCAATGGGACTATGTGAATTTAACAGCATGCCATTCGGGTTATGCAATGCACCAGGAACCTTTCAAAGAATCATGGAAAGTTGCCTGGGACACCGGAACTTCAAGACAGTACTCTTATACCTGGACGACGTCATTGTGTTTTCCAAGACCGACCAAGAACACCTGGCAGAGGTATTCGAGGCTTTAGCAAAGTACAGGATGAAGCTTAAACCATCTAAATGTCACCTGCTGAAACCTAAAGTCCAATATCTGGGACACGTAGTCAGCGCAGATGGAGCACCAGACCCGGAAAAGGTAACAGAAATCCAGGATTGGCAGAGACCAACCACCGTCACCGAGGTACGTCAGTTCTTAGGTTTGGTTGGGTACTACAGAAGATTCATTAAGGGCTACACAAAGATGGCAAAACCCTTACAAGATCTTCTAGTAGGCCAATCTAAGAAGACTAGATCTTCAGAGCCGCCATTGGACTGGGGTGAGTAACAAGAAAACTCCTTATAACAGATGAAGCAGGCTCTAACCGGTGAGGAAATCCTGGCTTACCCTGATTATAACCTACCATTCGTCCTTTACACTGACGCAAGTAATGTAGGCCTGGGAGCAGTCTTTTCCCAGCTTCAAGATGGTAGAGAGCAAGTGATTGCCTACCCCAGCAGAAAACTTTGACCCACTGAGAGGAACCCGGAAAACTACAGTTCCTTTAAGTTGGAGTTCTTGGCCTTGGTCTGGGCCATAACGGAAAGATTCAAGCATTACCTCGCAGCTTCGAAGTTCACCATCTTCACAGATAAAAACCCGTTGACACATCTGAATACCGCGAAGCTTGGAGCACTGGCTCGACTATCAAGCTATGACTTTACCCTCAAATATCGAGCAGGCCGCAACAATGCAAATGCTGATGCCCTCTCTAGAGACCCTCAAGTACATCTACAAGAAATTGAAGAAGAGGAGGACTTAGAGGAAATAGAACTCCCAGCATTTCATAAAAGCAGAAAATGGCAAATCGCTGAAGATCGCATCTACCAGAACCGTCAAACTGTAGAACTAAACCCGTTGCCTCACTATGGATGGAAGGAGACCCAAGACGGTGATCCAGCAGTGAGCCTCGTAAAGAAGTTACTAACACAACCGGATTCCAAACTTGATAAGGATGCTTCACTAGAAGCCCAACACTTGTGGAAAGAAAGAAGTCGGTTATTCATCTATCAAGGTCAATTGTGCAGGCGGTACATCAACCCAAGAAAACATGAAATGGTATGGCAAGTTGTGGTTCCAAAGAGAGATGTCCAAATGGTATTAGAAACGTGCCACTATGGATCAGGACACTGGATGGAGAAAACTGGAAATACTGTTACATGAAAGATTCTATTGGATCAGCATGAGGTCTTCCATAGAGAGATGGTGTAAAAATTGTGGACCATGCTCATTAAGAAGAAGAGACCGTAACAGCAAGAAAGCACCACTCAAGCCTATCATCACCAAACAACCATTAGAACTGGTAGCCTTAGATCATGTCAAACTCGCACCCAACAAATCAGGCTACAGCTATGCTCTTACCATGGTAGACCACTATTACAGATTCCTTGTGGTAGCTCCAGTAAAAGACTTAACAGCTGAGACAGCAGCAAGAACATTTCAAGCTTATTTCTGCAGACCCCATGGTTATCCAGAACAGGAATTGACAGACCAAGGACCTGCCTTTGAAGCTGAAATATTTCAAGAGTTCTGTCGCCTATACGGATGCAAGAAAATCCGCACCACGTCTTACCATCCTCAAACTAATGGAATGTGTGAAAAGGTGAATCATGGGGTAATTGAAATGCTGAAAACTCTGCCGTTAGAAGATCACAACCAATGGCCAGAGAAGTTAACAGATCTAGTTGACATCTACAACAACATCCCAGTAAGCTCAACCAATTGTACTCCTGCATACCTCATGAGAGCAAGACCAGGAAAATTGCCAGTAGACATCGAAATAGGCATAATGGTTCCTGAAGAAGATACTACAGATACAGATTGGGATACTCGCAGGAAAGAATACTGATACGGATACTGTGCACGGGTCTTGGACACTTGGATGTAGGTCTGACACTGTGCACAGTTCTCGGACACTGTGCACGGGTCTCGGACACTGTGCACGGGTCTCGGACACTGTGCATCGGTCCTCGGACACAGTGCACCAGTCTTGGACACAGTGCACCGGTCTCGGACACAGTGCACCAGTCTTGGATACAGTGCACCAGTCTCGGACACAGTGCACCGGTCTCGGACACAGTGCACCGGTCTCGGACACTGTGCACCGGTCTCAGACACTGTTCATCGGTCTCGGACACTATGCATCGGTCTCGGACACTGTGCACCAGTCTCAGACACTGTTCATCGGTCTCGGACACTATGCATCGGTCTCGGACACTGTGCACGGGTCTCGATCTCCTGGTCGGCCAGGACAAACAAATCAGGGGTCCAAGTCCCTCAGTGAAATGGGAGGCTAGAGAAGAAGATTCCTTCCAGCAGCTGAAGAGAGCCCTGACAGAGGAAGAGATCCTGGCCTACCCCGATTATAGCCAGCTATTTGTATTGTACACTGACGCTAGTAATGTGGGAGTGGGAGCTATGTTGTCCCAAGTGCAGAGAGGCAAAGAATGGGTGATTGTTGCCTATACAAGCAGGAAGCTCAGGCCTATGGGAGGAACCCTGACAACTACAGCTCATTCAAGCTTGAGTTTCTAACCGTAGTGTAGGCCGTGACAGAACAATTTAAGCACTATCTGGCAGCTGCAGAATTTACCATCTACATGGATAACAACCCCCTGATCCACCTGACCTGGACACCGCCAAGCTGGGTGCACTGAAGCAACATTGGATGGCCCGGCTCTCTAACTACAACTTCACCATCAAATACTGGGCAGGGCACAAGAATGCCAACGCCGACGCCCTGTCTAGAATGCCCCATTTGTCAGATGGGGGGAAGGAAAGATCCAGAAGGGCTGGAAGAAGTGGAGTTACCAGCATTTCACGCAAATATGTGTCCCAGTGCTCCCATGAAGTGAAGGCCCAGAGGCCCGGAAGGTCGGAAGTCACCATAGACCCGTTGCCCCATCACAACTGGCAGAAACACAGGACAGTGATTCCGCTATCGGTCTAGTCAAAGAGCTGCTGCAGAAACCTGATGCACACTTAGAGTCGGATGCCCCAGCGGAGACACAGCAGCTGTGGAAGGAAAGGGGCAGATTATTCATCTATGCTGGCAAGTTGTGTAGGCGGTACACCAACCCTAGGACCCACAAACTAGTGTGGCAGATCATAGTCCCGAGGAGAGATGCTCAGATGGTCCTGGAGGCCTACCATGATGGAGCCGGGCACTTTGGCTGAAAGAAATTGGAGGCTTTGCTGCATGGAAGGATCTACTGGATCGGTATGCAGACAACCATCGAGTCATGGTGTGTAAACTGTGGCCCTTGTAGCCTCCGCAGGAAAGACTGAGACAGCCTGTGGGCCCCTTTGCAGCCAATTGTCACCAGTTAGCCCCTGGAGATAGTAGCATTGGACCATGTGAAGTTAACCGCAAGCTAGTCCAGCTATGTCCATGCTCTTACAATCTTGACCCACAGAAAGTATGTGTCATCAGCAAACATGGGGGAGAGACCTCAGCCATCATCTCCAGGGAACACCTGAAAAGATGCCCTGAGCAACTGAAAACACTGGGCACAAACCACAGGTGGTGTCACGACATCTTTCTTATTTTTTATTTTTATTTCTCTTTAATCTCTTTTTACAACTCCCCTGTTACTGCTCGCCTGACAAGGGGATCATGGACCGGGTCACGTCATTGTGACACCCCGCAGCCTGCAGACTACAAGTGGGCCCGGTTCCGAGTACCCCAAGGTCCCTGCCTGGGGCGAGACAATTGCTCCTATAGATAGTGAAAGGAGATCTGGTTTCACATACTTGCTAATGATCTTTTCACACTGGGAAATTTGGGACCTCAGTGTTTGCTCTCAGAAGTCAAACCTCCAGCAATCATCCATTCGATATATTATATGTTGATATGTTATATTTATGAAACAACTTCATGGGTTTTTCAATAATATTAGTACTCTCAGCACCAGGTAATGTGCACTCTCCTTGCCCAGCAGGTATCATCAGTAATGTGCTGGAGATAGTAGGAGAAATATATTGTCAGTTACTGTAGCTCCATGTATTCATCTAGCCCCATCTATTTTTGAGCACATGGAAATGTCTAGCTGTTTAGCCTTGACATAATGTTATGTTATTGCAGTGAACCCAGGAATTCAACTAGCAGCAGAGTCCAATCACTTTACGTCATGTATTGTTTCTTTGTATGATTACTTGTAATATGCATAGTATATAGTGTCACTCATTTCATAAAAAAAAAGATCAATTATCCCTCTTAAATATACATATTCGACAAATCTCAATTTCAATCTCTTGAGGTTCCAAAAAACCAAACGTGTAGGTTAAAATGTAAAGTACAATAGCTCGTCTCACTCAATCACTTAAAATATGCGTTGACCATCCCCGTTACACGGCTCGACATCGTTACAACATCGCTGATACGTCAAGGGTTTGGAGGCGTACCAGCGATGTCGTTGCGACCTCATTGCGTGTGACTCTGGCAAGCTGCTACGATAAATCGTTGGATCGGAGTTGACAGGTTTACCAACATGTTGGAAAACCTGATGATCTCAACTCCAGCAACCTGCTGCATCGCTCTGTGTGACACCGCCATAACGATGTCATGGACGACTTCGCCTATTCACAGCAATGAGCAGGGATCGTCCGCGGCGTTTGCGAACGATACCTGCTCTCAAGATCGTTGGTGAGTTGTTCCCGATATCTAGACGTGTGACATCTCACCAGCGATGTCAAAACGATGTCTGCAACGACCGCGTGCCCACAAGATCGTTGTGGACATTGTTACAACAACGTGCCGTGTAACGGTACCTTTAGACAGACTCTATGAAGGGGACCTACTATAATGATGCTTACAAATAATCACAATGAATAGCCTTTTTATATTTTATAACTTGCAAGAAAATATTTTTTCTGTGACTTGTGCAAGAGGTTTAGGTACTAACACAAAAAAGAAGGCTTTAGGACTGAGAATTTGGCATTTTGTCACATTTTTCCTAATACAAAGCCATATTTTCCTCATATGGTGCACCACAAACTGTCTATTTGGATCGCTTTACTGTGCTTCCTCTTGTGTGCCACTAGGTGGCGCTCTTGATATGTGCTTCCTCAAAGGATTAGCAAATGATGTGCATGAATGGTGAACAGATCATCCTTGTGTCCTGGAGTAAACCTCATTTCCTTTAGTGAAAGTGAAACAGTAATAAATGAAAGAGAAAAATAAAAACACAGATAGCAAACTCCAATATCTAACATAACAAAAAACATTTAAACACAACATATAGCTATTAGATTAACATGGGTGTCAGTCCTAGTTCCATTTTTTTTCCCCTAAAAACATAGTTGTATTTTGCATGGCTGATATAACAGTAATCCGATCATCTGCAATTGCCACAGTACCAGACGGGCTCCTAAAAATAGAAGCTGCATGGTAATCTGTCTGGATTAGTGAATTCAATGAGTTCTCGGCAACAAATCAAAGAAACATTTTCAGAACATTTTTAAATAACATTAGTCATACATTCTAAAAGGCAATAATTGTGTGTTTGTATATAAAATTATGTAGAATATAATCTCTTATATTTACTTATCCGTCCTAAAAAGATTTAAATTAACCAGGAAATTCATTTTTAACAAAGATTCTAGCATCTGTTTCATACTTTGCTTCATGTAGAGCTGTCGGGTCTCTTTAAAAAGACTGATGCCATTAACACCCTATTTAAAAAATGTACAATTGGTGAGTTAAAATGTTGTTTAGATAGAAATCTTACAAGAATATATCACCTTTGTCTTTGTTCGAAATACCTGGTATTTACACTATTTCTATTACAAATAAATTGGGGTCTTTGTAGCAATAATTAATGTGTTTCTCTACAGAAGTCAGTCATCATAACACAATACGAAAAATCTAAAATTCAGAATATTTTCCAAGGACAGATAACGTGTTTTGGGTTAGCGTATAACAAGCCTTCATCAGATAAAGTCACAGACATTATAAAGACATACCGTATATACTCGCGTATAAGCCGAGTTTTTCAGCCCAAAAATTGGGCTGAAAAGTACCCCCCTCGGCTTATACGCGAGTCAGTGCTGTATACCGATGTATACATCGGTACATACCGATGTATACATCGGTATACAGCAGCCCCCGCATCCCCAGTAATGCAGGGCCCCCCCAGGGTCTCTCCGGTCACCTGTAAAGCAAGCTATACTTATCAGTGTCCCGCTCGCACCCGCCGCTGCCGACATCCACGATCCTCCATCTTCATGCGACTCCTCTTCCTGTTTCTGTGCGCGTCGCCGGCAATGACGTCATTCCCGGCGACGCGCACAGGAAACAGGAAGAGGAGTCGCATGAAGATGGAGGATCGCGGATGTCGGCAGCGGCGGGTGCGAGCGGGACACTGATAAGTATAGCTTGCTTTACAGGTGACCGGAGAGACGCTGGGGGGGGCCTGCATTACTGGGGCTGCCTGTATACTACCGCTGGGGCTGCTATATACCTCTGGGGCACTGTATACTACCACTGGGGCTGCTATATACCTCTGGGGCCCTGTATACTACCACTGGGGCTGCTATATACCTCTGGGGCACTGTATACTACCACTGGGGCTGCTATATACCTCTGGGGCCCTGTATACTACCACTGGGGCTGCTATATACCTCTGGGGCACTGTATACTACCACTGGGGCTGCTATATACCTCTGGGCCCTGTATACTACCACTGGGGCTGCTATATACCTCTGGGGCACTGTATACTACCACTGGGGCTGCTATATACCTCTGGGGCCCTGTATACTACCACTGGGGCTGCTATATACCTCTGGGGCACTGTATACTACCACTGGGGCTGCTATATACCTCTGGGGCCCTGTATACTACCACTGGGGCTGCTATATACCTCTGGGGCCCTGTATACTACCGCTGGGGCTGCTATATACCTCTGGGGCCCTGTATACTACCACTGGGGCTGCTATATACCTCTGGGGCCCTGTATACTACCACTGGGGCTGCTATATACCTCTGGGGCCCTGTATACTACCGCTGGGGCTGCTATATACCTCTGGGGCCCTGTATACTACCACTGGGGCTGCTATATACCTCTGGGGCCCTGTATACTACCACTGGGCTGTATATACTACCACTGGGGCTGTATATACTACTGGGGCTGCGTGTATACTACCACTGGGGCTGCTGTATCTACCTCTGGGACTGGTGTATACCACACTGCTGGGGCTGTATACTTGTGCTAGGGTCCACCCTCGGCTTATACACGAGTCAATAGATTTTCCCAGGTTTTGGGGGCAAAAGTAGGGGGGTCGGCTTATACACGGGTCGGCTTATACACGAGTATATACGGTACTCTTAAATACAAAAACACAAAAGTTAATTTCCTCCTTTCCACTGATTGGTTAATTAGTTGCATATGCAAAGCTCACACAAGGTGGCACCAGATCAGCACCCCGCAAGCACCGCCCACCCCCACGGCCAACATGGGGACGCACGGCGACGCGTCCGGCTGCAGATGGGCGTGCGCACCAACAGACCCCCGCGCGCGACCTGCACGCCCGCGCACAAACCACACACTCCCGTCCACACCACGAACGCATTACTTGGAACATAAAACAAGAAATTCTTTTGGAATAATTTGCCTTCCCTGTGATCCCTCTGGAAGCGCTTCAATTTAGACCAGAACATTTTTTTTCCTGCACTTCAACACGAGCCTCCCACTGAGCGGCTCTCTTCTCTGGGAACAAGCAGGAGGTCAGGAGATCCAGGAAATATCCCTCTAGGATTATATGCGAACTGCACAAGACACCAGAAAGGTGAGACCAATACCTAAGAGCAATTGCTGCTACTATTGTACTGCACTTACATCTGCACCTCCTCTTTTCTCCTCGATCTCCAGTCTCGCAGACCTCACAGTCTTTGAAGATGTTATTTGACTGCTTCAAGAAAGAGGAGATTCTGGCTGGGTATGTGAGCTTGTGCTAAGGAGGCAGAATGCATTTGCAGGCCATGTATTGCCAATGGCATGGCTGTCCAGGACCAGATGTTGACCAGTTTAATGGGAGAGGCCATCAGTTCTTAATAAACTGTACTTTACATTACAACCACTTGATGGCAACTATATGCACAAGATAGACATAACTTCTCTTTCATTTGTTCATTAACTCAGAGATTCTCTATATAGTCTCTTTATACTTCAGCCTCATTTGTTCCTGCCTCCAATATTCTCTCTTGTTTCACCACTACCAAGCTCAGCACCACAGTACAGTTAGTGAAAGTAATTTTCTCCTCCAACTGTTCTGTGTCTTATTCTTCTATTAAAGTACCATATATACTCGCGTATAAGCCGAGTTTTTCAGCCCAAAAATTGGGCTGAAAAGTACCCCCCTCGGCTTATACGCGAGTCATACGCCCCCCATGAGTATACAGCAGCCCCAGCAGCCTCAGTAATCCAGGGCGCCCCCCCCTTGCTCCGGAAACCTGTAAAGTAAAATCTTTATACTTATCACTGTCCTGTCGCCGCCGGACCGCCGCTGCCGACATCGCGCTCACCCGGCTTCATCCGTCCGTCTTCTTCCGGCTTCCTGTTCGGCGCAGGCAATGACGTCATTGCCTGCGCCAAACAGGAAGCTGGAAGAAGATGGATGAAGCCGGGTGAGCGCGATGTCGGCAGCGGCGGGGACGGCGGCGACAGGACAGTGATAAGTATAAAGATTTTACTTTACAGGTTTCCGGAGCAAGGGGGGGACACCTGGATTACTGAGGCTGCTGGGGCTGCTGTACACTACCACTGGGGCTGCTGGGGCTGCTGTATACTACAACTGGGGCTGCAGGGGCTGCTGTATACTACCACTGGGGCTGCTGGGGCTGCTGTATACTACCACTGGGGCTGCTGTATATTACCACTGGGGCTGCTGTATACTACCACTGGGGCTGCTGTATACTACCACTGGGGCTGCTGTATACTACCACTGGGGCTGCTGGGGCTGCTGTATACTACCACTGGGGCTGCTGGGGCTGCTGTATACTACCACTGGGGCTGCTGGGGCTGCTGTATACTACCACTGGGGAGGCCTGTATACCACTGGGGGGGGCCTGTATACCTGTGCTGGGGTCCACCCTCGGCTTATACACGAGTCAATAGGTTTTCCCAGATTTTGGGGGCAAAAGTAGGGGGGTCGGCTTATACACGGGTCGGCTTATACACGAGTATATACGGTAAATCTCTTCCCAGTCCCATTATGAACTAGTCTCAAACAATAATTCTGTCAATACCTACTCACTACCTTTGTGCAGAGCTTTATTACATGGCAATCATGCACATTATATAGGCAAAAACTACACTGCATCTCATCAATTTTCACATTTCAAATTAGCAACACATCACATTATACATCTCAACAACAACATTTGTGCCTTCAAGTGGGAGGGTGGATAATATATTCATCTCCTTATATTTCACTCTCCTTTAATGATGGTTGTCCTCAACCATCTGAAGAAACTGCAAAACACCAATCGATTACTCCTCACAAGACATAACATTTTAATCAGCATGGTATCTTCTGTTCCTCTCTGGAATAACATCAACCTATTTTTACTTGGTTACGACTCAGGAACCACAATGTCTAAATCAATTGTGTCCTTTACCTTGGCAGCAGTTCCTTGAGCAGATTTGACTCATATGACCCTTCAACCAAGTTCAATAAAGTACAGTCCATCCCGTAAGGGTACCTTTACACGCGGCTACATTTCTAGGGTGGCTACCAGTAACACTGGTTGCGTGAAATCATTAGCACAAGTCTATCTTGTTCTGGTACAATGGAAATCCTCCATGATCACTGCAACCATAAGTTACCTGTACCCCCGAAATGTAGCCAGGTAGGACCTAAGGGCCAATACACGTGCACTTCGCACACGATGTCGGCAGGAATCACGTGCGCGCATCCGCCAACTTCGCCGGTGAGATGTCACAGGGCAACTCGCCGGCGTACTCGCCGGCAACTGGCGTCGGACGGCTCACTGGGTTGGCCAGGAACCTAGCGACTGGTAACCCGCAATGTTAAAGATTGCGGGTTACCACATTACACAGGGCGATCATGCCTGATCGCCCTGTTCCGATCGCCAGGCTTCACAACACTGCTGTGAAACCTGGCGATCATTCTGAGGCAATATTTCGCCTCATTATCGCCGCGTCACACTAGGTGACGCACCAGCAATGTCGGCGGCAATAGGCCACACCTCTGCATCGCCGCCAAAATCGCCAGCGATGTCACCTAGTGTGACGGTACCCTAAGGGTAACCCATTGTAATGAGAGCCCAGTCCATATCTCTCTCATCAGTCCACAGAAAGGGGGTAGATCACAATTCACATTAAACATTACCAATACATGATATATCTCCACAACAACATTGATGTCTTCAAGGAGGAGCATGGGCAATCTGTTCATCTCCTTACATTTCTTCCTACTTAAATCATGGTCATCCTCAACCTACAAAATACCAATACATTACTCCTCACAAGACATAACATTTTAATCAGCATGACATCTGTCTTCTGTTCTTGTCTGGAATAAAAACAACACACTCCTGCTCATTTATGACTAGAGATGAGAAAATATTTTGAAGATCAAGTTTGGTTTGCCAAATTGACATATGTTCAGTAAATAGATTGTTGAACAGTTTGCAAAACTTCCAAACCCCTTTCAAATCAATAGGAGGCGATATTAAGTCATAGAAAACACCTTAAAAGGGGATTAAAAGCTGACAAATCAGCTTAAATAGGGGCAGCCACCAGGAAAAGTGCAATATATTAACATCTTTATTAAATCTTCAATCTATTAACATTTTTGTTATTGTGCATTATGGATACATGATGACGGAAGTGGCAATCGCTGCTTTGAGGCCAAACATAGCCTTTTTAGGGGAAACAAAGATTTTATAATTACTGATATGCAAAAACAGTGGCTTTGATAATGCACCCAGTTCCTAAGGTAGATTTGACTCATTCAACCAAGATCTTTGGTGACCCTTCGATCAACAAACTCACCAGAAATTATCCAGGTCAAGTATCCATTGCACCTAGCAGCAGGCTGCCAGCTTCACTGGGAGGTAACACAGATGTCTGAATACCGGTGCTCAGTTCCCTGCAACCCAAGCAATGGGGGTGGTTGTGGCACCTGCGTCCAGCCATGCTAACAAGGAGGAGACTGGTAGTATCTATAGACACCAGGTCACCAAAAGAGCGTTAGTCACACAGGTACATGTGAAGCACAGTGTTGGAGCCAAGCCTGTTGGTCACTCCCATGCTATAAGGCCAGGTGGGCGGCTCCACACCGATATAGGCATCACAAATGACAGACGCCCCCCAGAGGGTTCAACCTCAAACTGCAAAAGGATAAAAAGACACAACAAAACACTATAGATAAAAATGTGAGGTGTAAGTAGATACTTTGGCCAAAATAACGTAAACTCGTAACCCACCGTCAAGGGCCCTCACGCTTACGAGTCCTAACCATATGTTAACCATATGCTTGTTTAGTAGAAAAACCACCAAACAGGACATTAAACTCAGAAAAAAAAACTCACCAAAAATCAGCCAGGTCAAGTATACATTGCAACAAGAAGCAGGCTGCCAGCTCCACTGGGAGGTAACACAGATGTCTGAATACTGGTGCTCATTCCCCTGCAACCCAAGCAATGAGGGTGGTTGTGGCACCTGCATCCGGCCATGCTAACAAGGAGGAGACTGGTGGTATCTATAGACACCAGGTCACCAAAAGAGCGTCAGTCACACACATACATGTGAAGCACAGTGTCAGAGCCAATCCTGTTGGTCACACCCATGCTATAATTCCAGGTGGGCGGCTCCGCACCAATACATGCATCTCAAATGACAGACGCCCCCCAGACCCTTCGACCAATTTCAATAAAGTACATTCCATCCCTGTAAAGGTAACCCATTGTAATAAGGGCAGAGCCATAGAAAGGGGACACACAACTTTATTTTCCCATCAACTGTTAAGATTAGGCCATTGTCCTTTTATACACAGTGTCCCTTAGGGTCAAAGTCCATTATGAATTGAGCAAAGGCTTTAGCAAAAATTGTGCAATCTTAGCTTCAAAATTCCTTATTCTAGCAGGGATTTTCAATGTATTCAAATAAAATGGGAAGGAGGGAAAACAATTTTTTTTCAGCCGTTCATTGGAAGTCACGGATATACTTGGGTCTTAGACACCCTGATTTGTAGCCCTTAATGAACTTCAAATTGTTAATTGGTGCAACTTGTACAACATAGCCTTTTATAAGTATCTGACTGAGCTTTCCTTCATAGACCCTCCACTTTCTCTGCATGAAGGCACTTTTTCTCCACAACCTTTCCTTCCTACAGAAACATAGTTCTGCGGTTGATGTCTCAGAATTATGGATATTGGCAGATTTCTGGGCATAATCTAGATCACAACCAACCCATGCACAATCAGTGCACTCCCCGGGTACATCGTAATCAGTGGTAACTCCAACTGTCCAGCCTTGCAGCTCTTCTTAGTGTCTCTCTTCCCTCTGGAAACATTCAGCAAAGGTTGGTCCCTATGCACAACACTGGCTGTGAACCAGAACCAACCATAGAGCAATCTATTTTAATTATTGCACACTTGCTGTGAGATTATGCAATCCCCGAGGCTGGTGCTCAGTCACCACCATGCTCTTCTTCACATAGAACTGAAAACTGGTCCCAAACACCAGAATTAAACCATGGCCTGTCTGCAGGTCATGAACTAACTTGACCACATTTGCCTCTGAAACTTCAGGAGTGAGGGAAATATTTTGGGCAAGTGTTTATTTGTTTGTGAAGCGTTAATCAAATCTCAAAATGTTTGCATTTACATGAACGGTGCCATCTTGGGAATGCCATACAATGCAGCTACACTGTGACTGTATTCCTAATTTTGGAGACGTATGAATCATCCTCAAGGTATGCCTGCTCTGGAGGACGTAAACTTCCTCATCACCCCAGGGGTTGAGGGCGTTTTACTAGAATCGGAGCAGCCTGCAGACGAGATTACTTCATTTATATATGTCAGCTGGAGTACAACTGCGCTATCACATTGAGTTTGATATGCAGCAAGCTGAGAATCCAATGCTATTCCCCCATGTCTGAGAAAGAACTTCCATCGGAACGCAGCTCAAACTTAGGAGGTCAGCTGTTCTGTATGCGGGACCAGCACAGGTCAGAGTCTGGATCTTGCAGTGTGCCTGGCCTTTTACACCTGCAGCTGGGGTCACAGCAGGTGGATGTGCAAATCCAGAAGAAGAAATGAGAAGGAAGTAGTACAGGCCTTTGACTGGGAGAATGGTATGTGGGGACCCTATTCCCTCCCAGCAATTATCCTAATACGCCTGCACCACTGCAGCTCCATCTTATTTCTGGAAGAAATTAGGCTCTCTGATGCCATCACCCAAGAATGGTTGCAGAGATCCAAGGCCCATGCCTTTGATGAGCAATGCACCCAGGGCCAAGTGGCAACATTCTTCCAGAAGAGGGGGTTTGAGTTCCTAGCCAAAGGTGCTATGTAAAATGGTCCACCTTGCTGCTTGAACATCTACCTTAATGACTCCATACTCTGTATGTTTGGGAGGTGGCTACCTTCATGAAAGGAAAGGCAGCAGGGGGTGGTTTGTGGTAGGCATAAATCGGGTAGCAACTGCAGCAAATTCAAGACTGGAAGCAGGACGCCAACATGAAGAAGATACCGAGTTGGCTGGAGGCCAAGGCTAAGCTTGTTAGCCAGCCAGCGCTGACAAACCCACAGAGGCCAGAGATCCTGAAGGGTCTGTTGTGTTGCCCCAAATTTGTCCATGTCTCCTAGAGGGAGTGTCCATCCCCTAATTTCTCTATCCTGTTTTCCAGTTGTAGCCATGATGGGGTGTGTTGGGGAGTAGGTGGTGGGAGAGAATTCCCTTGGAGGAGTCGCTCCTGTGATCCCAGCCAGCATTCAAAAAGCTGCTCCAATCTTTTTACTCTGATTAAAGAGGACTGCCCTAAAAGAGGCCTTTTGTTGGTCACTAACCCACGCTGGGGTTGCCCTGTTGGCCGGATAAGGATTGTTTTGAGCTCTCAGAAGAGCAAGGCCTGTTTTTATGTTAATCCCATTTTTCCCAAAGCACTCCCATATGCTGTAAGAGAAGGCAGGCACTAGTGATAGTGTGACAAGCAGTGCCATCATAAACATTACTGCAGTTCAGGCTCTACGGGTCAAACAGGGGCTATCCCGCAAGTTTGAATTGCACGGCCCTCCCTGATATCACCGCTCTTAACAAGCACTTTCTTGCGATACCGGCAATATATACACACTACAGCTCATGCGATATAGCAGATCTCATGAGACAGCGTGTGTTACTGATGCCACTGAAGTTATGGCAGGTTGCACAGCAGGACTCCCTGCTGTGTGATACCCACTGTGTAACCTGAGACAACCTCAGGGAAGTCACATCTTCTCACACTCCCAGGAGCTGTGCTTGCCTGCTGTCCCACCATTATGGGGTATGCAGTCATTGATCTTGTCCCCATATGCTAGTACTGCTTCAGCATTTATTTGGGTTTAATTTTTTTGTTTTTTTCTAATTATTTTTGCATCCTTTTTTCGGGGATTGGGAGAAATGGGAGACTTTAAAAAAATGGATTTTCATTTTAAAAAGAGGTTGAAAGAGGAATGTATTAAGGTTATTTTACAAATAAAATATTTATATGGGTTGGTATTTGTGTCCTTACTGACTTGGTTAGTAATATTGGCTATCTGAATGACACCTCGACATTACTACCGTGTTTCCCTGAAATTAAAACACCCCCCAACATAAGACGTGCTAGGAGGTTTGCTGCACTGCCGAATATAAGGAACCTCCAAATATAAGACATACCAATTTTTTGTAGGAAAGCATACCCACCGACCAGAGCATGCAGCTGTGACTCATCCCACTGTTGTCTGGTACCCGCCACAGTATGTATTTTGGGCACTTCTCTGTCTCTACGACCCAGCTGCCGTTGATGTACGTTAATCGGTCAGACAATCAGAGGACAGCAGCTTCTGGCCAGTCATTGGCAGCAGCTAGCATCCGAGCATGATGTTACATGCAGGACTCTGATTGGCCAGCAGTAGATGGCCTCTGATTGGCTTAAGTACATCTATGGCAGCAGAACTCAGAGTGGCTCCCGGAATACTATACAGCATGGACCAGGTGAGGAGGACTGGTGAGTGTGTGTGTTTTTTTTCTTTTTTTTGCAGGTACGATGGGGATGATCGGGATACCATATTGGGGGCTGCAAGGGGATGATGAAGACACCGTATTGAAGGCTGTAAGTGGATGATGAGGGTATCATATTGGGGGCTGCAAGGGGATGATGGGGATATTGTATTGGGGCCTGCAAGTGGATGATGGTGCTGCAAGGAGATAAGGGGGACTGCAAGGGGATGATGGGGCTGCTAAAGGATGATGGTTATACTGTTTTGAGTGCTGCATGGGGATGATAATGGCTGCAAGGAGATGATGGGGTTTGCAAGGGGATGATGGGGATACTGTATTGAGGGCTGCATGGGGATGATATTGCTGCATGGGGATGATAGGGGCTGCAAGGGGATGATGGGGGCTGCAAGGGGATGATGTTGGCTTCAAGGAGATGAAGAAGATGATGGATAATAAAAGCTGCAATAAGACATCCCCAAAAATAAGACATAGCAGATCTTTGGGAGAAAAAAATTATATAAGACATTGTCTTATTTTCGGGGAAACAGGGTAACTTTTGGGCTTACTGCTAGCTGACATTAACTCTTTCTTACCCAGTTTGCCACCAGCACTAGGACAACTGGAAGAGCGGGGTAGCAGCCAATTTTGGAATCTCACATTAAGATGCTAATTCTATTGCGGCTGCGGGCTGCAATTTTTAGTGTGGGGAGAAAATTCAAGCCTCCAGCTTCCTATGTTACCTTGGCTGGCAATCAAAAATATGGCGAAACGCATGCCCATTTTTACAATTATTTATTCAGTTTTAAGGTAATCTGACATTAATTTGGTTGCCATACTGGCAGCCAATCACAGATGCCAGCAGAGATGGTGGTGCTAAGTCTGACTTTAACCAATAAAGGGAACTGAACAGTAGTTTCTGATGATGGAATCACCATGTATTGAGAAATTGTACAATAAATTGTGGGGACCTTTTTCACCTTTCAACCCTTGTGTAACTAACAAATTTGCAACTAATAAAAAATGTAAATTTTTACCCAATTATAAAAAGTTCTGTGAAGCAGAAGATGTGTGAGATGCAGGGAGACAGGCGCAAGGAATAGGCAGACTCACTGATTTTGTAGTTTCTCAGTCCTTTACTGGAGTAGATGGTAAAAGCTGTCCATGGCGTCTTGAGAGCAACTTTAATTCTCAGCCTCCCAGGTGTGTTCTTGCTTCTCCTTCCCTCAGACCCTAGCCTTAGGCCTGGAGTTACTCAATAGACCTTGAGACAAGCTTAATGCAGCTCCTTTACACTCAGGTCCTCTTCACAGCCCTCTCATCAAGTGCACTAACTTGCTCCTTTCCAGACCAGAATGTCATATAGGGATTTACGCTGCCCTTTTGAGTAGGGTAGTGGTTTATGTTCACTTAAGGATGAAAAGATTGCACTGTCACTTTAAATATAGTATATGAGTTAATTGCACAATGTTACTTTGCAAAATTAATTATATTAGGCACTGTCACTTTAATAATTATTAAAATTTATTCCAATGCACTTGATGCTTTGATATAAGTACTGTCACTTTAATTAATCACGATGTGTATATATTATTAATACATACATAATTGATCCTTGCACTATTATTCTGAGAGTTTAGTATGCACTGTCACTTTAAAAGTATATCTATGCACTGTTATCTTAAATGTTGGTATACAAATAAATAATTTTGTTGTTAGACAATAATATATGGTATTCAAAGGGTATATATAAATTGTATGGAGCACTGATATCAACTAAAATGAACACTATGGAATTTATCCTATGCATAATGTATGTCTTATAGGGAAAGCGTTTTAGCTCACATTTTGATTATTCTCACAAGTTTGAGGGCTAACATTAATACAGTATGGCTAGAGGAGGCATTACCATAAACTGTTAGCTATTTGGGAAATACTTAGATCTGTATGCAGTTTGCTGACATTGCAGTGCAGAGGAGCAGCGCTGGAGGGAAGCGCGCATGTCTGGTGAGGAAAGCCCCTGCTCTTCCGGCGTCCTGGTCACCATGACAGCGCTGGCATGCATCGTTATGTGCCTGCGCTTCACAGACCGGATACTGGAAGTAGCGTCATAGGAGGGGGCGGACCCGGAAGACATGCACCGCAAGTACCCACAGTGGTGATGATTGTCTCATTAGTGAGACACTACATAAGGAGGGTGATATGCAGGCACAGTATGCCCTGAAGAAGAAAAAACTTGAAACGTACGTTGGCTGGAGGGGTGAGGAGCCTGTGTAGCAGAACAGCGTTAGTGCAGCCCGGAACTTAAGGTAATTACTAGCAGAAGTCTAAATTAGTGTGGTGCTGGGGAACCTGTTTAAAGTGTGTAGTAGGGTTTAAAATGTGCCCCTTGGAAAGTATTAGGCTGGTTCTGGGCTGTGTGTGATGGTGAACTTGTACTTTTATGAGCACCAGAAGATAAGCTATCTGATAATATACACTACATAGGTGCTCCCTTAGTTATACTGTTGTTTGCTTTAGAGAGGTATTAATATAGGAATATTAATAATATGGATTTTAACCTGTAATAATTTGGGTACCTTGACAAATGTACTGTATTAAATTGTGAATATTAATAAAATTAATCAATTGTGTTAAAGAGACAGAAGTTTCATTTGTCTTCCGATGGGAAGGACGGGAGATTTTGGTTTTACAGAATGTTTAGGGGAGCTGACCCTGAACCCGGGCTTCGTCTCCCCCTTCTGGCCTGGGATGTTGGTGTTGTGTGTGTGTTGCCTGATGAGAATACCCTTTGTTGCTCTCTGGTGACACCACCGCTCGGGGCAGTGATGATACTGTGGCACTTTGAACGAGGGGTGCCACATTTTCCCCTTAGTGAAAGACAGTACTCCAGGACTGTGGCAACTTTACAACAAGGTAAGCACATTAAATTGTACAGAGTCTTAAAAGTATAAAAAGTTACAAAAACCAAGAGAATTCAAAAAGAGTTTAAAAAGCAGTCTCTTTTTCCACCGTGATCGGTGAATATTATCTACAAGGAGTCTCTACCACAACCAGTCCAGTGGTATGTTATGGTTCATTTTAAAAAAAAGTTCAAGAATATTCAAAAGTTCATACAGGAAAGTATCTGTAGGTACTGGGCTTACTGGTGTCAACGTTTCACAAAAAACAAGGTCACTACGGGTGTCTCGGCTTAGGAGGCCTGGTCTCACTCTTACCACCCCCAGGCACTTTCTGTCCCTAACTTAATGTGCATGGGGGTTAATCCAGTTCCTCCACCCTTCTGTACACTATGTTTACAAGGTTCTTTTAACGTTTTTCACACTAAAACATGTGTACAACTCTTTATTCACATTTTTACACTATAATCTTTGTACCGAGCTTGGAGCTGACCCTGTGTACTACGCTGTGACCTTCTTACTACAGGTGTACCAGGTGTACTAAGCATGAAGCTATGTGTAGAAGTGTACCTTGCAGGTGACTCTGACTTTGAATGAGACATAGATCTGACAGCAGGACTGGAAGTTCACAGGGACCAGGAATCTGTTCTTCCTGTGCTTCCTCTACAGTTGCTTCTTCCAGTTCTTCCTCTCTTGCTATTTCTTGCTGCACTGGTTCAGGTACTACCACTTGAGTAGACTATGACATCATTCAGGTACAGGAGAACAGTTTCAAAGTTCTTGCATCCTAGGCAGCACTCCATTAGTCTCTAGAATGTACCGGGTGCATTACAGAGTCCAAATGGCATTGGCGTAGTGAATACTGTCTTCTCATGTCAGCCTCTTCCACAGGAACTTGCCAATACCCATCAGTCAGATCTAAGGTGGAAAAGTAGTTAACAGATTTTAATGCAGCTAATGGGCTCTTCAATTCTTGGTAATGGGTATGCATCCTTGTGTGTAATGTCGTTGATCTGCCAGTAATCTATGCACATCCTCATGGTCCCATCCTTGTTTTTCACTAGCACTAAAGGAGCTGCCCATGGGGCTACAATTGTCTCTGATTACCCTGCTTCCTTCAGCTCTTTCAGCATATCCTTTGCACATTGGTAGTGATCGGTGGTACGGGTCTATACCTTCTATACCTCTCCTTAGTGGGTGGATGATTACCTGTTCGTATGTTGTGTTCCACCCCTTTGATCTGCCCAAAGTCTAGAGGGTGTTTGCTGAAGATCTGCTCTCACTACCCGGTATACTTCATGCTTTTGATGGGAGGGTGTAGAACTGGTCCCTACATGTAGCTTTTGGCACCAATCCTCCAGCTTTCCCTCTGAGACATTGCACTTCACCGGGTTTGCACTTTGACAGGTTCAAGGGTTCAACTGTTGAGATGGCATTGTTATCATCAGTGTACAATTTAACCATGGTAGCAAACTTTGGTAGGGTTACCTCCTCTTCCCCGCAATTTAAAAGGCGTATTGGCACTCTACACGGGTTCTACCAGGGCCTGATAATTTCGCCCTCTGAGGCCTATTGCGACTCTACACCAGACCAACATTTCAGTTTTGGGAGGTATCACAATGGGTATCAGGTCACTCACTCTTGCACAACCAATTTCTCCTCCAGACAACTCTACCTGCTGTCTCATCATCAGAGCCTTTATTTCCTCCTGCAGGATTCGTTGCTGTCCGGTATTGGCAGTCTCGGAAATCTGCTGTAAAACAATAATAACCTCTGCAAGACAATTTTCAATCACATTTGTTCCTAGCGGAATAGCTGGATCACATCAACACCAACAATTATCACCCCTTGATCTTTAAAGGTACCTTCACACACAGCAATATTGCTAGGCAATTCCACTGGCAATTTGCTGGTTGCAGTGAAATCATGGACACATTGTTCTATTTTGTTGCTGTGTACAAATGGAACAATGTGTCCATGATTTCACTGCAACCAGCAAACTGCCAGTGAAAGATACCTTTAGTTCTACTCTCCCAACTTTAATGGTCATTTGTTTAAACCTAATCTGTGGTACCAGTTTACCATTGCTAGCCCATATATTAAAGTCATTGTCTTGACCACGCGTAATGTCTGAATCAGCCCAGTATCATTTATAAAGGATATAAGGTATGGAGATAATCTATGAGCCGGTGTCCAGTAGAGCGTTCAGGGGAATGCCATCCAGCACAACAGGAATGATTGATCGTCCTCCCACGTACCTGTCCCGCCAACTTGGTGGACCTTGTGAGTTTACTCTTGGAGGGCGGCTCGCTTCCGCAGGGGATCCTTGTTTAAAGCACACTCCCTGACAAAGTGAACTGGTTCTCTGCAGCAGTGGCAAATGGGCTGTATATCCGGGTGGTAGCGGTGTAGCGGTTGCTGGGTCGTCCTCGGGTCGCTGGGTACCTCCTGGGTTTCATCAACAGAACATTCTCTCTACTTGTTGCCATCGCAATCTTCTCCAAGGGCTTGGATCCACGCAGCTCCTGCATAGCCTTGGCCATTTCAGCTACAGTTTTGGTTAGGGCCTCAATCTTTTGGTTTAGAGCCTCATTGGTGATGGGCTCCTGAAGTTAGCACTAGCCCTCACATGGCTGCTGGGATTTGCACTCCCGGTTGCGGGTACATTGTAACTAAACATTGGGCAATGTCTGTATCATGAGGCTTTTCTGCCTGCAGTATGCGGATTGCTCTCTCTTTAAATTGGACAAAGTTAAAATCTTGGTTCTGTATAGCCATCATCCACAGCCGTTCTCTATGAGGGGGAAATAAGAGTCCATCCACAAATTGGTCAATCAGCAATTAATCTTCCCCTTGTGCTAAGGCTGGTTCTGCCTGTTTGAGCACCCTGAGTGCCTCCTGTAGATTTAATGCAAAGTCTCTCACACTCTCTTGTGGTTTCTGCCGGCACCCAAAGAATCTCATTTTAGCTCTGGCATCTACACTGGTCTCAAAGGTAGCTTTCAGCCTGGCCATTACATGTTCCACAGTGTCTTTGTCATCATCTGACCAGGACTTTGTCTCCCGTTGTGCATGACCGGTTAACTGTCCCATTAGTATGCTGACACCCTGGCCCTCTGTAAGGGGGTATATACTGTAGTAGCTGTCTAGCTTTTCTTTTAAGTCAGTGAGGGTATTGGGCTCACCTGCATATTGTGGCAGCCATGTTGCTCCGGTGTACAGCATCAGAAACGGCATAATTGGTGACATCCCTTGCGCTGCAGCACCTCCGGGTGCTCCATCCACTCCCGATGCCGCGGGTCCAGCAACGCCCGTTCACTGTCCGGGATCCACCGACTGTGACATCTTTCGGCCCCTTAATTAATCTTGACCCTTACAGTCTTCTACTTCCGTCGGAGTGTACAATTTTAGTTCCGCTGTGGGACAGGGTTTCTCTTCTCCACAAGATGTTGTCAGAGCACAGGCTGGGCCTCGCTTTGCGCTCTTTGGAGGGTACCGCCCACGATGATACGCCCCTTCTGCTTCCCGCATGCCACGTGCCACAACAATGGCGACAGTCCCAAAACACATATTTCAAACAATTCACGGCACACAGTACCCAGGTTTAAGTGGGACAGGATCCTGTTTGTGACACCAGAAAACTGAGGCGTCCCCAGGCCATGGGGTACTCGGGCCAGGCCGGTGCTGTCTCTTGGGGATCACAGTAGTCATCACCCGATTCTGAGCTCAGTCCAAAATGGAAGGGGTTATTTACAGGGGAGTTTGTCATGACACCACTCAGGGTATGTGGTCAGCGGGGACCACAGCTGCTGTATTCCTCTGGTTATGGTGACTTAGGGTAGCGTGGATGGTAAGCCCTCCTCGGGCAGGACTGAGTGTCCCCAGGGCAGGTGTAAATATTCGGTGTGTGAGATGCAGGGCGACGGGTGCAAGGAATAGGCAGACTCACGTTTTTTGTAGTTTCTCATTCCTTTAATGGAGCAGATGGTAAAAGCTGTCCATGCAGTCTTGAGAGCCACTTAGGGTAATTATCACCCTACCGGGTCTTTGGCTCCCTTACTGCACTTGCAATTTGGCTCCTACTGCTGCTTAAGCTTAGCTGCCAGCCCTGTCTCATCCTGTGAAGTACCGGTATGACTGGCAACTCGAGTCCTCTGCTTATACCCTATTTCCGGGTGTCAGTGTCTCTGAACACTCTCTCAGTTTCTGTGTCTGTGGGTAGTGTGGCTGGGAATCTGGAACCCCACCGTCCGGTATTGACTGCCGGGATGTGTGACCCTGCACAGTCTCGGACTCCGGTGTCCGTTCTATGCTCTTCTTCTGGGGTGAGAATGGAGTTGCTCAGCCTTCCAAGTGTGTTCTTGCTTCTCCTTTTCTCAAACCCTAGCCTTAGGCCTGGAGTTAGTCGGTAGATCTTGAGACAAGCTTAACACAGCTCCTTTTCAGTCAGGTCCTCTTCACAGCCCTCTCAGGAACTGCACTAACTTGCTTCTCTCCAGACCAGAATATATAAGGGAGCTCACCCTGAACCCAGGTTTGTTCTCCCTCTTCTGGCTTGGAGGACCTGGTGTTGGTGTTGTGTGTGTGTGCTGATGAGAATACCTTTGTTGCTCTCTGGTGACACCACCACTCGGGCATGATGACACTGTAACACTTTGACCAAGGGTGCCAGATTATCTCAACTCAAGCCTAAGAACCTGCTCTAGCACTGTCCAAGTCTAGCAAGATGCTCCTTAAATGTTGTGGAATATATTTTTACTTCATCAAGGTATAGCAGCACAACCTCAAAGTTCAGGTTTCCAAGACACCTTTCCATCAATAGTTGACATGTCCCCGAGGCACTGGTTAGTCTGAATGGTACCTGACTGATCAGTCCCAAAGTGACAATGAAAATCCTCTGTTGATGATTGCACACAGTCATGGGACTTGCTAGTAGCCAGTAGAGAATAGAGAAGAATCTAGCTGTCTTTGGGCCAACAGGGATTCTTCTATTCTCTGCAAAGGATACCAACCATTCAAGCGTTAACCTGCTGGTAGTCCACACTGAACCTTAAAGTTCTATCCTTCTTCCAGAACAACATGATAGGTGCAGCCTGTCAGCTCTTGACTTCTCGTTTCACCCAGGTTTGTAGCATGTGTAACTACAGATCCTTCATGTCTTGATACATCTGAAGTGGAAGCTGGTGATAACTTTCTCATATGGGACTCATTTTACCCTTGGAAACTTATGCTGAATGGCCTCTGTACACTTAAAAAGGCAAACACCTTCTATTATTGCCCACTTGTCCCACATGTCTGGAGGTAATTTCAGACATGTCTGCTGCCATCTGATACAATATACATTACCATTCCTTGTCTTGTACTTTTTTCTTTTGATCTAGGAACACAGAAAGTGATAAAGAAGAAAGATGCCCATGGTCCTCAGGTGCCAACTCTGTGCTTTCAACAAGAGACAAGGTAGAAGACAAGGTGAAAGAATTGGAGGCACAGTCATCCAATCTCAAACTGTATCAACATGTTCTGGCCCCACAATTTGTGCAGTGGTACTCGGGCCTACAAAATTACATGGAACATGCTCTGCCCTGCATGCACTAGAGAAAGCTCTTTTATTTGGGCATGTAGCAGACACATGTCTCCCACTTCCTTGCCCTAAAGAGCCTCCAGCAGAACCATTGTCATGTTCCCTATTTGAAACACTCCTCATTATTTGCACCCGAAAAAAGTGAAGAGTATTACAGGGCTTGTATACAGAGAAAGACTGCCGTGCATATTATTATATTTCCTTTTTTCACAGTTGCCTCACAGAACCAAAATTTCAGCTCCATTAGAGCACACTACAGCTGCTGCCCTTAAAAAGAGTTCCCCCTATAGAGCACCAATTTTAAATATAGGCCCCTACAGAGCAATTTTTCACTGTTGACCCACACAGCCTATATTGACAGAGTTCCACCACGGAGCAAAAATGTTAAAAAAAGGCCTCATCAGAACCTGTTTTCCAAGTTGACCCACACAGCAAAGATTGTCTGAGTTACCCAACAGACCAACAATTTGTAAAAAGAACCCTGTAGAGCCTGTTTTCACTATTGATTAACACAGACAATAATAATAGAGTTCTCAAGCAAAGCACAATTTTTCCAAAAGACCCTTACAGAGCCTGTTTCCTCAGTTACCTAACAGGACAGTGGTAATTCGATCTGCGCTGCTGTATATACTGATAGACGTCCTCTGTATTATTAAACTGGTGATTTTTATTCCTACGCGTTTCAAGGTCGTCCTAACCTCTTCATCAGGGATACATTCACAGAATGACCATCAAGTTACAAGTTCAAGTATATATAAACAATTTAAACCAATTAGAGACAGCCAATGGTAGGAGGTTTCCAAGGACGTCAAAATGTCCTCAGCTTGACTTGCAGAAGAATAATAGCTATTATATGGATAAACCCTGACAGATGTTAGGCATTTACATAAAACAGATCATATACAGTTTTTTCATAAATTACATACACAAAACATGCATAAAAATATACCTAAAAACAATAAAAATTCATCAAATATTTAATCCACACATATTAAAATTTATTTTCATAAAAAATCCTCATTTATAAACAAAAAACTGTCTATGATCTGTTTTAATATTTTTCATATCCACAGTGTCTGGCTCCCTGAACGTGATTAAGCAGGTGACCGGGTGACTGAAGTCTCTGCGGTCTGCCGGGGTTCTCTGCTGAGCGTGTAGCTCTCCTGCAGACACAGGCCCGGTGTGTAGTTTTGGCGAACCTATTCTGGCTCCTCGGTTCCCACTTTTATTCCTCTTTCCTCTCCTTGCCTTCTGTCCCCACTCTTGGGCCTGGCAGGACTCCTCAGAGGCTGTTCGGGGTCACCGGTTCGGGCCTAACACACCACTGATCACCAGGACGTATTCGAGCTTTCCTAGCGTCTGCACACTCTCTCTAACTCCTCCCCAGCATCAGTATTTATAGGGGATCTTGCCTAAGGGCAGCAAGTTGAGCTTCCCCTACTGTGCTTGGGTGGAAGGTGTTGGTTGTACTAGTGTACCTGCTGCGGATATTCATCTGTGTTCTAGGAAGGCCTGTGGGTACCTGTGCATGCAGGGCGCCATACTTACACAGCTTGTGACTCACCGTAGTGGGTCTTCACGTCTCGGACGTTGCTTCTCCCGTCACGGTTCCGCGGCTGTGGGGCCCGTGGTCCAGATCAAAAGGGGGTTGGCTGAACGGATAAGGGTTTACTCTTACTTGTCGTGACGCACCTGCGGAGTTCGGTGATTGGAACTGCTTGGGCCCAGGTGTACGCAGCAAGATGGGACGCTCCCCACAGGATGAGCGGGAGTCCTCGGGGCCAGGAGCTGTCCTTGATGGAATATGGCAGCTGTGTAGTACTAGAAATGTAGTTGAAACAGTTCTGAAGGAGACACGGACACCAAATTCTTTTTAACGGTGTTTACTGTAACCGGTAAGATGGTACGGGTATACAGTCAACAGGTACCGGACCAGGTGGTCCCAGCAAGATTGTGTTGTCTCAGAGCTCCGCGGTGTTCCTCCTTTTCTATTTGCCGTGTCGCCTTAGTGCGCCAGTTCAGGTACAAGGGGGCTACTTGAATTTCCCTGTGGTTATATAGCCCGGTGTGAGAGGAGCCTGATTCCATATGGGTACTCCGCTGGCAAGACAACTTAGTTGCAGCTGCAGTGAGTGATCTAGAAAGCGATTCCTTCACTTCTGTTTGCTGATGGCGGTGGACGTCTGCTCCCCTTGGAACCAGTGATTCGATGGTTAGTGGGCACAGGTGTATTTTGACCCGTTTAGGTAGTCGCCCAGGGTTCCGGTTTAGGGCACCGATTGATGGCGCCAACGGTAGGTGGACTTCAGGGCTGCACGGCACTGTGCAGAGCCCACTTCTCCTATGTTCCTTCCTCGCGACCACTACTCCTCCTCTCTACTTTTCTCCTACACACTATGCTACACTCCGCCCACCAGGTCCTAATTGGCCCTCTATTCTAGTGGTGCATGTAGAGTATGGAGCTCTGAGTATTAACGTGTCATTGCTGAGACGGAGATATTGCATCTTCAGTCAGGGATGCAATACCCTCCTGTGACGCATCGTTGCGGGCGCCACACTTGTTTCAACAGTAGACTCAGACAGACAATATTGGCAGTTCTCCTACAGAGCAGTAATTTAAAATAAAACTACAGAACCTGGTTGCAGTGTTATACAAGCATTTTTAATTTTTAAGCACACAGATAATGGTTTCAGCTATATCGTTTTAATTTACATTTGACTTTTTAGTTGTGTTTAATTCCCCTTTTATTTCAGCAGTATATTGAAAAGCATTATTTTTTGTCACATTATTGTTTGTTTACTTCAATCAGATAAAAGGAGAGTTTCTGCCCCAGATTATGTTAGCTGTCAAACAACAATCCATACTGCGTTTATCTGGTAAAATGCAATTTTTTAATGCTTCCATATAAAAGACATACAAAGTCAGCATTCACAAGAACAGTATACATTATTCATCAAGGACATCATGTTTTTACATAGATTTTTACAAAAACTGATAAAGTGCACAATTTCAAAAATCAGACCAGTAAGGCTAGTCCCCAGGGCCTCTTATCAGAGACTGATTTTGTTTGTATGTATTAAATAGCTTAGCTGAGCTATACTCAATGCTCAGTTCTTAAGTGAATTCCAGGCAGCAAGTTACCACTCACCTATACAGCCCCAGTCTCAATGCCCTGGACTGATTCAATAATCCTAAGGATCCTCTTTCGCTATCAGCACACCCCACCAAAGAAGCTGATAGCGAAACGCGTCTGGGGGGCACCTGGGCTCCTTACACCCCCTGTCCATAAAATGGGTAAGTCTGAATGATAGGCATCCTTAGGAGCATTAAAAAATTGCATTTTACCAGATAAACGCAGGATGGATTGTTGTTTGACATCTAACATAATCTGGGGCAGAAAATCTCCTCTTTTTCTAATTAAATTAATGTCTATGGCCAGGGTCACATTTGCGCTTTGACCCTGGCCTGCCGGATTCCGGTTTCAACTTAGAAATTTTTCCAGCACCGCATAGCGTTACCGCTATGCGGTGCCGGAAAACGCTGCCTTTAGTTACCCGATGTGTACCTTAACGACCTGTCACACAGGCAGAGGCTTGGAGTGCGCTTTACAGCGCCGCACAGGAAACCGTGTCTGCAACGGTTTCCTGTGCGGCGCTGTAAAGCGCACTCCGAGCCTCTGCCTGTGTGACAGGTCGTTAAGATACACATCGGGTAACTAAGGGCAGCGTTTTCCGGCACCGCATAGCGGTAACGCTATGCGGTGCTGGAAAAATTTCTAAGTTGAAACCGGAATCCGGCAGGCCAGGGTCAAAGCGCAAATGTGACCCTGGCCTATGTATTGGAGGGGCCTCAACCGGCATACAGCTGTAACTTTACACATTGGCTGGGTAACAAACATTTGGTGTTTATTAATTATTGCTTGTTTGTTTTCTAGAGTGTTCATTGAATGAAATTAATAGTGTGACAGAAATAGACGCATTTATTAGTATTTTTTTTTTAATATTTGTTGGCACCACGTCTCAAGGCTAAACTGTCCCAGTGAACAAAACATTGACATTTTGGGTTAAGAGCCATCAAAGTCCTCAGATTTGTATCCCATTTAGAACATGTGATCAATCCTCAAAAGGCAGATGGACAAAGAAAAACACCAAGAATGTTATGAACTCCAAAAAATGATTAGGGAAAAATAAATTGTTATCAGCCAATACTTGAACCAGAAACTGATACCTAAAAGCCCAGCTACACGGGGAAACATCTCTGGCAACTGACGGGAGCACACATGTTTTTGGCCGCTGGCCAAGATTGCTGGTGAGCTGTCAGACGAGGAGACATCGCCGGCAACATAGTGGCGATGTTGAAAGCAACTATCGCTGCCAGGGTTAAACTCAATCCTGGCAGCGATCCTAACATTGGACTCAATGGGGGAAGTTGCTTTTAACATCGCTGTCAGACAAGGCAATTCAGGCAGATTGCCTGAGCAACATCGCCAGGTTTCAGGACATTGTCCTGAAACCAGGCGATGTTGCTGAAGAAACTATCGCCGTTGATATCATCCTGCTACACGGGGTAACTCTTCAGTGATGTTGCTTCAAAATGGCAACGCCCCTCAGTTGCCAGCGATGTTTCCCTGTGTAACGGGGCCTTTAGGGTATGTGCTCACGATCTCGAGCCTTGGATGCAGTGCTTCTGGACCTGTGAGAGACCGTAACCAACCTGTACTCATGATCTGCGGTGGGTGCAGGGCGGATTCTTCCTACGTGCACTGATGGTTTTCTCTTCCATCTCTGCAGCATGAAATTAACATGCTGCGAAGATGTGAAAGTCCAGAAACCTACACCACGTCTCAAAATACGCTGGGGTCATGAGAAGCATATTGGGCATGGCATTTCTTGCAATTCCATCCACTATGCTGCTACTGTTCAACGCAGTAATTTGGAGGCAGCAGCATGAGCACAGACCCTAACATGCCATGATTGAGAAAGCGCTATATCTCTAAATGTTGCACCAGCTGTGCCTGCTCTATTTCAACATATGTATGACTCTGCTGCTCTTATGCGCCAAAAATGGGCTATGGACTCTCCACACACTAAAGCTGATGGTTTATTGATTATTATTGAAATATGTTTCATACATCACTATTTGCATAATGGACACTATATAAAAGCCGTATGGATATATGTCACATGTTCTCCAAGTTATTTTTAAAATAGTTAGAATGCCCCATGCACATAAGATCATCAGCAGAAATGAGCAGGTTTGTCACTTTTACACCAATGTGTGTAAGGCTAGGGTCAGACTAGCCTCAGCCTTTTAGCTGATGAATCCATCTAAAACTTAGAATTCTGCAGCCTGAGCGTAAGTGGTCATGTGCTGTGATGCTGTGTTCAGGCTGCCTGTATATCCCTATGGTTACCGGTCTCCCAGCGCAGCCGGCTGTTTGACACAGAAGGACCGGATATGCGGTTTGCAGCATGTTCCTGTGCGCTCAGAAAAAGCGCGTATCCGGGACTTCTGTGTCAGGCTGCCGGCTGTGCTGGAGACCGGTAACCATAGGGATATATAGGCAACCTGAACACAGCATTACAGCATGTTAACGCTTGCACTCAGGCTGCAGAATTCTAAGTTTTAGACATATTCATCAGCCAAAAGGCTGACGCTAGTCTGACCTTAACCTAAGAACCTTTTGAACTGGACTATACTTTCCACTGCTGCCTATATCTACTTTCTCCCCTACCGCTATCTCCTGTACCATCTCAAACAACTGCATTGTTAGCACTATATCCTTCCTATAAACACCTACTGCTATGTCTGTCTCTTATCATTATCAACTCAAGCATGAAAATAGGCCATGAACTGAATGAAATCAATATTCACATTATGAAATGATAGACAAACTTAATACTAAATAATTAGATATATAATGTTATAAAAACAACATACTTGTGATTGCCTCAACAAAAATTGAAAATATATTCAATAATTTTGCCTTTGGTCAAAGTTTATCATGCTGAGACCAGGTCCCAGCCCATGTTTCCTAAGTATCTGAATATAGATTTTCATACCATTGCCGTGACAAGCCTAGTTTTATTCAATTTGTCTACTACGAAAATGACACTCATGACAAGTCCCTAGAGTTATTTAGTCAGCTATTACAATCCCATTTGATATACTATCACCGCATATAAAGTATATTGTTCCTGTTGTACAAATAGCCTAATAATAGGAATACTGTTAACAATCCATTGCTATAAGCTAGACACATACTTTTTTTATGACATGGCAAGTGATACTAGCATCTCGTCTTAACACTTTTCTTCTAATAGCACTGTACTGTGTGCTGTAACTGAAGCTGTGTAATACAAAACTATACCTTGTTTTTTCATTCTGGTCTTTGTTAATTATCGAATCCAATAACTACCACAAACAATCATCTAAATTTTACATTTGTATGTAACAAAAAAGAAGAAAAAACTAAACTAAATACAATTTGTGCTTAAATGTTAGGCTTAGTAGTATTTCTAATAGTAATAATAGTACAGGGTGGGCAAATTATATGGATACACCTAAATAAAATGGGAATGATTGGTGATATCAACTTTCTATTTGTATAAATACAAAAAAGGGGGGAGACAAGAGGCGTAATAGTGCCCTATCACTAGTGACACTGTTTGTGTGAGTATATCAATAGGTGTACACTCATCTGGTCCAGTTGTGTGACCCACAACTGGTTTATAAGCCTTCGGTTTATAGCTGCTGCAGGACCTCCACCAGCCACTCGTACGTGGAAAAATGCCCCTATATAGGGAAGATGGTGTGTTACGGTCCGCGCTGCTGCCTCAATGGAATCACAGGGAATGGATGTCTCCAAGAAGTCACAAGGAAGGCAAGGTTCCAAAGTAATGATCTCCTTTATTCACCAACGCGTTTCGGCACCTATCCTGGCACCTTCATCAGAGTATACCCTGATGAAGGTGCCAGGATAGGTGCCGAAACGTGTTGGTGAATAAAGGAGATCATTACTTTGGAACCTTGCCTTCCTTGTGACTTCTTGGAGACATCCATTCCCTGTGATTCCATTGAGGCAGCAGCGAGGACCGTGACACACCATCTTCCCTATATAGGAACTTCCTATTTGTGGCACATTAGTATATGGGAGGGGGAAAACTTTTCCAGATTGGTGGTGACCATGGTGGCCATTTTGAATTGACCATTTTGGATTCAACTTTATTTTTTTCGATGGGAAGATGGTCGTGTGACACATCAAACTTACTGAGAATTTCATAAGTAAAACAATAGTGTGCTTGGTTTTAACGTAACTTTATTCTTTCATGAGTTATTTACAAGTTTCTCTTTGTTTACAACCATTAACATGTTTCAGAAGTTAACACGTGAGGAGCGGATAGACATTTTGTTGATGTCTGGTGAATGCAGTACTCGGGTCATTGGAGCAGATGTCAATGCAAGACACCCACGAGACCACCCATATCCCATTCTACAGTTAACAAACTGCTTGCCAATTTCATGAAACAGGTTCAGTGTTGGATTTGCCAAAATTTGGAAGCAAGAAAATTGTCACTATTGAAGAAACATCACTGGCTGTCCTAGCTTTATTCAGCAAGAGCTCACAGCGTAGCATTTGCCCCATGTCACTGGAGAGTGGCATCAGTCAAACATCCCTTCAGCAGATATTAGCTACTCACAAATGGCACCCTTACAAAATCCAGCTGCTGCAGCATCTCAACGAGGATGACCCAGATCGGCGCACTGAGTTTGCAGAAAGGGCAAAACAAAAATTGGAATAGAACCCTCAGTTTATACAGAACATTATGGTCAGCGATGAGGCAAACTTTTTTGTGATTTGTAAACTTAACAAACAAAACCACCGCTATTGGTCGGACACTAACCCATAGTAGATAGATGTCTCCAAGACTATTGGAACACAACAATTGATGGTATGGTGTGGTATATGGGGTACAGAAATAGTAGGGCCATTCTTCATCAATGGAAACCTCAATGCCACTGGATATCTGAAATTGTTACATGATGATGTGTTGCCCTCTTTATGCACTGAAGATGGCACGTTCCCTGATTTTTTCCAACAAGATGGTGCACCACCACATTATTATTTTATTATACTCATCTATGGGACAGTTCAGTTCGATCTTCTCTTTTCACGATCTCCATCCTTTCCTGCAAAGCACGGGGGTGGTAGTGGATGAGGCAATGAGTACCAAGATAAAAGGACAAGGGCACCTGAGAAACTAGTCTTGCCCTATACTTGGGGTCCCTGACTAGCCCTGATCCTGAAGGTACTTCTGATGGTGAGGAGGTTCATGCCGCTACCCTCGTCCTCAACTCTTCAACCAGCCCTATGCTATTCCCTCTTACCTCCTACCAAGGATCGAGCTCAGAAGCCACTCCAGCAAAAGATAAGCTTCCTGACACAGCAGCAAAAGTACCAATGTCCACACACAAGCTTGGTCTCAGGCAAAGTGAAAACTCTAACAGCGACACCCTCTAGTGGAGGGAGAAGCTATTTAAATGCTAGGAGAGGAGATTACAGATGAGTCACGCAACCTTCACGTCATTTAGCTTCTGGACAACTAGCAAATCAGACTGCAATAAAACTGACATTAACTCATGCAGTTCCTGAAGAAATTCACACACATTTAGTTAAAGTAGTCTTAAACATAGACTGCAGATAGTCAACGCAAATCAGCGTATGACAGTACCCACTGTCACGCTTCTGGGGGAAGGCGCCCTAGAGTGGACCCACTGGGCCATGGTACCGAACTCCCCTGGGTGAGCTGATCCTAGTTTACCCAACCCCTATAAAGGGATTGTCAGGGGCAAGCCCAGGGAGTCTAAATAACACAGCAGCTAGTACCAGGGGGGCGGCTCGTAAGGTTAGCCTATACTAAGGAATAGAGAAATATTCCAAGTAACAGGGTACAAGGCTAGGAGACCAGGAAGGGTGCTACCGGGGAAGAGCACAGCACGGGTTCCAGGAAAAGGAGCACAAGGAAGGCCTGACCAACAGTCAGCAAAGCATCAGAGGAGGTGGCCTGATATACCATGGGAAGAGCAGCTATTGGTCAAGGGGAGTGTCAGGTTTGACCCTAGAGTCACAGGAAAGGAATGCCCCTAGCGCGCCGCTGAGTAGGCTCATGAAAATGACCACATTAATGTGCTCATGTGCGAACCCGGCGGTCAGCTGACAGGAAGGGAACACAGCACGCCAGGATGCCAGATGCCCGGTCAGCAGAGGAGCAGGAGATGCCGACCCGGGAGAGGTGAGCTGGGAAGCGATGCCAGGGGGCCTAAAATCCACTCTGAAGAGATGCCTTTGGTCTCTAAACTGGACACGTCCGTAAAAAACCCACATCACCTGAAGAAAGAGATATAAAAGATGTTAGGGGTCACTGGGGGTAGATCAAGTAGGTACCGGATTTTTCGCTTTTTAAGACGCACTTTTGTTCCCCCAAACTGGGGGGGAGAATGGGGGTGCGTCTTAAAAAGCGAATCTAAAAAAAAAATAAAAAAAAAAAAAAATTAAATATTACCGGTGGAGGGGTGGTGAGGGGTGCGGCGGCTTAGTGGCAGCTTCCGGTGGGTGGGGGGCACAGCTGCAGAACCGGAGCAACGGAAATCTACCGGCTGCAGCGTTTGGTGGGCGCCGCCATGTTTTCTGTGCAGTCACTGTGCAGCAGCTGGCCGGTAGAGGTAGAAACCTCAGTTGGCCGCCTGTCTCCACTATGGCGGCGGCCATTTTGTTGAAGCTTCTACTGAATGCAGCCGGCCACAAAAAACATGGCGGCTCCCACTGCTCGCTCCGGTCCTGCAGCAACAAGGTGGGAGACACCAGGAAGACATGTGCCAGTTGTGCAGGGGATGTGTGCCCTGCTCCAGGGGATGTGTGCCCTGCTCCAGGGGAATGTGTGCCCTGCTCCAGGGGACTGTGTGCCCTGCTCCAGGGGACTGTGTGCCCTGCTCCAGGGGACTGTGTGCCCTGCTCCAGGGGACTGTGTGCCCTGCTCCAGGGGACGTGTGCCCTGCTCCAGGGGACGTGTGCCTTCAATGGGGGACGTGTGCCAGCCGCAGGGGACGTGTGCCATCCGTAGGGGACATGTGCCATCAATAGGGGACACGTGCCAGCTGTAGGAGACGTGAGCCACAAAATAGACGTGCCAGCTGTAGGCGATGTGTGCCAGCTGTACTGGACGTGTGCCATCAATAGGGGAAGTGTGCCATCAATAGGGGACGTGTGCCATCAATAGGGGACGTGTGCCAGCACTGGGGGACATATTGGATATAGCCCCCTTGTGCTGGCCTATAAGGGGGCCATATCCAAATTAAGGGGGCTAATTATAGGATGAGGGGGCTATATCCCAGGATGAGGGACCATGTACCAGGATGAGGGGGGCTATGAGGGACATATACCCGATATGATTTGTAAGATGGACACTGGCATTGTAAGATGGACCCCATTTAACATTAAAATTATTTTTTTTTCTCTTTTCCTTCACCAAATTTGGGGGTGCGTCTTATAATCAGGTGCGTCTTATAAAGCGAAAAATACGGTATATCACAGGGTTGCAAATGGCCGATATCCTGAATGGACCTAAAACCCCAGAACTAGGAGCCCCAGTAGTACAGCTCCACCTGACATGCTTGGAGAACACCCCCACATACTCAATCACACCCAGGTATGGACTTGTACATATATTTTCACTTTGGCAGTTACAGTCAGAGGGCACTTTCACTAACGCTATGTATATACATACATTGCGGAAGTGTAATTTAGTAAAAGAAAGGGTTAAAAATAAAAAATATGTATGCTCACCTGTCCAGCGAGTCCCCCGTAGCCTCCAGCAAGCTCTGGATGCTTAGAGGACCTGCGGGTATGTCACAACCCGGCAGTGTCATCGGGTCACATGACAAAAGTTACCGCGGGTGGGGTGTGCACCGGACCGGCCGGCTACTTACCGCTGCCTCCGCCGGCGCCGGCTGCAGACTCGCTCCCCGAGTCTCTGCTGCTTTTTCCGGAGATTCCCGAACACTGACAGAAGCAGTGAATAAATTAACTTCCGTCACTGCTCGGGAATCGCCAGCAGCAGAGCGAGTCTGGCTGACAGCAGAGTTCAGCTCAGGTCATAATGACCTGAGCTGAACCCTGACTGTTTAGTCAGTTCTCAGCTCTGCTACATCCCTGTCTGTCTAAGCACAGACAGGGAAGTAGCAGAGCTGAGATTGTGTTTTGGACTACGTCGGACGGAAGAGGATTTTTTTTATTAAAGATGGAGTCCCTAATGGCTTTTTTTTTTATTTCTAATAAAAAAAATTTTCTCTGTGTTGTGTTTTTTTTAAAACAATTTAATAGAAATTCATGGCGGTCATGTCTAATATTGGCGTGACCGCCATAAATTTTGGGCTTAGGGCCAGCTGATAATACAAAGCTGGCCTTAACCTCATTATTACCCAGTGAGTCACCTGCCACCAGGGCCACTGGAAGAGCGGGGTTCAGCGCCAGAGGATGGCGCTTCAATGAATGCGCCATCTTCTGGGGCGGCTGCGGGCTGCAATTTGCAGCGGGGGGTGCCCAAAAAGCTTGGACCTCCCTGCGCTGCGGATTCCAGCCCACCAGCTGCTTAGCTGTACCTGGCTAGACATAGAAATTGCGCAGAGCCCCACGCATTTTTTTTCTATTATTTCATGAAATTCATGAAATAATAAAAAAAAGGGCTCCCCTATATTCTTGCGTCTGGACAGGTACAAATAGGCACCTGGGGGTTGGGGCAGCCCGTCGCTGCCTGCTGGATTCGGCTGGTTACAGAAATACGGCGAAGGCCACGTCAAATTTATTTCTGACAAATCCATAAAACAATATAAATAAAAGGGACTACATCTTTATTAACCCCTGGACCATAGGCGAGGGATTAATAAAGATGCAGTCCCTTTTTTAGGATTGTTTTATTGATTTTTCAGAAAGAAAATGACGTGGGCTTCACTGTATTTCTGGAACCAGCCGGATCCAGCAGGCAGCGACGGGCTGCCCCCAACCCCCAGGTGCCTATTTGTACCTGGCCGGACACAAGAATATAGGGGAGCCCTTTTTTTTTATTATTTCATGAATTTCATGAAATAATAAAAAAAAAATGCGTGGGGCTCCGCGCAATTTCTATGTCTAGCCAGGTTCAGCTAAGCAGCTGGGGGCTGGAATCCGCAGCGCAGGGAGGCCCAAGCTTTCTGGGCACCCCCCGATGCAAATTGCAGCCCGCAGCCGCCCCAGAAGATGGCGCACTCATTGAAGCGCCATCCTCTGGCGCTGAACCCTGCTCTTCCAGTGGCCCTGGTGGCGGGTGACTCATTGGGTAATAATGATGTTAAGGCCAGCTTTGTATTATCAGCTGGCCCTAAGCCCGAAATTTATGGCGGTCATGCCAATATTAGACATGACCGCCATGAATTTCTATTAAATTGTTTTTAAAAAAACACAACACAGAGAAAATTTTTTTTATTAGAAATAAAAAAAAACCATTAGGGACTCCATCTTTATTTAAAAAAATACTCTTCCGTCCGACGTAGTCCAAAACGCGATGTCCTCTCTGCTACATCCCTGTGCATAGATATAGATGTCTATGCACAGGGAGTGAGCAGACTGAGAACAATCTCAGCTCTGCTACATCATCTCTGTGCACAGACATTCATGTCTGTACACAGGGAGAGCAGGCGGGCTCTAGGACCCTGGAGCTGCGGCAGCCCGCAGGACCCGAGCCTGGCACAGAGCAGACAGCCGGACTCGTTACTGTGCGAGTTTCCCTGCGATTACTTGCACAGTAACGAGTCCAATGCAAGTCAATGGCAATCCTAGTTTTGTCAGAGTCTCTGACAAAACTAGGATTGCCATTGATTTGCATTGGACTCGTTACTGTGCGAGTAATCGCTGGGAAACTCGCAGAGTACCGAGTCCTGCGAGTCCCTTACTACTCGCAGAGTAACGAGTCCTAGCGAGTAGACTCGCCCATCCCTACTCAGTACACTAAAATCGGGTCCAAGGAATGATCAGCTGTTACCTCGAACCCGTGCTCCAAAGGCCCCCATGTTAACGGCCGTGGATCGTGTTGGACCCAATTCGGTCTGATTTGGTCCGCTGTGCCAAAACCGGAGCAGTCTCCGATTTTGGGTACAGCAAAAAATTGAACACAAATCGGATCCGACAAAAGGATAGCAGTTAGGCCAAATCTGATCCGATCCGTGGCCCATAGGGATACATGGGGCCAAATTGGATCCCTGGCTGTCTGTTTTACAATGGACAGCCACAGATTCAAGAAATACGCAGTGTGAAAGCAGACTTACCCTTGTTCAATCCTAGGCCTTTACTCTTCTCGTTACATACTGCCCCTATTGGACAAACCAACGGAGATTGGGTTTCTAGTGTCTTCTGTATGCTGATGACACCCAATTGCACACATGACATCACCCCCACCCCCATAAGCGCTAAACAACCATTACATGCATATAAATGGTGATCATTAAAGCCCCCTTCACACATAGCGAGATCGCTGTTGCATCACAGGATTTGTGATGCAACAGTGACCTCGCCAGCGATCTCACTATGTTTGACATGTAGCAGCCACTAGGCCCCCGCTGTGACATCGCCAATCGTCGTCTTTCCGCAGGGCAGCATGCATCGGTGCGTTTGACGCATTAACAACGACCTCGTTGGCGACTCAAAACTCAGCTAGGTAGGTCTGAGTCATCAGACTAGCTGCTATGTGACAGGGTCACAACAACCACCGAGGTCGTTATAAGGGGTCTCCGTATCTTTGCTGCCTCATTGAGTAGATCTGACTTTTTGACATCTCACCAGCGACCACGTAGTGACGTTGCAGCGATCCTTACCAGGTAAGTATCGTTGTCGGGATCGCTGGAATGTCACAAAGTGTGACGGGACCCTAAGAATCCTTATTCCCTCATCACCATTTTAAAAATCGCTACTGTACAGTAGCCTATAGGATCTTGCTAGGAGCAGAATCACTGACGGGCCTACTTCACTACTGTATACAAGTACAGCAATGTATCCAGTGATCATACTAAAAAATATTCATATCCCACAGAGGGACTAAGGGAAAAAATAATTAAAACAAATAAATAAGTAAAAAAAATGTAAAAAAAAAAAGCACACAAATATCATGAACACTTGTTTCACCACTAAAAACTCAACATTTGCATTAAATCAAAATCAAATGAAAAAAGTACACATAATTAATATAGCTGCATACAGAATGACCTGATCTATAAAACTATCATATTATTACTTCCGTAAGATAAACAATGCAAAGAAAATAATTTAAAAAAAAGTCAAAAATGTTGCTTTGTCATAATACTGACACACGCAAAAAAAATTAAATAAAAAGTGATCAAAAAATCATGCATAAAAAAATTAATCTGGAGTTAATATTTGCTGTGTAGACGAGGGAGAAAAATGCAGCATAGCATGACAATCGAGGGAGGATTTTCCGGTCGTTAATAGACCGTACACCATCTGTAATACCCCGCCATTATTTAAATAACGACACGACACTGCTAGTGACTTGGTTAAATCATTTTGGCCACAGCAGCCTTTATTGCCTATTGTTTACAGACTAAGAAGAACCAACGGGTACACCGTCCAACGGGCGTCCCAGCTTAAACAATAGGCACACCACATATCACACATGGATAAGTCCAGTCCAGAAGCCTCCTAAACTCTTTGCCCCTGGCCGCAACACACCGACCCCAGGGGGGAGGTATTGATTACCGAGCACCAATACCCCAGCCTTGCAGAACCCCGTGCCTGCAAGGTACTTGTAACCGGAGCCACTATACCTTCCAAGTGGCTCACCTCCCAATTACTAGTGAAGATTCACTGCCTCTAGACCAGACCTACCCCCGCTGCCGTGACAACCCCGATACACCACCAAAATATATAACATACTGATCCACACACTCCCAACCGTTACACATGCCATTCCAATTCATAAACGTGCACCCAAACCTAAACAAGGGCGGGCGGGAGGGAAACTGTCCTAGCTTGCCCGGAAATGGAGTGAGGGGTTACTTCCCCCCTCTCCACAATAAGCCACCTTTAGCTCCCCCTCTTCCTCCCTAACCAAACCCCTCAACCAATAGGCACCCTCTGCCTTCCACACATTTTCTTAACCTCTACCTTCCCCCTATTAACTCCCTCCCTCCCCGAATGTCATGCTGCCAGTCCACCTTAGGGGTTCCCTGGCCTTTCTTGTTAGCGATTGAATAGTTAGGTAAAGGTGAATGATTCCACTCACCTTTAGATGGAGAATTTGTACCTGTAACTTTTCTATTATTCCTTATTCTATTCCAGAAAAACAGCATGTTGCCACTGCGTTGGACTGTGGAGTAGCCTTCCTGTGAGATTCCAATGGAAAGGTTGTTCACTTAGCACAGCTGGCACCACCAGTAAATCCAGATAAAAGTGTGTTGCCATAATTTGAAATGTTGATTTATTGCTTATGTGGCACCCCAGAGTCTGGATGCCACTATGTCATTATCTCCCTCATGAGGTAGTGTCATACCTGAGAGCAACAGAGGGTATCCACACCAGGCAAAACCCAAAGCACACAACTATCTTCCTCCAGGCCCGAAGGGAGACCTAAACTCGGGTTCAGAGTGAGCTCCTCTATAAATTCTGGTCTGGGGCGGAGTTAGTCAGTTCAGTATGGAGCAATACTGAGGAAGACATCCTGGGGACTGGAGCAGTGCTAAGCTCGTTCCAGGAGAGCCAGACTTACTTGAGTGACCCGAATGCATGGGTCAGAGGAAGTGGAGAAGAGCCTGGGGAACGGAGCAGTGTCAAGCTCACCCCAGAGGAGTAAGTGCCAAGAAACGGACACCGGAGACCAAGGCTGTGCAGGACCTAACTTCACGGCAGCCAATACCGAAGGGTGGGGGATTCTAAGTCCCCCATCCTCACCAAAGTGCCCAGAAGCACAGCAGCATTGAGATCCTAGAATCAGTTTCCAGTGAAGCAGGGCTGGAGAAGGACTTGAGCTACCTATCATATGGTACACTGCATGAGAGAGAGGGAGAGATAGGGCCGCAGCTAAGCTTAAGCAGCCTTAGTGACCTCCTAAGAATGCGCAGCAGGGAGGCCTCAGAACTTGCCAGGTGTGGAGATCCCCAAGTTGTTTTCAGGTTGCCGGATAGGGGAAACGCGTCGAGTGGTAGATATCATGTATCAGATAAGTTAAACATGAGTGACATGTACTAACTCTGATCTCTCTATCTTCTTATCCGTGTTTACCTATATAACAATGATGATTTGAGTCTATAATGAACTAAACTCATCATGTCTATATGGCTGGTGGGTCACTATAAGTATGGAAAGGGGTTATCCCGAGTGCCTCAGACTAATCCTTCTGCCTTCAATTTGGGACTAATGTGACTCGTGTATAAGCAGTGTGCCAAGTTGTCATCTGTGGCCTATATGGTTTGTGTACTATGAAATTGACTATTGTAGGTCATACAGTGTAATACGCTAGAATTGGATAGCACATACACTCATATACCGTATATACTCGTGTATAAGCCGAGTTTTCAGAACAAAAATTGTGCTGAAAAGTGCTCCCCTCGGCTTATACACGAGTCAGTGACGGCTGAGTGTGTGGGGCCGGTGTCCGGGGGCTGGAGGAGGTGGGGGAGGCTGTACAGTGAGCGGGCAGTCACGTGCCCCCGCTCATTAGTGCAATGCAATATGCACTGCATTCCCCTGTCCATCAGTGGCAGGGGGAGCGGTGCATATTACATTGCACTGTCAGCGCTCCTCCGCCCCCCCCCTGTGGGTATACAGCAGTGCCCCCCCTGTGGTATATACAGCTCCCCCCCATTGCTGCTGCACACCTGTAAAAAGAAGAGCTTTCATACTTATCCTCCTGCTGTCACCGTGCGCGCATCCTCCGCTCTCCTTCTTGCTTGCACCTGGCGTCCATCCACGTGACTGCGCACAAATAATGACGTATTATTTTGTATGAAAGCTCTTCTTTTTACAGGTGTGCGGCAGCAACGGGGGGGGGGGGGCTGTATATACCACAGGGGGGGGCACTGCTGTATACCCACAGGGGGGGCTGCTGTATACTACCACAGGGGGGGCTGCTGTATACTACCACAGGGGAGGGGCTGCTGTATATACCTCTGTGGCTGCTGTATACTACCACAGGGGGAGGCTGCTGTATACTACCACAGGGGGGACTGCTGTATACTACCACTGGGAGGCTGCTGTATACTACCAATGGGGCTGCTGTATATACCTCTGTAGCTGCTGTATACTACCACAGGGGGAGGCTGCTGTATACTACCACAGGGGGAGACTGCTGTATACTACCACAGGGGGAGACTGCTGTATACTACCACAGGGGAAGAATGCTGTATACTACCACTGGGGAGGCTGCTGTATACTACCACTGGGGCTGCTGTATATACCTCTGTGGCTGCTGTATACTACCACTGGGGAGGCTGCTGTATACCACTGGTGGGGACTGTATACCTGTGCTGGGGTCCACCCTCGGCTTATACACGAGTCAATAGGTTTTCCCAGGTTTTGGGGGCAAAAGTAGGGAGTTCGGCTTATACACGGGTCGGCTTATACACGAGTATATAAGGTATATGGCACCTGCGGGATCATTAACTTCTAGTCCCCAGGGATAGGAGGTGGACTTTTTTGTAACCACATGTATAGTGCTAGTTGAGTATTAGGGTATGTGCACATCAGTCGTTTCTGCATCTTTGCAGAACGACCGGGAACCGGTGTAGAATGGCAGAACTGAGTTTTCTGAACTCGCTAGTGTAGCTGGTTTTGTTAGCGTTTTGCTAACGATTTGCGATCGGGTTACTAGCGGTCGGACAGCGTGTTCTTGGCGATTTCCAGACTGGTCTTTGGTGCACTTGTTCAGCTGGACCCGCTGGAAAAACGCTGAAAAGAAGTCGCTTGCTCTATCTTTGACAACCGGTGGAAAACCGGTGAATAAACTGAAATCGTCAAGACAAAAATCGTTCTAATGTAGACAGCGTTTTCTAAACTCCATTGACTAGCATATTAATCCAACCAGTGGCTAGGATTAACATAAATTAACATAAAACTCAGCGGAAACCGCCGACGGAAAACGTTCAAAAACAGCCCACAAAACTACTGATGTGCACATACCCTTAGGAATAGACCCATACTCCTTGACACTCCTTTTTGTGACACAGTGACAATAGGAAACATTCGATAGATGGATGTAATTTTTGCTGACTGGAACCTGATTAGTTAGATAGGGATATCAGGGCCAGCCGCCGAGGAATGGGGACACCACATTTACATCTTTTTAGGTGTATAAAACTCCGTTGGTAGGCAAGTTGAGAGTAGGGTGAGTACAGGGCTTTAATCCCCTCCCATGTTTCATCTGTGGTATTGTTGTATATACACATAGAAAAATGATACACAATTTTGGCATTTTAATTGTAGATAAATAAAATGTATATTTTAATTGCACCCTTTGTAGAAATCAGGTTTCTAGATTCCAGCAATACCATCTGTCCCTGTGTCGGTATCACCAGTAAAGGACCAAAGGAACCAAAAACCGTGAGTTTGTCAGTTACTTCGCGCCCTCCATCTTGTACCCTACACCCATTCAACATCCACTGGCCTGGGGATCCTCTCCACCTGTGGGGAGCCACTACATTCCAGTTGCCCAACCAACATCCCCAGAGGTTCTGCAGCAGCATTGGCCACTCATAGCCACAAACCATGGGTGGCATCACAATTAACTTTCCCTATTTTAGCCGAGAACTCCCTTTACACTGAACCAGAGTCACGGAAGCCAGGTCTTGATCCCAGTGACTCCCCAGAAACACCGTATCCGGATTCCGAGTACCCCACGTCCCTGGGGTGCATCACTTAAAATATCCAAGTCAATACAAAAATATACAAATCATGCTGACATGAGCGTAATAGAAAGCATTTCTGTTTTCTAAGAAACCTTCATCACGTAAATAAAAAGTGCAAAGTGACCAGTGGAAAGAACATTACTCCTGTTATATCTATAGCAGAATCCACATTCTAAAAGCCAAATAGCACTTCTTCCCAACTGATGTCTGACATGTGCTCAAACAATAGTATACAACCACATATGGAGTACTACCATGTTTGGTAAAAAAAGGCATAACAAATCGTCCTCTCCATCTCTTATCCCTTGTATAATTTATACATTTGGTCCTAAAACAGTATTCATAAGAACAAATAAATTTTTTGTTTTTATATCTAAATGTTATAGAGTTTTGTGAATCACTTGTAGGGTAAAAACTCTCAATATATCACTAGAAGAACTCCTTGAGGGTCTAGTTTCCAAAGTAAAGTAACGTCTGGGGGCGTTTCTACTGTTTTGTCATGTCAAGGGCTCTGCAGATGTGACATGGCATCTGCAATCTATTCCACACAAATTTACACTAAATAATCAAATAGCGCTCTTTCCCATCTGAGTTCTGCCATGTGCCCAAACAGCAGTTTTTGACCACATATGGAATTTCATCGCATTCGAGAGAAATTGCATAACAAACTTTGGGGTCCATTTTCTCCTATTATCCATTATGTAAATTACAGATTTGGGGAAAAACATAATTTTCATGAAAATGTTTAAGACAACCTAATGTTATTAAATTCTGTGTAGCACATGTGGGTTTAAAATGATCACTAAACTGAGTAATTAAAGGGAGCCAACCACCTAAAAATGCCTATCTAACCTATAAATATCTGTCCCTGGAGCCTAAGATTACTATTCTAACCATCCCTGACTGACTATCTACCTAACTAGATGCACAATATATCACTTTTATACTTACCAAACCCTTGTCTGATGGACGTTCCTCCAGGGTCTTTGACCGATGGGCGGGTAATGTGCTGCAGGCCCCGCGTCACTTTCCGCCGCGTCGCTGGGTCTATGATGCGCATGCTCTGAAGCCGGCCTGGGTGTACCAGTGATGCGGTGGGCGGAAGTGACGCGGGGCCTGCAGCACGTGACCCACCCATTGCGAGGATGCAATGGGCAGGTAATTTGAATCCTCCTAGAAGAAGATACTGCCCTGGAAAGAAGATGGACAGCAGCGAGGCGGGTGCGAGCGCGGCCTGAAGACCCTGCCTATCGTCAAAGACCCTGGAGGAACGCCCATCAGACAAGGATTTGTTAAGTATAAAAAGTGATTTATTGTGCATCTAGTTAGGTAGATTTAGTCAGTCAGGGATAGTTAGAATAGTAATTTTAGGCTCCAGGGACAGATATTTATAGGTTAGATAGGTATTTTTAGGTGGTAGGTTCCTTTTAATTGTGGGGTCCATTTTGTCATGCTATCCTTTGTTAAAATGAAAATTTGGGCTAAAGCAACATTTTAGAGGTGAAATATTTTTTTTTACTCCATTTTGCATTGATCCCTGTGTAGCACATGAAGGGTTATAAACTTTCTTGAAAGTAGTTTTGAAGTACATAAAAGGTGCGGTTTTAAAATGGTATCAGTTTTGGGGAGTTTTTAATATATAGACTCTTCAAATACGAATAGGTCCAGAATTAAATTTCTTGAAAAAAATAGAAATTGCTCTTACATTTTTAACCTGGCTAACATCTTAACAATTTAAAATAAAATATGAAAAATTATGTTGATGTAAAGTAGACATATGGGAAATGTTATTTATTAATTATTTTGTGAGATATAATTCTTTGGGTAAAAGCAGAAAAATTAAAAGTTTGAAAGTTGCGAAATTTTCAAAATATTTGTCAAAACTCTTTTGCAAATAAACGCCAAAATACCGACCTATGTTTGTTTGCCACTAACATAAAATACAATGTGTCACAAAAAATGTTTTTTTTTAAACACTTAAGCATTCCAGAGTTATCATCTGTACAGGTCATTAAATTACCGCCTGTGCAATTATTTGGAAATTCTGAAAACCTGCACTGGCTGCAGCCATTGAGGACTGGAGTTTCCCACCACTGCACTAGAGGTCTCCTTGGATGTAGCCAAAGGGCAAGAAGAATCCTTGAGCATTTTCACCACAACTGTGTCTCTCTCTGGTCACTCTTACAAGCATATTGGGGGTTGCACTCACAGAAAGCATCCCAATATGCTGTGAGAGCAGGCTCGCAGGCACTGGTGACAGTGTGACAAGCGATGCCATCACAAATATTACTGAAGTTCAGACTTGAGGGGTCATACTGCACTTCCTGATGTCACCGCTCCTCACATGATACCGGCGAGATATACCTGCTGCATCTCAAGGAATATCGTGCCTCTCATGAGACAGTGATTGTTAAGAGTGCTGACGCCACTGACGATAGCTCACGATATTGTTGCGTGATACCCGCTGTGTAACCTAAGAAAATCTCAGTGAAGTCACAGCTTGTATGCTGCTGGGAGCTGTGCAATGCCTGCTCTCTCAGCATATGGGGGATGCAGTCACTGATCTTGCTCCTCATGTGCTGTGACTACTTCAGGATGTATTTTGGTTTAATTTTTTTTTTTTTTTTAATTATACATACTTTTTTTGTTGTGTGGAATGGGAGACTTAAAAATTGATTTTAATTTTAAAAAATGATGAATGTAATGTATTGGGGAGTTTATTTTCAAATCAAATATCTATTGATGTGTCCTTACTGACTTGGTTAGTAATGTTTGGTATCTGATTGATGCCTCAACATTATTAATCTCTGGGCTTGATGTCAGCTGACATTACCCAGCTGGGACCAACTCCAAATTCCATTACCCTGTTTGCCAATGCACCAGGAGAGTGGGAGAGCCAGAACAAAGAGCCAGGAGTGGCGCATCTGCGACCTGTTATTTTTGTTTAAAGATTTTTAAATCCTTTCAGATTTTAAAATTTTAAATACTTTTTTAAAGAGTTTTCAGCTGTTTACGCTGATGATGGATGAATGGATGGTTATGGATAGATACAAAAAAAGAATAGATGAGATACAGTTGTGGCCAAAATTATTGACACCCCTGCAATTCTGTCAGATAATACTCAGTTTCTTCCTGAAAATGATTGCAATCACAAATTATTTGGTATTATTATCTTCATTTAATTTGTCTTCAATGAAAAAACACAAAAAGAATTATCCTAAAGCCAAATTGGATATAGTTCCACACCAAACATAAAAAAGGGGGTGGACAAAAGTACTGGCACCGTTAGAAAAATCATGTGATGCTTCTCTAATTTGTGTAATTAACAGCACCTGTAACTTACCTGTGGCACCTAACAGGTGTTGGCAATAACTAAATCACACTTGCAGCCAATTGACATGGATTAAAGTTGACTCAACCTCTGTCCTGTGCCCTTGTGTGTACCACATTGTGCATGGAGAAAAGAAAGAAGACCCAAGAACTGTCTGAGGACTTGAGAAACCAAATTGTGAGGAAGCATGAGCAATCTCAAGGCTACAACTCCATCTCCAAAGACCTGAATGTTCCTGTGTCTACTGCGCAGTGTCATCAAGAAGTTTAAAGCCAATGGCACTGTGGCTAACCTCCCTAGATGTGGACGGAAAAGAAAAATTGACGAGAGATTTCAACGCAAGATTGTGCGGATGGTGGATAAAGAACCTCAACTAACATCCAAACAAGTTCAAGCTGCCCTGCAGTCCAAGGGTACAGCAGTGTCAACCCGTACTATCTGTCGGCGTCTGAATGAAAAGGGACTGATGGTAGGATACCCAGGAAGACCCCATTTCTTACCTCAAGACATAAAAAAGCCAGGCTGGAGTTTGCCAAAACTTACCTGAGAAAGCCTAAAACGTTTTGGAAGAATGTTCTCTGGCCAGATGAGACAAAAGTAGAGGTTTTTGGGCAAAGGCATCAACATAGAGTTTACAGGAGAAAAAAAGAGGCATTCAAAGATAAGAACACGGTCCCTACAGTCAAACATGGCGGAGCTTCCCTGAAGTTTTGGGGTTGCTTTGCTGCCTCTGGCACTAGACTGCTTAACTTTGTGCATGGCTTTATGAAGTCTGAAGACTACCAACAAATTTTGCAGCATAATGTAGGGCCCAGTGTGAGAAAGCTGGGTCTCCCTCAGAGGTCATGGGTCTTCCAGCAGGACAATGACCCAAAACACAATTCAAAAAGCACTAGAAAATGGTTTGAGAGAAAGCACTGGAGTCTTCTAAGGTGGCCAGCAATGAGTCCAGACCTGAATCCCATAGAACACCTGTGGAGAGATCTAAAAATGGCAGTTTGGAGAAGGCACCCTTCAAATATCAGGGACCTGGAGCAGTTTGCCAAAGGAGAATGGTCTAAAATTCCAGCAGAGCATTGTAAGAAACTCATTGATGTTAGATAGATAGATAGATAGATAGATAGATAGATAGATAGATAGATAAGGTGAAACGCAGCACACAAAAAATTGTGATGAAAAAAGGACTTTTTAATGAGGCCTTGGTGGCACGACTTTTCAGTTGTAACACCACCTTACATGGTCTAAAATTCCAGCAGAGAATTGTAAGAAACTCACTGATGGTTAACGGAAGAGGTTGATCGCACTTATTTTGGCTAAAGGTTGTGCAACCAAGTATTAGGCAGGGGGTGCCAATACTTTTGTCTGGCCCATTTTTGGAGTTTTGTGTGAAATGATCAATGTTTTGGTTTTTGCTTCATTCTCTTTTGTATTTTTTCATTTAAGACAAATTAAATGAAGATAATAATACCAAAGAATTTGTGATTGCAATTATTTTCAGGAAGAAACTGAGTATTATCTGACAGAATTGCAGGGGTGTCAATACTTTTGGCCACGACTGTATGCCTATAGATGGTACCAACCTGTGAAACTTTACACTAACAACCAAGATTGTTTGCAAATATATATATTTTTATCGTAGCTTATTTTTTTGGATACTATAATCATTTTTACAATGTGGTTAAAAGTTTTTTTGAGCAAGATAGAAAATCAATAAACATCCCGAAAAAGGGTTGTATCATAATACGTGGTCTATAATCATTTCACAAGCCAGGTTTAGCGCCAAGCCTATAAATATATACTACTATATATTGCTATTACTGTAATTTGAAATTGGGGTAACTACATATGGTACTACCCTGAGGATAGAGGCCACAAACCAATTAAGCGTAGCTCCAGTGGTTATAAATTTATATCATACATATATTTAATTATAACGGAGAGCAGAACTGCCCAATCAGTAACTTCCAATAAGGTTTAGGACAAGTTTGGGTCCAGAATAGAACTTTATCTAAAGTCCAAATTGAATTGGTTATCACTGGAGCGAAGCTATAAGGGTAAAGGAAGTGAATGGTCTAAAAGACCAATAGCATGATGTGTTACTGCTAGAAGGACTTAGGAGGACACTGTGTGTAGCTCCTCCTCGTAGTTCATATATAGAGCGAATTTGCAAAATAAGCCCCACCATTTTATCTAAAGTCCAGCTGACCTGACAGAACTTCTATGGGTCTGCTAATCTCGATTAGGGAATAAAAAAGCACTTCCTTAAGAAATATCTTAAGTAGCAGAAGGTTCAATACTCACCTTTGTGGTTCTTTACCTTCCCTATGTTTCCTTTTCCTCTAGGTCACAGTACCAACCTTTTTTGTAGCACCATATCAAATGCCCTTATAGATAGCAGCGTAGCTTATGCTGGGCAGTTTCCCAGTGCATAAAATAATAATGTCTTTATTGCCATCATTCCTCCATTCACAACTGTAAGTAAAAGACTATGTCCAGTCATGTTGTTTTTTTTTGGAACTTTAAATCCGCAACAAGTCTGCAGCAAATCTTAGGGTGGCTACTGGCGGGTGGCTACAACCGGCTACTTCACGTGCACGAGCATGCACAAACGGTTGCAAATGGTACCCGCACCACCTTTACACGCCGCAACAAGGTGCGCTACAGTAGGTTACATCTATCTCTAGATACACCGCCGGGTGTCTCAAGTTACCTTCTGCCGAGCACCTTACCTCATTTACACACCGCTACAACAAGCTAATATGGGCGGACCTGGTGCAGCAGGGACAACACATAGGCGTGCCACAATTGTGGATTACGAGACGTCCGTATGCTGATAGGACAAAGTAATAACATTTTGATTGGCCAGGCATCGCAGGAGGCTGTTTAATACATGACGCTCGAGCAATTGTGTAGTGTGACTGGTCAGCTCCTTAAATATACCGCCCTATGCAGCGACTACCAATCGTAATGCAGGAGCTTCCTCCAATGATCGCTGATGGGGGCGGTAACCCGGAGCCTGTGTCACGCCCCAGCTACAGACCAGGTACATAGCCTGGTGTCCAGACATCCCTTCTGTTGTTTCTTTACACGCCGATACAGGTCGCTACAATCGCCTGGGTAGCCACCTGTTTCAGGGCAGTGCTCTGAAACAGGTGCCGCTACTGCCGGGTGGCTACAACCGTCTTCACACGCCGCTACCACGCAGTGAATTGCCGGTGCAAGATACATTTCTCGCATGTATCCGGTTGTAGCCACCCATCAGTAGCGGCGTGTAAAGGTACCCTTAGGGGTTGCTTTTTTCTTCTGATCTCTTGGCAGGAGCTTTGCTGCTGTTTTAGCTGCATTTTTTCTGCGCATTTGGTTGCTGCATTTTTGCTGCAGATTTCCAATAAAAACTATAGCAAAAACATAGAATAGAATTGGTATGTTCATTTCAAAAGTGCAACAAAGCCTAAGGTGTTGTTTATGTAAGAGGGTGGACCTGCAGTCCAGAGTCCTTCAGAAGACATCGATGGTTTAGTTGTATTGTCTGTAATTTTATTACAGAGTGTGTATTAAGCAAACTATAATATAGTAAGGCTGGGGTCACACTTAAGCCCTTGGTCCGTTTTTGGCTTCATTTTTGTCATTTTTTTTTTCTAAGTCCAAAAACGTTCAGGGGTGTAGGAGGCTCAAAAAGCACCCAAAAAAAAACGGATTGGTGATGAAAATCACTTCCAAAAACGGACTTCTATGTGTGACCCCAGCCTAATAGGAACAATGTAGGAAATGTTATGTAGTGGTGTGTTATAATGTATGATGTGCTGCACTATTTATAGGTGGAATATCATGTGTAGTGTAAGCCATAGATATAGCAGAACTGGTTATACACAGTTAATATATTGTAAGCTGGGTGTAGGAATGTAGATGAAAGGTGAAAATCTATACAGACTGATTGCAGGGACCAAAAGAGTAAAAGCTTGGATGAGCTCACAGGGAGAGGTGCCAGTCTGTAGGCTGAGGGGAGATAAACAACAGTCCAGAGTGTGCGAGTCTAGAGAGAGCAATGCAGGGGTGAGAGCTCAAAGCTGCAGAATGAGTCCAGTACTGGTGATGTGTGGGATGCAAGTAAGAAATATGTAGGTGACTGAACCTCAGATGCTACGGTAGAAAGCTGTGAGGTGAACTGAAAATAGGGGAAGTGAATCCAGCTTGGCTTGGGGGATCCAGGAGAAGATAGGATGCTGCCCGGCTGACTCATGAGGAAAGGGAGGAAAAGGCCATGTTGAGCGTTGTCCTGCAAGGAATCACTGTCAATGGGGTTATATGTACGTGAAGTGAGCCTAATTCTCCTCACTTGCAAAGAAATGTTCATAAGTAAATGCCATGACCAGTAACCGTTAAGATTGTGACTCTGTTCTACACAGAAGATAAGAAATCTACTGCCGTCTTTATACTGCTCATTCAAATTGTGTACAGTAAAGTTTGTCTTGTTTTTACCAACCACTCTGTCATGCCCCCCCTGGCATACTTGGGGGCTGGGTGAATATCATGATCGGAGGTCTGAAAGCACTACAAATAACATTATCAGCACCCATACACACCAAGAACTCATGGTTTAATGTAGTATGCCAGGGTGGACTCATCACTGCACTAGCCTATGGCAACCACCACCCCAGTGAGCTCCAGCATGGCTTCATTTACACTTTCTGCACAGAAATATAACCAATGTGTGTGGACAGCCTATCCCAAAGTCACATAGGTTTTGCTGGTTAACAAAAACTCAGGAAAAGATTAGCATAGAGTTACTTAAAACCAAGGTAAAAAATGGAGGTTAAAGACGTAGCAAAAACGCCCTGTATGAGCATAACCTAATAATGAAATCTTGCCAGATATGTCATTGCTGCTTTATTTCAATGAAACCATCACATCAAAAAGTAGAACATGATATTATGGGTAATATTATTCTGAAAGTTAGATGCATTGTAATTGACAAAAAAAACATCGCTTTCTCTACATATGAAGATAAGTACAGTATGTACATAGACTGAGTGCCAGGAAAATAACAGGGACCCCACTCTGCTATGTCTTTAACTCGTACTTTATGTGGTAGCTTGAAAATTAATGTCTGCGAATCATATTGTACAGTAAGCCCTATTAAATATATCATAATATTAATTTCAAAATAATGGAAACATAATCACAGATTACACTGCTATTTTGTTAGCAGGTCCCAGATTATCATTGTATTTCCAAAGAACATTATCAATATCTGTCGAACTAAGTGTCAGACAAGGAGTGTGTTTGTGACTGTTACAAAAGATTAATATCTTTGATCATTTTTACTGTTGGCGCCCCAAACTGTCTACATTTCAATATGTGATTTCAGCTCCCTTCATTGCTAAGTTCATGAATTGTAAACAGTTAATAAAACATTGAATGAGTATTAATTACTTTCCACTTAATTACCTGCCATGTGGATCTTGTTGAGCTATTGATTACTGGCAAACATTCATCCCACAGGGGATGATGTGATTTAACTTCATCCAACGAGTCAATTAGCCTGAGCAACACTGGGAAAGTGACTGCTTTGCCTCAATAGCTAGAGTTCCTTGCCAAGAAGGGTACATAAGCCATTTATTTGTTCATTAAAACACAGTGCTATTGTCAACAGGAGGCACTTAACAGGTGTTATTGAGATTTGTAAAATGTCACTCTGTGTCTTAAAGATTTTCTAGTGAAACAATAAACATAACCTAATCAAAAATGGTAACGTCTGGATAATAGGGCAGGAGAGTTAACCCTTTTCTCTTAAGGCACATTTACTTATATAAACCAATGTATACAGTTGTAAAAGTAGACTAACATTGAATACTATCAATACTTCAGGCCCAGAGGCACCGATGCGAAAGCTCCAGCGGGGCCCCCAATTATTGGAAATCTTTAATAGTATTAGTCTTTTTCTATAGGCCAAAGGGACTTTTGGGTCCCCCCTAGGCTGCAGGGCCCAGGTGCGATCACAACCCCTGCACCTATTGTAGTGAGGCTGCCTTCACACTACGGTCAGGTCCGATCTGGGGCTGTCAGGGGTGACAGCCCCGGACCGGATTTTGGCCCCATAGTATCCTATAAGGCCGAATGGAGCCGGATAGCAGCTATCTGCCATTCGGCTTCAATCTCTCCGGAAGAATCTGGGAGAAGTCGGATTTTTCTCTCCCGGACACAACGTTGCTTGCCACGTTTTTGTGTCCGGGGAGAACAATCTCCCCAAAATTGGCATCTCCTGGATCTTCCCAGGCCAATTCGGCGCTCCCTTAACATGGGAGCCTATGGCTCCGGATTGCCCCGATCCAGGAGGATCTGGGAACTGGACACCTGCAGCTGCACGTTGCTGTTATTTCAGGACCGCGGCTAGCTCCCTGTGAGCCGCGGTTCTGAATCATCAGCAGCGGCAGCTGCGTCAGGCTGCACACCAGACCGGAGGGCATATTAGCCCTCCGGTTCTGTGTGCTGATCCGGTCTGGAGCTGTCAGGTTCACCCCTGACAGCCCCGAATTGGACCTGACCGCAGTGTGAAGTCACCCTTATGCCCCTGATTCTGACAGCATTAATGTAGTATAGTTCAATTCAAAAATAGTTATGTTTCTGCTTGGTAGTGATATCCTTGGATAGTATGAAAAGTAATTTAGTAAAATTAAATGAGTAAGGATACTTTCACATCAGAGGTTCTCGACATTAGCGGTAGATCTGGCAGTTTTGCCTGATCTGCGGTAAGCCGAAACATTTGTGGCAAGACTGCGTTCAGCCTAATGCATTCCCTATGGGACTTGCGTAAATGTGCGGTATTTGCGGTTATATTTATTTATCAAAGGGTCTTGCTGGATATATCTCATACAGATATCACATTTCCTAACACAAATCATAAACTATGATGCAATATAATTTAAAACAGAAAGAATTAGTTCTGCACCTAATTTGACATGTCCTTGCAGTGTAAGGGTCCAGTTATCTGCAATAACATACTTTTCTGTATCATGGAAAATGAAAGGGGAGGTGCCATCAATTTATTTTCAACAATTCCTAATCATGTAAATCTAATATATAAAGCTGAATATGTGTATGTGTGTATGTGTGTATGTGTGTATATCCGGGATTGGCATCTACACCGTCGCAACTACAGATACAAAATTTTGCACAGTCACACGTCTGGACCCCGGGAGCGTCATAGGCTATGTTGTGAGGCGAAATTTTAACCCTGCGCGTTCCAGTTCATCAAACAATTTTGCCCCTATCTACATAATGGGGAAAACGTGAATGGAAAAGTGTTGGAGGAAAATCGACAGCTGTCAGCTATAGAAACAAAATTTTGCACAGTCCTACGTCTGGACCCCAGGAGCGTCATAGGCTATATTGTGAGGTGAAATTTTAACCCCGCGCATTCCAATTCACCAAACAATTTTGCCCCTATCTATATAATGGGGAAAAAGTGACAGTTACCAGTTGACAGTTGTGAATGAGAGGGGCTTAATGATAGCACCAAAGACTAACAGCACATACCAGCATATAGTCACTAAGATGGGGCCCCAACATGAGATATTCACCACACACGGGGACATGTATACACACCACATGCACACAAAGAGTAACAGCAAGTGTATAGTCGCTAAAGTGCAGCACCAACATTGGATACTCACCACGCACCCGAACAAACACACACACCACAAATAGACACACACAGCACAGAGACACACACCTCCCCCAAGGGGGGACACACACACTCTATAGCGACACATGCACTCACCTCACAGGGACACACACACACCACAAAGAGACACACATAACACAGACACACACACCACACAGACCCCCCCACAGGGACACACACACATAGCCACCCTATAGGGACACATGCACCCACCCCACAGGGACACACACACACCACAAAGAGACACACACAACAGAGACACACACCACACAGACCCCCCCCCACAGGGACACACACATACACACCCTATAGGGGCACATGCACACAGACCACAGGGACACACACACCACAAAGAGACACATACAACAGAGACACACACCACACAGACCCCCCCCCCACAGGGACACACACATCTACACCCCAGGGACACACACACCACACAGACAAACACAGATGTGCACAAATCACCTCATACAACTCGCCTCATACGTGTGCTATCTTTATTTTCCAAACATAAACATCTGATTAAAAACAGCCAATGTGCAACACATGTGCCATATAGGGAATTAAGGCAGATGTCAGTCACATGAGCCGTCTATTATGTGTATGTGTGAGGTAACATATACTGCCCGGCCAGGGGGAGGGATTACTGTTGGTTGGAGATTTATTAGGCTGCCTATAGCAATCAATCACAGCTCAGCTTCTATTTTCCTACAGGTCATTAATATGACATATTCAAATTCAATGTTGTTATAACTAACAGCAGTTATTTATTAACCCGGGCGTAGCCGGGTACTACAGCTAGTTATTAATATTTTACTTTGTAAAATATATATACCGTATATACTCGCGTATAAGCCAAGTTTTTCAGCCCAAAAATTGGGCTGAAAAGTACCCCCCTCGGCTTATACACGAGTCAGTGACGGTATACAGCAGCCACAGCAGCCCCAGCAGCCTCAGTAATCCAGGGCCCCCCAGCCTTGCTCCGGTCACCTGTAAAGCAAAATATACTTATCACTGTCACGCTGCCGTCCGCGCCCGCCGCTGCCGACATCCCCGATCCTCCATCTTCATGCGTCTTCTTCCGGTTTCCTGTGTTCGTCGCAGGCAATGACGTCATTGCCGGCGCCGAACACAGGAAGTCGGAAGAAGTCGCATGAAGATGGAGGATCGGGGATGTCGGCAGCGGCAGGCGCGGACGGCAGTGGGACAGTGATAAGTATATTTTGCTTTACAGGTGACCGGAGCAAGGCTGGGGGGCCCTGGATTACTGGGGCTGCTGTATACTACCGCTGGGGCTGCTATATACTACCACTGGGGCTGCTGGGGCTGCTATATACTACCACTGGGGCTGCTGGGGCTGCTATATACTACCACAGGGGCTGCTATATACTACCACTGGGGCTGCTGTATACTACCACTGGAGCTACTGGGGATGCTATATACTACCACTGGGGCTGCTATATACTACCACTGGGGCTGCTGGGGCTGCTATATACTACCACTGGGGCTGCTATATACTACCACTGGGGCTGCTGTATACTACCACTGGAGCTGCTGGGGATGCTATATACTACCACTGGGGCTGCTGTATACTACCACTGGGGCTGCTGTATACTACCACTGGGGCTGCTGGGAATGCTATATACTACCATTGGGGCTGCTATATACTACCACTGGGGCTGCTGGGGCTGCTATATACTACCACTGGGGCTGCTATATACTACCACTGGGGCTGCTGTATACTACCACTGGGGCTGCTGGGGATGCTATATACTACCACTGGGGCTGCTGTATACTACCACTGGGGCTGCTGTATACTACCACTGGGGAGGCCTGTATACCACTGGGGGGGGCCTGTATACCACACTGCTGGGGGCTGTATACCTGTGCTGGGGTCCACCCTCGGCTTATACATGAGTCAATAGGTTTTTCCAGATTTTTGGGGCAAAAGTAGGGGGGTCGGCTTATACACAGGTCGGCTTATACACGAGTATATACGGTAATTTGTTACTAATGGAGGAAAACATGAAAAATAATTAAAAAGGTTTGATATTTTCTAGTGTATTGCTAGCTCAATTTATGACTGCAGTAAATGTTGGCTGGAGCTACTCCATGTGTGTGATGTCTCCTCCCCTCCCCTGTTGGGTGTTTGCAAAAGGATAAAAGAGGATGAAGTTTAGGTTCACAGTGTGGAGCCATTTTGTTGGTAACTATAAAGTGATACTGACATGTAGACAGTGTCAAGAGGATGGATGGCAGTTCCATACATTATAATACATCATCCCACATAGTACTCATACAGTAAAACACGCCCCATATAGTGCTCCATACGGTATAATGAGCCAAATATAGTGTTCCATACAGTATAATTCATCCCACATAGTACTCCATACAGTATAATGATGACCTAATATAGTGTTCTATATATATAATGTGCCCCAACAAAGTGCTGCATACAGTATTATGACCCCACAAGGTGCTTCACACAGTATAATAGCCCTATATAGTGCTCAATACAGTATAATGCGTCCCACATGCCGAATATAGCACAATGCTTCACATATAGTGCTCCATACAGTATTATTATTATTATTACTAATTTATAGCACCATTGATTCCATAACGTGAGGTTACAAACAAAACACAAATGAAAAATATGATCAAACTAACAGTGACAGACTGGCATAGAGGGGAGAGGACCCTGCTCTTGTGGGTTTGTAGTCTTCTACAGGATAATGGTGTGCCCTTCCACATAGCGCACCATATAGTATTATGCACCTCCACATACAGCTCCCTCCAGTATTATGCACCTCCACATAGAGCTCCATACAGTATAATGCACCTCTACATAGAGCTCCATACCCATATCCATACTCCATATCCAAATTTGTAGAGGAGGGCCCTCCCAAATGTATACAGAAGGGCCCTCCAAAATATATAGAAGAGGGCCCTCCCAAATGTATAAAGGAGGGCCCTCCCTAATGTATAGAGGAGGGCCTTCCCAAAACTATGGAGGAAGACCCTTGCAAAATTATAGAGGAGGGCCCTTCCAAATGTATACAAAAGGGCCCTCCCAAATATATAGAAGAGGGTCCTCCCAAATGTATAAAGGAGGGCCCTCCCTAATGTATAGAGGAGGGCCTTCCCAAAACTATGGAGGAGGGCCCTGTCAAAACTATAGAGGAGGGCCCTCCCAAAAGTATAGAAGAGGGCCCTCCAAAATGTATAAAGGAGGGCCCTCCCTAATGTATAGAGGAGGGCCTTCCCAAAACTATGGAGGAGGGCCCTGTCAAAACTATAGAGGAGGGCCCTCCCAAATATATAGAGGGGGGCCCTCCCAAAAGTATAGAGGAGTTCCTTCAGAAATGTATATAGGTGGGCCCTCCCAAAAGTATACAAGATGGCCCTCCCAAATGAATAAAAGAGGGTCCTCTCAAATTAATAGGGGAGGGCCCTCCCTAATGTAAAGATGACCTTCAGTGGCATCAACCATGGCTTTGCTTATGCCGTTATTCTTAAGGACGTTTCAGCCCCAAATGAATAGAGGAAGGCCCTCCCAAACATATGTTACAGATCCACCTCAGGGCCTCATCAAATTAAGGTTTCCTGCCTACTGCAGGCCCTCTGAACATTTGAATTTAGGGCTGCAAATATCATGGAGGTGGAGAGAAGGAGATGGAGGAGAGGGAGGGTAAAGCCCAACATGTTACAATGGCACGTTATAAACTGCTATGGGATATGTATTCCAATATTGAGTCTCAATGAGGGAGGGACTGCCCAAATGTCTAAGGAATAGCAGTCCCTCCAAAACATATGTTACAGGGCCAACTGAAGCCCCTCAGATCAAAGATCAACATACCAATGGGCACTTTCTAGCTGGCCTTGTATAGTACTAGGGAATAGCTAACTAAAAATGATGTATGACGGAGGGACCTACAAAATGTATAAGTCAGGGCCCTCCCAATTGTAAAAGGCGGAAAAAAGCCACAAGAACAAACGCTGAAAGTGATATTTTTTTGTGTCTCTGGTTTATTTATCCTTATATACAAGTGATTATGCAGGAAAAAAACTGTCTCTTATACTTTTTGGCCTGTTAAATGCAATTTAGGTTAGGTTTAGTAGTTGTTCTTGTGTATCTGTAACAAAGCTATTCCCACAAACCATATGTGAGTCAGAAATGCTTGCAGTCATATTCTCCAGGCTCTTCCCATTGTGTTTCATCACTTTCCCACTTATTTCAGCCTTTTCCTCAGCCCCCCAGACCACTTTGTAGGGTCCAGCATAAAATTACTCACATTTCCCATTGACTTAAATTGTACTCGCTATTCGGAACAAATATGCGATTAGTACAAAGTACTCGTTACGAGTATAGCAATTACGAATATTTCGGTACTCGCTCATCCCTAAATTTAATATATCAGCCCCATTTAGTTTTGTGTAGGTTATAGAAAGTAACTTCTTTACAATAATAGAAAATTAAACATATGATTTGAATGACGTGCAACTTCTAAATGTTGTTTCTTTGTTGCAATATTCAACTTATTTATTGACATAGATGTACGGAATCAATATTAGATTTGCTTTAATTCATGCAGATCTAATGTTTCTTTTTAGCTCCTCCAAATTGGGAATAAGTATGGACTTACTGGAGGCAATAAGTGTATTAAGAAAAGAGGTTTGATAACGAACCATTTAGAAACCTCCTTTGTACAGATTCTGTTTCTCTTTGCTGTCTAAGAAAAAAATATCCTAAATCACAATTGATTTTAGTAAAAACCACAATAATAGAAGTCCACTTGCTGCAGGCCATGAAAATTCTTTGGAGTGTTCAGACAAGGAGGTCATGCATGGAATATTTTATGTGTCATTTTAAGGTCACATTATCTAGCCAAGCAATAACACTGAATTTATTAGCTTTTCTGAGCTGCAATGAAATATACTTTACAAATTACATAATAAACAGCTGACTCAATTGTTAAGATAAAATTTTGTAAAATGAACGGCTTAAAATAAATGCTTATAGGTAATACCAATGGACTTTTTGTATGATTTCAATGGCTGTAACTAGTGATGAGCGAGTGTATTCATTACAATTCGCTACTCGCACAGATAGTATACTATTCGCAATGCTCGTTACTGGGCGAGTACCGCTGGTGCTCCACTCGTGAGTGATGGGTCGATCATTATCGATCTGACACAAATTGGCAGCTCCCTTCAGTAAACAATAGGAGCTGGCACCTCAGAGAGAGCAGATTGGATGTTAGGTTCTCTCTGGGGGGCACAGCAAGGTGTTTTATGCTGTGAAAATTTGAAAAAGAAAGTCCAGGAAAGACTCATTTTATAGTCGGATGTGTGTGTCATTAACTTACATTGTACTCACTTTTCGGAAGAGTACGCGAGTATTAAAAACTACTCGTTACGAGTATAGTGTGTGCGAATAATACGGTACCTGCTCATCACTAGTTGCAACCCGTTTTTAATACATATACACTGGTGATCAAAATGTATGATCACTTGATTTTTTCAGACAGAATGTATTCTACATTGATGAACATTTGAAGGTTTTTGTGTAGGGGTACACCAGGCCACTAGAACAATGTTATCCAAAATAGCCAAAGTTTATCAACTTAAAACTTTTATTTTACACAAAACGTGATGATTATAATTAGAGAACAGCAATGACTGTAGCACAAAAAAAATTAAAACTGAATTTTGTAACGGTTACATCAGTCACCAATCAGCAGGAAGTGTACAGGCCTTTGCTTTATACAGGCCTTTGCTTTGAATGACTTCAGCACATTTGCGGCCACAGGACATCTCTAGTCTCTCACACTGCTCTGGGGTGATTTTGGTCCACTCTTCTTACAGTCTCTTCCAGAGTTCTGTGACTGTTTTGGGTTTCTTGGCCATAACTTTGTCATTCAGTATTTTCCAAAGGATTTCTATTGAATTTAGATCAGGACACGAGGGCTGGCCATTTCATTGTTTCAATGTTTTCCATTTCAGTGAACTGCTTTACTCATTTTGCTATGTGACAGGGGGCAATGTCCTGCATAAACATTTCTGGCTGATTGAGTGCTGAATGCAAGTAAGGCCAGGGTCACACTTGGATCTGTTAAAACCATTAGTTTTTCAACTTAAAATTTTAGAAAAACTGATGGTTTTAACGGATCCATAGGCTCCCATGCAAAAAACGCAGTGTCAAAATGCACTGCTAAAAAATGCTATGCGTTTTTTTTACTGCAGCCAAAACATATAGGTACCATGCGTTAATGCATGCGTTAACACATAGCGTTTTTTAGCTGAAAAAATGGCAATTTTCAAAAACAGAATCAGGTTTTGAAAATGCAGAAAAACTGCATGACAAGTGTGACCCCAGCCTAAAGAACCATGTGCTGTTGAAGAAGATTCTGATACACCAGTGATGGCGAACCTATGGCAATACTAATAGGGGGCAGGATGGGGCATATTATTATGTCATGGGGCAGGATGGGGCATATTGTTATGTGATGGGCAGGATGGGGCAATGCTAACAGGGGGCAGGATGAGGCATATTGTTATGTGATGAGGGCAGGATAGGGCATATTATTATGTGATGAGGCAGGATGGGGCAATATTAACAGGAGGCAGGATGGGGCATATTGTTATGTGATGGGGCATATTGTTATGTGATGGGGGCAGGATGGGGCATATTGTTATGTGATGGGGCAGGATGGGGCATATTATTATGTGATGGGGCAGGATGGGGCAATACTAACAGGAGGCAGGATGGGGCATATTGTTATGTGATGGGGGCAGGATGGGGCATACTGTTATGTGATGGGGCAGGATGGGGCAACACTAACAGGGGGCTGGATGGGGCATATTATTACATGATGGGGGCAGAATGCGGCATATTGTTATGTGATGGGGGCAGGATGGGGCATATTATTATGTGATGGGCTGATGGGACATATTATTATGTGATGGGGCTGATGGGGCTTATTGTTGTGTGATGGGGCAGGATGCGGCATATTATTATGTGTTGGGGACAAGGATGGGGTAGATTACTATGTAATGGAGACAAGAATAGGGCAATACTACCAGGGGGCAAGTTGGGGCATATAACTATGTGATGGGGACAAGGGTGGTGCAATAATACCAAGGGACAAGGATGGGGCACATTACTGCAGGATGGGGCATATTACTTCAAGAGGACACGGATGGGGCATATTACTACAAGGGGAGAAGGATAGGGCATTACTGCAAGATGGGGAATATTGCTGCAAGAGCACAAGGATAGGGCATTACAACAGGATGGGGCATTACTACATGATGGGGCAGGATAGGGACATTACCACATGGGGACAAGGATGGGACATTACCGAAGGGGACAAGGATGGGGCATACTACAAGGGGATAAGGATGAAGACATTACTACAAGAAGGGGGTCAGGATAGGAACATTACCGCCAGGAGAGGGTCAGGATGGAGCACAACTGCAAGGAGAGGGTCAGGATGGATCATATAGCTAGGAGAGGATCAGAATGGAGCAAAAGGCTAGAAGGAGAGGATCAGGATGGAGAACATAGCTAGAAGGAAGTGGTCAGGATGGAGCACATAACTACAAGGAGAGGGTCAGGATGGAGCACGTAACTACAAGGAGAGGGTCAGCATGGGACACATTACTAGAATGAGAGGGTCAGGATAGGACACATTACTAGAAGGAGAGGATCAGGATGGAGCACATTACTACAAGGAGAGGATCAGAATGGAGCACATTACTACAAGGAGAGGATCAGGATGGAGCCCGTAACTAGAAGGAGAGGGTCAGGGTGGAGCACATAGCTAGAAGGGGAAGGCAAAATGGAGCACATAACTACAATGGGAAGGTCAGGATGGGAAACATTACTACAAGGAGAGGGTCAGGATGGAGCACATAGCTACAAGGAGAGGGTCAGGATGGGACACATTACTGCAAGGAGAGGGTCATGATGGAGATATTACTACAAGATGAGGACCATGATTTCAGTATGAAATCTGCTTGTATTCCATGATAAAATCTATCTTCTAACTGTCTAATATTCTGCATTTTTTCCATGCAGATCAATCCACCTGCTGTTTCTAGAAAGGGCAGTGGCAGCGGCTCAGCTTCAATGTGCAGTACATATGAGCTGTCTGACCACTGCCGAAGAGAAGAGAAGACTGCAAAGGTAAGTTTAAAATCAATTAATTGTTAAAATAATTGAATTGATGTTTCAGGACTACAAGCCCTGTACAGGAAAGAGAGCCCCCTCTGCTCCTCCTGCCTCTCCTGCTATTCCTGCCCCTTCTGCGCCTCCTGCCCCCTCTGCTCCTCCTGCCCCTCCTTCCTCCTCCACTCCTCCTACCCCGCCGCTCCTCCTGCCCTCCTCTGTCCCTTTTCCTGTCCCTTGCTCCTCCTGTACCCGCTCCTCTGTCTCTCCTCCTACACCGCACTCCTCCTGCCTCATGCTCCACCTCCCCCCATTGCTCCTGCCCCTGCTCCTCCTGTCATCGCTCCTCTGTCTTTCCTCCTATCCCTGCTCCTCCATCTCTCCTCCTTTCACGGCTCCTCTGTCTCTTCTCCTGCCCCGTGCTCCTCTTGTCCCGGCTCCTCCGTTTCTCCTCCTGCCCCGCGCTCCTCCTGCCTCATGCTCCTCCTGCTCCCCCTCTTCCTCCCCCACATTCCTCCTGCCCCCCACTCCTCTTGTCACCGCTCATCTGTCTCTCCTCCTGTCAGCGCTCCTCCTGCCCCCTCTGCTCCTCCTGCCCCTTCCACTCCTCCTGCCTCTCCTGCCCCCTCCACTCCTCCTGCCCCTCCTGCCCCTCCACTCCTCCTGCCTCTCCTGCCCCCTCCGCTCCTCCTGCCCCCTCAGCTCCTCCTGCCCCTCTGCTCCTCCTGCCCCCTCCACTCCTCCTGCCCCCTCTGCTCCTCCTGCCCCTCCACTCGTCCTGCCCCCTCCGCTGCTCCTGCCCCCTCCACTCCTCCTGCCCCTCCTGCCCCCTCCTCTCCTCCTGCCTCTCCTGCCATTCCTGCCCCCTCCGCTCCTCCTGCCCCCTCTGGTCCTCTGCCCCTCTGCTCCTCCTGCCCCCTCCACCCCTCCTGCCCCCTCCACTCCTCCTGCCCCTCCACTCCTCCTGCCCCCTTCGCTCCTCCTGCCCCCTCCACTCCTCCTGCCCCTCCTGCCCCCTCCGCTCCTCTTGCCTCTCCTGCCATTCCTGCCCCCTCCGCTCCTCCTGCCCCCTCCGGTCCTCTGCCCCTCTGCTCCTCCTGCCCCCTCCGTTCCTCCTGCCACCCTCTGCTCCTCCTGCCTCTCCTGCTATTCCTGCCCCTTCTGCGCCTCCTGCCCCCTCTGCTCCTCCTGCCCCTCCTTCCTCCTCCACTCCTCCTACCCCGCCGCTCCTCCTGCACTCCTCTGTACCTTTTCCTGTCCCTTGCTCCTCCTGTACCCGCTCCTCTGTCTCTCCTCCTACACCGCACTCCTCCTGCCTCGTGCTCCACCTCCCCCCATTCCTCCTGCCCCCACTCCTCCTGTCACCGCTCCTCTGTCTCTCCTCCTGTCCCCGCTCCTCCGTCTCTCCTCCTTTCGCTGCTCCTCTGTCTCTTCTCCTGCCCCGCTCTCCTCTTGTCCCGGCTCCTCCGTTTCTCCTCCTGCCCCGCGCTCCTCCTGCCTCATGCTCCTCCTGCCCCCCCTCTTCCTCCCCTGCATTCCTCCTGCCCCCCACTTCTCTTGTCACCGCCCATCTGTCTCTCCTCCTGTCAGCGCTCCTCCTGCCCCCTCCACTCCTCCTGCCCCTCCACTTCTCCTGCCCCCTCCGCTCCTCCTGCCCCCTCAGCTCCTCCTGCCCCTCTGCTCCTCCTGACTCCTCCACTCCTCCTGCCCCTCCTGCACCCTCTGCTCCTTCTGCCCCTTCACTCCTTCTGCCCCTCTGCTCCTCCTGCCCCCTCCGCTCCTCCTGCCCCATCCACTCCTACTGCTCCTCCTGCCCCCTCCGTTCCCCCTGCCTCTCCTCCCATTCTCCTGCCCCTCCGCTCCTCCTGCCCCCTCCGCTCCTCCTGCCCCCTATGCTCCTCCTGCCCCTCCTGCCTCCTCTGCTCCTCCTGCCCCCTCCACTCCTCCTGCCCTCCTGCCCCCTCCTCTCCTCCTGCCCTCTCCACTCCTCCTGACCCCTCCACATCTCCTGCCTCCTCCACTCCTCCTGCCCCCTCCGCTCCTCCTGCCCCTCCTGCCTCCTCCGCTCTTCCTGCCCCCTCTGCTCCTCCTGCCTCCTCTGCTTCTGCCCCTCTGCTCCTCATGCCCCCTCCGCTCCTCCTGACCCTCCTGCCCCCTCTGCTCCTTCTGCCTCTCCTGCCCCCCCCACCCTCTCCGCTCCTCCTGACCCTCCTGCCCCCCGCTCCTCCACGGTAATAATAAAAATAAAAAAATCCTCAGTGAGGATACTCACCTGTCCGCCGGTTTGCTCCACCTCCGATGCGTCTTGTAGCTCCCAGGGCAGGACCTGTCGTTGCCTGGCAAACCGATCAGCTGATCGTTTTCCCAGGCAATGAAAGGCCCTCAAGCCCTGTGAGAGCTAGAAGATGGAGGTGGAGCGAGCCAGCGGACAGGTGAGTATCCTCACTGAGGATTTTTTTATTTTTACTTTTACTGTGGAAGAGCTGAGGTGCCGCGGGGAGCAGGGGGCTGCAGGGAGTGCGGGCAGGAGGAGCGGGGGGGGCTTGAAGGAGAGCTGCACGGCACGCAAATTTTTAATTTGCCTCAGACGGAACTGGCCATTAGACAATTATATAGTAGACTAGCTGGGTGCCCGATGCACATGCATCGGGATTCTAGAAGAGCGAGTCTCTGACTCGCAATGGCCGCTGCGCGGCCAATGCTTCGGGCGTATCCGCATGACCACGCTGACTCGCAGTGCGAGTGGACTCAGAAGGGGCAAAAAACCCATTTGCAATTATATAATAGATATATATATATATACTGTATGATCAACAAGAATTGGCAGCACTACCACAAAAACGGGTGTAAAAGAACTTGCTAAGGGGTATTGTCCACCTGACTTGGAAGTGCTGTCTGCTTCTTGCCCTATATATATATACAGTATATATATATATATATATATATATATATATACATACTGCTCAAAAAAATAAAGGAGACACTGAAACATCACATTCAATTTCAAGTCAATCACATTTCTGTGGGATAACCTTCTCAATTAAAAAGCAGCACTGATAATTATGAATCAATTTCTCCTGATCTTGTGCAAAGGAACTGACACCAGGTAAAAATGATAGGCAATTAGCAAGACTACCCCTATAAAGGAGTGATGCTGAAGGTGGTGATCACATACAATTTCTGTGTTCTCATCCTTTTTGCCTGTTGTATTGATCACTTTGGCATTTTGTCATTGCTCTCACCACTAGAAGTAGCATGAAGCAGTGTCTACAACCCACAGACGTTGCGGAGGTACTGCAGTTCATCCAGGATGGCACATTGATGCAAACAGTGGCAAAAAGGGTAACTGTGTCTGTCAACACAGTGTCAAGAGCATGGAGGAGACGCTAGAAGACAGGTCAGTACACCAGGAGACGGTCTGAGAATCTCATCCTGGTGACTAATGGCAGTCAGGGTATCTCGAGATAGCAAATGGACGGCTGTGCGGCCCTCCAAAGAAATGCCTCCCCACACCATTGCACCATTACTGCCAAACCAGTCTTGCTAGAGAATATTGCAGGCATAGAGCATTTTCCATGGTGTCTCCAGACTGTCACATCTGTCACAAGTGCTCAATGTGAACCTGCTGTCATCCATGAAGAGCACAGGGTGCCCATGTCCAATTTGCCAATCTTGAAGTTCTCTGGCAAATGGCAATTATCCTGCACAGTGCTGGGCTGTAAGCTCAACACCCACTTGTGGACGTCAGGCCCTCATATCACCCTCATGGAGTCTGTTTCTGACAGTTTGAGCAGACACATGGTATTAGAGGCCTGCTGGAGGTAATTTTGTAAGACTCTGGCACTGCTCCTCCTGAGCAGTCTAAATTAATGCTAACTAAACTAATAAAGAAAAGCAAAAAGGGACAGACCCAGAGTGGAAGGATGATTAGTTTAATATGCTTGGAGGTGAAACAGAACTCTGGTAGACACAGTGATATAACGTCTAGTAGAGTCTGGCCGCACACCATTATGGCAATATAAAAGGTCTCCAAACAGGAAGAATCAGCAACGCTGGAAGTGCTTACACAGACCTAACACTAGTTAGAGCAAAGTGAGGAGTGCTCAGCTAGTTGGCTATTCACAGGATAACACTTGCAATAAGTATCAAGGTGCATGCGGGTCATAGATATGACAATAATCTTACAAGTTATGGATTGTTACATGCGTATAGGATCAGAACGAATATCAGCACAAGAATACATCCCCAGAACCTCCATCAGTACAGAAATACATTAGTAGAACCCTGATAAGTACAGAAACCCAGCATCACAAGCCTCATCAGTTCAAAATCACATGACCAGAACCACAATCAGTACAGAAACACAGAATTACAATCTTCATCAATGCAGACGTGCATTACACAGATTACTATTAGTACAGGAATACATCACCAAAACTAACTTCTGTTACAATACTAGTAGCGTATAGCTGGAATTCAATGGCTGGAGGAGCATGAGCATAGAACAGGATGGGGTAGTAGTCCTTGAAGTTAGCAATAGGAGTAGTAGCAAACAATTTGGAGAGGAGGGAGAACAGTCATGGTACGGTAAAACTGGAACTCGAAAAACAGGCACAATACACAGGCAATATATAAGTATTCCATGTGGCTTTAAGTAGGGCCAAAGAGGAGAAAAGATGGCTTTCACACCTTCAGAATCTGAAATTTTAGTAAACGTTAATGACAGAACACAACAACAGCCTCCAGTGTTAAGGAGGGGAAATGCAGCACAATTATGGTGAATATTAGTAGCCACTAGTGGTCAATCTTCAGAAAGACAATAGAATCATGACCTACAGTACATGATTACATCACCAGAACCACCTTCAGTGCAAGAATAAATCACCAGAACCACCATTAACACAAGAATACATCACTAGAACCACAATCGGTACATAAATACATCACCAGGACCAAAACTACTATTAGTAAATGGTACATCAATTGTATTGTCAGATCTGACCGATATACATTTGTATTGCATCTAGCTACAGCTTACAATATATACTTAACAGTGTTAAGGAGAACTGGGAGTTGTTGTTATCAGTCATCGTCAAACTATAGACCATACAGGAACCAGAGTGCTGATGAGACATTGTCACTGTTTCAAATAAACATTCACCTTATGAATGACACTAGCTGGAGTCATTTTCTTTGTTTTCTTGATCTTGCCCAAATTGCATGATGAGTTTTCACAAGCACAGTATGTCTCTGCAGACTTCCATCTTTTCTGGTCTTCTGCAGCGCATCCCAACTCGATGCCCTTAAAACTAACAGTAATTATAATGTGCTTGCCCTATGCAGTGCTCCTGAATAAATAAATAGTTCTCATCTCATCACTGCAGATATGATCACCTCATGTGATTGCAGGTGCTCAGCGGGCATCCATAGGTATTGGGGTCATTACAGTGACAGGGTACTCATCTGATCCCTCAATTTCATGGCAATAAATTGACGCCCTGTTATCACGTCATGGGGTCACCAATGGGGACGGGGAATATTGCGATCCTTGCTGTGGCATCTTAGAACAAACTGTCTAAGCAGTTAACAGCAGTGAACGGATCCTTAATCCACCTGCATATGTTAGCTGCACATGTTGGGTGAGTAGATCAGCTGACGTGCATGGAATGATGAAAGATCAGATGCGTGAACTTGCATCGAAGGACGGGACATGACCAAAGACGTACCTATATGTACCTTTTTGTACCTACAGTGCCTACAAGTAGTCTTCAACCCCCTGCAGAGTTAGCTGGTTGACACATGCGGAATTAACTTGGCATTGTGACATTTGAACTGTAGATCAGCCTGGAAGTGGGAAATGCACTGCAGCCAAAAATAATTTTTTTTTTTTTTTTAAAGCGTTAAAAGTTAATTCAGAGGGTCATTTATTATTCAACCCCTCAAACCACCAGCATTCTGTTTGGTCCCCCTAAAGTATTAAGAAGTAGTTTAGGCACAAAGAACAATGAGCTTCACATGTGTGGATTAATTATTTCTTTTGCCAGCCTTTTCTGACTTTTTAAGACCCTCCCCAAACTTGTGAACAGCACTCATACATGGTCAACATGGGAAAGACAAAGGAGCATTCCAAGGCCATCAGAGACAAGATCGTGGAGGGTCACAAGGCTGGCAAGGGGTACAAAACCCTTTCCAAGGAGTTGGCCCTACCTGTCTCCACTGTTGGGAGCATCATCCGGAAGTGGAAGGCTTATAGAACTACTGTTAGCCTTCCACGGCCTGGACAGCCTTTGAAAGTTTCCTCCCGTGCTGAGGCCAGGCTTGTCCGAAGAGTCAAGGCTAACCCAAGGACAACAAGGAAGGAGCTCCGGGAAGATCTCATGGCAGAGGGGACATTGGTTTCAGTCAATACCATAAGTAACGTACTCCACCGCAATGGTCTCCGTTCCAGACGAGCCCGTAAGGTACCTTTTCTTTCAAAGCGTCATGTCAAGGCTCGTCTACAGTTTGCTCATGATCACTTGGAGGACTCTGAGACAGACTGGTTCAAGGTTCTATGGTCTGATGAGACCAAGATCGAGATCTTTGGTGCCAACCACACACGTGACGTTTGGAGACTGAATGGCACTGCATACGACCCCAAGAATACCATCCCTACAGTCAAGCATGGTGGTGGCAGCATCATGCTGTGGGGATGTTTCTCAGCCAAGGGGCCTGGCCATCTGGTCCGCATCCATGGGAAGATGGATAGCACGGCCTACCTGGAGATTTTGGCCAAGAACCTCCGCTCCTCCATCAAGGATCTTAAGATGGGTCGTAATTTCATCTTCCAACAAGAGAACGACCCAAAGCACACAGCCAAGAAAACCAAGGCCTGGTTCAAGAGGGAAAAAATCAAGGTGTTGGAGTGGCCTAGTCAGTCTCCTGACCTTAACCCAATTGAAAACTTGTGGAAGGAGCTCAAGTTTAAAGTCCACATGAGACACCCAAAGAACCTAGATAACTTGGAGAAGATCTGCATGGAGGAGTGGGCCAAGATAACTCGAGAGACCTGTGCCGGCCTGATCAGGTCTTATAAAAGACGATTATTAGCTGTAATTGCAAACAAGGGTTATTCCACAAAATATTAAACCTAGGGGTTGAATAATAATTGACCCACACTTGTATGATTAAAATTTATTAAAATTCAACTGAGCAACATAACTTTTTGGTTTGTAAGATTTATGCTTCTGTTAATAAATCCTACTCTCGTTTGCAGTTTGAAGGCTCTAACTTATTTGCATCTTATCAAACCACCTAAATCAGCAGGGGGTTGAAGACTACTTGTAGGCACTGTATATATCCTTTGCCAGGAAAGTGTTAAAAGCCCCTGTCAATCTTTGAGAGCAGCATATAACGCCCACCGTCATGGAGGCACCATCTTCTGACCACTCATCTGTGCACTCGCGATGCGATAGCAAGACTCTGATGTGTTGCCATGACACCCGGGGTCTCCTGGAGACCCCTGCATTTATCATCACAGTACTCCTGTGAAAATCTGACCATGGCTGGCTTTCTTATGAGATTGTAATTTTTTATATACATACAGCATTGCTGTACATGGAAAAAGTGATCATACCACTACAGGCTGTAGTCCTCTAAGGGGACTATTAAAACCATAAAAAGTAATAAAAAAAACTTTACAAATTTGAAAAAACTAAGAAGATATTAACATTAAAATCACACCCCATTTAGCACATTAAAAATTTTGAAATAAAAAACTTAAAAATATTAAAACATGTACTGTATCATTGTGTTTGCAAAATTCTAATCTATCAATTTATAAAATAAACTAGATGGTAGCCCGATTCTAACGCATTGGGTATTCTACAATATAGAAATAGAGATTGCATAGGGAAGGCGGTGAGGGCTGAGGAACTTTGAAGGAGGCACGTGAAAAGGACGACGTAGCAGGGGGGAGGATGGAGGATAGAGCAGCAGGGGGTAGGAGGATGGAGGACAGAGCGGCAGGGGGGAGGAGGACGGAGGACGAAGCGGTGGGGTGGGGGAGGACGGAGCAGTACAGGCAGGGGGAGGACGGAGGATGGAGTGGCAGAGGGGAGGAGGACAAAGGAAGGAGGAGGAAGCGGTGGGGTGGGGGAGGATGGAGCGGCACAGGCAGGGGGAGGATGGAGCAGCAGCGGAGGATGAAGCACAGAGCGGTGGGGGGTGGAGGACAGGATGAAGCGGCGGGGTGGGGGAGGACGGAGCAGCACAGGCAGGGGGAGGACGGAGGATAGAGTGGCGGAGGTGAGGAGGACAAAGGAAGGAGGAGGAAGCAGTGGGGTGGGGAGGATGAAGTGGCACAGGCAGGGGGAGGACGGAGGATAGAGTGGCGGAGGTGAGGAGGACAAAGGAAGGAGGAGGAAGCAGTGGGGTGGGGAGGATGAAGTGGCACAGGCAGGGGGAGGACGGAGCGGCACGGGGAGGATGGAGCACAGAGCAGCGGGGGAGAGGAGGATGGAGGACGAAGCAGCGGGGTGGGGGATGGCGGAGCAGCACAGGCAGGGGAGGACGGAGGATGGAGTAGGGCGGAGGGGAGGAGGACAAAGGAAGGAGGAGGAAGCGGTGGGGTGGGGGAGGATGGAGCGGCACAGGCAGGGGAAGGATGGAGCACAGAGCGGCAGGGGGAGCAGGACAGAGGACAAAGCGATGGGTGAGTGAGGATGGAGCAGCACAGCAGGGGGAGGGACGGAGGATGGAGTGGCGGAGGGGAGGAGGACAAAGGAAGGAGGAGGAAGCGGTGGGGTGGGGGAGGATGGAGCGGCACAGGCAGGGGGAGGACGGAGCACAGAGCGGCAGGGGAGAGGAGGACAGAGGACAAAGCGGCTGGTGGGGGAAGATGGAGCAGCACAGGCAGGGGGAGGATGGAGGATGGAGTGGCGGAGGGGAGGAGGACAAAGGAAGGAGGAGGAAGCGGTGGGGTGGGGGAGGAGGGAGTGGCACAGACAGGGGGAGGATGGAGCACAGAATGGCGGGGGGGAGGAAGATGGAGGACGAAGCGGTGGGGTGGGGGAGGCCAGAGCAGCACAGGCAGAGGGAGGACGGAGGATGGAGTGGCGGGAGTAAGGAGGATAAAGGAAGGAGGAGGAAGCGGTGGGGTGGGGTGGGGAAGGATGGAGCGGCACAGGAAGGGGGAGGACAGAGCAGCAGGGGGAGGGCGGAGCACAGAGCGGCGGGGGGAGGAGGACAGAGGATGAAGCGGTGGGGTGGGGGAGGATGGAGCAGCACAGGCAGGGGGAGGATGGAGTGGCGGAGAGGAGAAGGACAAAGGAAGGAGGAGGAAGCGGTGGAGGAGGATGGAGCAGCACAGGCAGGGGGAGGACGGAGCACAGAGCGGTGGAGGAGGAGGACGGAGGACAAAGCAGCGGGGTGGGGGAGGATGGAGCAGCACAGGCAGGGGAGAACGGAGTATTAAGTGGCGGCGAGGAGGAGGACAAAGGAAGGAGGAGGAAGCGGTGGGGTGGGGGAGGATGCAGCAGCACAGGCAGGGGGAGGATGAAGCGGCAGGGGAGGCCAGAGCACAGAGCCGTGGGGTAGAGGAGGATGGAGGACGAAGTGGTGGGGTGGGGGGAGCCAGAGCAGCACAGGCAGGGGGAGGATGGAGCGGCAGGGGAGGACGGAGCACAAATCGGCAGGGGAGAGGAGGATGGAGGACAAAGCGGCGGAGTGGGGGAGGCCGGAGCAGCAGAGGCAGGGGGAGGACGGAGGATGGAGTGTTGGAGAGGAGGAGGACAAAGGAAGCAGGAGGAAGCGGTGGGGTGGGGGAGGATGGAGATGGCACAGGCAGGGGAGGACGGAACACAGAGTGGCAGGGGGGAGGAGGACAGAGGACAAAGCGGTGGGTGGGGGAGGACGGAGCGGCAGGGGTAGGATGGAGCACAGAGCGGCGGGGGGAGGAGGACGGAGGACAAAGCGGTGGGGTGGGGTGGGGGAGGATGGAGCGGCACAGGAAGGGGGAGGACAGAGCAGCAGGGGGAGGGCGGAGCACAGAGCGGCGGGGGAGGAGGATGGAGCAGCACAGGCAGGGGGAGGACGGAGCACAGAGCGGTGGAGGAGGAGGACGGAGGACAAAGCAGCGAGGTGGGGGAGGATGGAGCAGCACAGGCAGCGGGAGAACGGAGTATTAAGTGGCGGAGAGGAGGAGGACAAAGGAAGGAGGAGGAAGCGGTGGGGTGGGGGAGGATGCAGCGGCACAGGCAGGGGGAGGATGAAGCGGCAGGGGGAGGCCGGAGCACAAATTGGCAGGGGAGAGGAGGATGGAGGACAAAGCGGCGGGGGTGGGGGAGGCCGGAGCAGCAGAGGCAGGGGGAGGACAGAGGATGGAGTGTCGGAGAGGAGGAGGACAAAGGAAGCAGGAGGAAGCGGTGGGGTGGGGGAGGATGGAGATGGCTCAGGCAGGGGGAGGACAGAGCACAGAGCGGCAGGGGGGAGGTGGACAGAGGACAAAGCGGTGGGTGGGGGAGGACGGAGTGGCACAGGCGGGGGGAGACAGAGGATGGAGTGATGGAGGGGAGGAGGAAAAAGGAAGGAGGAGGAACCGGTGGGGTGGGGGAGGATGGAGCTGCACAGGAAGGGGGAGGACAGAGCACAGAGCGGCAGGGGGGAGGAGGACAGAGGACAAAGCGGTGGGTGGGGAGGATGGAGCAGCACAGGCAGGGGGAGGACGGAGGATGGAGTGATGGAGGGGAGGAGGACAAAGGAAGCAGGAAGAAGCGGTGGGGTGGGGTGGGGGAGGATGGAGCAGCACAGGCAGGGGGAGGACAGAGAAGAGCGGCAGGGGGGAGGAGGACAGAGGACAAAGCGGCGGGTTTGGGAGGATGGAGCAGCACAGGCAGGGGGAGGGGGGGCCGCGGGAAGCGAGGGGGGCAGGAAGAGCGGATCGGGGCAGGAGGAGCGGGGGCGCTGGAGAGGCAGGAGGGTGTGGGACGCAGGAGAGGCCGCCGGTGGCGAGTGGGGTAGTATTAGCCCCGCTCTCACTACCGGTCAGCCATCTTGCTTAGGTATACAGTCGGCTTCAGTCAGGATGTGACGTCATTTCGATGACATACTGACGGAAGATGGCTTAGGGTTTTATTAGAATAGATGAATCTGATTGGTACACAATGTAATGAGAGAAAAACATCCAAACACCAGAATTGCACTTTTTCGGTTGGCATAACAGAATGCTATATAGCAACAGTCAATCAAAACATGGTACTGTGTTTCCCTGAAGATAAGCCATCCCCCAAAAATAAGGCTTAGTAGGGGTTTTATCAGGCTTCTAAATATAAACTCTCCATCGAAAATAAGACACAGAAAAAAATTTTTTATTAGCTTCCTCCCTGCAGAACAGAGGAGCAGGGCATGCTGCTGAGAGGTGATGTACCGCTGTACCACTATGGAGCCCGCAGCTGACACTTCATATATTCCACTCCTCCTGTATATACTATACGGTATTAAGGGTGCTGTTCAGTGTACATAAACGATAGTAAGCCACCAGCCAATCAGACGTTACATGCTTGCCTATGATTGGCAGACGGCTGCTGGTTTCTGATTGGATGGTGGCTGTTAGTGTCTAATTGACTGGACATTTACCGTACATCTACGCTGAGCGGTGCCTGGATGCCATTCATGCAGGAGGACTTGGAATGCGTAAAGCGGCAGCAGCAGCGGGATAAGGTGTGGGTGTGTGTGTATGTTTTTGTTGCAGATATGGTGCCATAATGGTGGGATGATGGAAGCTGAAAGGGGATGATGGGGATGTTGGGTACTGCAAGGGGATGATGGGTACTGCATGGGGATGATGGGGATATTAGGTGGTGCAGGGGAATGATGTAGATATTGGCTGTTGCAAGGGGAGGATGAGTGCAGCAGGGGGATTATGGGGATATAGGGTGCTGCAGTGGGATGATGGTTATATTGAGTGCTGCAGCAGGATGAAAGAGATATTGCTGTATGGGGATGATTATTATGACGGTTTGTGATAATGTGTGTTATTTTTTTTTTTTTCAACAATTAAATGTGAATTCTTCATGGAAATATAAGACATCCCCTGAAAATAAGACCTAGCGCATCATTGGGAGCAAAAATTAATATAAGACAGTGTCTTATTTTTGGGGAAATAGTATATACCCTAAAATCAGCTTGGAGCGCAAAAATGAGCCCTATATACCAACAGTTAACCCCTTCACAACCCATGATGTAAACGTACGTCATGGGTTGTGTCCTGGTGTTTCATGTTGGCTCCGGGGCTGAGCTCACAACATTTGCTGCAGCTCATCGGGACCTGTCACAAGCGATCAGATCCTGCAGCAGTGTGGCACCCTATGGGGCAGTGTAAAATCAAGAATTAATGAAAAAATAAAGTTTATAAAAATATGAAAAAAAACCACAAAAGTTCAAATCACTCCCTTTTTCCTCCATTCAAAATAAAAGTATGAAATAATAAAAAAAAAAAATACACATATTTGGTGTTGCCACATTCAGAGATTCCCGATCTATCAAGATCAATCAATTATTGAGAGCCATAAACTGCATAATGGAAGAAAAGGTCCAAACGGCAAAATTATGTTTTTTTGGTGCCCACAACATTGCAAAAGAATGCAATAATGGGCAATCAAAACAGCGCATCCACCCAACAATGCTATGATTAGAATCGTTAGTTTAAGCTGCAAAAAATAAGCCATCACACAGCCCCAGATCCCGAAAAATGAGAACGCTACAGGTTGCAGAACATGGATCAAAAAGTGTGATTCTTTTTACTTTTTTCAAACTTCTGAAGTTTTTTTTCACCACTTAGATACCTGTAAAAGTATACATGTTTGGTGTCTACACACTCATACCGACCCAAGGCATCATTCCGTCACATCAGTTTTGCCATATGGTAAATGTGGTGACTGAAAAACCCAAAAAACAAATGTGTACTTTTTTTTTGCAATTTCACTACACTTGGAATTTTTTTCCCATTTTCCTGTACAGTCATTGGCAAATGTTTTGAAAATGATACAAATATTAATTTTAACAAAGTCTACTGCTTCAGTTTTTCTAATGGCAGTTTGCATATACTCCAGAATGTCATAAAGAGTGATCAGCTTAACAGCAATTACTTGCAAAGTCAATATTTGCCTAGAAAATGAACTTTAACCCCCAAAATATATTTCAACATCATTGCAGTCCTGCCTTAAAAGGAGCAGCTAACATCGTTTTAGTGATTGTTCCATACACAGGTGTGGGTGTTGATGAGTACAGGGCTGGTGATCAATCAGTCATGATTAAGTAAGAATTACACCACTGGACACTTCAAAAGGAGACTGGTGCTTGGTATCATTGTTTCTTTTCAGTTAACCATGGTTATCTCTAAAGAAACACGTGCAGCCCTCATTGCACTGCACAAAAATGGCCTAACAGGGAAGAGTATCGCAGCTAGAAAGATTGCACCTCAGTCAACAATCTATCGCATCATCAAGAGCTTCAAGGAGAGAGCTTCCATTGTTGTCAAAAAGGCTCCAGGGCGCCCAAGAAAGACCAGCAAGCGTCAGGACCGTATCTTAAAACTGTTTCAGCTGCGGGATCGGACTACCAGCAGTGCCGAGCTTGCTCAGGAATGACAGCAGGCTGGTGTGAGTGCTTCTGCACGCACTGTGAGGCGGAGACTCTTTGAGTAAGGCTTGGTTTCAAGGAGGGCAGTAAAGAAGCCACTTCTCTCCAGAAAAAACATCAGGGACCGACTGATATTCTGCAAAAGGTACAGGGAGTGGACTGCTGAGGACTGGGGTAAAGTCATTTTCTCTGATGAATCCCCTTTTCGATTGTTTGGGACATCTGGAAAACAGCTTATTCGGAGAAGAAGAGGTGAGCGCTACCACCAGTCTTGTCTCATGCCAACTGTAAAGCATCCTGAAACCATTCATGTGTGGGGTTGCTTCTCAGCCAAGGGAATCGGCTCACTCACAGTCTTGCCTAAAAACACAGTCATGAATAAAGAATGGTACCAGAATGTCCTCCAAGCGCAACTTCTCCCAACCGTCCAAGAGCAGTTTGGCGCCCAACAATGCCTTTTCCAGCATGATGGAGCACCTTGCCATAAAGCAAAGGTGATAACTAAATAGCTTAGGGAACAAAACATAGAGATTTTGGGTCCATGGCCTGGAAACTCCCCAGATCTTAATCCCTTTGAGAACTTGTGGTCAATCATCAAGAGACGGGTGGACAAACAAAAACCAACAAATTCTGGCAAAATGCAAGCATTGATTATGCAAGAATGGACTGCTATCAGTCAGGATTTGGTCCAGAAGTTGATTGAGAGCATGCCAGGGAGAATTGCAGAGTCCTGAAGAAGAAGGGTCAAAACTGCAAATATTGACTTGCTGCATTAACTCATTCTAACTGTCAATATAACCTTTTGGTACTCATAATATGATTGCAATTATATTTCTGTATGTGATATAAACATCAGACAAACACAAATAAAAACCAGAGGGCAGCAGATCATGTGAAAATATAATTTTGGTGCCATTCTCAAAACTTTTGGCCATGACTGTACACTATATGGTAAAATTAATAAATGCCCCTGAAAGTACAACTCGTCCCGCAAAAAACAAGCCCTCATATGTCTATATTGAAGGAAAAATAAAAAAGTTATGGCTCTTGGAAGCAGGGGAGCAAAAACGAAAATGAAAAATGAAAAATCGCTGGATCGTGAAGGGGTTCATCACAGCTCTCAGAAAGTTTGACACAAGTAAGATCTTTTTGTTTCAACATGTCTGAATTTTTTCACCACTTAAAAAAAAAAAAAAAGCTATACATGTATAATATCTATGTAATTGCACTGACTGGAAAACTAAATAATGGCTGGTCAATTTTATTTTAAAATTAATGCTGTACCTAAAAATAAGCAAATTGAATTTCAACTTTTGCCTTTTTTTTTCGCCACACTTTCAATTATTTCCCCGCTTAGGCCGGCTTCACACCACGGCACAGTCCGATCTGGGCTGTCAGGATGAACCTGACAGCCCCGGATCGGATCAGTACACAGAACCGGAGGGCAAAATGTGCCCTCCGGTCCTGAGTGCAGCTGGACCCAGCTGCAGCTGCTAATGATTCTGGACCGCGGCTCGCAGGGAGCTAGCCGCGATCCTGAAATCACAGCGGCGTGCAGCCGCCGGTGGCCAGTTCCTGGATCGTCCTGGACCGGGGCAATCCAGCCCCATAGGCTCCCATGTTAGGGAGCGCCGGATTGCCCCAGATCTGGGCGAATCCGGGATACAGATTTTTGGGGAGATTTTTCTCCTTGGACACAAAAACGTTGCAAGCAACGTTTTTGTGTCCGGTGAGAATAATCCGAATTCTCCCGGATTCATCCGGAGAGATGGAAACCGGATGGCAGAGAGCTGCCATCCGACTCCATCCGGCCCCATTGGCTACTATGGGGCCACAAACCGGTCCGGGGCTGTCCTTAAGGGGTTAAGCTCTTATGTTCAGAAGGTCCTATCTATTTCTCTGTATGTGTACAATCAAATTGATGTCACTTGCTGGGATGGTGTTTATCTTTGTTTTACCTGCATGATGGCTATTCTTCTTACAACGCACACATGTTGCACTAATTCCTTCTGATCGTGGATGGTGAGTGAGTGACTTGCACTCTGCATAATGCACAGTGACAAGAATCTGCTTAGCATACATCAGAAATGATGAGCAACACATGCCTAATTGAGAAGGGACTAGTCCAGCCAATGTATCGGATACCAATGATCATGCATTATTTCAGGAAGGGCACAGAGGTTGCGGAGATGGATACTTGTTGACTATTCCAGCACGTACTGGGATTCTCAAAGCATCATTATACAGTTATGGCCAAAAGTATTGACACCCATGCAATTCTGTCAGATAATACTCAGTTTCTTCCTGAAAATGATTGCAATCACAAATTCTTTGGTATTATTATCTTCATTTAATTTGTCTTAAATGAAAAAACACAAAAGAGAATGAAGCAAAAAGCAAAACATTGATCATTTCACACAAAACTCCAAAAATGGGCCAGACAAAAGTATTGACACCCTCAGCCTAATACTTGGTTGCACAACCTTTAGCCAAAATAACTGCCATCAACCGCTTCCAGTAACCATCAATGAGTTTCTTACAATGCTCTGCTGGAATTTTAGACCATTCTTCTTTGGCAAACTGCTCCAGGTCCCTGATATTTGAAGGGTGCCTTCTCCAAACTGCCATTTTTAGATCTCTCCACAGGTGTTCTATGGGATTCACACATGCACACTTAACCAGGCACACACAAACACACACACACATGCACACTCAGCCAGGCACACACACACACTCAGCCCGTCACACACACACATGCACACCCAGCCAGGCACACACATGCACACCCAGCCAGCCATGCACACACATGCACACTCAGCCAGGCACACACACATGCACACTCAGCCAGGCACACACACATATGCACACTCAGCCAGGCACACACAAACACACCCAGCCAGGCAAACATATGCACACTCAGCTAGACACACACACACACATGCACACTCAACCAGGTACACACACACATGCACACCCAGCCAGGCACACGCATATGCACACCCATGCACACTCAGCCAGGGTCATACGGGTAGATATGAATGGAGGACTTACAGGCAGGGACTCATACTTTCTCCTGCTTCTCTCCTCTTGTGGCCCTCCCCCCATTTCCCCTGCTTCTCTCCTTTTGTGCCCCCCATTCTCCCCTCTTGTGGCCTCCCATTCAGTCTGCTTCTTCCCTTTTGTGGCCCCCCATAATAACTGCTTATCCCCTCTTGTGGCCCCTACATTTTCTCTGTTCTCCCCTCTTGTGGCCCCCTCCATTCACCCTGCTTCTTCCTCTTGTGGCCCCTGTTCCCCCCACCCCAGCTCTCTTCAGCTCATTGGCGCTTACCTTGTCCTGCTCCTGCTCCCAGACGGTCTTCACGCAGCCGACATCTCCGCAGCATCAGCGCTTCCGGGTCAAGAGGAGCTCAGCTGCTCTGATATCCAAGCTGAGCTCACTCACTGATCCCGGAAGTGCCAGCACGCAGGGGTATAAATGCAGCGCCAGTGTCCCAGCAGTACTCAATAAATCCTGGGACACTGCTGCCGCTTCAACAGCCCCCTGCATTGGCCTGGCACGGGTGCTAAGGAGAGAAGTCAGGGGGCGGGGCCCGACAGCGGCGATTCCTCACAGGTGAAGGGGGCCCGCTGCCCGTGCAACAAAACAAGAGGGGGAGGGGCCCGTTCCAAACAGCCTCCTTCCCCGCCAGCACACCAAGGCCCCCCCTGCCCCACTTTAAATGGCCACACCCTCTCTAAAAACCATCAGGCCCCTTAATCATTAAGGCCAGTAAGGCCATAACGTCGGCCCTGCTCACTGCGCTTAGACTCTGACAATCTGTGCAGGTACCAGCACCATTATCCTGCTGTTCTGTAGACTGCAGGAGAACCCTGAGGTCCAGAGAACACAAACCAGCAGTGCAGGTAGATCATTTTTCTGTAGAGGTTAACTATTTTGGTGTGCTGTGCACATGGTATAGTTAACAGCAGTATAGCTCTGGGTGTGCCCCCCTGAGTGTGGGGCCCTGGTCAACCACCACCTCTGCTCCTTCCCCCCAGTAGCTACGCCACAGCATTTAAGTATTCATATGGAGATGATAAAGTAAAAGTCCTCAAAGTGGCGGTTTCAAAAAGTTCTTTACTCTTGCTCCCCGAAGATCAGTATCATAGTTTTTAAGAGGATAATCATTTAGTTAACAATTCTCTTTTTCTCCATTTCTTACCAATCTCTAGTGATTGGTAAAATTAATATTTTTAAAAATGCATTTTAATTAATGAATTTTCCACTTCGTATGAAGATCTTGAGGATTACCAATTTAACCTAATCCACCCACCTCTAGAGTAAATGCTCTCTGAAGATCAATATTTAATGTCTAATACAATCTGGATTATCAGCTTATTTTATGTGGAAAAGTGAGAATAAATAATTAATGAATTATATACAGACCATATTATATTGCAGATATTGGAAAATTTCAGTTAATTTTTAGACACTAGAAATAAACTTTCTCCCAAGTAGACAATACAAGCTTCATTTTCTTTTTCAACTCAATGTAGTGGGTGGTTGCTGCTCTTGATCTCAGAAAAGCGGTAAGCCAATAATACTAGTCAAAGTTATTAAAGATAATAGATAGTCTATTCAAGCTGGTTTTCTCATAATTGAGGTGCTGAGGGAAAATTGCTTCCAGGTAACTGGCCTGTCCGTTCAGACATTCGTTTAAGACATGAACTTAAAATAAAAGGTTTCATGAAAGACACCTATTTTAAGAAAATGCAGGGTAGTTTCTTACTTAAAGGACAATTACGGTCAGATGTGAAAATAATTTAGCGCTCAGATGCAGTAACTTGTTTATAATATGCTGCATTATAGTATTTTATTTATTTCTATTTAACATAAAGTTCTATTTAATTTTATTTGCAATACATACATAAAGACAAAGCAAAGTATCTCAGTCATATAGAATAGCTTTATTGATAAAATATCACAAAACGTTCAGTATCAGTTATATCCCTCTGAATCTCTCAACTCAATTTCCACATACAAGGGAAAATTTTACACAACTTTTTAAATATAAATCCTTATAACATTAACCTTTTTTTCATTAGTGCGTCGGCATTCCATGGTGAATCAAAATCCTTGTGTCATTTATTTACACATGTGGAACACAGTTCCCCATAAGCAGTAGGAGATCCAACATATGAGAGTAGATAAATCAATGTTGATCCCCAAGTCATTAAAACATCTTTATCAGTGTGTATTCCATAAGAAGATTAGGTAAAAACTCTGTAAGGTTGCTTTCACATTAGCGTTATTTGAAATTTGCAGTAGATCCGGCAGCTTTGAAGCACCTTTAGGGTAACGACTCACTTGCGGTAAGCCAGATCCGGAAAAACCGCACTTACAGCACCTGACCACAAGTCCCATAGAATATGAATGGGGCTTGCTGCAGCTTGCCAGCCATTACATGGCAGATGTGGCAAAACTGTTGGATCTGCTGCGATTGTACAAAAACACTGATGTGAAAGCAGCCTAATGGCCCCTTTACACGCAGCTACAGGTGACAGGTTTTCCACAGGTAACTTACTGGCTGCAGTGAAATCATGGAGACATGGTTCTATCTTGTTGCTGTGTACAAATGGAACTATGTCTCCATGATTTCACTGTAACCAGTAAGTTACCTGTGGAAAACCTGTCACCTGTAGCTGCTTGTAAAGGTACCATAAGAGATGGGAGTTATTACACTTTTTGAACCTTTGAACCACTTGGTTCTTAAGGGTCCGTTTCACACTTCAATGGTCGAATGAGCCGACCAACGATCCGACTTGACCTAGATCGCTTGAATGTCATTCAATGATCGCTAGTGAAATGTCACAAGTATAGATATCGTTAACAAAGCAGCAACGATTCTGCAACAAGCAAATGATACTTGCGGTCGTTTGATCGCTTACGTCCTTCAGTTCTCAATAGGCGAAGTCGTAAACGAGATCATCATCATGCTGCAAGTTGGATGAACAATCATCGTTAGGTTTTAGATCCAGTTCAAAAACCTCTGATGAACGATCTGCCCAATTATCGTTGATCGGATGTAGATGTCACACTGAATGACGTCGTTATGACGTCGTTTGAACGACTGAAAACTCGTGACGTTTCAATATCGTTAACAATATCGTACAGGCCCTTTATTCACATCCCCATATGTAAACTAAGTGATGTAAATAAAGTACAAATGACACCTGTTGCTTTATGTAACTTTTCAAAATAAGTTATTTGTATACATATGAGTAGTAGAATGTTTATGTCTAAAGGGGTTGTCTAGTCTAAATCCACAATTCTGTAGTCACTCTTGCATTGAGCAAGGCCACACCCATATAGTCAAGTTCTGGCCAGAAACATGCATATTGGCCACGTGCCCACCATACCCAGCTCTGACACAAGCAACACCCTCACAGCACACAGTGCATGCAATATGTGGATTCAGACTTGTGGACTAGACTGAAATATCCCTCTAATCTTTTACGTATATCTTGTATTCTTTCACTAGCCTTTCTTTCTGCAGATTCCCTAGTTTTCATTTTTTCCCTTCCTAGTGGATGTAGCGATAAAATCATATTCCTCTTACTCTGTAGCATATAGACAAAACCAATAGCAGCACAGAACACATCATACAGCAGTGCTGAGCTGTGTGGCTGTGAATCCAGTACTGAAATAAAATACATTGCTGAAAGTTGCAGGACAATAAGCCTCAGTCTGCCTAGTCTCTCACTTTGCAAGTGGTCCCTATCTCTCCTCATCCTCCCAACTTCATGGAATTTAATAAGCTGGGTAACCTGCTATTTCGCTGTATTTACGATCCATCTTTTTTTGTCCGTGACAGATTTGAGCTGTCCTTCTAAATGAATAATGCCTTTACGAGGCAGGCAGTGAGGAAGATGTTTATTTATTTATTTTTTTAAAAAAAAAGCATTTTCTCAGATAAAAAATAACACACATTTTATTACATAGGTTTATCCTATAGATTTGTGTGACGTTTGCTGAAATTACTACACCAAGAGTTTTTGCAGATGGATTTGGGTAATTCCAATTTCATTATAACACAGCCATATATCACAAATAAGAAAAACTAAAATTTGGCTTCTGTATTTATTTAATACCAATTTGAAACATTATCTAAATGTCTACCCTGAATAAACACCTACAATTTAGCACCAAAAATGTAATTTCTTCCAATTATACATGCTATAATCAATCATATTTTTTTTTAATTCTAAATCGATAGATGGTAGCTGCACATTCAGTAAGGTGGCCAGACAACATGGAAAGCTATTAACCTGCAGATCAACCCTATATCTGTAAATTAGGGTTTGGGTATGACAGTTTCTAAATTCAAAATAATTCTTTATGTTTTTATTCACACAGCAACAAGGCTTGTGTTTTAAACAGACCACAATTTTTAAATTGCACCATTTTGGAACTTTATAAACGCTTTTTTTACAGGACACCACGGAGTTCTCATTGCTTCTATTTTGGGGAGCAAATAACTATTCAATCATTTTTTATAACATTTATTTTTTGTCCCAGTGGAGGTGTTTAATATATAGTCTCATCACTCATTTTGATTACTCTAATTACTATTATCCTACACTAAAGTACTCCTGCATTACAGTATATTAGGATGTGACACGGAGCCAAATAGGCCATCTTATATTTCAGGTTTGGAGAACATCCTTAAAGGGAACCTGTAAGATCCTTTATGCCCACCTCATCCATCACTGTCTATCCCTGCAGCTTCATAGTACTGTTCTAATAATTTCTGTGTAAGCTCATAGTGTAATGTTACAGGTGAAAAAAAAAACTTTATACACTTACGTTTTCTGAGGCAGTGATTACACCTTGGAGGATGCAGTCTGGCAGGTTAATAGTTAACTCATTTTGAACTTCTCTGTAGAAAGGACCTGTGTGATGTAATGATCATGTGACCATAGTGGGTGGAGCTAAGTAAGGAAAATCATTGTGCTATCAAGATTTGGCTCCGCCTATTGTAGTCACATGATTGTGACATCACACTGGCCATACAGCATCCTATAAAATTCTGCTGAAATGTTAACTATTAACCTGCTGGAGTGACTACGCCCTCCAAGGTGTAGTCACTGCCTCAGAAAATGTAAGTGTATAACTGTTTTTTTTCACCTTTAACATTACACTATGAGCTCAGACAGGGATGGTTAGAATAGGACTATGAAGCTGCAGGTGCAGATAGTGATAGCTGGGGGGCATAATGTAGCTGACAGGTTTCCTTTAAGATTTTGACCTCCATAGAAATATCAACCCATAAACACATCAAGATCCAATGTACAATCATTTATTAAACAATTAAATTCTAATACAAAGAGAAGTATTGTTCTGTTACTGGAAATATTCTCTAAATATAATAATCATTCCAGAAATGTGTCAATAATAATACCTTGACAAAAGTGATCTTTGCAAAAAGGAGAAGTCACTGCTGTTCACCACACTGAGCAGATTCACATGACAATGATTTTGGTTACAACAGCCAGGTATAGATTTGGAACTAGGACTAGCTAGCATCTACAATGTACTCATGACCTGATTGCTTTTATTAAGTATATAAAAAAGATTATATTTATTAATAGAAGTGCTTTTAAGTGGAAAGATCCTCGAAGGATTGAGTGTGAGTCAAATTTCCTGAAATTTGTTTAATCTTTAAAAAAAAGAAACCTTGCCCAACATTATTTTTCACACTGTTGAACCATCAAAGAGTGGGGTAACATTGCATAGCATTACTGCATGTAATACCTGAGCAATACCTGAGCAATCTAAGATTGTGGGTTCAGAATGGAGCACAGTTTGTACAACAGATTTGCTTTCCATTTAGAGAGTCACAAAATATGTATCTCTTCTGCAGAATATAAGCTTTTATGATCAGCAAGATCCTCTCACTTCTGTAGAGTATAAACTGTTATGATCAGCAAGGTCATCCCACAATGCTGTAAAGTGTAAACTCTTATGGTAAGTGGGGTTCGCTCTTACCTACAGAGTGCAAGCTCTTGGGTTAGCGGGGTCTTCTTTCTCTGTATGAATTTTAATAGTCATCAGAATCTTATTTCTCTATTGTTTGTAGTGTATAAGCTCATAGTCAACAAGGTCCTCTTTTTTCTCTCTCCTCTTTTTAGAGTGTAAGCTGTTATGGTCAGCCAGGTTCTCTCTCACCAGTAGAGTATAAGCTCTTATGCTCAGCAGCATCTTCTCTATATTGCTTACAGAGTGGAAGCTCTTATGGTCAACAAGGTCCTCTCTTTCTCCCTCTTTTGTTTAGAGTGTAAGCTCTTATGGTCAGTGATGTTGTGTCTCCTGTACAATGTAAGCTCTAATAATTATCAGGGGTCTCTCTCTCATGCTATCTCCAGTACATTTCAAGCTCTTACGGTCATCAGGATTTTGGGTTCTCTCTCCCATGTGTATTTTCCAAGCTATCCAGTATTGAAATTAATGACAATTTATACAATGTAAATGTAAAATATGTCGGTACTGTGTTAGCCAGTAGATTAAAATCTTATGGTACCTTTAAACGCCGCTACAGGATGGTGGAAACAACCGGGTAGATGAGAGAAATGTATCTTGCACAGCCAAATCAACCCGAGGTAGCGGCGTGTAAAGGCGATTGTTTCCACCCGTCACTTGAGCACCTGTTTCAGAGCAGAGCTCAAAAACAGGTTGATTTCAAGGCGATTGTTATGGCCTGTATCGGCGTGTAAATATGGTAGGGTAAGGTTTATTCGTCACCTAGATAACTCCCTGGGGCGTGACACAGGCTCCGGGAAACCGCCCCCCTTCAGCGATCATTGGAGGAAGCTCCTACGTTACGATTGGTAGACGCTGCATAGGGCAGCATATGTAAGGAGCTGACCAGTCACACTACACAATTGCTCGAGCGTCATGTATTAGTCAGCCTCTTGCGCTGGCTGCCCAATCATGATGCTATTGCTTTGTCCTATCAGCGTATGGAATTCTCGTAATCCACAATTCTGGCACACCTATGTGTTGTCCCTGCTGCCTTTGTTCCGCCCATATTACCTTGTTATAGCGGCGTGTAAATGAGGTAAGGTGAGCTACAGAAGGTAACTTGTGGCACCCGGCGGTGTATCCAGAGATAGATGTAACCTACCGTAGCGCACCTTGTTGCGGCGTGTAAAGGTGGTGCGGTTACCGTTTTCAACCGTTTGTGCGTGCTCGTGCACGTGAAGCACCCGGTTGTTTCCACCATCCTGTAGCGGCGTGTAAAGGTACCATTAGTGTTCACAGTGGTTGATACCTTTTAATGGCTAACTGAAAAGATGGTAACAAATAGCAAGCTTTCAAAACTCTTCATCAGGTTCATAATAACACAAATTCTACAAAAATGTATTCACAACAGAACGTAGAATAGCGCAGTCAATAACGCTAGTGACGTGAAGCAGAGCATAGACTGATCAGTGTTGGGAGGGGAGAAGACCAAATTAAAATAGCCACCAGGATTTCAAGCAATCATCTCCTACATTGCAAAACTAAAGAAGAAAATAACCGGGTATCTCTCGTAGTTACCTACAATACAAATCTAGAGGTGTCAAGAGGCGTTGCACAGAAACTACAATCACTACTACAAAAAGATGTAAGACTAAAATCTGTATTTCCAGACCCCCACTTCTGTGTTTAGGCAGCTCTCTAATCTAAAAAGCATCATTGTCAGAAGTTCACTGTCATCTGAAAATTTCCCTGCAATCAGAAGATGTGTAAAACATATCCACTTATAATGACAGTGGACAAGATAAAGATTTCCTTCTCACATCAGGACTTCAAGATCCAAGGTATGTTTAGCTGCACCACAACCAATGTGGTGTATTTAATTATATGTACCAAATGTCCAATAGGGGTCTGTATGTAGGGGAGACAGGATAGAAGCTCTAAACTAGGATGAACTTTCATCGCCAAACAATTAAAGAAAAAAGAACAGATCTACCTGTGGTAAATCATTTCTGTAACCCTGATATCACCATAGGATATGAAAATACTAGTATTGAAAGGTCATTTCATATCCAAAAGAGACAGAGGAGTCTGGGAATACAAATTCATGATGACCTTTGACACATTTCGAGAAGAATTGAAATTGTTGCATGGATTTATGTCTTTTTACATCAATTAAAAATCTTTAAATCCAGGACAAGACAACCAACCAAGGACAATAAAACTTTGGGCCTCTTTACATTGGCATCTTGCCTGCATTTGGCTGTGTTTGCGTTTCTATGCATTTTTACAGCTAAAAACGCATCCAAACGCATCCAAAAATGTACTCATAAGGTTCAATGCAAAACGCATGTCCTTTTGCAAAAACGCGAAACACATGCGTTTTTGCAAACGCAGCCCAAAACGTGGGCTGCAACGATTGGACTGCGTTTGCAAAAACTTATGCGTTTTTGCAAAATGACATGCGTTTTGCATTGGATGTGTTTTTAGCTGTAAAAATGCATAGAAACACAAACGCAGCCCAGCCTTAGATGTAAACCGGTCCTACCACACTTCTTATCTCTGAACCCTTATATTTATTGTTTCAGCTGTCTTCCCCCCTCCAAACACCGATCATTCTATTACCTGCTTCATGTAAGGCTACTTTCACATACCGATTTTGAGGGAGCCGATGCTGTCCGATATAAATCGGACAGCATCGGCTCCCTTCTGATGCCTGGAATCGGGTGCCAAATAGGCACCCGATTCCGGCATAAAATCGGCGCCTCCGGGCTGAAAAAAAGAAAAAAATAAAAAGTTTATTCTCACCTCCCCCCGAGCCCCCGCCGTCTTCCGCCATCTTCTTTGAGGCTCCCGGTGGCTCTCGCAGGCTGCCGGTGTCAGCAGAGCGCTTCCTCTGCTGTTCAGGACCTGCGGTGATGTCACAGTCACGTGACCGCGGGTTCACCATGGTAACCGCGGTCACATGACTGTGACATCACCGCAGGTCCTATAAGGCAGAGGAAGCGCTCTGCTGACACCGGCAGCCTGCGAGAGCCACCGGGAGCCTCCAAGAAGATGGCGGAAGACGGCGGGGGCTCGGGGGGAGGTGAGAATAACATTTTTTTTTTTTTTTTTAACACTTGTGCTCCTAGTTAGGAGCAGTTTTACTGTACTGAGCATGCTCAGTACAGTAAAACGGGGTCCGAGGAGACATAGATGTTTCCTCGGACCCTTCTCCATAGGGCCCCATGTTATAGGGATCGGACCTAATCGGATGTGCACTAAATGCCATCCGATTTGGTCCGATCCGAATCTGTCAGATTTTATTTTCGGTGCTAAAATCGGAGCAGGCTCCGATTTTAGCACCGATAATAAAATCGGACAGAATCGGATCGGACCAAATCGGATGGTATTTAGTGCACATCCGATTCGGTCCGATCCCCATAGGGATGCATGGGATCCGAAAATCGGTCCGATGCTGTCCGATTTTTTTCGGACAGCATCGGAAATGCAAAAATCGTTATGTGAAAGCACCCTTACTGGTGTTATTTTTTGCACTATTCTATGTTCTGTGGTGTATAAATATGTGTGTTCAGAATTTGTGTAATTATGAGCCTGATGAAGAAGCCTTAGGGCTCGGACACACATCAGTGAAACTCGTCCGAGTTTACTGTGCGGAAAAATCGCATTGCTCTCAGACCAATGTTAACTAATGTCCAAGAGAACATTTCCGAGTCTCATACGCTTTTTCTGCATCCGATTCTCGGATTGCGAGTCAACCGCAACATGTTGCGATTCTATGCAAGTCACGGACGAGACTCGGCAATGTAAGTCTATGGGTCCGACAAAAAACTCAGTTTGCACTCGGACTGCACTCGCACCATCCGAGTCTGGTACTAGTTTTAATTGCTACATTACCATTCTGTAGCTCAGCCAACTGTACAAAATGCTCCTGTAAATGATTATACAGTAACTAGCTGCTGAGGAAAAAAACGGATTGCACTTGGACAGCACTCGCAAGCCACACTGGGATCACACTCGTCCAACTCTCGCATCAGTGAATCGGACAGTTTTTTCACTCTGAAAGTCCTGAAAGCTTGCTATTTATTACTACCTTTTCAGTTAGCCATTAAAAGGTATCAGCCACTGAAGACTCTCAGACTTGAATATTTTTTCTATGCTATGAATTTCTAGGGAGATGTCAAAGATTTAATATTTATAAGATCTCCTTATTTCAAACATCTAAGTATGTCTACCAGCATTTTGTATGTAACCGCATAGTTGACATCAGTGTGGTGTGGGTGTGAATAAATGTTCACTAATAAACTACCTCCTATAAAAAACACTTTGACTTTTCTACACTTTGCTGTGAACTGGATATTTTAACCTGTCTTAGTATCTTTCGTATAGTTTTTTTTATACTAAATTATTTTAATCCCACATTCAGTGATTTAAAGAAAACCTGTCACCCCCTGGTGCTTTCCAAAGTGAAAGCACCACTGAATGCCACATGTATGCTGCATTCAGCAAGGGTGTGTACCATGTCTCTACCCCCCAGTAACCCAAAAAAAACACTTTGGCCATGTTCACCACATCTGTTCTGCTAGTATTTAGCGGTTCACCGCTAGATACTTAGCATTTTCCAGTGAAGTGCAGATGCGTGAGCACCGCCGCTTTCTGCAGACGCAGCCCCTGGTTACCCGATGGTGATTGTGGTAACCAGGTCACACACAAGGCTGCCTAGTGTCCTCTTAAGCCGAGCGGACAGGGAAACGCTGACACTCCCCAGTGTTCGCTGAAAGCGGACACTAGGCAGCCTTGTGTGTGACCTGGTTACCACACCACCATGAGCGGCGGTACTCATGCATCTGCACTTCACTGGCAAATGGTAAGTATTTAGCGGTAACCCGCTAAATACTAGCAGACCAGATGTGTGAACATAAGCTTCCAATAGGACAAAGTACCTCGTGGTCCGAGCTGCTGTGTTCGTATGATGTAAAAACCAGATACAGCGAATGTCTGGGTATAGTAGTAGCTGTTTATTTTCCGAGGCGTTTCAGAGTCATATCCCAAACTCCTTTCTTAGATGTGTGAACATGGCCTTTGAAAAGTTTAGAGTTAAGAGGTCCGAGAGTCTTATCTGATTATGCATTCCTTGCTGCCAGCCTGGTCCTCCCCGCCTCCTGCCTGTGTGTGTGTCTGTGTGTGAAGTCGAAGAGGAGGGCAGACCCACACAAGAGGAGGTGGAACACAGCGGCAGGAGGCGGGAAGGACCGGGCAGCAAGCCCAGCATAATCAGATAAGACCCTCAGACCTCTTAACCCAAAACTTTCCAAAGTGTTTTTTTCAGGTTACAGGGGGGTAGAGACATGGAACACACGATCCCTAAATGCAGCATACACGTGGCATTCAGTGGTGCTTTTACTCTGGAAAGCACCAGGGGGGTGACAGGTTCTCTTTAATTATGAAAGACTACATGAATATCAGTCATTACATAATTTATGCATGATAATGCAACATCAGAAATGACTGCCTTTATTGTTTTTGGTGTGTATCTTATGGATAGAATTTACTACTATAGATGGAGCAAACATAGCGGATGGCTGAATGTAACTGACAACTATGAAATGAAACGGAATTATCAAATTGTTGGCATAATGCTTTGTGCAGAAGAAAACCCCATGAATATATAGTAATCGCCACCATATGAAAAAAAAATAAAATAGGACCTGTAGAAGTGCTCAATGCTCGAAACGGCGCCGTAGTCCGCGAGACCATCACCCCCTCCCTGCATTTATGTACCCGTAACCTACACCATTAAAGAATTCTGCACTGACTGGTGAGTGCCTACTTTTTTTCTTCTCTTATGTAATATATATATAACCGGTATATATTTTTTTTTTTGAGTAGAGAAAGAATAAATTTCCTATTGTGTACACTTAGCATTTACAAAAAAAAGTTAAAGCTCATTTATTTTCCTTTTTTAGGTTTCATTTAATTAGTAATAGCAGTTATTTCATTTACTTACCGGTAGTTGTTCTTACCACATTCATTTATGGTAACTTTGGCAATCTATTTTTTTTTCGTTATTATGAGCCAATTTTTAAAGTGCATGTGATACAGATGTTAGATTTTGTGAAAGCTTTTTGTCCTGAATTTCCTTCAAGTTGGCTTTTGTGCTCAGTAGCTCTATAATATTTGCTCTAGGCCATAACTGAGAATTGCTGTGCATGCAGAATTAAAGCTTGGTTGCTCACTGGTATATGCATTTATTCATTTAATTCCGAATGTGAGAGAAAACGATAATATTATATCAATTCTTCATATAATTATGAATGTACCAGTTGTTTTCAGATGGTAATAAAGGATGTGATTATATTTTGCATCATAACAATTTCCAACTTGTTTTGTTATTTAGCTTTGGTAAAACCTCAGCCAGAAATTGTAAGAATTTAAGAATCCAGTACTGACTCTTTATTGAAAATGACAGCATACACACAAAGGTTTCAAGGATCTTGGCTAGATTATCCGTGTGTCAAGGTAATATACAATTGATCAAAGTTGACATTGACAGCTATGGGAAAGCGATAAAGTACTTAGACGTCTTACAGAAAAGATGAAAGAAAAACATTCTCCCTCCCCTTAAAGTTTATGCTGAAGGGCATTTGTAACCTTTTTCTCCTGCTGCATTACAGCAATTGAATGTGTAGCATGAATGCTGTGTCATACTGTGTCCTTTTTTAAAGGCAGTGAACCAGCGTCAAAATTATTTGGCGCCTTTATTTCATTAAACTCTATGCATGCATGTCATGTCATGCACTAGCTATAATATGTAAACCAATAATGCAATCTGCTTAGTAATTAGTAAATTAAATTAGCTAACAGCGATCAATACAATAGAAATAGCCTATTATTGTGTCATATTTTCAATTGATAGGACCTTATTAACCCAAATTAATAGTAATGCTAATATATGGAGCAAAGACAGGTTACTTCATGAAGGATAGGGCTACATGCAGTATTGAATTTAGTCACACTATCAAAAAAGATTTGTGCAACTCATTTGTGAAGTGTTGTTGGCCGAGTATATTAGTTATGCGATTTGGTTGTTAAATAACAAGCTAACAGCAAGTTCAATTCAGAGACACAAGAGGTAAAGGGGGCCACTTCCATCTTCAAAGCAGGGCCTTGTTCACACATATCAGCTTTTTTGACCATCTCTGCGTTTTTTGGGCTGTTAAAAAAAACGCAGGTGCGTTAACGCATGGTGCATTTGAGTGTACATGCGTTTTTCAGCTCCACTTGCATTTTTTTCCCCCAGTCCAAAAAACGCTGCATGCAGCGTTTTTTGGGTGCTGGAAAAAAACGCAGGGGTTGTTTCCAAAAACGCATGCTTTTTTTTAACATGGGGCCCTATGGGAAATGTATGCGTTAACGCAGGACACATATAGGCACCTGCGTTAACGCATGCGTTTCCCATATGGCCCCATGTTAAAAAAACGCATGCGTTTCTATAACATGGGGCCCTATGGGAAACGCATGCGTTTTTAAATGGCACATTTAGGCACCCTGCGTTAACGCTAGCGTTTTTGCCTGCACTTTTGTTGAAAAAATCACTAAGTCCAAAAACGTTGCAAATCCTTTCAGACACACAAGGGACATTTTTGGCACTCTTAAAAAAATGAATATGGTTTTAGGAGTGCTAAAAAAGCGCTAATTGTGTGTGAACAAGGCCCAGCAAGAAGCTTCTGTCACAGCAGGAGTATAAAACTGGAAGCATTTATTGTTCTTGCACACATGTCCGTTTGTGTCCACCACTGCATGCAACCTTTATTGAGGTCTATAGAAACAAAGTTGCTTGTGGCTTATTACATCTTACATTGGACAGTTTCAGCAGCTGTATTTTGTTCAAAGTTGATCATATCTAAAAGAGAAAATAGTATACTGCTATAGCCCTTAAGCCAACTGGTAGCTCCACCTTTCCCTCCTCTGGTGTCTGCACGGATCTGGTGGGGTATCCGTGAATAGATATTTTCAGAAAGGTATTGATCTAGCAGAAATCTAGAAGATGTAATATATAAAGTAAATACTTTATTCATTAATTATTAAAACACAATCAAAAGAAATGAATGTGAGTAAATATAGCATAAGGGCCGCAAGGAAACAAATATCACAACCTACGCGTTGTGAAGTACGTCTTATTCATGACCATGGCAATACGTCAAAATGTGTAGGTTGAGTTTTTCATTTCCATGCGGCCTTTATGCAATATACACCCACATTAATTTCCATGGATTGTGTTTTAATATTTAATGAATAAAGACTTTATTATATACATTATATAAAATGGAATATGTCTCCGAAGTCGATCATCGTTTGACATCATCATAGTTTGACTGCCGTTAGAATCTATGTAGCATGTGACTTGCAGTGAAGTCTGTGGAAAGTAATTTGCACATCAGCAGCAACTGAAAATTGAACACATTTAAAAACATTTGAGATTTCTAGCCATCTCGGTAGGTAGAAGGCAGCACCACAGGAAATCGTTAGATGCAATTTTACCATACAACAATGCAACCTAAATGTTAGAGAACCTATTGGTGTGTAGCCCTTCACTATTCGGCGACATGCATCATTGTGCTGCACTGGAACATCTAATCTAGTGATTACCAATGGGATCACATGACTGAAACTGCAATGCAACAGTCAGAAAATGAAGTGAGTAGTTATTTGATTGTAGGTCACAAGTCGAATGAGACTTTGCCTGCATTGACTTATGTAAAGTACCAAATACCAAAGTCAGATATACAAAAACAAGGAGGCACATCCAGTTACAGTGCTGTGCAAATTAATAGGGACAAAGCATTTTTTAAGTAAAAAAATGGTCAGTGATTCAAACCAGTTTTAACTGCTTTGAACAAGTGTGAGTGTACAACCTTGAGTAACAAAATGTGGTTAGACTGGTTTTAGTCAGAAGATAACAGCTAGCTGCCCCCTTAGCTTCAGTTTAGAGCTTGTTTCTGTGAGGAGTGGTTTAGTGTACTTTTTCTCTGAGTGTGATTCGTGCCTGTAAAAATGGATGTTACTCCACGGAAGAGGTCTAGAATTATTACTCTTAATGAACATACAAGTCTGACTGTAAGAGAAATCGCTTCCACCGTTGGTATTGGAAAATCTACCGTTTCAAGAATAATTCGCACACACAATGAAACTGGATTGTTTTCTCCAAAACAAAAAGGGAAATGTGGAAGAAAAAGAAAAACGACACCCAGAACTGATAAAACACTTATCAGCAATAGTAGAACTAATGCAAGAAAAACAAGTAAAAACTTGCTTTGTCCAAATTAATTTGCAGAGCACTGTATATATAAGTACCAGTTGTAGAGCTCGGCGTTGCCCAGGCATAGTAACTAACTGTCGTAGTTATAACAAAATAGAATAGAATGATTATTTTGCACATAAAAACATTTCCTGGAGGGTGTGGAGCCATATGCTTCCTTGAAGGGACGAGATCACGAGTGGACATATATACATACACACATACATATATACACTCAGCCCTATGCCCAGGCAATGCTAGGCTCTATTTAGCTAGGCTAAGCTATTATATTTTAATGGAGTCTCCGTTTAATATAGTGCAGCCTCCATGGTCTTCTATATAATATAATCCAGCCTCCATCTAATATATAAAGTGTATGTATGTATGTATGTACGTGTGTGATGCAGTGACGGAAGGCAATAGGCTAACATTGTTTTGTGACATCACTGTTTTGTTCTACAGCTAAGAACAGTTAGCAAGTATGCCCGGGCATACTGCCCATATGTGGTCGTAATGCTCACATATGTTAATATCGCCCACATATGGCAATATTGCCCATATATTTTAGAATCTCTTGGCATCACTGACCTAGCTCTCTCCTGGATCTCCTCTTACCGGACCGGACTTTCACCATCACTCACTCCCACACCTCCTCCTCACCCTATCCCTATCTGTTGGAGTTCCCCAAGGCTCGGTCTTGGGACCACTACTCTTCTCTATCTACACCATCGGCCTAGGCCAACTCATTGAGTCCCACGGCCTCCAATACCACCTCTACACCAACGACACCTAGCTCTACCTGTCTGGCCCCGACATCTCCTCCCTACTATCCAAAATTCTGCCATCTCATCCTTCTTTTCATTTCCTCAAGCTCAACATGGACAAGACTGAGTTCATCGTCTTCCCCACTAGTCACTCTCCCCCCCTTCCCGACCTATCCGTCACTGTCAATGACTGCGCACTCTCACCTGTCTCCCATGCCAAGTGCCTCAGGGGAATCCATGACTCTTCCCTCTCCTTCAAGCCGCACATCCAAGCCCTCGCCACCGCCTGCCGACTCCAGCTCAAAAACTTTACCCAAATCTGCTATTTCGTTGACCAAGACACTGATAAAGCACTTGTCCACACCCTCATCATCTCCCGTCTCGACTACTGCAACCTCCTGCTCACCGGCCTCCCTGCTACCTCCCTTGCAGCTCTCCGCACCATCCTCAATTCCACTGTCCGACTCATCCACCTGTCTCCCCGCTATTCCCCTGTCTCCCCCCTCTGCCGAGCCCTTCGCTGGCTCCCCATTTCCCAGAGATCCCGTTTCAAAACCCTAACCCTGACATACAAGGCCATACATAATCTGTCCCTCTCCTTACATCTCCGACCTGGTCTCCCGATACCTCCCCTCACGCAATCTGCGCTCCTTTCAAGAGCTTGTTCTCTTCTCCCCACTCATTTCCTCCTCTCACAACCGCATACAAGACTTCTCTTGTGCATCTGCCATACTTTGGAACTCTCTCCCTCACCTATCGACACTCCCCTAACCTGGGGACCTTCAAGAAAAACCTGAAGACCCACTTCTTCCTTCAAGCATTCATCCCACACTGAGACCTATCCACTGCACCACCTCACCCTCATCTCTCCCCTACCTACTGTCTCCCCGCCCATCCCCTATAGACTGGACAGGATCCTCTCCCCTACTGTACCTGTATGATTAAATTGACGTCATTTTACGTTCTTGTCCTCGTCTGCCCTTTCACATGTAAAGTGCCATGGAACCTAATGGTGCTATATAAATATTTAATAATAATAATATATATGTGTGTGTTTGTATCATGTCCCAGTAGCGACACTTCTTCATAGCTCTGCCCTTACACAGACCACCCCTCCCCATAGCCCTGCCCCTTCAATAGCAACGCCTCTATGTATAGCCCTGCCCCTTCAAAGCTCCACCCCTCCTAATAGTCCCAGGGGTGGGGCTATGTGGAGGAGGTGGGGATATGTGGACATGAAGGCTGAGGAAGGGTTTGGCTAAGTGGAGTGGGGGCTATGACACATACATATATGCATACATACATACACTCAGCTTTATATAGTAGATACATCTATGCTTTACTATTATTCAGAAACAAAACGTGGAGTCAGACATAAAAAATTAAAAAATGGTAAAAACTAAAAAGTATACATTAGCTACAATATTGTTACAAAAGAATGAGTAATTTGGAACTGTCTATAAGGCCAAGGTTCAACTATCATATAGCATCCGATGCATAAGCATTGACAATGATATGCTAATGACCCTTTGATCAGGCTCTGCTGCCTGCATGATCTGAGAGTTATACCCCAGTGATCCTATACTGAGATCAGATCACAGCTGCAGGGAGAGGGAGAGATTGATCTCGACATATATCGCACTGCACTCAGATGACATCCAACTGTACCCCGATGTTTCACTCTCATCCATAGACTTGTATGGGTGTGAGAGGGCCGAAACTCACTGCCACACGCAGCATGCTGCTAATTTTTTTCCACCCATTTCAGTATGAGAGAAAATTCACAGATAGACACTGCCTCATTGTTTAACATTAGTGCGGGACAATCCAATGTTTTATTGCACTCATCTGTAGTAAATGCTAGTGGAACCGAGGCCTTACTATTACATTTACAAAAAATGCCTTTGTATTACTATTACTTTGGAAGATTTTTTTTTGTTTTATGCATTTTCCAATTTCAGTCTGCTGTCCTTTTGTTCTCCCAGAAATAAGACACTATGAAGGATGCCTGTCAGCAACTAACAGATAACACAGGTGAGTATTCCTATGTATTAGAAAAAGAGCCCAGATGTCTGCTGTAAAAAAAATCTGCCAAACGGTTCTTCATTCAACATCCATCTAAAATGTTCAGAGGGCTTTGGAACTGCTGTATAACCTTATACTTAAAGCATTATATGGTGCCATGTAACCTCTCAGCCTTAGACTTCAGATAAAATATGAGATGTAGGTAAAATAAAGATATGAGGCCTCATTATCTTAGAAAATATTTCAGCACCTTAGCTAGCTACTCACTACTATATATATATATATATATATTTACTATACAAAATTAGGAGCAGCAGGTGATGCGGGGTATCCTGGGTGCAAAGCGACCTCCACAGTCCTCAGTGTGTCTCAGTATACGTACAAATGTCGCAGCACTCCCTTGGTGATGTTCATAGATGTTTATTCCAGTTTACAATGGTACAAATGGCAACGTTTCAGGCACCCACACCCTTATTCCTGCCTTAAAAAATCTATGCATTCTTTAAAATCCGAGGGGATGATCCAGGTGATTTTTTGGCTTTATTAAGTGACTATGTTCAGCTTGTAATCAACATTCAAACCTCCCGGTTTTAATGTACCTAACCTCTTAATCCATCTCAGCTCTTTTTTCAATAGCAGCTTTTCTCTGTCTCCTCCTCTTCTTAATTGTGGGACACTGTCAATTATTCTGCATTTAAGATCCCTCTCGCTATGTTCCGCTTCCACAAAATGTTTAGGTATGGGTAGATTTTGTTGTTTCTGTCGGATACTACATCCATGCAAATTCATCCGTACTTTAAACTCTAAGGAGGTTTCCCCAACAGGAATAAGGGCGTGGGTGCCTGAAACGTTGCCATTTGTACCATTGTAAGCTGGAATAAACATCTATGAACATCACCAAGGGAGTGCTGCGACATTTGTACGTATATATATATTTATTTATATGTACATGTAAATATACTACCTTCTTACTCCCTAACTCCCCCCACCCCCCAACCCGTGGGACGGTTACTTGTCTATCCTCACTCTCGGGTCATCTACCAGAGTCCTGGGAGTTTGAGGGTTCTGTGCAGGACCTTAGTATTCTAGCACTGCCCTTTTCTGGACAGAGTTCAGATGTTGCTCCTGGGATCTGTTGCAGCCATTTTTCCAGCGTAGGGGTCACTGCTCCAAGTTCTCCTGTCACAACTGGAATCACTATTGCCTTCACCTTCCACATCTTCTCCAGTTGTTCCTTGAGGCCCTGGTATTTCTCCAGCTTCTTAATTCCTTCTTTCTGATGTTACTTTCATTTGGCACTGCCACATCTATTATCGAGTCTTTCTTCTTATCCTTGTATACTATAACAATATGAGGTTTGTTAGCCAACACCTCCTTGTCATCTTGATCTTGAAGTCCCACAGGATTTTAGCCCTTTCGTTCTCCACTTCTTTTCCTGGGGTCTCTTACCTGGACTTAGGGGGACTTAGCCCATATGCTATACAGATAGTCCTGTATACAATTCCAGCTACTTGATTGTGGTGTGTAGTATACAATATGCTGTGCCTACTTGCATTTTGCATTCTGTCACTATGTGTTATACTGTTTATGAGGTTTCTTTACATTGTCTGCACCTAGGGTCTTGTCTTGTGAAAGATCCCTGCTTCTATGGATCTGGTACTTAGCACCTGCTGTTGTGCCGCTGTGATTAGTGTCTCTGAGCTGTCTTGAAATCCAGCTTTCACCAGCCATTGGTAGGATTTCTACATGTCAGCCACCTCCATTATCTGCTGATCATACATCCTATCCAGCAGCTTGTCTTGCCATGGCACTTTATTGTTCTTTTCTTCCTTACAGGTCTGTTGTTGTTGCTGCCTTAGGGTACCGTCACACGTAGTGACGCACCATAGATCCCAACAACGATACGACCTGTAGGTATCGCTGTTGCATCACTTTGGGATCACTGGTGAGATGTCAAACAGTCAGATCTCACCAGCGACTCAGCAACGATCCAGAATGATTCGGAGGTAGTTGGGAATCTGTCACTCTCAGGCGTAGTATTGAGATCGCTGGTTGTTGTCCCTTTCGAACACAGTGATGCAGCATTCCCAGCAGGAGCGCAACGACCAAAAAATGATCCAGAACACTTTGCAACGACCAGCAATCTCACAGCAGGGGCCTGATCGCTGCTAAATGTTAAACATTTCGAGATCGCTGGTGAGTTCGCTGTTGCGTCACCAAATCTGTGATGTAACAGTGATCTCGCTAGCGATCTCGTTTAGTGTGACGGGGCTTTAGGCTGTCCCTCAGCATCTCATCTTTTGGTGCCATTTTTCTGATGTATTCCTGTCCTGGATTCTCTTTGGTTCATCCATGATGGTGGCTTTGATACCTATCAAGACTCGACCACCCTCCTTTCTTTTGGTATACAATATTTGAGGCTTGAGGTGGAGACCTCCATGCATTGTAAGGAGCTTCCGGGTCTTCACATCTGCAGCTTCCATTTCTTCTTTTGGCCAGCACACTATGCCTGCAGGATATCTAATGACTGGCAGGGCGTATGTATTGATTATGTGGATATTATTCTTCCCATTAAGCTGGGTCTTCAGGACCTGTCTTCCTCTTTGATAGTATTTGGATAATGCTGCTTTCCTTACCTCCACATCATAGGTACTGTATCCCTGTGGGATGCCAAGATACTTGCAGCAGGTCTTTACATCTGCTATGTGCCTGCTGGTCTTCTTCATGAGTCTTTGCTAGAGGTGAATGAACCTTTCCCGAACATGTTTGACAATTTCAAATTAGGCCAGTTCAGCTCGGGGATCGGAAACCCGAACACTTTCCCCGAAATTCGGCGAATGCATCTATGTTCAGAAAATAAGTTTGAACATTACAATGGCCCTAAAACTTACGCTGTTTATTTGGGGACAAAATGTTTACTGGAATACCCGCTAGCTGGGGGCAACACCTAACCATATTTGGAGTGTCCCTTGCCATTGGGTCTACCAGATTGTATCAAGTTGCAGAATTTTTTTGGAGCTTTAAATGAAATGTTTTAACCTTCCTGGAGTTTGTATGCGTTTTTGACACCAGCAGTTTCTGAATTTTGGAAATGGTGCTAGATGTGGCAGCAGCTGGAAAGTCAAGAAAACTTACAATGTCCTTAAAACATCTGTTAAGAGAACTTAATATTTTTGGGGGGAGTTTTTTTTTATTTTTTAAAATTTTGTTTTATTTTTTAGAGAGCAAACTTTTAATATTGCAGAGTGATCACTTGAGAAAGACGCTATCTGCGTTGAAACGCGTTGTGACTAGAGGGATCCATTTGCTGATTAAAGCTGAAAGGTAAAATATCTAATGGCCGAGTCCTTGTGTGTATCTTAGCGCTCATTATATCACATTATCTTTTGGAGCCACATACACATCCTTCCCTGCTGGGAAGTGTGATAGCCAGCAGCTTTGAGCCGCAGGACCTGGCAGACGTCAGATTACCATTCCTTAGAGCAGTCATGTGCAGAGAGAGAGACACAGAGGGCACGTGCAGCGTCCACCTCGCCACACGATTTCAACTAGGAGAGCCCAGCAGCACTAGCGACTAATCCAGTTGTGCGGACCTGCACAACCTTAGAAGGTGAGCGGAGGGGTGATTAAACCGACCCCATATAATTTTTTATAGCAGTTTGGCGCAAACGATTCTGTTTCTTTTATACTGTATGATATGTATAATTCATGTTAAAGCTGTCCTTGTATTGCTGCAGTGCCCACTAGCCTTAATCGGTATTCCGGATGAATTGGTGGTGAATTCACCCGAATAAACTTATTTGTTTTCACCATTATGTGTCCTACAAAGATGTCATGCTCTAATAATCACTGCACCTTGAACTTGCTACCATGACGGCATTACACAGTAGTTTGGAGATGGATCCCCTGCAAGGCATTCTTGATCTGGAGGAGTTCATCTTCCTTCCCACCCCAGGGGCAGGGGTTGGGTCAGCAGAACCAGACCTGGAGTGGCATGCAGACAAGATGGACACATATAACAACTGCAGCTCCACCACACTATCTTCTTTAGGTATCATCACAATAAGGTGTGGATACAATCCTGAACTCCAATGCCAGATGAGGACCTGAGCAGCTCAAAGCAGTCAACAGGTGACCCTTTCCCTAAGCCACCCAAGGCTGGAAGCACCAGATGTCAGACTGCACATGATGTTACAGAATGCCTGGCTGGATTCCACCTAGAGCATGTACCGCAGCTACTGGATCCCATTCTCCAATACCAACAGGGCTAGGAGGAGGCCACAGAGGAAGAGGCCTTGTGTAGCACCCCGGCCAGAGGCCTTTGACTAGGACAATGCCATGTGAAGACCCATACACCCTTTAAGCAACTATCTGAAAAAGCATGATCCACCACACCCTATATCCTTCATTGAGGAGATTTGGCTTGTGAATGTTATTGTTTGGGACTGGATGCATGGGCCCAAGGCTAATGACTTCTATGACCAGTGTACCTGAGGCAAAGTGGTGGTATTCTTGCAGGATAAGGAGTTTTGTTTCATAGTGCAACAAGGTACGGGGCATCAGTGCTACATCAACCGGTCCACCCTGCTGTGAGACAATCTTACCAAAAAACTATGCACCATATTTGTCAGGAAGGAGGTACCTTTCATGAAGGTGTGGGGCAGCAATGGTTGGTTCACGGTTAGCGTAAGTCGGGTTGACTTTGCAAAGTAGCAGAGGGAGGCCAATCTGGGGAGAATGTAGCGTTGAGTGCAGCATAGGTCTTTCTTGGTTGGCCAGCCAGCTGCACCCAGAGGGCCTGTGTTCCCAAAGCTGATCCTGTCTGTCCTATAAGTCATGGTCGTCCACTAGTTCCTCCATCTTCTTATTCACTGGTGGCCATAATGGAGGTGTGTTTGGGGGGAAGGTGGTGGAAGGGAATACCCTTGCAGGAGAAGCACCTGTGACCCCCCAGACCACAGCGGAGTGCCATCACCAACGCCAACATTAAACTGGCAAGGCTCGGACTGCAGCAAGAGAATTTGTACGTCAAGTGCACTAGACCTTCTTTAAGGTATCTTTTTGGTCGACGATTCATGCCTTAGTTTGCATCTTGGCTAGAGAAGGACTTTCTTGAGTTGTTTTTTTCAGTTCTTCCTTGACTAAGGCTTGTGTTTTTGTTAAAGTTATATTTCCAAATCAAATAATTTTTATTAAAATAATAATTGGTAACAGTAATGTTGCTGAACATTGCAAATTATATAAATCATCACCTGAAAGTACATATAGATACATAAGATGAAGAAATATACAGGATCAATTATGTGTAGCTTATTCAGTAGATTCCATTACAGAAATTAAAAACAAACTATATACAGAAACATATATCTGGAAGTCTACACAAAAAAGAAGAAAATTAAACAATTTGATAGTGCTGATATCCTGTCAACCACATCCTCCCCAGGCCAAACCACTAAAATTGGGTAAAATTCTGATTATCATATCAGGTTATGGTCTCAAATCAGGATGGAGAAGGCCAATAGGCATTCCATTGCTAAAATTTCATGATGAATTTATGGTGTAAGTTATTTTGTAAGAAAAATAGTCGCAGGAATTATGGACTGCATTTTAGCAATGGTCTCTCAGGCCGAAGGAGCAGAAGAGTCCCTCCAATGTGAGGCAATGGGGTTATTTGAGGCAAGTAGAATTGTATGATTAAGAGCTTATGTTGCCTAGGAACATCCTTTATTCCCACAAGAAGAAATGCCATTTGTAGATGACCCACCTCAGGGCCTTGGGTACCTGGGAACCAGGCGTTGATTCAGTGGGGTTGTCACAGGTGACTTGCCCAAGCCCATGGCCCTGGTGGTCGCTGAAAAAGGGGTTAAAAAGAAAAATAATAAATGTTTGTGATGTCACCTACGGTACCAGGTAAAGATACCGGCGCTGACTTCAGACCTCTGGGATGGTGTGGCTGCAGCTAGATGATAATGCTCCACGTAGGTGGAGTGGGATCCCCGAGGCAGGCATAGATGCAGGGATTCTGCACAGGGAGGCAGTTCTCCACTCAGCCATGTCCCTAGTGCTGCAGGGGAAGGCAGCTCATCAGGTGGAGATGCTGGCAGGCACTCTGTGTTAAGGGGAGGACCAGGGGCTGCAATAACAGACATACACATGCTGGGGTTTGTTTCCATACCTTTTAAGGTACCTTTACACGCCACCACTGTGCCTAGCAACAGGTATCCACCGCACGTGCACGCCCATGTTTTTAACGGTGGATACCGATCCCCAATGTCGCATATACACACCTCCATTGCGTTGTCAACTGAAGGTATCTTTGTTCCCCGGAAGTTCCGACAGATATTGCGGCTTACTTCCTGTTGAATACCTTCCCCGCTTTACACGCCGCTACCACAAAGGAATATGGGCGTACATCTTTCGCGCCGCAAATACATAGGCGTGACGCAATAGCATCATGATTGGCCAGCCTGCGCAGGAAGGCTGGCTAATACATGACGCCATTGCAATTGTGTAGTGTGAATGGTCAGCTCTTTAAATATGGCGCCCTGTGAAGGGACAGCCAATGCTTACACAGTAGCCCGCACCAATGATCGCTGATGGGACGTGGTATCCATGACGCTGTGGCATGCCCCTGGGAGTTCACTAGACGACGCAACATCCATGCCTGTGCCCCGTTTTAGACGCCACTACCATGGCAATTGTGCCTTTGTGTTGCCTTCGGTTTTTGAGCACGGCTCAGCAACAGGTATCTGAGTCAACTGCAGGACACTGGGAGGAATTTCCCTATTTACACACCGCCATTTTGTAGCAATTTCATGGCAACAGGCACAAATATCCCCAATGCCAGGCAGTTGCTACCTTGCAGTGGTGGCGTGTAAAGGGGCCTCACTCATTACAACATTATGTGGCAGAGAGTTTCCACAGTCTCACTGCTCTTACAGTAAAGAATCTGCATCTGTGATTATGATTAAACCTTCCTCCAAACGTAGAGAATGCCCCCTTGTCCCCGTCTCAGGCCTAGGAGTAAAAAGATCATTAAAAAGATCTCTGTACTGTCCCCTCATATATTTATAGATTATTATAAGATCACCCCTAAGCCTTCATTTTTCCAAACTAAATAAGCCCAGGTTTAATAACCTGTCTTGGTATTGCATACCCCTCAGTCCTCTAATAACCTTGGACACTCTTCTCTGCACCATCATACTGCGGTAACCACTTTGCCCCCGGGACATATGGCAGAGAGATCGGCATGACCGGTGCCACTGCTACTGGTGCTGCGACGGCTCCACTGGCTGCGGTCCCGACTGAGCTACTGGCTGACATTGCATTACCAGCAAGATTTGGGTTAGGAACTGTTGCATCCACTCTCTCTCTCCCCTAGTGGATTGTGGCCAGTCTCTGTAAGAGCAAAGCAAGCGGTTGTTCCGCAGGTAGGAGAGTTGAGCACTAGGGAATTTCCAGATCGGGCCGCTGTGCTTCGTCAGTTCTCGGCAGAGTGCCGGGTGGGGCTTGCCTTCACGCCCTTTCAGCCATAACGCTCCCTTTCTTCCCGCTCTGTGGCGCAATTATGGCGGCCCGAGTTTAACAGTTCACAATCACAGTCAATACATGGCACACAGTACCCAGTAATACTGGACACGGGATCCTGTTCATGACGCCAAAAGCTGACCCACCCTAGGGCCTTGGGTACTGGGTCCCGGGCATTGATTCAGTGTAAATGTAACGGGTTTCTTGCCCGAACCCGTGAGCTCGTGGCCCTGGTGGTCGCTGAAAAAGGGGTTAAAAAGAAAAATTATAAAGTTTGTGATGTCACCTATGGTACCCGGTAAAGATACCGGCACTGCCTTTAGACCTTCAGGGATGGTGTTGCTGCAGCTAGATGATAACGCTCCCCGTAGGTGGATCGGGGTCCCCGGGGCAGGGATGGATACAGGGAATCTGGACAGGGAGGCAGCTCTCCACTCATACTTGTCTCTCGTGCTGTAGGGGAAGGCAGCTCATCAGGTGGAGATGCTGGCAGGCATTCTGTGTTAAAGGCAGGATCAGGGCTTCAATAACAGACACACGTACGCTGGGAGATGTTTCCGTACATTTTACTGACGGAATTGCAGGTAACATCCAGGATACAGTTCAGGTGGTCGGGAGGCACTTTAGGATCTCCACACCCGGTGAGTTGTGAGGCCTCCTTGTCCTTGTGTGTGTGTTAATGTCCTGACCTTCCTGAAGCTCAGCCTTGACTTCTCCTTTGTTCCTTGCTTGTATTGCTGGTGGTGAGAACCTGTTGCTCGGCACTGCTCCTCTCCTGCAGCCCCTGGCTTTCTAGTACGCTATGCTACAAGTGTCCCAGGAGACTGAAGTCTTCAGGTTGTTTGGTGCTTGCTCTGCTGGGCTAGTTTTCCCTCACAGACTCGGACTCCGGTGTCCAGGTAGTTTCCTGGGGTGAGCCGGCATGGCCCCTCTGCCCCCACTCAGTCCTCGCCTTGCTTCCGACCCTCACTCTTGGGTCTCTGCACTGGCTAGGCTTTCCCCTGGCATGGGCTTAGCACAGCACCGTTCACCAGGTCGTCTTCCTCAGTGCTGCTCTTCACTGAACTGCCTAACTCCTCCCCCGGGCCTGAATTTATAGGGGTCCTTGCTTGAAGGCAGCAAGTAGAGCTCCCCCTTCAGGTCTGAGGTGGAAGGTGTTGCATATGTAAGGTACCTGATGTGGAAATCCCTCTGTGTACCAGGTGATTCTGTGACACTTACCCGCAGGGTGCCACATAGATTAAGACAAACGCTGAGCCCTGTGACATAATGCATGAGCTTTTATATTTGACTCCAAAAATGTCAAAGAGCACTGCAACCCCAGAAGATATGGGATAAGGTTCCCACACTCCAATAGTCCCTCCAGCATAAAGGAGTATTCTGATCCTGGATCAAATGGAGCCTGGTGGGGTGAAATACCACCTGGTACAAAGTTTGTAATAAGTCTAAATTAGTTCGCTTGATCCTTAGAGCGCTCCTAATCAGACCGCCATTACTATTTTTTGCATAAATTAAAGAGACACAAGAAACACTTTTAAACATATATTCTAGAATTTTTTGAAACTGTTTAATAGGCAAGTCAGTCCCAAGTTCTTTTACCCAGGCGTCTAAATGAGATTTCCTGACAAATGTATTATCTAGATTAATATGTTGGTAAATATATCCTGTTTTCCAGAATATTAAGCTTTTAGGATACTGGAGCATTAGTACAATATTTTTGGGTAGGAAGAAATTTATTTAGCATTTCTCTATCACATCCAATATATGACACCATGTCTTTAAATCAGAATTTTTAAGATTATACTTTTGTTTTAGGGATTGAAATGAGATGAGAACATTCGTCTCGTCAAGTATGTCCGAGACATTTAGTATTTAGGCCGATTTCCACGAGCTTAGCTTAATTCTAGTTGAAAGATGTCCTAGGGTATCTATGGGCATCCAGGTGGCAATACCTGATAACATTTAGCTGACTTGGTGAGAAGAAGCCTCAAAGAATGAATGGCCGCTTTTATGGTGACAGCTCTTAGTAGCCTTTTTTTGTTTGTTTGGGACAAGTTCAAGCCAAGAGTGGCAAGATCGCTCCTTGAGAACAATAAAAAGAGAGGAGGCATGGGTCTACCCAATTTATTTGCATTCCACAATGCATTCATCATCAAACTTAGTCAAAGCTTGTGGGACAAGAAGAACAAATCATCTTGGGTGACTCTGGAGGAGACTGCTAATAGAGACTTAAATCAGAGATAGTTGCTTATCTATGCAACTCAAAGTTATTTTTTCCCCTTCCAAATTTTGCACCATTTGTGCTTCCCCCTATGGGACAGGAATGCAGCCTTTGGGGCAAACTAAAAAACATTAATGGACTCTGCCCTTTATGGCCTTCCCACTACATTAACAGTCTGTGTGCTGCTGATCCCTGTGGGACTTTTATTATATTTATATATTATGTAAATTGTTATGTTTGTGTTTGAGACTTATAGTCAGTGTTATAGTAAAGTTTTTTGAGTTCACTTCTTGTGTGCTGAACTGTTTCTGCAAACAGGTGCTCTGATACTGCTCTACATAGACTGGTGAACAAGCCAGAGGCCTCTGGCCTGAAAGTTTGAAGTATGGAAATGCAAGACACTACACTCACTTCAGTAGAACACAGCTGGCCAAGTGCAGTTCTCAAGGGTCGCAAACAGTGCAAGTTTTCAGGATTTCATTAGCACTGCAAAAGGAGCTGGAATCATCCATCACCTCTGCATGTGATGAAATTATCACCTGTGCAATGCTAAGGAAATCCTTAAACATGCATTGTTTTCATACCTTAAGGACTGTAGTGGGCCACCCCCACCCTAGAAGTCTCTGTGAAAGTAGCCAAGGGGCAAGAGAAATCATCAAGTCCTTTCACCACAACTGCAAAAACAACTCTTCCTGGACCCTCTTAGGCCCTGTGCTCATGGTGCATTGTTTGATGCCTTTTTGACACATATTTTGCGAATCTGCTTCAAAATCTACATATCTATCCTGAGGCCATCAAAATCTATGACAGGTAAGAAGTGCTCTGCCCACATTGCTTTTTATTCCTTGCACATTGGTTCAGATTTCATTTTTCGGTCCCAAAATCTTCATCTGTCTGGCCTCAGGATAGACACGCAGATTTTGGTGCAGGCTCTCAAAATGTCCTTAAAAAGAAGCATCAAGCAATGTACCATGGGCACAGCAGGATTCCCTGCTGCGTGGTATCTGCTGTGTAACGTGAGCCAACCTCAAAAAAGTCATGATGACGATGTCTGAGGTTTATGAGCGGGCCCGCAATCATGGTGAATGTGACAGCAGCTCTGAAGCTTGCTAATAGTGTAGAAAGATAATGTCTTTGCCAAAACAGCGGGGCTCCACTATAAAATAGTTTGAGCTGTGTTTGGCAGTTTTTGGCTCCCATTGATGATTTCAATAGGGTTTGGATGTTCGACGAACTATCCGCTCAACTTGTTGACAAGCCAATTCCTGCTTGACAGGCAGGGCCGCACCGTCCATTGGACAGTGTGAGCCCTGAGTACCAAGCGGCAGCAGCCAGGGGGAGCGGCATTGTAGAATGGGGCAGTGCCAGCAGCAGTGGCTGGCTTCCTGCGAGATGTCGGCCGCCGCAACGTCACCCGGTAAGATGGCGCCAGCACTCTACTTGTGTAGGCTACAGGGGTGGCGGGGATGCCGAAGTCTGCTAGCACCCCATGCTCCTCACTCAAGGCCACAGGGGCGGCGGGGAGGCTGAAGTCTGCTAGCACCCCCAACCCCCCCGGCACTTCACCTAAGGCTATACGGCTCAGGCGGCGGGGAGGCTTGATGCACCCCTGTTGACAGGATATGCTCACGCTATGACTGAATATTGTCCATATTAATAACGATAAACCTGATGAGTATGTGTCCCCACTGCTTCAACAACAGCTTTCTGTGATGACTTTTATATTTACCTGGTACTTACCTAACTTGGTTAAGGGAATTATACCATTAGTAAAGTTTGGGATAGTAGAATATTTTTATTATTTCAGACCACAAGCATTTTAGACAAGCATTTCAGACTGAGAAAAATAAATGATGCAACAGAGGATTATTTAAATGACTAGTAAAAAGGCCCGATGCAATTGCATCGGGAGCGCGGTGAAATTAATTGTGTGTATACAGGCGGGTGAGTGGCTAGCAGAGTACACATGGGGCTCTGTGGGTAGCAGAGTATACAGGCGGGTCTGTGGGTAGCAGAGTATACAGACGGCTCTGAGGGTAGCAGATTATACAGGCGGCTCTGTGGGTAGGAAAGCATACAGGCGGCTCTGTGTGTAGCAGAGTATACAGGCAGGTTTGTGGGTAGCAGATTATACAGGCGGCTCTGTGGGTAGCAGAGTATAGAAAAGGCTCTGTGGGTAGCAGATTGTACAGGCGGCTCTGTGGGTAGCAGAGTATATAGGCGGCTCCGTGGGTAGCAAAGTATACAGGCGGGTCTGTGGGTAGCAGAGTATAGAGGCGGCTCTGTGGGTAGCAGAGTATAGAGGCGGCTCTGTGGGTAGCAGAGTACAGAAACGGCTCTGTGGGTAGCAGAGAATACAGGCGGCTCTGTGGGTAGCAGAGTATAGAGGGGGCTCTGTGGGTAGCAGAGTATAGAGGCGGCTCTGTGGGTAGCAGAGTATAGAAACGGCTCTGTGGGTAGCAGAGAATACAGGCGGCTCTGTGGGTAGCAGAGTATAGAGGGGGCTCTGTGGATAGCAGAGTATGATGTGGCGGGAGGCTGGAGGGGTGAGGAGAGCAGAGGCTGGAGGGGTGAGGAGAGCAAAGGCTGGAGTGGTGAGGAGAGGTCCAGCTGGAGGGGTGAGGAGAGGTTCAGCTGGAGGGGTGAGGAGAGGTCCGGCTGGAGGGGTGAGGAGAGATGCGGCTGGAGCAGCAACATCACCGGTCAGCGGCAGGACGTGGCTGCGTGCTGGGGTGATCGCAGCCCCAGTCACACGGCATTGTCCTCTGCGGCGGGTTGGGTGATGCAGAAAGGGATCAGACCCTGCCTCAGGTCACACATGCGACCTGAGGGGAAGGAGCGGATTGGGCGGTATGTGGTAAAGACAGGACGGCCATCCGATTGTTGTAGGATGCCAAGTCCTGGCCAATGGGATGGGCGTCCTGTGTGTACAACACAGCGCCCAATCCGCTTGCAGGGGCGGTGGCGGTGGCCAATGGGAGTGAGCGGGGCCTGCAAAGCCTGACACTGTCCGCTCACTCCCATTGGCTGTCGCCGCCCACAGGACAAGGTCACTGGCTCCCGGCACTCGGCCACAGCCCTTAGACCGCTACTCCACCAGCATGGCGACATTGAGGCCCCAGCGGTGAGAGAGCGGCGAGGGGCGGAAGCCACCGGCGGCATCCAGGCAGCGTGGACCTCGCAGAGGGCGCGAGGGGCGGTGGCGATGAAGCAGGTCCGACGGTTGGCAGGATGGCAGCGGTGTCAGGTAGTGCGGCTGAGGATGGAGGAGGCTGAGAGGATGGAGGAGGCTGTGAGGATGGAGGAGGCTGTGAGGATGGAGGATATGCTCACGCTATGACTGAATATTGTCCATATTAATAACGATAAACCTGATGAGTATGTGTCCCCACTGCTTCAACAACAGCTTTCTGTGATGGCTTTTATATTTACCTGGTACTTGCCTAACTTGGCTAAGGGAATCATACCATTAGTAAAGTTTGGGATAGTAGAATATTTTTATTATTTCAGACCACAAGCATTTTAGACAAGCATTTCAGACTGAGAAAAATAAATGATGCAACAGAGGATTATTTAAATGACTAGTAAAAAGGCCGATGCAATTGCATCGGGAGCGCGGTGAAATTAATTGTGTGTATACAGGCGGGTGAGTGGCTAGCAGAGTACACATGGGGCTCTGTGGGTAGCAGAGTATACAGGCGGGTCTGTGGGTAGCAGAGTATACAGACGGCTCTGAGGGTAGCAGATTATACAGGCGGCTCTGTGGGTAGGAAAGCATACAGGCGGCTCTGTGTGTAGCAGAGTATACAGGCAGGTTTGTGGGTAGCAGATTATACAGGCGGCTCTGTGGGTAGCAGAGTATAGAAAAGGCTCTGTGGGTAGCAGATTGTACAGGCGGCTCTGTGGGTAGCAGAGTATATAGGCGGCTCCGTGGGTAGCAAAGTATACAGGCGGGTCTGTGGGTAGCAGAGTATAGAGGCGGCTCTGTGGGTAGCAGAGTATAGAGGCGGCTCTGTGGGTAGCAGAGTACAGAAACGGCTCTGTGGGTAGCAGAGAATACAGGCGGCTCTGTGGGTAGCAGAGTATAGAGGGGGCTCTGTGGGTAGCAGAGTATAGAGGCGGCTCTGTGGGTAGCAGAGTATAGAAACGGCTCTGTGGGTAGCAGAGAATACAGGCGGCTCTGTGGGTAGCAGAGTATAGAGGGGGCTCTGTGGATAGCAGAGTATGATGTGGCGGGAGGCTGGAGGGGTGAGGAGAGCAGAGGCTGGAGGGGTGAGGAGAGCAAAGGCTGGAGTGGTGAGGAGAGGTCCAGCTGGAGGGGTGAGGAGAGGTTCAGCTGGAGGGGTGAGGAGAGGTCCGGCTGGAGGGGTGCAGAAAGGGATCAGACCCTGCCCTCAGGTCACACATGCGACCTAAGGGGAAGGAGCGGATTGGGCGGTATGTGGTAAAGACAGGACGGCCATCCGATTGTTGTAGGATGCCAAGTCCTGGCCAATGGGATGGGCGTCCTGTGTGTACAACACAGCGCCCAATCCGCTTGCAGGGGCGGCGGCGGCGGCCAATGGGAGTGAGCGGGGCCTGCAAAGCCTGACACTGTCCGCTCACTCCCATTGGCTGTCGCCGCCCACAGGACAAGGTCACTGGCTCCCGGCACTCGGCCACAGCCCGTAGACCGCTACTCCACCAGTATGGCGACATTGAGGCCCCAGCGGTGAGAGAGCGGCGAGGGGCGGAAGCCACCAGCGGCATCCAGGCAGCGTGGACCTCGCAGAGGGCGCGAGGGCGGTGGCGATGAAGCAGGTCCGACGGATGGCAGGATGGCAGCGGTGTCAGGTAGTGCGGCTGAGGATGGAGGAGGCTGAGAGGATGGAGGAGGCTGTGAGGATGGAGGAGGCTGTGAGGATGGAGGAGGCAGAGAGGATGGAGGAGGCTGTGAGCATGGAAGAGGCTGTGAAGATAGGAAGGCTGTGAAGATGGAGGAGGCTGTGAGGATGAAGGCGGCTGTGAGGATGGAGGAGGCTGTGAGGATGGGGAGGCTGTGAGGATAGGGAGGCTGTGAAGATGGAGGAGGCTGTGAGGATGGAGGAGGCTGTGAAGATGGAGGAGGCTGTGAGGATGGAGGAGGCTGAGGGGATGGAGGAGGCTGTGAGGATGGAGGAGGCTGAGGGGATGGAGGAGGCAGGGAGGATGAAGTAGGCTGTGAGGATGGAGGAGGCTGTGAGGATGTGGAGGCTGTGAGGATGGAGGAAGCTGTGAGGATGGGGAGGCAGTGAGGATGGAGGAGGGTGTGAGGATGGGGAGGCTGTGAGGATGGAGGAGGCTGTGAGGATGGAGGAGGCTGTGAGGCTGGAGGAGGCTGTGAGGATGGGGAGGCTTGAAGAGGCTGTGATGCTGGAGGAGGGTGTGAGGCTGGAGGAGGCTGTGAGGGTGGAGGAGGCAGTGAGGCTGGAAGAGGCTGTGAGGCTGGAGGAGGCTGTGAGGCTGTAGGAGGCTGTGAGGATGGGGAGGCTGTGAGGCTGGAGGAGGCTGTGAGGATGGGGAGGCTGTGAGGATAGGGAGGCTGTGAGGCTGGAGGAGGCTGTGAGGATGGGGAGGCTGTGAGGAAGGAGGAGGCCGTGAGGATGGGGAGGCTGTGAGGCTGGAGGAGGCTGTGAGGGTGGAGGAGTCTGTGAGGGTGGAGGAGGCTGTGAGGCTGGAGGAGGCTGTGAGGATAGAGGAGGATGTGAGGGTGGAGGAGGCTGTGAGGCTGGAGGAGGCTGTGAGGATAGAGGAGGCTGTGAGGGTGGAGGAGGCTGTGAGGGTGGAGGAGGCAGTGAGGCAGGAGGAGGCAGTGAGGCAGGAGGAGGCTGTGAGGATGGAGGAGGCTGTGAGGCTGGAAGAGGCTGTGAGAATGGAGGAGGCTGTGAGGCTGGAGGAGGCTGTGAGGGTGGAAGAGGCAGTGAGGCTGGAGGAAGCTGTGAGGAGGCTGTGAGGCTGGAGGAGGCTGTGAGGATGGAGGAGGCTGTGAGCATGGAGGAGGCTGTGAGGCTGTAGGAGGCTGTGAGGCTGGGGAGGCTGTGAGGATGGAGGAGGCTGTGAGGCTGGAGGAGGCTGTGAGGCTGGAGGAGGCTGTGAGGATAGAGGAGGATGTGAGGGTGGAGGAGGCTGTGAGGATGGGGAAGCTGTGAAGATGGAGGAGGCTGTGAGGCTGGAGGAGGCAGTGAGGCTGGAGGAGGCAGTGAGGCTGGAGGAGGCTGTGAAGATGGGGAGGCTGTGAGGCTGGAGGAGGCTGTGAGGATGTAGGACGCTGTGAGGATGGAGGACGCTGTGAGGATGAGGAGGCTGTGAGGCTGGAGGAGGCAGTGAGGCTGGAGGAGGCTGTGAGGGTGGAGGAGGCTGTGAGGGTGGAGAAGGCTGTGAGGCTGGAGGAGGCTGTGAGGATAGAGGAGGCTGTGAGGATAGAGGAGGCCGTGAGGGTGGAGGAGGATGTGAGGCTGGAGGAGGCTGTGAGGGTGGAGGAGGCTGTGATGCTGGAGGAGGCAGTGAGGGTGGAGGAGGCAGTGAGGCTGGAGGAGGCTGTGAGGCTGGAGGAGGATGTGAGGATGGAGGAGGCTGTGAGGATGGGGAGGCTGTGAGGCTGGAGGAGGCTGTGAGGATGGGGAAGCTGTGAGGATGGAGGAGGTTGTGAGGATGGAGTAGGGTGTGAGGATGGGGAGGCTGTGAGGATGGAGGACGCTGTGAGGATGGAGGACGCTGTGAGGATGGGGAGGCTGTGAGGCTGGAGGAGGCAGTGAGGCTGGAGGAGGCTGTGAGGCTGGAGGAGGCTGTGAGGCTGGAGGAGGCTGTGAGGATGGAGAAGGCTGTGAGGATAGTGGAGACTGGGAGGCTGGAGGAGGCTGTGAGGCTGGAGGAGGCTATGAGGGTGGAGGAGGCTGTGAGGCTGGAGGAGGCTGTGAGGCAGGAGGAGGCTGTGAGGATAGAGGAGGCTGTGAGGATAGAGGAGGCTGTGAGGCTGGAGGAGGCTGTGAGGATAGAGGAGGATGTGAGGGTGGAGAAGGCTGTGAGGCTGGAGGAGGCTGTGAGGATTGAGGAGGCTGTGAGGCTGGAGGAGGCTGTGAGGGTGGAGGAGGCTGTGAGGCTGGAGGAGGCTATGAGGGTGGAGGAGGATGTGAGGCTGGAGGAGGCTGTGAGGCAGGAGGAGGCTGTGAGGATAGAGGAGGCTGTGAGGCTGGAGGAGACTGTGAGGCTGGAGGAGGCTATGAGGGTGGAAGAGGCTGTGAGGCTGGAGGAGGCTGTGAGGCTGGAGGAGGCCGTGAGGATAGAGGAGGCTGTGAGGATAGAGGAGGCTGTGAGGCTGGAGGAGGCTGTGAGGCTGGAGGAGGCTGTGAGGCAGGAGGAGGCTGTGAGGCTGGAGGAGGATTTTACTGTACTGAGCATGCTCAGTACAGTAAAACTTCTCCAAACAGGAAGGCAGGGGTTAAAAAAAAAAAAAATATGCTCACCTCTCCCCTAGCCCCCGCCGTCTCCCGCTGTCTTCCTGCAGGCTCCCGGTGGCTTCCGCAGGCTCCCGGTGTCTGCAGAGGTCTTCTACTGCAGTATAGGACCTGCGGTGATGTCACAGTCACGTGACCGCAGGTTACCATGGAGTAACCTGGTGTCACGTGACTGTGACATCACTGCAGGTCCTGTACTGCAGTAGAAGAGCTCTGCAGGCACCGGGAGCCTGCGGGAGCCACCGGGAGGCTGCAGGAGGACGACGGGAGAAGGCGGGGGCTCGGGGAGAGGTGAGCAATTTTTTTTTTTTTTTTAACGGTACTGCGGCTGCGGCTCATCGCTCGCAGTGCCGCAAAGGAGCTTGGGATTCGGCTACAACGCCCGAATTCCAAACTCCCGATTATATGAGATGATTTAATAAAAAAAGAAAAGCTTTCTTTCAAGATTTAAATGTAGTACTTATTTAATGAATAATCCATGCACAATGAATTTTTGTGATGGGGTATAGGGGATATGCAGATGACTAACAACAACCATTAACTATTTGCATGATACTAGTGTTCTGCTTTCAGCTGCTGGACTACTTCCATAACAATGTATATAGTGTGGCGCCCCTGCGGTCTGGTCACCACAGGTTTACTACGCCTAATCCAGAGGTGTGGTATCCCACTCCCAGGTAAAATGGGGACATAATGCCAAGGCACACACACCTTGCATCCCACACCCATCCTAATTTCAGGCAAGGGGATGAAGGGTGGAAGAAACTCTATCTGAGCAGACCCCATCACTGGCTGGAGAAGGGACCAGGTTAACAGGGGTGGGAGGAGAGAGTGAGAGAGGGAGTAGGAGTCGACTCAAGGAGCAGTTGAGGAAGGAGTTGAAGAGCAGACAGAGAAAGATGGAGTTCTAGGGGAACTCGATGCTGGGGAGGAGTGGGGACCAGTGGGTAGGTCGACCATGTAACCCAGGCCAGTGTGAACTCTGCATTCACCCTGACTTCGAGTCATGGTGGAGGAAATGATTGCAAGAGGGGAACAGCCGCAATCTGGCAACAACACTGCAAGTTTGGGCCAGGAAACTGGAGGTCACTGAACTTTATGTGCAGTGGCCATATATCATGGACAATCCAAGGTACAGTGGCTAGGCCTAGAGTCAAGAGGACTTGCTGGCCGTCGCTCAACAGGACTCACAGCCACCTGCCTTGGAATCCTGTAGCATGAAGGCACAGGGCAGGAGTAGAAGACAAAAGGTTGGGGAAGTGCCCTCTATTAATAAGTACCTGGTGGTCTAGTGGGGGTGAATAGTTACAGGTGTGGGGTTTGCCTCTCACCTTATGAAGTTGTGCACCCTTCCACAACCTCGGTCGGTGGCACTGTTGTGTCACGAAGTCCGTGCGGGCTTCAGTAGCTCCTCTGCTCTCTCTCCCGGTCACGTGGGACGCCGGCCCGTCAGGTGACTTGCACGTCAGAGGAATTTACATCATGGCAGGTCCTTCAGCCCTTACAGAGTCTGTAGCACCCAGCAGCGCACTCCACAAACCCAGTGAGTTGGAACATTACACACAGGAGAGATTATGGTCAGAGTTTGAGAGCGCTGGGGCAGCAAACTAATTAGAAGGGAATTAGAAGGGTACAAACCTCCTTATTAATAATGTGCACACCATGACGCGTTTCCACAGCAAACTACTGTCTTTATCAGGTGGAATTTAATAAGGTAAATACACCTGATGAAGACAGCAGTTCACTGTGGAAGCACGTTGTGGTGTGCATATTGTTAATAAAGAGGTTTGTAACCTTCTAATTCCCTTCTAATTAGTTTGCTGCCCCAGCACTCTAAAACACTGACCACAATCTCTCCAGAGCAGTAGCAGAGTAAGATCAGAGCAGAAAGGGCAACCTGGAAAGTCATATAAGATGGTGTCTTGGTGGAGTGGCCCTGGACTGCCTGGGAGTTGACCAGATTGCTTACTCGAAGGACACGGTGCCCCAGATGGGCTGAAACCACTGAGAATTGCGAGCAAAGGTGAAAGATCTGCACCCTTGGTGTCCTTCTGCTCATTTCCTGTGCCCTCCTTGCTGCATACATAGCACTGTAACTATAACCATCACCATCCACATAAAATCTCATATTTAGTCCCAGAGACCTGCTCTGCCTGAGGGAATGTTACCATCCAAGCTGCTGCAACATCCATCCCATGGGGCCTACCTCAGCAGTGCTGCTCAATCCTGACCAGGTACCACAGGTGGTGTCATGAACGACATTATAATACCTCAGAAATACCCCTTAACTGGACAGTCAGGGCCACGGAGCTGGGCTACTGCCACCGTGACTACCCCAAGAGACTGCTGGCCCGGCTACTCAGTACCCTGGCCCTTGCAACCACTCCAATAACATCACACTGCAAAGACATTGAGAAAAGTGTTGCCCATAGTACTAACCACTGGCCACCTGAGGCCACTATTTCCCTTATTACTCCTTTATAGACTCTTACCGGAACTTGTGTATAGGATATATACTCAGTTCAATGAGGAGTTGTAAAAACAGCTTGTCATGTGGCTTCAGACTCTGTTCACACTGGTGAGTCTGATGTACAGCCTTAGACCTCTTTGCTGCTCAGCCTTATTTAAGGTGTCTATGGTGGTTAGTTTACTAATGTTCAGCTTTGCAGGAGTTAACGTCTTGATTAATGTCAATTGAAGGTTCAGGTTGCAGGAACGCCTTCTCCCTTTAAATATGGCTCAGAACATTACTGGACGCTGATTATAGCATTTGCATGCCTCTTGCTAACCGATCCTCTGTTGGAGTTACTGGTGAAATTCTAATCATTGTTTCATGTTTGGTGAAGTATACCTTGCTGTTTTTTTTCCATTCCCTATTTGTATTTGAGTTCTCCCTATACACATATTGTATCTTCCTGATTGTTTGCTGTATTAGACTGTTTACTTTATCCCAGTCTGTCATTATGTGTGGGTTCCATTACAGTTTACCTCCTGGGGTTGGGGTTGAGGGATTATCTCAGGGCTCGTCAGGAGAAAGGGACTGGTCAGAGACTCAGGCCACTCCACCATCAAGGGCACCTCTGAGTTAAGGAAAGCCAAAGTTCTCCTAGCCTGGGGGTCAGTTCAGGGGTTAGAAAAACTGATGAGCAAAAACAGACTAAAAACGCACAGTGTGAATGGAGCATTAAGCAGATGCAGGCTGCCCAAACAGAGGATGGCATGAATCAGAGTTTGATTGCTTAATTTCAGCCAGATATATTGTTTCAAACTTTCCTGTATTTTAAGAAAAATAGTTAGATGATCTGGCAGGAAATCATAGCCAGAGACCAGACCAGTAAAGTGCCACCCCAGTTGGCTTTCCTGCTCCTCAAGGTGATTCATAACTCTCATTCGTGCCAAAATACATGTTTACCTACTCTAGTAGCACTGAGAACAGCTGTATGGGGGTGGCACTAGAATAGTCTCATCTCTTGTTATTGTCCTTAGCTTCATCTTCAAGAGATATTTATATTGTGCAGTCAGGTTCTAATTCATGCTGCCCATAGTTTGGGCTGCATAAATTAGCTGAAAGTCTACCTATATGGCAATTATTTTTCTAAATTCTAATATGAGGCATAAAAAATAATTTCCATTAAAAAGGGGTTTCTAATCCCATAAAGTGATGCCATATCAATAGAACATGCCATTATTTTATGATCAGTGTCAGTACGATTTATTGGATTCTTATCTAAGAATAAAGTGGCCTCTGTGCTGTTGTAATGCTGCATATTTACTCTTAACAGTGGCCTGATTACACACACAGATAATTGTGCAGATATTGTTCGCAGATCTCTGGTTGCAGTGAAATCATGGACACATTGTTCCATTTGTACACAGCAACAAAATAGAACAATGTGTCCATGATTTCACTGCAACCAGAGATCTGCGAATAAACTCTGCACAATTATCTGTGTGTGTAACTGTGCCTTTACCCAAATCAGCAGAGAACTGCTATTCACCTACCGTGTTTCCCCGAAAGTAAGACACTGTCTTACATTAATTATACCTCCAAAAGTCCCACCCTGTCTTACTTTCGGGGGAGGTCTTACATTAGCAAAAAAAAAAAATGACATCTTTTTTTTAACAATAAAATTTAACATTTATTAACAGGCTGAACAGTATGGTCAAACAAATAATCAAACAAATGTATCAAGAATATCTTGGTAATACGGTACCGTATCATTACGGTATTTCCATGTATAACATGCAAAACAAGAACAGTTACGAACAGTCTCAATATGTAACACCGTAACATAAAACAAGATTTATTCCAGGACAACCATGTCATCATCTTCTTTTTTTCACCGCAACTGCTGTATACACACACACACACCCATACCCACCCATACACATACAGTACACACACACACACACAATACCGGTACACACACATACCCACCCATACATATACAGTACACACACACACACATACACACATACACACACACACACCCATGCTTATACAGTACACACGTGTCATTACGGTACCTGTTTTCGCCGGATCACTTTAGTTTTCCTCTGCGGTGCTGGGTGATGATTCCTCAGGGCTGGGCGGCCAATCACAGGTCGCGCTGGGCGGAGATCGACGGGGCACAGCAAGTTAGGCTGTGATTAACCCCATGATCTCCGGACCAGCGGCTGCACCAGGGGGACAGAAGGAGCCTGGACGGCGGCATACAGTAAGCCTGCGGCAACCTAAAGGGAGGCCCGCGACATCCCCCCCGTAGGCGGCCTTACATTTCCCCGTGACCCCCTCGAAAGCGGCCTTATAATCGGGGGGTGCCTTACATTAGAAAACCCTGGGCACCCCCCTACCCTGCCTTACTTTCGGGGGGGTCTTACTTTCGGGGAAACAGGGTATTTGAATAAATATGGAAGACTCCAGTTCTCCACACATGCTAATGGTGGCGCTACACGCAAGGATATCCTGAACGATATCCTTAGTAAAGTCACGTGACCGACATCGTATGAACGATATAGAATTATCGTTCGTGCGTTGTCACACACAAGGATATCGTTAACGATATCCATTTTGGCGGCGCAGCTGTTAAATAGGAGATCAAGAACTGAACGATAAATGAAAGCGGCAGGAATAGGAGATTTTTGAACGACATCGTTCATCATGATGTCACACTGAACGATGTAGCTTCTTCAAGCTCCGATAATTGGACGACGACCGATAGATTTGAGGTCAAGATCTCAAATCTTGGATGAACGATTGAACGATTTTTTCATCCTATATCGTTCATTTACACGCAATGACGCACTAACGATATCTTTTGAACGATCACAAATCCGTGACGTTTCAAGGATATCGTTCAGGATATCCTTCCATGTAACGCTACCATAAGAGCACCAATGTGCATGGAAAATTGAGAAGGAGGTGCAATACTATATCAGCATAATTTTATTTATTAGAATCGTTAGGTTCATAGTGGTTGGGTTTCGATTAATATTATACAATATCATCCCTTTAAATAATAATAAAAGTTAATTTTACCTGGCCAAATAAGACAAAATGTGTAAAATATTTTAGATTCACCAGCCAGATAAAGGAAACAAGGAAACAATGAAAATAATATCATCCTATCAATTCAACTTTCAAGCCCATACCTAACTATGAGCCAAAAAAATATTTGACGGATGACACTAACTCCACTTTCTAACAGCATCATTCTTCTTCTGGAAAGAAAAGCTCCATTGCAGTAGTTGATCAGGAAAGTGAGATTCAGTGCAAGCAACTTTGCATCCCTTTCTGCTTTGTCTGGAAATGAGTTGGCATTTCATCATCTCTAAATGTTCTAATTAGTGAATGGACAAAACAAAGAAGCGATATGATGTGATGTCTAGACAACATGTAAGTTAATATAAAAAATTATGAAAAAAAATTCCATGCTAATACAAATTAATCTGAATTTGGTATAATCCCTAGTTATTAACTGATTAAATGTGGCTGTTGGTAGCTACAGGGTGCAAGACTCCATCTGTGATTATTACAATCACAACATAATCATTGGAGCTGTTTTAGACAATAGTCGGCAAAACATTATTGATTGACTTATAATATTTCACGGTTAGCTTTATGCATATTTATTGAAATGACTGGTCATTTTTGTAAATATGCATTATTTTAGTGCCATTTTCTAAAAAATAACGGATAAAAGGATAATCTAACCAGAGTGGAAACTTAGAAAAGACTATTTGGTGAACGTAGGAACATGTAAATACATATCTGCTTTACGATGTATGAAATAACTGATATCCAAATATGTATACATATGTTTTGTACACTTACTGATGAGTAAATCCAGTACAGGACATCATGGAAATTCATTTTACATCCATAAACATGAAACATGGTTGCTACATTGAATAGAATCATTTATGGACAACCTACTCATTGCCATAACTAAAGCTGTCATGACAGTGGTCTGTGCTTAGCATGAAGCCCTAAACATTTTTGACAGGATGCAGCTCATTAAAGGACAGTCATTTTGCTGAAATGTCTATCAGCTCACAGTGATGCACCAAGATGAATAGACCCAAAACAATAGTCCCATTTGTCAGAGCATTAGCTTTCCTAATACATGATGAGACAATCAAGCCAAAGCCGCCTTCAGCACAAAGACATAATTAATCAAATGGACAAATGTCTCAGAAATTGCTCTACTATGTTTTGTAGTGGACAGGGTTACCATGGAAACAGTGGTGTTTGCATCATAGTTAATGACTGTTCTGTACAATGAACGTCTGCAAACAACAACAACAACCTATCATAAATAAATATTAAAGCCAAGAGTTGCATTCGGAATCTGAGATTTATTCAGAGATAAATCAATGATGTTTTCTCATGTCTTTATCATGCTGTATTTATGCAACTTTGACCATTTTTTAGTATAGTATATAACTCTTCTGGCCCAATTTTCTATATTTAAAGTTGTTTTTTTTAAGATTTGTTACTTTATTGCAGAAATAATGCCTGGCCAATATTTACAGTTCCCCAGGGTCTTGCATGCACATTGTTCACCCGTACCTGTCCCTATCACAGATTCTCGATAATGTCTAAAATAGAAACATGGCAAAGAAGAAATCTCCATTAATTCCATTTTCTCAACATGGTGGAGTGAATAATTAAAAAATGAAGACAAAAAATGATGTCGACTACTCCTGGACTAGTATCACTCCTCCGTACTATCACCTGTGTTCCTGAGGTCGTTACAGCCATCCAGCAGCATCACATTCCGCCTGAACATGACATTATGTTCAATCATAAATAATTATGAATATAAATAATGTCATTGTTGTATATTGCACTTTTTTATGGAAAACTACAAAAACTATCTTATAACAGTATAATATGGCTCATGTACAAAGTGTATTTTTTGTTCAACATTTCCAATTAGAAAATTTGTTGCCTATTGCAGTCATATTAAATTCACAATACGTAATTTGTGCTGTTAATTTCACTATGTATTTCACTGTTTTCAATGCAAACTGAGAAATGTGCTCAAAATCAGCAGCGTTTCTACAAGAAAATTCTGAAAGGGAACAAACCACCAGGATTTAGTGTTATGCAATCGGTGATTGACATGTGCACCATGACATCACTATTTGGGTTTTATTTTAATTCTTCCCCTGTGGGCTTGTCTTTCGGTTGTAAGCCAAACCCACTCCCCTCTCCCTCTCATCCAGTCCTACAGCCGAAAATATGGAATAAAAATAGTGATGTAATGCTGCACACGTCAATCACATGCTGCATAACACTAAATCCTAGTGCTTGGCCCATGTAAAATCTGTAAAATCTGCCAGATCAAAGTCAATTTTAAGCTTTGCTAGTCATCTTGTCCCTTCTATCAGTTAATACCTTTGCTCCAAAGATTCCTTTAAAAATTTAGTTATAAATTCACAACTAGAATTTTAGAAATTTAGAAATAATTGGATAACTTTTTTTCATACAGGGAGTACATGTATTTATGAAAACAGAGATATCAGGAATGGTAAGAAGCCATCTTTGAATATTAAAAGCAGACAAACTTACATTATTTATTTTTATGTTTTCTTTTAAAACAAATGTTGGAATTTTATACATGTAAACTGAAGCAATATGCCAGAACACATGAAAAATAATAATTACTGCATTTTTGGGACTTAAAGACAGACTGGACCATAAGACACACCTAGGTTTCAGAGGAGGAAATAAGAAAAAAATGTAAGCAAAAATGTAGTCATAACACACTGTTAAAGGGGGATCTCCTGCTGACATGGTTATGGGGGTAATGTCTACCTATTCTATGCTAATCTTTTCCTTACCAAGCACCTTCCAGGTATATGTCCCCCAACCTGGTTATTATGACATCCATCTTGGGATATATGTTTCCCATCCCTGTCTCATCCTGGTGTATATTATCCCTATCCTGGTATATATGCCTTTTTCCAAGACGCATCCTGATCATATTCCTCTCTAACCGCTTCACTGATGCCTCTCTCCTGTGCCAGTCATTGCACTGGTTGCCAATCCGTTGTTACAGAATACAATATAAATTATCACTCTCACCCACCAAACCTTCCACAATTCTGCACCACCCTACATCTCCTCCCTCATCTCTGTCTATTGCCCTACACGTGCCCTCCATTCCACAAGTGACCTAAGACTGACATCATCTACAATCTGAACCTCCCACTCCCGTCTCCAAGACTTGTATGAGCTGCACCAATTCTCAGGAATGGATTACCAAGAACAATTAAATTCCCAATACCCACAGCTTTAAGCAAGCCTTAAAAACACATCTTTTTAAATTGACCTATCACCTCACTTGTCTAACTATTCCCATTCTGCCCTTTTCAAAATCTCGCCTCTTGTGTCATCTGTCTACACCCTCTATGCACCTTATAGCAGTTTATCTGTATTTGTACAGATCCTGGCTGGTGACCGTTCATGCAACCGTATGTGAATCCCCTAATTATTATATTGATATATGGACCAAATATGATGGCACTGTCTTCCATTTACCTTTTGTGCCTCCTCTACTTTCCTCATAGATTGTAAGCTTGTGAGCAGGGACCTCACTCCTCATGGTATCTAAATTTGTTGTTACTATGTATTGTCTCAAATTGTCTGTATATGTCCCCTCTGAATTGTAAAGTTTTGTGGAATATGTTGGCACGATATAAATGAAAGAATTATTATTATTGTATATTGGAGTCCTGGAATAAATACCTCTTACCATGGGGCCATCCAGATATCCCCCATCCTGGTACACATGACCTATCACGCCGCACATATTACAAAAAATTAACAGTTCTACTCATCTTCCCATAGCTCCTTCATGTGCAATGTTGTCATCTGATGGCGGCAACTGACCTCAGCATGTAATCAGCGCACTGCATGACATTACTGCTATGGATTAGGGATGAACGAGTATACTCGTTATCAATCACTACTCGCAGAATAGTAACGGATATTCAGGATTCTAGGTACTCACGTGTTTTACTTCTAATACTCACGAGTACAATGTAAATCAATGGTATATGCAAGTAATTTACTGCTGGACCCAAAAAGTGGTCTGGGGGCTGAGGAAAAGGCTGAAACGGGTGCATGATTGTTTAAAAGCCGGTGGTAAAAAGCCACAGGCTTTTAAACAATCACTCAGCTGATGCACGCTCCCCCATCGCTTTCCCCACCGCTTCTCTTCCCTCAACTACTGGCTGCTCCAATTCCTGGAAGACAGCCGCAGGCTATTTCAAATGAACAGTTGATCAGCATCAGCTGTTCGTTTGAAATAGCGGGCGGGAAAGCCGGCGGTTAACTCTTGTCACCGCCGGCTTTCCCGATGGCTATTTCAAACGATCAGCTGATTAACATCAGCTGATCATTTTAAAAAGCCAGTAGTGACAATTGTCTTGTCACCGCTGGCTTTCCCGCTGGCTATTTCAAACGATCAGCTCATCAGCATCAGCTAATCGTTTGAAATAGCTGGCTTCAGCTGATTCAGGTCCTTGAGCCTGAGATTGATATCATCTTGGCAAACCGATCAGATTATATTGGATCCAGAGTGGACGTCATGGGACCCTCGAACCTGGATTATGTCGGAGGGGGTGGGGTTCTTTTCTTTAATAAAGATGGAGTCACTAATTGTGTTACATTTTATTTCTAATAAAAAAATTCTCTGTGTTGTGTTTTTTATTAATCTTATTACTAGAAATTCATGGTGGTCATGTCTAATATTTGTGTGACCTCATGAAATTCGGGCTTAGGGCCAGCTGATAATACAAAGCTGGTCCTAACTCCATTATTACCCAGCAAGCCACTTGGCATCAGGACCGCTGCACGAGTTGGATACAGCGCCAGAAGATGGCGCTTCTATAAACGTGCCATTTTCAGGGCAGCTGCAGACTGCAAATCGCAGCGGGGATTGGCCTAGAAAGCTTGGGCCACCCTGCGCTGTGGATTCCAGCTACCTAGTTGTACCTGGCTGGACGCAAAAATAGGGCAAAGCCCTACATAGTTTTTTGTTTTTTTTAATTATTTCATGAAATTCATGAAATAATTTAAAAAAGGGCATCCCTATATTTCTGGTTCCCAGCCGGGAACAAATAGGCAGCTGGGGGTTGGGGGCAGCCCGTACCTGTCTGCTGTACCTGGCTGGCATACAAAAATATGGCAAAGCGCATGTCAAATTTTTTTAAAAAGTTGACAGTAGAGTTTAGCAGATCAATTCACAGAAGATCAAATTTAAGTCAAAGTTCTTAAAATTTGCAGTTTTGCATTTTGAGATTCTATTCACTGTTCAGAAGAAAAAGTACTTGTCCTCAGCAATATCCCATACAGACATCTGTTTTATCATACCTTGTTTGTGGGGAGGGAGGGTCAGTATCTGGTTCATTTGAGAGTCTCTCTCCTGTAAAGTAAAAGCTTTTATCATCAACATGGATGTCTCTCTCACTTGACTGTAAAGTTTAAGTTCTTCTCAGCACAATGCTATCTCTCTCTCTTTATCTCGACTTGAATTCTTATCTTTCTCAGGTCCATCCACTCATCTCTAGTTTTAACCATATTTTATTCAGTACAGAACATAAAACCCTTTCACATCATATGACATATATTTACACCATGTTGTATCCCTGCTTTTGACAGGGGTTTACTAATCAAGCCTTGATATTTCCCCGCACATGTGCCTATCCACCCGTTGCTGTTAATCAGTTAAATCCCACTGTCAATATTAAACAGCGGGATTTAACACTTGGACTTGCTATTTCCCGCTCCCATCAGCGCACTCATAATGTTATTTTGAGGTACCAAAAGATTGTCATGACAGCTAGGGTCAGCTTTGTCTGTCATTACGATCCTCTTGTGAACGTCGGCCTGTGAGCTGACATTTAAAGGAGATTGTGACTTCTGCTAACACACTGCTCTGTATACCACAAGCAATCATACGATGCCATCAAGTCATCTAAAGGTACCTTCACACATGGCAATATTGCTAGGCAATTTCACTGGCTATTTGCTGGTTGAAATCATGGACACATTGTTCCATTTGTACACTGCAACAAAATAGAACAATGTGCCCATGATTTTACTGCAACCAGCAAATTGCCAGTGAAATTGCCTAGCAATATTGCCGTGTGTGAAGGTACCTTAAGGTGAATAGAAATACAGTACAAAGTGAAAATATTTTTAAAATGTGAAAAACATGAAAAAACAAATTCAAATTACCTTTCTTTTGCACACATAATTGGTATCACTATATTCACAAATCTCCAATCTATCAAAATCTAAAATAACTTAATCCATTCAGTAAATAGCTTAATGAAAAAAAAGACAAAATTACTTATATTTTTGGGCCGCTGCAATATTGCAATAAAATACTATAAAAGTCAATATAAACAGGATATCTACCCAAAAAAGGTATCAGTCAAATGTCAGATCAATAATAACACCTAGGCAGCAGGCTCCTGTTTGGGTGTCACGTTTGACACTGATCTCTCTTTCACCTAATATATACAATCTCTCTCCGCTCTGGTCGCTTACACCTGAAGAACATCTTAGAGTCCTGCCCTTTCTCACCTTGGAAACAAGTAAAACCCTTACTGTGGCCCTGATCCACTCCAGCCTTGATTATTGCAATTCTCTATTAATTGGCCTCCCCCTCTCTAAACTTTCCCCTCTCCAGTCCATCCTTAATGCAGCAGCCAGGATCACCTACCTGGCCAATCATTACTCAGATCCTCCGTTCTGTGCCAGTCATTGCACTGGCTGCCTATAGATAGGCTGCCTATATGGAATTTTATTCCCATTTTCCACTAAACTATATGATAAATTGAATTCTGTGTTCTTAAGTACAGTTGTCCACCAAAAATCAACCCCCTATAGATAATAAAGGAAAAATAAAAAATTTTTTGTCTCTTGGAAGAACAGAAGGAAAATATAAAAGTGAAAAAATGGAAAATTGCAAGATGTGAAGGAGTTAACAGGAATAAGAAGTTTAAAGGTTTTTTGAAAGAATTTTTCTATTTTATTTGAAAAAATTAATACATATATACATTAGTGATCAAAAGTACAGAAGAACAAACTATTTCCTTAATGTTAAGATCATTGTGTTGTCCTATTGTGAAAATATACTAACGTGAGTAAAATATCAGTATTTTAAACTTATTTCATAAATTGTATATATATTCTAAAGCACAAAATAAAAATGTAAATGAGATAAATGCAAAACTAAACTGATCAAAATTAGAGAACACTTTCAGATACCTCCAAGTTATTGGTGTAAATCTTGGATCTGGTGCTAATTTCCTTAATTATCTGACAAACCCTATTTAACTAGCAGCCTAACTTTCCAATTTGCACTCACTTTGTAAAAATGGTGTGCCATTCCGAAGTGACTGAAACCCTCTGGCAGCAAGTTGTCCAGATCAAGGCCAAAAGGGTCACCCTATCAGTAATAGCAAAAGAAGTTTGTCAAGCTAAGTCTGTGATTTCTAGCATATTGTATCTGTACAACATCACAAACTCTTTTAAGTCCCCACAAGAAGGCTGGTTGCCCTCAAAAGGCAAATGCAAGAGAGGACAAGATAACGTTGAGACTCTTCCTGGGTAATTGTTTTAACGATGCAGCTGGAATACCTCTCCAATTCGGCACTAAACAGGGTAAGGATCTGTCTCATCATACAATGTCACAACGTGTAAGAGAATTTGGACTGAAAGCCCACTCTTCAGTGACGAAACCTCTCATTAGCAGAAAGAATCAAAAGGCTAGACTCACCTTTGAGGAGGAATATGTTATATGGACATAGGAAAAATGGTCCAAGTTCATCTTAGTGATAAAAGCAAGTTTAATTTATTTGGGTCTCATTGGAAACATTATGTTCATCGACAAACTGAGGAAAAACTGAACGAAAGTGTGTAAAAATGTCAGTGAAAAGTGGTGGAGGAAGTGTCATAGTTTGGGGAATTTTTTCTGCTACAGGGGTTAGACCAGTCATACAGCTACATGGTAGAGTGAATACAAGTGTGTAGCAGAGCCTTCTTCAACAACCCGTGGTTCCTTACTTGCGTTCAGCACCCAATCAGCCAGCATTTTTCAAGCAGGACATTGCCCCCTGTAACACAGCAAAAGAGTTAAAGCAGTTCATTGAAAAAGAAAACATTTCAACAATGAAATGGCCAGCCAAAGATCCTAATCTAAATCCAATAGAAAACATCTGGAAAATTCTTTGTGACAAAGTTATGGCAAAGAAACCAAGAACAGTCACAGAACTGTGAAAGAGACTGGAAGAAGAGTGGACTAAAATCACACTAGAGCAGTGTGAGAGGGTCGTAATGTCCTGTGGCCGCAGATGTGCTGAAGTAATTCACAGCAAAGGTCTGTACATAGCGAAGGCCTGTGCACTTCCTACTGATTCGTGACAATTGTAACCTTCACAAAATTTAGTTTTAATCTTTTTCTGTGCTATAATCATTGCTGTTCTCTAATTATGACCATCACATTTGTGTAAAATAAAGGTTTTAAGATGATAACTTTGGTTATTTTGGGAAACACTGCTCTAGTGGCATGGTGTACGCTTACACAAAAACTTTCAAATGTTGATCAATGTAAATTACATTCTGTCTGAAAAAGTCAAGTGATCATACATTGTTCTTAATTTTGATCACCGGTGTATATATTAATGGCAGCAAAACATCTAAAAAAGGAAGGACAAGGTTAACAAAAACTTGGAAAAGTACATAACAACTGGAAGGTCAATTTTCAATGGAGTCACATGATTGTTTATAAAAAGAACATATAAGAAAGAAGAAAAGATGGGCAGAGGCTCAAAATTCTGTGAACAACAGCATCTAAAAAGTGTGAAGCAAATTTAAAAAAATGTTCCTAATCTTAAAGTGGCAAACTCTTTCAATATCCCACCAGTTATAATGCATAATACTATCAACATATTCAAATATTCTGGAGAAATTACTAGATATTGGATGCTCATGATGTATGGGCCCTCAGGCGATACTGCATTAAAAATACATGGTTCGGTTCTACACATTAGTGCATAGGCTCAGGAATATTTCCAGAAACCATTGGTCAAGCCACAAAAGTTAAAGGGCTTTTTATGCAAAGAAGTAACCATGTAGGTCAGATAAACATAAAGGTTATATTGTTTATAGAAATGGTTAAATCACATACTGCATCCATCTCAACAGATATCAGTAAGTTTACCGAAGTTTCACGACTGCCACCTCTCACACTACCTACTATGTGATGTCACATGTGAGACCTGGCAGTGGATGCTATTACAGCCTATGTGCCATCATTCTCTGAAGCAGGCTCAATATGCTGAGTTACTGATTTGGACAATGTTGTTAGGTCTTCACGTGAACTATGTCAAACGTGCTTGGGAGCTTGTTGGGGAATAAATTGGTGAATGAGGGCTTGTCTCTTGTCTTAGTTTATTTAATAATTCTCTATTTTTATGTCTTTCAATTTGCCATTTGTGGACTATGTCACATTTGGTCGACTACGATGGAATCCATGGACTACTTCAGACTTATGGCTTTTTTAAGTGAACAGGGGAACTAGGAAAAGTGTCGGGGATTGTTTTTGCTAATAAAATATTTTTGTGCCTGTTCATTTATCTTTTTACCTACTGGATTATTAATGCGGGTGTCTCTCCATTACTAATGCCAGGGCTTGATGCCACATTACATTACACAGCTTAAATCAACCCCAGCTACAATTACCCCAATTGCCACCACAACAGGGTAATTGGGAAGAGAAGGGCAAAGCTCCAGAATTGGTATATCTAATGGAGATGTCACTTCTTGGGCTGCAGGCTGCTATTTTTAGGCTGAGCAGGGCCCCATAACCATGGACTTCACCATCCTGAGAATACAAGACCCAAGCTGTAAGAATTACCTTGGCTAGTTATAAAAAATTAAGGGGACCACAAGATTTTTTTTAATATAATTATTTTTTTTGATTTTAAACTAAATTTTTTTTTTTTATCGGATTGCTCTCTGCTATTTAAAACGCAGATGTGAGTAAACCCTTACATAATCCTATCCCAACTTTTCAGAGTTGTATTGCTGCCATCAATTTCCAAATTCGTTAATTTTTTCAAATAAAATGGAACCAGTTCTGATTTTCATCTCCTGATCTGATATGGTTAGCAGTGGTTTGCAAATTATTGTAATCTTATTTTCTTTATATTTTTCCCAACTTTTTGGAAATTGGGGTTGAATATATTACTGCTGATTATTTGAAATAAAACAATGTAAAACAAAATAGGTTATCTTACATCAATGATTGTCGAAACAAAATGAGCTTCTAATGTGCGTGAGAGCTGTTAAACTGAATCTTTGTTTTGGGTGAAGAACAACCTATGAACTTCCTGGAACTGTCGCCATGCAGAACTGACAAAAAGGACCTCTGTTAACTTGCTTTCAAGTTTTTTTTGTTTTTTTTTACATTTTCTGTGTTATTCAGGAAGATCTAAATAAAAACTACCGAAATCCGAAAAAATTATTAATCAAATTCGAATACTTGAAACTAGCCAGGCATCAAAACCATCCGAGAAAATCCATAAACAAATTCTGCAGCTTAGAATATAGTTGAAATCCCTCCTTTACTCAGAATATGACAGAATGGTAGAAAATTCAAAAGCCAACTATTACAATTGTATGAATAAGCCGAAGAAATGTTTTGCGGACAGATTGAACATACAAAAAACTGAAACATGAATATTACAAATTAAAACTAAAAATAACACTGTTTATTGAAACCCCAAAGACGTCTCTAAAGAATGAATGAAATTTTACAAAAATGTTTACAATTTGAAAGATGATCACCGATTTTCTGGTTTTTATATAATCCAAACTTTTTCAAAGCATATATCAAAGAGGATTAGTTTCTAAAATGTTACTAGAAACTAATCCTCTTTGATATATAATTTGAAAGATGACCCTAAGGTAAAGATACCCACAAGTCTGTTTATTAACTACTTTTTAGATTCTATATAGTTGCAAACTTTATCTGAAGAAGATATATCTGTTCCCAATTTACTGACAGTGAGATTTCAATATCAATAGGTTCATTGAAAAATTGCAAGTCACCGGGACCGGACGGTTTCCCAATGGATATTATAAAAAATGTACTGCTTCTCTCACACCTTTTCTTACTAAATTAATTAATGGAATTTCTAATATACCCCTTTACCTGCTGAAATGTAGGAAGCTACTATGACAGTCATTCCTAAAGAGAAAAAAGAGATTAGCAAAGTATTAGTCATTATAGGCCAATTTCCCTTTTAAATATGAATACCAAAATCATATCGAAACTAATTGCAACACGGTTACAAAATGTTGTCCCTAAATGAATACATGTGGATCAAATGTGATTCATACCCAATAGGGGCACATCAGACTCCACAATGAGAATGATAAATATCATATCCCACGTGGAGATGATGAGAACCCCAATGTTAGCCATAGCTGTGGATGCCGAAAAGGCATTTGGCAGGGTGCATTGGGGATTTCTCTACAGCTCACTACAACAATTTGGTTTCAAGGAAAATATACATAACAACATTAAAGCCTTAAACACTGTTCCTACAGCCAGAATTTTGATGAATACCTATCAATGAAAATATATCTTACCAACGGAACCAGGCAAGGCTGTCCCCTTTCCCCAATATTGTTTGACATCTCTTTAAAGCCTGTGGTGGAAAAAATTCGAACTAAGGCTGGGGTCACACTTGGCATGAGTTTTTTTAGTGCTTTAAAAAAAAGCATGCGTTTCTGCATGCTTTTTTACATTTCTGCATGCGTTTTTAAGGTGTCTGATGGCACCCTGCGTTTTTGCATGCGTTTTTAAATCAGCACCCAAAAATAGTCTTATTGCGCACTATCATATAATAAAGGGGTTTTGTATACATTAAAGGGATCCTGTCACCCCCAAAACACCTTTAAAGCTATTAAAACCTGTCCCTACAGCATATTAACACTTTCCCTACACTCTTTTTAGCTCCTAAATGCAGTAAATGATATTGCATAAAAACGTTTTATAAGTACCTGCTTAGTGATGATAATGAGTGACTATGCTATTCATAGTCACTCATCAAGACTGCCCCTCTGCTTCATAGCACGCCTGAATAGGCGTGATCTACATCCAGGATTCAAAATCGCGCGTCCCTTCTGTGCCCTGTGTCGTAGGAGGCTGCAGTGTGGCTTGTGACGCGATCCGCGTCATTCCCGGCGCCCTGTGACGTATTTACAGCGGCGCCGCGCTGTGAGCTTCAAAATGCGCACTGCGCATGCGCATTGGGCATGCGCAGTGCACATTTTGAAGCTCACAGCGCGGCGCCGCTGTAAATACGTCACAGGGCGCCGGGAATGACGCGGATCGCGTCACAAGCCACACTGCAGCCTCCTACGACACAGGGCACAGAAGGGACGCGCGATTTTGAATCCTGGATGTAGATCACGCCTATTCAGGCGTGCTATGAAGCAGAGGGGCAGTCTTGATGAGTGACTATGAATAGCATAGTCACTCATTATCATCACTAAGCAGGTACTTATAAAACGTTTTTATGCAATATCATTTACTGCATTTAGGAGCTAAAAAGAGTGTAGGGAAAGTGTTAATATGCTGTAGGGACAGGTTTTAATAGCTTTAAAGGTGTTTTGGGGGTGACAGGATCCCTTTAAATTATATCTGTAACTAGAATTGTTCTTCCATGTCAATGTACATAGTTTTTTGTTAATTATTTAAAGAGGACATGTCACCCCACTGCTGCATGGCAATCAAAATGCAGGAATGAATGCAGCATGTCTTCTGCATTCAGGGAAGGGGTCCCCCATGTGTCTGTGTGCTGTGTACCCCGAGATATAGGCTTAGAAAAACTTAGAAGCCATGTTGCTGGAGTGAGCTTGATTGACTGGGGGCCATTCCCTCCTCCTCTGCCTCTCTGTGCTGCTTCTGCTGTGCAGGCTCTGCCCTCCTCCTCTCCTACTCTCTGTCACTCTGATATCTGTGGCATTGTGCTGCTATTTTAATAAAGTGCACTTTACTTTTTCAACATTGGCCTGACTCCTGGGTTTGTTTATATGAATTATATCTCTGCCACTCAGAGCGGATGCAAATCATTTGTCCTGACGTCAGCTCCAGATTCCTGCCCTGGTGTCTGAACAAAGCATAAACAGTACAGTAGGAGGCGGCACAGACAGGCCGGGGGGAGGGAATGGCCCCCCAGTCAATCGAGCTCACTCCAGCCACAGGGACTGCCTCCATGGCTTCTAACTGTATGTTTTTCTAAGCCTATGTCTTGGGGTACACAGACACATGGGGGACCCCTTCCCTGAATGCAGCAGACATGCTGCATTCAGTGCTACATTTAGATTGCCATGCAGCAGGGGGTGACAGGTCCTCTTTAAATGTACCAAATGATTGATAAAATGTTATTGTCAGTTTGCATTTTACACAGATTTTAACATCTACTGTGCAATGATTCTATGTACCGTAATGATTCTTGTAAAAAGTTAATGAAAAGATTTAAACAGAAAGATCCAAATTGTATCTCACGCATTTACACCAACAGCAACAGTATATTTGGATTAGACTACCGTTGATTTCCACAAAGAAATATTTCTACTTGAAAATAAAACTAATACAGTTATAGTTAGTGCTAAAAAGGGAACAATATATGATGTTGGATTCTTACATAAAATATTAAAGTGCAGTGCACTTGACTTTAAATAAAATATTGCAAAGTCAATGCAATTGACTTTTTCATCTAATCTAAGTTAACTTTTCCTTTAGGAGTCAGATTACAGCTAAAATGAATTGGAACTGAAGTTATTAAGGATTCTCTTCATTTGTGATGCATTTTGTTTTTCCTTTTTGTCAATTTTTATTTTTTGAAGCATTATCTAAAGCTGTTATCACTGCTAAACCGAATGAAACTTTGACTTTTGCTGATATTTTTGATCTATAGTTTCGCACTGATGGAGCTCTCAAACAAATAAATTAAGATTAAAATTAACATCATTGTAGATTTAATAGCTGTTAAATAGAATATATGGTTTTTTTGCAATTAATAATTCAGGAACGTGTAATATTCTTTATAGTCGGATATTTTTATTCTTTATATGTGTATAGGGAGATATGTCTGATCTTGTATTTTGACATGTGAACGATAGACAGAAAACAACCTATGGCCTTATATTGCAGACAGTAGTAAGCATGCTCTATAATACTGTGATTATTCTGCAGGGAGGCGGGATGGGAGATGAAGTGGAAAACGAGTCCCAGTCACCTATTGTTATAGATGTAATCCTGTGTTATCTGCCTCCTGCTTCATAAAAAAGATGTTACCTTTCATTGCCCTCTGAATACAATTAATGACTGCTCATCCTAGAGGAGTATACACAACACAAGCCATTAGTAATCCCTACAATGAAGTGTCAGACTATGGTAAATATTAAGTAACTAGAGTAGAAAATGCAATATTTCAGGATTTATTTTTTCATATGAACGGATGGGAGATTAAAAATCAACAGATAAAACCCCTCACATTAAAAAGGCGTACATTAAAATGATATTGATCCTGGCGGTAATCATTTCCTGAACATATATTCCCTTGATGTGTTTGGTTGATGGTCTAATGACTAGATATGAATGCGTAAGGATAAGCAAATTCAAGACAAATGACCTGTAGATGGTGCTGATGTAAAAGACATTAGATTTTTTCCCATAACTAATGATTCCATATTTTCTGGCAGATGCTATAGATGGAGTTCTTAAATTTGCCTTTTGTCTTAGAGCTGAAGTGTCGCTTTATGAGTTCATTATGTGCAGCATTGTTTGCAGCTTCCTTGTACATGACTGGTAAATCATGCTTTAAAGATAAAGAAATCCTCCAGGATAAAACATTGTACGATAGCCTTTAAGCATGTGCATAAATGGCATTTTTTTCCCCTTTTTTTAAACTCTGGCATCCTGGCAAGTCAAATATTTTGCTAAGGCTCTAATTAGTAGTGGCAGCATCTGGAGCGGCACTATGCAGAATAAGACTGTACAGGAGCTGTTTACAGTGAGAATGGAAAAGAAAAAAGGTAAACAGAAATGATAGTAATGCAGCATGTTCTACCTCTCATTCGTTACCAATGTACAACTTCATTGTGCAACCAAGTGTATATTTTCTTTTCTACTCTCATTGACCAACCCCTTTCTTTTCTAAACAGAATTAAATGTATTTCAACAGCTCTACATAATAAAGGAAATTAATGGCAAACATAAATAAAGTAATAAAGACACATTTAATAATTGCTGAAATATTATTAGAAATAAAGTGGAAAAATTATAACTTGGCAAACCCATTACAGAACATACTGTAGCTCTTAGGCTGGACTCACACTGTCTATGTGATATGTGAGTCTCTCAGACGAGTGTCGGATCATTAACCCTGAACGGCCTCTCCCTCTCTGGACTGGAGTGTGGAGCTGCATAGAAACACAAGCAGCTGACACTCCCGTCCTGACAGCGAGAGGCCGTTCCAGGTGACTGATCCAAAACCCGTCCAACTACCTCACATATCACACAGACAGTGTGATTCCAGGCTTAAGCCCCCATTACACGGAGCGACATCGCCGCCCATTACAGAGGCGACGTGGGGGCGTGGCCTATCACCGGCGTCATCGCCCCTACGTCTCCTCATGTAAAGGGGCGATGTCGGCGGTGCCGGGCGGTCGCCTTGTTTCAGAGCAGTGCTCTGAACCAGGCGACCATCATGGGGCGATGTGCACACATCGCCCCATGTAACCGGGCGCCGGCGACCTGTCAGGAGATGGGAGCCACAGGCTCCCATTGTCCTGCATAGCCGCTGGGGTTTCCATACACCCCGGCGGCGATGTCGCCTGACAGCTCGCTGGCGCGAGGCTGGAGGTGTCGCCCCGTGTAAACGGGGGGGGGGGGGGCGCGATGCTGGCAGGCCACCGATAACGTGCGCGCACCCGCCAGTCGCCGCCGACATCCCCAGCCTTGTCTCCTGGTGTGATGGGGGCTTTAGGGTGGAAACACACTGAGATACTCGCATTAGTCTTTTATGACTCCCCCAGAACGGCCGTCAGCTCTCTGGAGAGGAGCATGTCAGCCGCTTAGAAACATAAGCAGCTGTCCAGAGAGGCAGGGGCCATTCGAGGTGAGTCATGCGAGACTTAGGCGAGTGTCTCCGCCCTGACACACACTAAATTCAACGAACAGTCATTCTATTCAGACATATGAAATCATTAATGCCTTCACCCCGGGCGGTTTTTCATTTTCTAGTGTGCATTTTTCCCTCCCCTTCTTCTAAGAGCCATAACCTTTTATTTTAACATCAATATAGACATATGAGGGCATGTTTTTAGGGGGACGAGTTGTACTTATGGATTGCATAATTTCTTTTAACACACAGTATTCTGGAAAACAGGAAAAAATCCAAGTGTGGTGAAATTGCAAAAAAAAAGTGCAATTATACAATTTTTTCTATTCACCATGTCGACTATATGGTAAAACTGATGTGTTGGTATGATGCCTCAGGTTGGTACTAGTGTTCAGATACTAAACATGTACTGGATTTTTCGAATTATAAAACACACCAGATTATAAAACCACCCCAAGTTTGGTGAAGGAAAAGAGGAGAAAAAGTTTTTATGTTAAATGGCTTTGCCAGTGCCTATCTTACAATCAGAGTATATGCCCCCATCCTGGAACATGCCCCCCAATATGGGTATATATATCCTGCATTCTGGTAAATAGCCCTCCATCCTGGTATATATCCACCATCCTGGTACATTGCCCCCTCATCTGGATACATAGCCCCATTATCCTGGTACATAGCCCCCTCATCTGGGTACATAGCCCTCCATACAGATATATAGCAACCTTATCCTGGTACATAGCCCCCTCAACTGGGTACATAGCCCCCTTATACCGGTACATAGGCCCACCATCCGGGTACATAGCCATCTTATCCTGGTACAATAGAACCCCCCATTCTGTTACATGGCCCCCGTCATCCTGGACCCACCATGGCTTAATGAGTGGGGGTTGTGGTGGTGGAGCTGAGGTGCTGGAGGCAGGTTTGCAGGGTTCAGAGACGGGAGCAAAGCCGCGGGACTGGAGCTGCAGGGGTGTCCTGTGTCTGGAATAGCATGAGGGCTACCATTTTCTATGTGTCTACATGTATTGTTTAAAGCTGCAAGTCATGCTGTACTGTCAAAACTTCCAGTAAATAGCCGTAGAGGCGGCGCATGCATAGATTGAGATCCACAGCCATTTTTTGGAAGTCTGGACAGTAGAACACCAAGTCGCAGCTTTCATCAATATATGTAAACATATGGAAAATGGCTGTACCCACCACTACTCCAGACACAGGAGACCCCCACAGCACCGGGCCCCCAGCTGTGACCCCACCCTTCGTGGACCCTGCATATCTGCCTCCGGCACCTCTGCTGTCCCACCGCGACCCCCACATCAGAATTTGTTTTTCTAAATAAAGATTCAGAATGTAAGACTTAACTCTGTTTTCCCCTAATATGGGGAGAAAAAAGTGTGTCTTACAATCCGAAAAATACAGTATACTTTTATTTTTATCTAAGTGGTAAAAATAATTTCTGTAGTTTTTAAAGAAAAAAAATTGCACTTTTGGTGCCATTTTCTGCAACCCATGACATTCTCATTTTTCGGAATCTAGGGCTGTGTGATGGCTAATGTTTTGTGGCGAGCAGTCCTTTTTATAAATGCCATTTTGGGCAGATGTGTTGTCTGGATCGCCTGTTATTACATTTTAATGCAATGTTGCAGAGACCAAAAAAATCATAATTTTGATGTTTTTACTTTTATTTTCGTTACAGAGTTTACAGATGTGATTAAGGGTGCTTTCACACTGGCGGTTTTGAAAAAAATGCGGCTGATCCGGTCAAAAAAATGCATCTGCCACATTTTCTGCTGACTGCTGCACTTGCAGCACACTTGCGGCAAGCCCATGCATTGTGCGGATCGTGGATAAAGAACCTCGACTAACAGCCAAACAAGTTCAAGCTGCCCTGCAGTCCGAGGGTACAACAGTGTCAACCCTTACTATCCGTCGGCATCTAAATGAAAAGGGACTGTATGGTAGGATACCCAGGAAGACCCCACTTCTTACCTCGAGACATAAAAAAGCCAGGCTGGAGTTTGCCAAAACTACCTGAGAAAGCCTAAAACGTTTTGGAAGAATGTTCTCTGGTCAGATGAGACAAAAGTAGAGCTTTTTAGGCAAAGGCATCAACATAGAGTTTTACAGGAGAAAAAAAGAGGCATTCAAAGAGAAGAACACGGTCCCTACAGTCAAACATGGCGGAGGTTCCCTGATGTTTTGAGCTTGCTTTGCTGCCTCTGGCACTAGACTGCTTGACCATGTGTATGGAATTATGAAGTCTGAAGACTACCAACAAATTTGGCAGCATAATGTAGGGCCCAGTGTGAGAAAGCTGGGTCTCCCTCAGAGGTCATTGGTCTTCCAGCAGGACAATGACCAAAAACAATCTTCAAAAAGCACTAGAAAATGGTTTGAGAGAAAGCACTGGAGACTTCTAAGGTGGCTACAAATGAGTCCAGACCTGAATCCCATAGAACACCTGTGGAGAGATCTATAAAATGGCAGTTTGGAGAAGACACCCTTCAAATATCAGGGAGCTGGAGCAGTTTGCCAAAGAAGAATGGTCTAAAATTTCAGCAGAACATTGTAAGAAACTCATTGATGGTTACCGGAAGCGGTTGATTGCAGTTATTTTGGCTAAAGATTGTGCAACCAAGTATTAGGCTGAGGGTGCCAATACTTTTGTCTGGCCCGTTTTTGGAGTTTTGTGTGAAATTATTAATGTTTTGCTTTTTGCTTCATTCTCTTTTGTGTTTTTTCATTGAAGACAAATTACATGAAGATAATAATACCAAAGAATTTGTGATTGCAATCATTTTCAGGAAGAAACTGAGTATTATCTGACAGAATTGCAGGGGTATCAATACCTTTGGCCACAACTGTATCAGTTGGACTGTATTTTCATGATAATTTCCCTTCAAATTTGCAACAGTGTTAATAGTAGCAAATTTTAACGATTGTCAAGTTTTTGGTTTGGTCAACACAATTATAGTTTCCAGCAGTATTGCAAGTAGTGGGCAACTATCAATTCTAAATGTATCTACATTTTCTGAATGCAGATACGGTTAAATATTACGGCAATGAAAATTTTAGTTTTCTAGATGTGGACTCTTGCTCTTGCTGGTTTAAAGGTAATATGTCAGCAGATATTTGCTATCTGATGTGAGCATGCTGTAGGACAGGGGTCCTCAATCTGTGGCTTTGCAGCCACATGTGATGTGTGGCTTGCAGCTGTCTTATGGTACCTTTACACGCCGCCACAACAGGATGGATACCAACGGCAACTTCACGTGCACGAGCACAGCCGAACGGTTACCAACGGGAACCGCACCCTCTTTACACGCCGCCACAAGGTGCGCTACGCCACGCTACATCTATAGCTAGCTACATCGCCGGGTGTCGCAAGTAGCCATCTGTAGCTCAATTACACACCGCTATAACCAGCTACTATGGGCGGACCTGGTGCAGCAGGGACAGCACATAGGCGTGCCACAATTGAGAGTACGAGCCGTCCGTACGCTGATAGGACAAAGCAATAACATCCTGATTGGCCAGGCATCGCAGGAGGCTGAGTAATACAGCACGCTCGAGCGATTGTGTAGTGTGACTGGTCAGCTCCTTAAATATGCCTCCCTATGCAGCGACTACCAATCGTCATGCAGCAGCTTCCACCAATGATCGCACATGGGGCGCGGTAACACGGAGCCAGGGTCACGCCTTAGCTACATTGCAGGCTGTCCCGAGTTCCCTTCCGTAACGTCTTTACACGCTGATACAGCTCGCTACAATCGGCGATGTAGCCATATGTTTATGGGCAGTGCACGGATACAGAGGTATCTGTAGCCGGCTGTGTCGTCCCGTCTTCACACGCCGCTACTACGGGCGATATTGGCGCGACAAGCTACATTTGTAGCCTGTAGCGGGTTGTATCCATCCTGTTGTGGCGGCGTGTAAAGGTACCATTACAGTCTGTACATTGTTACATTGGCAAAGAGCTATGAAGAGCAGGTCAACATATGGTGATATATGCGAGTAGCCACACAAAAGAGTAGAACTACGGTGGCCATATACTAGCCTTGGGAGCTTTGGAGAAATATTCAAAATGGTAGGCTGGAGATAGAATCAAACTACCTGATAGTAAGATAGTGCTTGAAGCAGAATGTCACTTTGTGGTGGGAGTGCTTGATGCAAGAATACATGGGGGTATTAGGGGAACCCCTGGTTCTTGCTATACTTCCTTGCTGTGACCTCTGTGGAAATGTTTTGGCTGCCATTAACCCACTTATGGGGGTTCTGGGTGTCACTACTATGAGGGGGAGTGGAAGCTGGATTTGGCTTGCGAACCTCTCTCAGAGCTGAATGTAGCTCGTAACATTCTTCCAGTGCTGAATATGGCCCCAAGGTGAAAAATACCACTGCTATAGAGGTTAAAATACAGAAATTCAACAATGTGTCACATGTCAATCTCCCATGTTGTTGATTACATAAACTAAATGTTTTATCACCAGAAAATCATCATTGCTGTGACTAGCTGGCTGGTGCCATGTTGTCCAACTCCACCCCCTCTTGTGATTAGTACTTCACTGTCTATAGACTTTATACATACAGAGTATGGTGTGGATTGGGCAGCTTTTTCAGCTCTGCTGTATTGATAAATCTAAAAACAGTAGGTTGTAGGTAGAGTTTGGAAGCAGAGCGGGCTATCAAATATAAATGTAAATAGTTCCTAAAAATTTGCGAAGCCTCCTCAAAATAACTGTAATATTGTATACTTTATGACTATATCAATGAAGCTATTTCAAAAGTTGCATGGTCAGTAAGATGTTAACGTGGTTAAATGATTTTCATGCTGACAAATGTACACAATTTATGCAGATCACCATTTATTGAATAATACTTGGTGGATTCTCTTTCTTGTTTGTCATGTGTTATGTGTCTGACGTTCATCCAATTAAAATCACGAGACAAACTCATACAGTCTTTAGGAGATCAAAGTTACAGCAAGATATTGAATTAAATGAAACTGAAGAAATGAGTTATGCAAATTAAAGACGAAGACCATAACCCTTCACAAAACGTTTTATATCTTTCAGTTTTTTTAGAAATCAATTTTTGTTCAAAGCTAGTAGTTAATATTGTATTTTTCAATGCACTTACTTTTTCTAACATGTAATGTAAATAACTGATTTTATTGTTGTCCTTGGTTACTTTAATATAAAGTATATAAAAATATACAGAAAACATTGCCCTAGCCTTATACCTTCCTCCATATATTTACTATAGCAGTATTGTTGCCTCTTTATGGAAGGGAAGTGTAAAGGCCACGTCACACATCGCCCCTGCGTCGCCTAATGTAAAGGGGCAATGGCGACACCCGATCCGATGTAGACACATTGCCCCATGTAAATGGCCGCTGGCGAGCTGACAGGCGATGGGAGCCATAGGCTCCCCTTGTACTGCATTGCCGCTGGGGTTTTGAGACACCCCAGTGGCGATGCCGCCTCTCAGCTCACCGGCCCATCGCCGGAGATGTCTCCCCGTGTAAACGGGGGCGGCAATGCTGGTCGAGCGGCAAAAACTTGCGCGCTCCTGCCCGTTGCCGCCAACATCTCCGGGACCGTCGCCAGGTGTGACGGTACTTACTTGTGCTTTAATATTTCACTGTCTTCATTGATATACATAGGTGATGTAGGGGTGTGGCCTATCGGCGGCGACATTGCCCCTGCGTCGCCTAAAGTAAAGGGATGATGGAGACACCTTTTAGTAGTTGCCTGGTTTCAGAGCAGTGCTCTGAAAGCAGGCGGCCGATCTGGGCGATGTGTCCACATCTCCCCATGTAAATGGCCGCTGGCGAGCTGACAGACATGGGAGCCACAGGCTCCCATTGTACTGCATCGCCGCTGGGGTTTTGAGACACCCTGGCGGCGATGCCGCCTCTCAGCTCGCTAAAGACATGCGCGCTCCTGCCCGTTGCCGCCGACATCTCCGGCGCCATCGTCAGGTGTGACGGTACCCTAAAAGTCAGTATCATTTTCACTTACTTGTGCTTTAGTATTTCACTATCTTCACTGATATACAGCAAGTGAAATAATTATTGAACATATCACTAACATTTAAGTACACAAATGAAAAAGCAGCACGGCTGGTATTCTGGGTGCAATTCAGTCTCGGGTTCTCTCCCATCCACTGTATCAATATGAAATAAATATGACAGCAGCACTCCTATTTCTCAATCCTCTTGCCTTTATTGGGCCATCAGGTGGTGTAGCGACGTTTCGGGAACATACTCCCTTCCTCTAGCTAGACAAGGGAGTATGTTCCCGAAACGTCGCCACACCACCTGACTGGCCCAATAAAGGCAAAAGGATTGAGAAATAGGAGTGCTGCAGTAACATTTTAAGTAAATATATTTCTAAAGGTGCAGTGAACATCAATTTCTAAAGAGATGTTGGTAACAACCCATCATACAGGCAAATAAATTAAAGAGTAGATGTCAATCAATTTAGTGATATGTAATAATGAGAAATGACACAGGAAAAAAGTACACATTAACTAAATTTTATTTAAAGTACCACTGCAGTGTTTGTTTTTTTTGTTGTAGTGGTGTTTTAATTGTAAACCCCATGCCTTTATTCTTATACTCACCTTCTGGGATTGTCATACTTTACCAAGCCTGCCTACCGGTCTCGAGGTGCCATCTTGTGTTCATAGCTTCTGACTGCCTGGAAGTCAAAAGTTATATCACAGGCACTTAATCTGTGGCAACCCACTCCATGGTTTGGCTGCCACAGGAACACCAGGAGCAGAAAAGGATTTGCACATCAGGTAAACCTGCACACAACACCTTCCACTCCAGACCTGAAGGGGGAGCTCTACTTGCCGACTTCACGCAAGGTACCCCAATAAATTCAGGCCTGGGGGCCGAGTTACGCAGTTCAGTACATGACTTTGGTCAGATATGACATTACTGAAGTGTGACATTTTAAAGTGTGACATCAGAAATATCCCAGAAATACCACTTAAGTAACCAGAAGGTACCAGCAAAACACATCTGTCTTGTTACTTTACTTTTTTTTTTTATCATGTCCTTTACTTCAATGCTTGTTTTCAATGTCTTCAATACTTAAATAACAGTGGTACGTGTAACTGCACAGTCCTCCACTCATCTCTGCTGTCCATGTGGTGCGACTGGAAGGCAATGACATAGAGGGACACTCAAACTCTGTGTGTAACTCCATTCACTATTAATCTTTACCCTGTCTTTTATTTCCTGTTTGTTTTCTTATGTGCTCTCGCCACCAACTTTTATCACCCTATACACCCTCCATCACCACTCATTCACATCAGCCCCTCTCTCCTGCCCTACTCTATGTACAGCTCCATGCTATTCTCAGCCCATCATATTCCAAAGTTTGTCATAATAATTCATGTCTAATTCCATAAACTATCTGCTCTTTCTCTTTTTACTGCTGCTCCTCTCAGGTGATATCTCTCCCAACCCTGGTCCCCCTCTGCTAACTTCAACCACTCTCTCACCTTACACAGAAACCTCACTAACCTTATTAACATCACCTGCACATCTTCATCTCCCTCTTTTAATTGCGCTCTCTGGAATCCAAGGTCTGTATGCAACAAACTTCCATTCATTCATAACTACTTTCTCACTAATCTTTTATCCTCCTGGCCCTAACTGAAACCAGGATCCAGGATTCAGACACTGCTTCCCCTGCTGCTATTTCTTATGACGGCTTACATTTCTCTCATTCCCCGAGACCTGGGAATAGACATGGTGGTGGAGTTTGCTTACTTTTGTCCCCACAATGTACTTTCCAGGTCATCCCTCCAGCCCCATCACTCTCATTCCCCTCTTTTGAGGTTCACACCATTAGGCTATTCCATCCCCTTCCCCTCAGAGTAGCAGTGGTATACCGCCCCCCAGGGTCACCCACCCAGTTCCTCGACCATTTCTCCGCATGGTTGATACACTCATGTCCTCAGAATTACCAACCCTCTTTCTCAGAGACTTTAACATCCCCATAAGCAGCCCCACCTCCACCATCTGCATCCCAGCTCCTATCTCTAACCACGTCACTTGGCCTTTCACAGCTCTCAACCTCTGAGACACAAAAGGGTGGCAACACCCTTGACCTGATATTTACCTGGCTCTGCTCTACCTCCTCCTTAGATAACTCACCTCTTCTCTCTGACCACAACATTCTCTCCTTCTCACTTACTAACCCTCACTAACCACAGCACACCCCTACCTATCAAACATTCAAAATCTACAGGCCATTACTCTCATGCACTCACAGACTCCTTCATCTCAACACTGTCCCCAATCTCCTCATTCTCCTGTCCAGATCTGGCAGTAAATCACTATAATAACACTCTCAGAAGCACCCTGGACCAAGTAGTGCCCCTCACCCTCAGAACCTCCAAACATACAATAAAACAGCCCTGGCTCCCATCACAAACTCAATTTCTCCAGCGATGCTCTAGGAGTGCTGAATGCCTACGGAGCAAAACTCGCTCACCAGAAGACTTTATCCATTAGAAATTCATGCTAAAAACCTACAACTCTGCCGTTCACCTTGCCAAACAAAACCTACTTCACCACCCTGATTTCCTCACTATCTATCAATCCAAAAAAACTCTGACACCTTTCACTCTCTCCTCAGCTCTAAAGAGCAGGCCCCCATCTCCGACCTCTGTGCTGATGATCTGGCCTCTTACTTTATGGAGAAAATAAACAACATCCGCCAGGAAATCAGCTCTCCAGCCTCCAAGCGTTGACACTCCCATTTTTCCCCACATTCCCTCTGCTTCACTCTACACATTTTACCCAGTCACTGAAGAAGAGGTTGCCAGGCTCCTCTCTTCTTCTCATCCCACTACATGCACCACTGACCCCATCCCCTCACACCTACTCCAGTCTCTCCGTCCGGTCGTCACCACTCACCTAACCAAAATCTTCAACCTCTCCCTCTCTTCTGGCATCTTCCCCTCCTCCTTCAAACACTCGATCATTACTCCATTATTAAAGAAAGCTTCTCTCCACCCATCCTGCACAAATAACTACAGACCAGTCTCCAACCTCCCCTTCATCTCTAAACTCCTGGAGCGCCTGGTCTACTCCCACCTCACCCGTTACCTCTCAGCTCACTCTCTTCTAGATCCATTACAATCTGGCTTCCGCCCCCTTCACTCTACAGAAACTGCCCTCATCAAAGTGACCAATGACCTACTGACAGCAAAACTTAATGGCGACCACTCTCTGCTTATTCTTCTAGATCTCTCTGCAGCTTTTGACACTGTTGACTACCATCTCCTACTCTCTATGTTGCACCCCATTGGCATAAAGAAACACCACTCTCTCCTAGCTCTCTTCCTATCTTTCTGACCACTCTTTCAGTGTATCATTTGCTGGCTCTACTTCCCCCCCTCTTCCTCTCACTATCAGGGTCCCTCAGGGTTCAGTCCTTGGACCTCTTCTCTTCTCTCTCTACACAGCCCCGATTGGACACACCATCAGCAGATTTGGCTTCCAGTACCATCTCTATACTGACGACAAACAATTATACACTTCAGCTCCTAACCTTACCCCTGCGGTGTTAAAGAACACCAATGACTGTCTAGCTGCTGTTTCCAACATCATGTCGGCTCTCTATTTAAAACTCAACCTCTCCAAAACTGAACTTCTTTTGCTTCCGCCCTCCACTAACCTCCCTAAATCTGACATCTTTCTCTCAGTGTGCGGTACCACGATAACGCCTAGGCAGCAGGATCGCTGTCTGGGTGTCACGTTTGATACCAATCTCTCCTTCACCTCCTACATACAATCTCTCGTCCGTTCTTGTCACTTACACCTGAAGAACATCTCTAGAGTCTGCCCCTTTCTCACCATGGAAACAACTAAAACCCTCACCGTGGCCCTAATCCACTCCCGCCTTGATTATTGCAATTCTCTATTAATCGGCCTCCCCCTCTCTAAACTTTCTCCTCTCCAGTCCATCCTTAATGCAGCAGCCAGAATCACCTACCTGGGCAATCATTACTCAGATGCCTCCGCTCTGTGCCAGTCATTGCATTGGCTGCCTATACACTGCAGGATAAAGTTAAAATTGCTTGTTCTCACCTACAAAGCTCTTCACAATGCAGCGCCCCCCTATATCTCCTCCCTCATCTCTGTCTATCACCCCACCTGTTCTCTACGTTCTACAAATGACCTTCGACTAACATCTGCAATAATCCGATCCTCCCACTTCCGGCTCCAAGACTTCTCCCGAGTCACACCAATTCTCTGGAATGCTCTACCCCAAGAAATCAGGACTATCCACAACTTGCATAGCTTCAGACGCTCACTAAAAGCACATCTTTTCAAGGCGGCCTATCATGCTCCTTAACAAAGTTCCTTTGTACTGTACATAGCCCATTCACTATCTCTCTCAACATAACTCTTCTTCAAATTCCACCAAACCAAAAAGGTCTACACAGATTGTCTGGTGACCATTCATGTAACTTTATTTCTATCCCCCATTTCCTCAAGATGCCTGGGCCATCAGTGTTATAAGCCCCTGTACTTTGTATAACCCCTATCTGGTTGTAGACTGTAAGCTCTTGAGCAGGGTCACCCTTATTTTTTTTTGTTCTATCTATTGCATTGTAACTTGGTTAGGAGTGTTTCCAGCTCTTGGATCTACCGTTTTTTTTTTCAACCTATAGAATTTAGAAGGGGCTTTAAAATTATTTTTTAAGCTCCCTTGAGTTTGCAGGCGTTGGGACACCTGCAGGGTGTGAATTTATGCAACAGTGTTAGATGTGGCAGCAGCTGTGAAGTTCAGGAACCTTAAAATGACCCTTAAACAACCAAATTTTTTTTATTTATTTTATTTTCTTATTTATTTAATTTTTATCATAATTTTTTTTCAGAGAGCAAATCTTATTATTGCAGAGGGTCAGCAACGTGTGAGGCCATCTCTTATAAACTTATTTGCTAGCAATTCAGATAAAATATTTGATTAACATACATGGCCTTATTGGTAAAATCACTTGTAAGGGTATAATAAAGCTCTACCACTATTTGGTGCTCAGAAGTAATTAAATTAAGAATATAAAAATATAACTCCAGCACACAACAAGAATTATAGAGTCAAAAGAAAAAGCTTTTTTGTCTTTTTTATTTAGTGCAAAATGTTCTTCCTTTCTTTTTCTTCCTTTTTCCCTTACACACAGCACTCCATCATCCAGTACCTTTTGTGTGTACGTCATGTCCAATAATTTTTCACATTATTTGGCAAATACACCAGCACTTTTATGACAATTCTTCAACTATACATGTGATTGCAATTTTATCTATTATACTTATGATTTTGATATTGTGATCTTGTATATCTTTGTATAGATTGTTTTCCAGATGAAGGCTCATGCTGGAGGCTGAAACGTTGATGTATGAAAACCATCTTTTTTTTGCACTAAGAAAAAGCTTTTTCTCTTGACTTTATAATTCTTGCTGTGTGTCGGAGTTATATTTTAATATTATTGGATTATTTTTTTTTTCAGAAAATATTGTTTATTAAAGTTTAGCATAACAATTATCAATCAAGAAAGAATGGTAATACATAGTAAAGTAAAAAGAAAATAATAAAGTAGAAAGAAAATAAAAATAGTACATGAAAGTATCTTACAATAGTGAAGCCAGAATACACGAAGGTACACGGTATAAACGGCAAGCGATCCGCCTGTTTGAGGCTAAGGAAGGAGTAGACATCAGACATGCCGGGTCCACTAGAGGTGTAGTCCCGTGAGCTTCCCAGTATTCCGGCGGGTAAAATAATCAGAAGAATACTAGTTTGAGATGCAGAAAAGAAAAAGGACCAAGAGGGGTAGAAAAGAGCACACGGGATCAAAGGAGGGAGAGAAGGAGGGTAAGCGGGGAAGCGGTATTCAAGATGTCCAGGTCATGTCTGCGCGTTTCGCAGAAGAGACTCAAGTAGAGGTCCATCCCGGTAATACCACCAGGGAGACCAAAGCTGCTTGTGTTTTTCCCAGGTCTCATGGTCGTGGGCCATAAGTCCCTCGATGCGGCATATCCTGTCCATTTCTTTTACCCATTCTCCAATGGAGGGGGCGACTGTTGATTTCCAGTGTCGTGGAATCAAGACCCTGGCCGCCATCAGGCAGAAATGAAACAGACCACGTTTGCACGATTTGAGTGGGCCCGGGATAAGGGACAGAAGCGCGATTTGTGGAGAAGGTGAATGGCGTATTCCTGAGATAGATTCGTAAATCGAGAATATTGAAAGCCAATAGGCTTGGATAGGGCCACATTGCCACCAAATATGTAGCATGGAACCCGGTCCTTCGCCACACCTCCAGCACAAGTCGGGCACTGAGGGAAACATTTTATGAAGGAGCGCTGGGCACCTATACCACCTAGTTAAGATCTTATAATTCGTCTCCTGAAAGCTGCAGGATACCGACAACTTATGTGTCAGTGTAAAAATCTTAGTCCGGTCAGAGTCTGAGAATGTCACCCGCAGGTCAGATTGCCAGGTCCCTACAAATGAGGGGATGGCTGATGGGCCCGCATCTGAAAGCACGCCATATAAAAGGGAGATGACGTGAGCAGGGGGCTCAGTCAAGAGAAACAATGCTTCTAAGCCTGAGAGTGACTTCCCCCGCAAGGATCGGAGAAACGTGTCCAACTGAGATACCTCCAACCAGGACCCCTGCCCTCCCAACGACCCTCTCCCCCCCTCGCCCCCCCCGCGCTGCTCCGCCACCTGAGCCAGACAGGGATCGTCGCTAGCACGCCAAGCCAAAAAGACCCGTCTCCCAGACGTCGGGGGAAAGTCAGGATTATTAAACAAGGGTCCAAGTAGGGATGGATGATCGCCATCACTTCTCCCCCCTCGCCACGAATCCCAATAGTCGAGCACCACGCGTGTTAGTCGGGGAAACAACGAGATCAGAGGACGGGAGCTCCTCCGGATCCATGGTAGCCACTGCAGCGGGAAGGGCGAAAGGAGGTTTTCGACCTTCACCCATTGTTTGTGATATTGATTATACTTCCAGTCTAACATTCGGGATAATAGAACAGAGTGATAATAGCGTTGAAAGTTAGGTAAGCCTGCCCCACCTCTACGCTTCGAATCGGTCAGGGTCGAAAAGCGAACCCGGGGTCTCGTCGAGTTCCATATAAATTTGCGTAATGCAGAGTGCAGGCAGCGAAAGAAAGAGGGAGGGACGTCTGCAGGGACTGTCTGAAATAAATAAAGGAATTTAGGGAGAATGTCCATTTTTATGGCATTAATACGGCCAAACCAGGATAGCTGGGTACTGCGAAGTCTTTTGAGTTCAAGAAGTGTGGAATGTAAGAGTGGGGTATAATTAAGAGCAAATAAGTCCTTGGGGTCTCCAGGAATAGAGATACCCAAGTATTTCAAGCCCCTGTCCACCCAACGAAAAGAAAAGGAGGACTGAAGCTGGGTGACAAGTGGGCCCGGAAGTGTCAGGTTTATTACTTCTGTCTTGGAATAATTAACTTTGAAATGAGAGACCTCACCGAACCTCTTAAATTCCCGCATGAGCACCGGGAATGCGACCAGGGGATTAGTAATATAAACCAGAAGGTCGTCTGCATAAAGGGCCAATTTGAAATGTTCCTCCTGTATCTGGACGCCTCTAATATCCGTAGATCCCCTTAGTGCACACGCCAGGTGCTCCATTGCGATGGCATACAGCAGGGGCGACAAAGGGCACCCCTGTCGCGTCCCATTAGAGACCTCAAAGGCCGAGGAAAGGAGCCCATTGACCCTCAACCGAGCAGTGGGGCCATGGTAGAGTGCCTGTATCTTCCCCATAATAACCGGCCCTAAGCCCAATTGTTTCAAAGAAGCAAAAAGAAATTCCCAGCCCAGGCGGTCAAATGCCTTTTCGGCATCAACCGAGAGGAAGCATGCAGGGATCTTATTGTCATGAACGTAGTCTGAAATGAGTAACGTCTTAATGGTATTATCTCTAGCCTCGCGGCCTAGAATAAATCCAGTCTGGTCATAATGGATGGAAGCCGGTAGTAGTGGGCCAAGTCTGGAGGCAAGAATTTTGGCGAGGATCTTTACGTCAAGATTTAATAAGGAGATAGGGCGATAACTAGCGCAGGATAGAGGGTCCTTCCCTGGCTTTGGTATGACCGTTATCGTGGCTGCCAGTGTCTGTGGGGCGAAAGGGCATGAATCAGAAATTGAGTTATAGAGGGAAGTTAGTTGTGGGGCCAGTTCACGTGCGAATAATTTATAAAAGTTTGCTGAAAAACCGTCAGGGCCTGGACTCTTCCCATTAGGAAGTGCAGCGATAGTATCAGACACCTCTTGTTCCGTAAAGGGCAATTCTAAAGTTTCCGAGTCTCCCTCAATGATAGGTGGCAGCGGCGTGTCTCCAATATAGTCTGACACCCGACGTCGAAAGTCATCGGTGGGCATGTCAGCTAAGGGCCCTCTAAGATTGTATAAAGATTTGTAGTAGTCTCCAAACGCCTCCACTATATCACGTGGCCCGTGAAGGAGACCACCCAGTCTCGACTTTATAGAAGGAATGAAAGTGGAGGGGAGTCGGGGATGCAAGAATCTAGCCAATGCTTTCCCCGGCTTGTTTGAGAACTCATACAAATACTTACGAAAGCGGTCTTGTTGGCGACTAGACGTCGTATCCATGATAGTACGTAGGTCTGATCGAGCCTTAGTGAGGTCCGCAAGAAGCTGTGGAGATTGTGACTGTTTATGTCTGGTCTCTAACTGGTGTATAGACGTCATCAGGTCTGAGACCTCACGTGTTCGCTCACGTTTCAATCTAGCCCCCTGCTGAATGAGAATCCCCCGAATGACACTCTTTAGAGCTTCCCACCGCAAGGGGAGGGCTGTAGGGTCTGTTTCGTGGTCAGCTAAAAAGTTCGTGATTGCAGAGCGGACAGCCAACACGCAAGACGGTTGCCTCAGTAGTCCAGGATTGAGTGACCAGGTCCATTCCGTCGGCGCCAAACCCGAGAGGCCAAGAGACAGAAAGATTGGAGCGTGATCCGACCAGATCATGGAACCAATGTCTACAACAGGGTCAGTTAGTAAAAGTTTATGGCTGATCAGAAAAAGATCAAGTCGACTGTACATATCATGCACAGCCGAATAGTAAGTGTAATCTCTGACCCTCGGGTTCAGAAGCCGCCAGACATCAACCATTCTAATCTCAAGGAGCTTAGTCTTCAAAGATTCCAGGTGAGAAACAGGTACAGAGGATCTACGAGTAGATGAGTCCAAGTCACGATCAAAAACAAAATTAAGGTCACCTCCCAGTATCACCGAACCCTCAGCGAAGTCCGTCAGGGTACGTAGATAAGATAGAAGTCTACGGGCCGGGTCTTGATTTGGGAGGTACAGGTTGGCAATTGTGAAGATGTCATTCGCAATCTGCAGCTTCAGGAAGACGAATCTACCCTGCGGGTCTATTCTGGAGTCAAGGACCTGTGCCTGTAAGGATCTATGAAGAGCCACACTGACCCCTTTGGACTTAGCATCCGGGTTTGAACTGTGGTACCATCTGTTGTATTGTTTATGTTTTATCAAGGGGGTTTTGTCAGTTCTGAAATGCGTTTCTTGTAGAAGGAGAATATGTACCTGTTTTTTGTGCATATGAGAGAGAACCTGGGAGCGTTTTTCAGGAACATTAAAGCCCCTAATGTTCAAAGAACACGTGTTGAGCCTGGACATGATGAAACCTGGGGAGGGTGGGGCAGTGGGTTCAGAAGAGAAAAGAGAGGGAGAGAAGAGAGCTGACTAGCAGCCAAGTAGAAAGGGAGAAAAGGAAACTGGGTAAAAGAAGGTGAAAAAGAAGGAAAAGAAAGAGAAAATAAATAAAACAAAATAGGTGAGTCGGACCAGGAATCTGATTCCGGTCCCAGAGGTCTGAGAGTGAAGGACCGTCAGACCAAGAGAGTAAACAGATTAAACTCTGTAAAGTGTGTCAGAGACACTCCCTAATTGTGGGGTAACCAGAACACGGTAGGGGTCCTGCGCACCCGAGTCCCACACACAGCCCTTACTAAATGCGGTGTCCCTAACAAGTAAGAGGCGGGTATAGGAACTCCGTATGCAAACACAGCTATAATAAAACAGAAAATGCAAATAACAATAGTAAACAAGACGGCAAGTTAGTGCAGCCGAGTATCTCAAAATTGTAACTTATAAAACCTCAAAGGGGAAGGGAGGGTTGGGGGGGGTCAGGAGGGAAGAAAAGGGAGGAGGTAAGATGGGGAGGGTAGGAGAAGGGTTGGCAGGGATGGAGAGGGAAGGGAGGGACGGAGGAGGAGGGGAAAGGGGATAGGGGGGAGGTACTGAGGGTAGAAGGGGGGGGAGGTCAGGTTTGGAAGGCACATATAAGGTGAGACGTCATCAGCTGTCCTCCAAGCGGGACAGTGTGGACAGCCAGGACCGCCCCCCAGGTACCACCGTAACCAAGGGGAAAGTCTCCGCCGGAGAACAATAGTCTTCAAAAACAAAATACCTCAGTAAGGAGGTAGTATCCACCAGGAGGTCCCCGACGGGACCCCATCTAGAAAGAGAAAAAGAGCAAGAAAGGTTCAAATGCAGAAGTTCAGGTGGTAGCTACAGGAGACGTTGATTGATGTTTAGGGCCTCTCTTCCTCTTCCGGTCCTCAGTGAAGGGCAACCGTAGTGCAGGTATAGGGCCCCTGCGGAGGAAGGTGGACAGTTGAGGCCAATTGAGGATGGGCACCAGGGGCAACCCGAGTGCTGAGCAGAACTCAGGGACGTCAGCCGGAGATCTGAGGACGTGCATCCCAGAATCCCTGCGAACTTGAAGTTGAAAGGGAAAGCCCCACGAATAAGGAATCGCCTGTTCCCGGAGAATGTCCAGCAGGGGGCGCAGGGCTCTGCGTTTGGCTAAAGTGATGGGTGAGAGATCTGCCAAAAGCTGGATAGATTCACCATTAAAGTCGATGGATTCAGACTCTCTCGCTTTTCTCATGATGTCATCTTTCATCTGATAGAAGTGTATTCTGCAAATAATGTCCCTGGGACGGGATGAGTCAGCTCGCTTAGGGCCCAAGGACCTATGAGCCCTGTCCATTTCAATATGGTCGTCTCGGGGTCTGGCAAGCAGGGAATTGAACACTCGTTGCAAAACTGGGGCGATGTCGCGGGATGCCACTGACTCAGGGATACCTCGGAGCCGTATATTGTTCCGTCTATTACGGTTTTCGGAATCTTCTAACATATCCAGCACCGTGTGGAAGTTTTGTTCATGCAGATCAAGGCGTGGTTGTTGTTGTTTCACTAATAAGGAAAGATCCGCAACTTCCCGGGTAACTGTCTGGACCGAGGTCTGAAGCTGAGTAGTGTCCTCTCTGAGTGACCCGATCTCTGACCTACAGACAGCCTCCAGTCTTCTTATGTATACCTCCATATCATCTTTAGTAGGCAGACACTGCATCCCAGATCTAATGTCATGTAGGTCATCTGCCTGAGAGGGAGGGGGGCCACTGAGCTGAGGCCCTGCAGGGGAGCCAGGAAGGAAGGCGTCTGCAAGCCGAGGGCCACAGGAGCTATGAGGAGAGGCTTGGTCATATTCTGAGGCAGGGGCAGAGGGTCCATGTGAGGGGCTGGAGCCCGGGCTAGATATATGAGTACTGGTACCAGACTGTCCCGTGCATGTCATTCCTGTGTTAAGTGTTTGAGCTGCAGCAGCGTCTCTCCCCTCTGGGAGGAGGGAGGGGGAGTGAGACACTCGTCCATCTTGCCCTCTGTCTCCAGTAATGGCGGTGTTCGCGCCTTTTCCTGCGCCCCCCTTTCCCCCGTTCAGTACCTTGAGTGTTGATGTGTGGAATCCAGACACACTTCTGGTATTCCGTCTGGTGGACGGAGTTGACGTCTGCTTTGAGCTGGGTGTCGGGTTCCCGGAGTGTCTAGCCCCTGCTGTAGTGCTGGAAGCCATTGCAGTGGGGCTGGCTGAGTGGTGGCAGGCACCCGGTGGGATAAAAAACTGGGCTATGTCTCGTTTACCGGGCATCTGATGGAATGCAGCTGTCCACCCTGGTTCCAGGAGACTGTAGCTGTACACGGGTACACCGAGCAGGCTTATAATTGCAAATGCAGGCTGTGTAAGGGGATCAGGCACGGGAGCTCTCCTCAAGTGCGACTTGTCTCCTCCATGTCCAGGTCACGCCCAATATTATTGGATTATTTAATCATTAAACATTATAATGTGGATATTGCTTTTTGAAAATGTGAAATTCCTTTATTTCCTTTCCTTACATACATTTAGAATACAGATTTTGGCATGTGCACAAGTGTGTTATATATATAATTTATCTTATAATAATAATAATAATAATAATAATAATGATAAAGCTTTATTTATATAGCGCCAACATATTCCGCAGCGCTTTACAATGTAGGGTTACAGTACAGAAAATACACAGTAAGTAATTAGAGAACAAGTAAAGTACACTAATCGGATACCAATCAATAGGCAAAGAATCAATGTAAAAATAATACAATAAATAAAGCAAGAAATGAAGGTGATCCTGCTCAAAAGAGCTTACAATCTACAACGGGATAGGGGTTGCACAAGGTACAGGGGCTTATTGCACTGATGGTCCAGGCATCTTGAGGAAATGGGGCATAGGACTAAGCTTACATGGTCATTATACAATCTGTGTAGACCTTTTTGGTTTGGTGGAGTTTGTAGAATAGTAATGTCCAGAGGGATAGCCCATTCATTGTCTACAGTGCAATGGACTTCTATTAGGGAGTATGATAGGCCGCCTTAAAAAGATGCGTTTTTAGGGATCGTCTGAAGCCATGCAAGTTGTGGATAGTCCTGATTTCTTGGGGTAAAGCATTCCAGAGGTTTGGTGCAGCTCTGGAGAAGTCTTGGAGCCGGGAGTGGGAGGATCGGATTAGTACTGATGTTAGTCGAAGGTCATTTGAGGAACGTAGAGAGCGGGTGGGGTGATAGACAGAGATGAGGGAGGAGAGGTAGGGGGATGCTGCACTGTGAAGAGCTTTGTGGGTGAGAACAAGCAATTTGAATTTGATCCTGTAGTATACGGGCAGCCAGTGCAATGACTGGCACAGAGCAGAGGCATCTGAGTAACGATTGGCCAGATGGGTGATCCTGGCTGCTGCATTAAGGATGGACTGGAGAGGAGAAAGTCTGGTGAGGGGGAGGCCGCTTAATAGAGAATTGCAATAGTCAAGGCGGGAATGGATTAGGGCCACGGTGAGGGTTTTTGTTGTTTCCAGGGTGAGAAAGGGGCGGACTCTAGAGATATTCTTCAGGTGTAAGCGACAGGAGCGGACGAGAGATTGTGTGTGGGAGTAGAAGGAGAGATTGGTGTCAAACATAACACCCAGACAACAAGCCTGCTGCCTAGGCGTTATCGTGGTGCCGCAAACTGAGAGAGAGATGTCCGATTTAGGGAGGTTAGTGGATGGGGGGAGCAGAAGAAGTTCAGTTTTGGAAAGGCTTAGTTTCAAATAGAGAGTGGACATGATATTGGAAACTGCAGCTAGACAGTCATTGGTGTTCTTTAATACCGCAGGGGTAAGGTCAGGGGCTGAAGTGTATAGTTGTGTGTCATCAGCATAAAGATGGTACCAAAAGCCAAACCTGCTGATGGTCTGTCCAATCGGGGCCGTGTAGAGAGAGAAGAGGAGAGGGCCAAGGGCTGAACCCTGAGGGACCCCAATAGTGAGGGGAAGAGGGAAGAAGTGGAGCCAGCAAAAGCTACACTGAAAGAGCGGTCAGAGAGATAGGAGGAGAGCCAGGAGAGAGCAGTGTCCTTTATGCCAATGGAGTGCAGCATAGAGAGTAGGAGCTGATGGTCGACAGTGTCAAAAGCTGCAGAGAGATCAAGGAGTATAAGCAGAGAGTGGTCACCATTACGTTTTGCTGTCAGAAGGTCGCTGGTCACTTTGATGAGGGAGGTTTCTGTAGAGTGAAGGGGGCGGAAACCAGACTGTAATGGATATATATTGGAGTTGTCTGTGCATTGCTCACTAGCAAATGAAATTAAATGAAATGATGGTGAGCTGAAGATAAACCCTTTTCTTTATTTGTCCTACAAATATGTCAAACTTCAATAATGACTCCCCTCAACCACAAGCTCAGGTGTTACCTGGGGAATGGAATTTGTAAGTCAGGTGCATTATGCAGCCCACTCTACGGAGGGGTTAATGAGGAGCTAGGCAACAAGATTGGTTAAGCAATAATATCCTGCAAGAAATTGGCTCCTGGCTCTGGAAGAGGTTGGCCCCTAGGTAAAGGTAAGATGCTTCACTGTTGAGGCCAGCACCATTTTGCGTTTGCCGTACAGTGCAGCTACACTGTGCTGCCGTGTGCTTACAATCCGCAGTTTGGAGACATGATGGATGCACCCCAAGAGATGCCTGCTCTGGAGGACATGATCTTCCTCACCACCACGGGGGCCGAGGGTGCTTAACCTGAACCAGAGAAGCCCACAGAAGAGATTACTTCATCTACATATGTGAGCAGGAGTACGACATCCATTGGGCCTGATATGCAGCAAGGTCAGAATCCAGTGCAATTCTCCCATGCCTGAACAAGAGATCTCAATGGAATACAGCTCAGAGTCAGAAGGTCAGCTGTTCCATAAGCCTGCCAGGACCAGCACATCTTATAGTCAGGACCTTGTAGCATGCCTGGCCATATTACATCTGCAGCCAGTGCCGCATCTAGTGTCTCGGCAAATCTAGGAGGAGGACAAGAAGGAGGAGGTAGTAGTGGCAGGAGTCCCTGTTTTCCTGCCCTGTGTAGCATCACCTGCCAGAGGCCTTTGACTGAGAGAATGCCATGTGGGGAGCCCTACCACCTCTTAGCGTCTATTTTAATAGGACTGAACAACCCCGGTCAGTCTAATTTCTGAAAGAAATTAAGCTCTCTGATGCCATCACCTGAGAGTGGTTGGAAAAGTGTAAGGTTAACGCCTTTAATGAGCCAAGCACCCAGGGCCAGGTGGCAACATTCTTCCAGAATAGGGGGTTTCAGTTCCTAACCGAAGACGGGACTGGTGACCAGTGCTACGTAAACTGGTCCACCCTGCTGTGTGACCATCTACCTTAATAACTCACATGCTGCATGTTGGGGAGGGACGTCACTTTCATAAAGTGAAAGGCAGCAAAGGGTGGTTTGCTGTAGGTGTAAGTCAGGTCACCACTGCTGATCAATTCCATGACTGGCAGCAGGCCAGTGTTGGAGGCCAGGGTTGATCTTGTTAGTCAGCTAGTTGCAGAGAAAGCCACAAGGGCCAGAGATCCTGAAGAACCTGTCATCATTGCCCAAGTTCCTCCCATGTCTCCTATGTTGGGTGACTATCCCCTCATCTTCTTCTCCAGCGGTGGCCTTGATGGGGTGTGCAGGGGGGCAGGTGGTGAGAGAGAATGCTTCTGGAGAAGTAGCCCCTATGACCCCCAAAAAATGTCCAATGGACGGACTACAGTGCAAATTGGCCACGTCCATCCTGGGCAGAGATGAGAAAGATGCTAGAGCATTAACTCCAATTAAAGAGGACTGCGCTAAAAAGGCCTGTTGTTGGATCGCTGACCCATCCTGGAGTTGCCCTGTTCGCCAGATAAGGACAATCTTGATTTCTCAGAAGATCATGACCTGTTTAATTTTTGTAAATTTAATTTTTCACCTTCCTAAGTTGGCAAATTTGCCTGTCACATGTGAAATGGTGCCCGCAAACTATTTCAGCCATGCCGTTTGTCCAAACAGAGGTTTGTGACCATATGTGAGTTACCTACATGTTCAAAAGAAACTGGGTATCAAATTTTGGGATCCATTTTGAAATGTTATCCTTTGTAAAAGTAAATTAATTAAGGTAAAAGCAACATTTTTAGAAAAAAATGTTAATGCATTTGTTTTTTCATTTCACTTTGCATTCATTGCTGTGAAGCACCTGAAGGGTTAATAAACAAATTGCATGTGATTTTGAGCACTTTGAGGAGCCCAATTTTCAGAATGGTGTCACTTTTGAATATTTTCTGTCACATAAGCCCCTGAAAGTCATTTAAATGTGATGTGGTCCCTGAAAAATTGGTCTTGTAAATTTTGAAGTAAAAATGAAAAATTGATGATAAACTTTGAACCTTTGTAACTTCCTAACAAAAATGTTGTTTCCAAAATTGTGCTGATGTAAAGTAGACATTAGGGAAATGTTATTTATTAACTATCTTCTGTGATATTAACCTCTGGTTTAAAAAAATCAAAGTTTGAAAATTGCAAATTTTTCAAAACTTTTGAAAAATTTCCATTTTTTTCAC